>ML133373.1:0-600000 GCA_003864495.1 Nemopilema nomurai | reverse complement strand
TGGCCAATCTGAATTTGGGCGATGTAACATATGGGGTTCCATGCAGGCTCGTTTTCTCATGTTGTTGCTGCTGTTGTTTATTTAACTCGTCTTGGTTTTCTTGCAAATGTTGTTTTTTAGAAGCAAGGTTAGAGACCGGTAGCTCTTCGAGCTTGCGTTTCTTGCCTGCAGAATATTTGAGAATATTCGATTAAAAAACATTCTTTCCTTATCTTCAGCAAAACTACAGTCTTCTGAATGTGAAAAATTCTCGGAATGTATGCATTTGAATAACTTTTAAAATGAGCCTGCATTCGCACAAAATAATCATAATAAACTTTCCACTGGCACTTTATGCGTGAACTTTTATATTCGTCTACAAGGAGCCTATTAGTGAGTTGATGAATGATCAAATGTTGAAATTAAACTAAATACCTTTCACAGCCCCTTCAGATGATTCACAGGAGAACGGTTTGACTTTTTCCCAAATCGATTGCTCCTCATCTCTCATCCTGGTACTTTCGATTGCAAGGAACAGGTACTCCATGATCATAGAGCACAGAATATGAATGGATCCTGAAAAGATGACGTCTGAGAGATTTAGAAACCAGGCTCTTGCGCATACTGCGATAAAACTCAAGCAAAATAAATGCGCACAGGACAAAACAAACATGGCCCTTAGTACTTTACTAAATTGAATTGTGGATAATCGCTTTTCGAAAACCCTTAGGTTGTGGAAACTACTCACCGAATGTCTTGGCACTGTTGAGCGTGAGTTGCTGCGTGAGTCTTGAAAGTACGAGCGAGAGCTGCAGAACGAAGGAGCTGCTTGCGAGGCCGATTTGGTTCTCAGATATCTGCGCAGACTGGAGGATCAAAGCTATGTGATCAGAAATCAGAGCAAGATCAGGATCAAAGCCTTGCCTATCTCAAGACTTGCCTCTCTCAAGCATTGCTTGGATCTCACGTGGGTGATTCAAGATCGAGTGGCAATGTCAATGAAGGATATCCGATATAAATAGAATGGCTTCTATCAAGGGCGAGGCACACCCAAGGAAAAAATCTCGTTGTTAGAATGCATAATATTGCAAAAGTTATCGATATTTCCCCAACAATGCCTAGATTAGCAATTATAGCCTAGATTGCTAGATACTTCTTGAGCAGATATGCAACAGCAAGGGTACCATAGGGTAAAAAGCAAGCTTGTATTCGCTAACTCGATCTTTGAATAAAAACATTGTTGTTCATTGCAATTTGATTGGAATGTTCTTACCCTGACTTGCATATCATGTACCAGCTTATCAAGCAGCCCCAGGAAAGCACCAACTGGAGCTTGTCGTGTCAACAGATGAACAACTTCATTCAACACTGCAATTAAGAGTAAGGATGAAGGAATAGAATTAATTCTGTCACTTTTGTCTGAAATTCAATTGCTAACATGATGCCTCAAACCTAAGTATCATAAAGTGAAATCATAAACTGAATGTGTTAAGGAAGCGTTTATTTCTCATACGAAGGAATTTCGCGTGAAGGAAGTTGCATCACAATGCACGCTGGGATGAGTAATCGACCTGTGAAAAGCTTTATGTAAAGCATTATATATCTATTATATATCTGTTACTCAATCTATTATTCAATGCTTTCAGAATTCACTTTTATTTCATTACTATATGCCTCAGCAAATACGAATTCTAATGTTCGATCTAGTTTGCTCTTTTTGAGATCTCACGGCATATTTAGATAAACCTTCTATGATACTAGTCTTTGAACTATAACTTTGCTTACAGTTTCGCAGGTCATTCAGAAAAGACTTTCCTTCGCTATTTTTATCTGCTTGACTCGTGGTTGAAACTCCAAGAACTTCTAAAACGTCAATCGTCTGAAAATCTTTGGCAATGTCTTTTGTGTGATCACGATTTGATAAAATTGATAGAACAGGCTGGAATTGAAAATATCATATATACATTAGTTATGATTGTAAGCAAGTAACTTTTACTTTAATTGAAATGGTAGCACACTATGCATGTTGACTAGAAGTGACTGGATGAAAATGAGAGAAATTTCTAATGAAATTTCAAATACAAGAACATCTCTTCAGCGGTTCCCTTTGATTCACAGAATTTGTTTAACCAAAATAATGCACAAATCATTTTATTTTTCTCAGATCAACAAAACGTACAATAAACGAAACATTTTGCTATGATCAAACCGTTTTACAATGTACCCACGGAAAGATATCAACGTAGGAAGAAGGTTTAAAGGTTGCTCCATATAAGTATGCAGCGTTCAGATGGATGGGAAATACCGAGGAGCACTTAAAGGATGATATATCAGCAGAAGAAAAGAGGAAACAGGGAGGACTGAAGAAAAAAATAAATAGAGTGAATGAAGAGATTGTAAGGAGTGAAATCAGCGAGAAGTGAAAAAAAGAAATAAAAGTAGAATGATCAACTCACCTGAGCGAATGATAAAAATGTTAAATGTCTTTGAATAATTTTGATGTAAGCTTTGGCAACTGCAAAAGATGAACAATGATTAGTGATAAAAAATAGAAACCGGCGCATCTGATTGAGTGCAGCACAAATCAGAAATAAATATTATTATTTATTTATTATAATACCTTTCATCTTTGCTGCAGCTAAGTTTGATGGCACGTTCATGAGGCATATGTCAAGCCAAGGCAGGAAACATTTGGTGAAGTTTGTTATCTCTGAGCGATAGCTAAAGAAAATGCAGAGATGATTGATCGACTGCACTCATTATCAACGATATACTAATATGTGCGGTTTTTCAAGGTTTCTCTGCAGAAACAGGCTATGAAGTAAGCGGAGTGCAATATTTAAAATTAGAATAATGTATTGAAGTGCAAAAGTTCTTAAGCCAACTAGTGCACAGTAAAAGATCAAAAGGACACAAAAACATGTGGACAACAGAGTCAAGAAAGATCTCCATTAAAAAGTTGCAAAAACCCGAGTTTGCGATAAGCATTCTCTTTGCCAAATATCTAAGCTAATACGAAAATTGAAAATGAATTTATATCTGAACAGCTATAACTTGCCTTTCAGGAACATCTTGAACCGAACTTGGGATTAGGATATCAATGAGTTTCTGAAAAAGCAATACAGTAGCATGCATTGAAGATATATTTAAATCATTAAAGTTGGTATTTAGCATGTTCAAGAAGCCTATTTTCAATTTGAAGTCATCTTGCAACAGTTGTTGACTTTGTTCTACGAGAAACTACTAAATGTTAAATCAACATCGCTACTTATAATTAAAGCTGTAATACAATAGAATATCTTTTCTCGCGATTAAATATATAATCAAAGTTAATGATAAATCAGTTAGTCAACCATAAATCAGAGCACGCGATCGAGAACAACCAGAAGTTGATTCTATGTATGAACCTTGTAAAAAACTGTGTCACACGCAGATATGAGGTCTCCTATTTCATCCATGCTCAAAACATCAGTGACATGGGGTGGGATTCCGCTCCAGAAATGCAAAATGAATGACTTCACCTGAAAACAACAGACAAAAAGCTGTACACGTGATTATCAGTACGTTGATTTCAGCCAATCCCAGCCTTGCACTTACACTGTTCTAAGGATATATACATGGCTTTCGTGCCAATCCGGTTAATGTGAAAAAGTGGGAAATGTTTCAAGGTGAGTTGTGACACGGTATGGTACGTTTCTGGCACCTAAAATGTTTTGGCATCAAAATAGTACTAGAGCCATATTTGGCCTTCCGCTTTGCCCTACACGAACAAGATATAAAGAACTCTTATTCTACCTCACTATTCAAATCGATTGACATATCATGGTCCGAAATGAAAGTACTACTTACGTCATCAAAGTTTGCAGCAACAACTGCCTCAAGAACCCGCTGGCAATGTGCCTTGTACATGATCAAGAAGCTTTCAATCTGTGGGTGAAAGAGAGGCAGGCGATTTTAGGCATACTGAGCCATTCGAGAGCTTTCCTTCAACTTCTATAACACTTGCTTGCAACAACAAAAGAAAACAACAACAACATTACAATAAGAAATACGTGGCACCATTTCGTGGTCTAAAAGCACAATCGTATCACTTCGGTCAATAGCGACTCATATGGCAGAGATTAGGTCGAACTGGACAAACTTAACGCATGAATCTCATATATCACAAATTGCTTCTACCTTTGAACAGTTCTTTTGGGTCTCTCTTCCTGATGTTTCAATTTTCAGCAATTTCGGAAAACCCTCCAGAATTGAAACAGGCGGATGCTTTCCTTGTTTCTTTGTCTGCTCGTACTGGTGAAATAAAAAAGTTAAATAAAATAAAGTTATCTCTAAATTTAAAAAAAATTAAGCCTTTTGTTTGGCAAAGAAAGCAAGCTGTTAAAATGAGTCAAAATCAGAATTAATAGGAAAGGTAAGATAAAAACTCTCACCTGTTGACTATCAGAAAGCGATGAAAATCTGTAAAAATTAAAAACATCAAAGTAAAGACGAACACTGGTATCCCGATAAACAAACTCCCGAAATATCACTCGCACAATAAGTTTGGTTTTTACATACATGGCGGAGTCATAATTGCGATTTAAAGCAGCTATCTAAAATACTCATTTACAAATAAGATACTATGCAATAAGTTTATATTTAGATTTTTTCTACCTTGTGAGCCTCAAAGTGGCCTTTGGAGTGTGCGAGGGACTTTCCTTCAATGCGATGCCATAGTAGTGGTATCTGAATTAAATATATTTCAACAGTTTCTTAGAACAATCAAGGACATCGCGCAAAACAGGATAAAAGCTGCACCAAGGAAAAGCAGCGTTGCGAAATGTTTTTACTTTTTAGGCCTGTGAGTGAAAAGAAAGTTTGTACTTGAGGCTGTATACACCTGTATTTTTATTAAAGGACTCTGACTAACTGCTCGTTTCACGAATGCTTAGGATTAATAACAAATGAGAAATAATGTTTAAAGAGAGACGAAAGCTGGCAAAAGCACAGAGGTTCGCTTTGAACTATTCTCAAGAAAATAAATAATAAACGTATTGCTATGAGCATACTGAGGTTAGTATTGGTTCATTTGAGGGCGGAGCGCATAGCCAACGTCCGTTCGTAATGCTTGATAAATCTCTATGAATTAATCCACTGAGCAAAAGTCACAAGAAATTCTACCAACAAATAGGGAAAATACTCCAGTACATTTAAGCAAGAAAAAAACAAAGGATATAAAAAGAAGTGGAAGCACCAAAAATGTTTTGATAATGATAAAACTACTCACTTTGATTGGCCTCTCGTTCCCAACCTCCTGGTGGTCAGCGATCGAAACTTGGTGTGAATGAGCTAGCGAGAAATATCAGAAGAGTCACGTGACTTAAACTTGATTGAGCCAAAGGTAATGACTATCTCTTCAAAACGAGAGTAAAAGCACACGGAGAAGTAGCTTAAAAGTATCCTTAGTAATTAGAGCAAATTGGCTGAGCCACACGCAATTGATTATGACAAATCACAATGATGGAATGTTGGTTCTGCTAGAAAAACATGACACATAGAAGATAGCAATTTGGCAAATTGAAAACTATTCGAAACGTGATGAGGATTGGTAAGGACAAGGTGCGAGCATGTTGGAAGTTGAGTCAAGTCCAAGTCTAGCGCAGCACAAGCTTTTGACAGGTAAATGCACTGGGTGCGACAAAGGACTGGCCGTATTGGCACACAAAAACGTGTGTGACAGTGGCCATCCTCGACCCATTGTGTCTGAGCTTACAGTCAAACTAGATGTGCGGCCGTTATCTACGCACCTTCCCAAAGATTGCTGCTCCGATTGGTGGACAGCCGGTGTCTTTACAGAACTCCACATAATGTTCGTATAACATGCATCGTGGTAAACAGGAGCCGTCCCTCTCCTCGTAGTTCTGCGCCAACCTAGAGAATGATACTCGATCAACCAACATCAAAGAAAACAAGGTTTCATTCATGCACATTAATTACATACAATAAGAAAAAATTGCTCCTCCGTTGGATGCAATAGGATTGAGTATTGCTCTTTGTGGATGCGATAGTCACTTGCTTTTGCAACAACCTGTAATCAGATTTGTAGTTAATTCATGATGACAGACACTTTAATAGTACCACCCCACTTTCATCTTAAAGCAATCCCTTGAAGCAATCCCCATACCCATAGAAAACCAATAATGCAACTTCAAGTAAACAGCATACAGGTGTCACAATGAAATATGCTTTCTGGCATTGGCGCCATTTTGTACTAACCAAAAATTGCTTTCGGGGAGAAAAAGGATTGGTCAGACAGAGCATTGGGTATAGATAGAGCATAGAGTAAATTAGCATCAGTACTCCAAAACATTTGACAGAGATTGTTGATTATATCAGCACAATCCGCTAAATAAATAAAAAATCAATCATTTCATGAGATTGATATCATGCATCTTCAGAAACTTAATATACGAGTCTGAGAACATGTTTTTCATTTTATATTGCTTACGAAACCCGTTTGTTGTTACAAAGATGCGCATGCTTTCTGCGCATATTTCAGGCTCCTGGGAAAATCTGCGGAAGAGCCTAACAATACACCTTAAGCACTCAAAATGATTCTTAATAACGAATAATTATCCAAGGTGTGCAAATATTTAATCTTCTTCGCACAGTCATCTCCAGTAGTCAAGAGCCAATCTTTCACGATAGGAATTTCTAAATCTTCCATTGTCATCATCGCAAGAGGTTTGTCTAGCTGCCTTCGCAAACATACTCAACTCACCCTGTGTCAAAGCATTCTAAGGTGAGTAAACAACTTCTTCGGCAAATGAGCACACACGATTTGTCTGGCTTGAGAATGCACCTTCTCTGCGACTTTCTTTTTTTCTCTCAGTAAAACCAGAAGAAATACCGCTATAGAACGTTCATAATGGATACCACGTGGGTTCAATAGCAAAGACTTCGATCAAAGTGTTCTCGTTAAGGAGTTTAAACTGTGACGTGGTCACCGATTTCAAAATGATTTGCAATGGCACAAGTCTACTTAAAATATTTCATAATCATCAAGACTCTATTCAGCACAAGCAACGATCAATCGCTATCCATTTCGTGCAAACTGCTTCAGCAAAATGCTTCCTCGTTTTGATAAATTTCTAAGAACTTTTATAAGCCCTGGAAACTGGTAAGATGAGTATTGAGTATTCTTCTAATTGGTAAATAGACGCTGCAGTCGGTCTTTAAAGCCACTTGACTTCTGGCGAAATGACAATTGTGCTAATGCATTTGTGCAGAGGTCTTTGCAACACCTCAACTTATAACTACATTCGTGTTATCATCGAAAAGGTCTTTAAATACAAACTCACCATGCAAGAACTAGAGATGAATGAGTATTCTCTGTTGAGGGCTGAAGTTCACAAGATGGTTCTAGAAGAAAAGTAGGAACAAAAGCTTTAGTTAACTTTGCTAATGGTCGTAGGAGTTGTCAGCTCTTAGATTCAAAATCTGGTGCACAATCTACATCTGGTATTAGGCATTAATCGCGCATTTTTATTATTAAATTAAGATCATTGGTAAGCAGGATGCCAATGAGGCGCAAAATTCAAGAACATGAGAGATGGCTATGGGTTTGTTCAGTTATTAGTTCAGTTAAGTTTGGGAAAACTTCTTTCCATAACGAATACGAAAAACATGCAAAGTTTTAAAAAACACAAGCAGATACCTAAAAAATCAAGTTCTGATTCATTTGCATACTATCTGTCAAAATTCATTTCGTTTTAAAGACATGCGAGAAATAGTTACAGGAGCTGTGATCAAGACTCGGCAAATTCCAAAATTAAAGAAAAACCGGCACATTAATGAAACATATAAGTAACTTCTTTATCATACGAAGAAAATACTCCTGAATACGAATGATAATTCCTTTGAAAAAGGACACAGGTACGTCTGTTTCGTCTTTGTAAATAACTTTTGAGAATGTCATTACGTTCGCATTGGATAAGATTTCAAGTAACACAATCAAAGAATAAACGGTCGATAACTTGTCAAAATGATTTCACTTACAAGAGACAAGCTGATTTTATTTACGTTATTTCATGCCGAGCATTTGCCCATGAGGCTGGACAAAAGTTGAAAAACTAAACTCTCCATTTTCATAGACGAAAAGGTTTGAATGGATTTGAATCACACAAAAAACGTAATTTACAGTCCCTCTTGTACTGACCTTCCTGGGATTTGTAGCTCCTTCTGGGCAGAGTTTCTCTATCGGTGAAACCGATTCCAAAATTGGTGTTTATTTCCATTTTACATGGACCACGTTGCAGTACGTTCAACAAACCCAAGCTGTCAACTGCTATAGAAGGGCCACGGGTCAAGTATATTGACAGATATTAACTATACAAACGAATCAAAAAGAGCAAATATGTTACCTATCACAAGAACGGGGTTAACATCAATTGCAGATTTGATCTCTTTTAATTATAAATCATTTCTTGCTTCAAGAAAACGACTTTATCCGCGTCAGGTGGTGGCCAGATTGAATACCAGCTACTTTTTTCCATATTCATTAGAAATTGTAGCCCTAAATTTATAAATACTATATAATTCATACTTTGTCGCAGTTACATCATGGATTCCGCATACCCCCTGTTGAGTTTGGAATTGGCTACGTCACGGCAGCTGTGTGGTTCCCAGGCCCATTTTGAATAGGGCAGTGCCACAAGGTGCTCAACAATGGCGGTGCCTTCATTGAGCTGAAATGGTACATAAAACAGACGTTATCAAAGTAATGAAAGATTCTCTGGTTTTCGTGCGCCCAGAATCAAAACAATCGAAGTTTTCTTTGACAACCGTTTTCTATTATCACATTGAAAAGCTTAACCGATCGAGAGAAAGGCAATCGGGCAAGCGGAAACGATGTTTCGTTTGTTGTACTGTTATCAAATTGAGAAAAGCTATTTGAATCAAAACACAGGTATACGTAAATGTTAAACCAAATCACGTGATTACAGGTGCTTCTTAATGTCTTTTGACGCCACGATCCTTGGACCCCAAGTTCTCGTGCTATTCTCTCGGTTTATGCATGCCTATTTCTTGATACGAAATGACTTATAACCTTTATGTGTACAATGGTGTCATATTACCTATAAAACGCTTGTTATATGAAGATTATCATTGCATCAAAATTTGCAAAACTCTTAAGAGCACCTTTAAATAAGCTTGATACATCACCTGTGCTACTGCATGCCTCGCTAAAAAATATCCTCTGTAAAAGATACCAAGATACCATGGAGCTTTCTTTAGGGCAGTGTAGGAAGCATCTGCAATGGTTGATTCTCAATATACGCCCAACCCTTCCATCTTCACGCATATGATGCTTGTTAATACACGAGCAATTGCATTGACACGCGTGCATTTTCTACAACGTGTACGTGCTCGTAGTCCCACCTATGGCTACCGTGAGGCAAAGCTGCTTCTCCATACCTAGTTGAACGGCCTTGATTCTTCAAAAACCAAACTGAGGCCTTCACCAGCAACTTGCGATGGAAGCGTGATAATATTTTCTGTTTAGTTTTTCATTAATATGAGAGGCAAAATATCATAGCTAAGTGAGATCATTGTTTTGAAAGAAAGGACAAGCACGGGCAGACTTGTGGATCTTCTTGCTTACAGCTATTGGAAACATACGAGCCTATCAAATTCAGAAGAATTTATCTGCTTTGAAATTCTTTCTGTGAAATTTTATATCAACGAGGCAAAAAGACAGTTAATTGCTTTCACCCCTTATCCTTTGCCTGGGAGTCGCCGAAAAGCAAAGTAGAATTCTTTGTTGGCAGCTTTGATTGGCAACCGGCAGGAGGCAAGTCCACGGTGTGATTTGACTTGGTTGTCAGATATTATCTCCAGCTAAAGACGTTCAACTGAACAAAAAACGATTTAGCTTGATCACGAAAACAAGTCTTACTGGGAAATCGAAATAATGCATTCTATCAGGCTTAGAAGTCTTGAAGAAAACGCGGACGGGAGGGCGACTCAAGGAAGAATTCGAGAATAGCCTCGCATCCAATATACAGCCTTGCATTCGCTACAAAGCCGATGCAAGTGGGAATTACTGTCATTGGTAAAAATACTTTGAAGTTGGTATTCAAAGTGGTTTTTGAAAGGTAACTAATTTAGAAGACATATTTACAAAAAACACTGGGTTATGTTAAGAAAATATTGAAATAAATTCGTGTAACAGTGTGTATAGAGGGAACTGCAACAGCAATTAACAAGCAGCTTTTCATTGTGATTTCAACTAGTTGATGAATCTTTATGAAGTTTGGCTGTCTGTTGCACAGAAGGCTTTCTCTTAAGACCAACGATACTCCACTGATGAGCCCAATATTGAACTACACACTAGCCTTTTGCCCAAGGTACTCCGTGTTAAGGAGAAATTCTTGCACGATAGGCGTTTACATGTTTTAACGTTATGTTAGACGATTTTCTTCAATTGAGAAGACCAACATGATATGAATTTCAGAAAGTTACATTAATCAGCAATAATCAACTAACAATAGTTATTCCATGGAGTAAAATCAGTGGCTGAGCAGAGCAAAGCTTTGGAAACATTTGCTGTTTTGGAATATTCTGATACATGCATCGTGTAAGCTCTTCTTTTATATTATTATGATATATTTATAACACCATGAAATCTGAAATATCATGAATTGGTGACGTAATGACTTTAAGATTGCTCAGCTGAGTTTTGGGGCTTCTGTGCAAAAGTAAATAAAAATAGATTTAAAAAATTAGAAGAAACTCTTGATCTGCACAGAAGGAAAAAAGCGAACTGAAATCTGCTTTTGAGTATTGTAAAAAGCTAAAACATTCTATGACTAGCGAGAGGACGATACAGTGAATGACCGCTGAGAAATAATAATTAACGCCTTTGAAAATGTTTTCAAATAAAATCAAATGAATAGGACCATAGCGTGAGAAGAAAAACGACGAAGCCATTCTCTGACTTTGTGAAATTGCCATTTAAAGCACAAAAGAGCAGCGCGTTGATTATTGCAAACAAGTGATTTAGAAACGAAGGCCGCTTTCACCCCCCCTAAAAATGCCAATGACATGAATAAAGTATGTTGGAGGTTAGGATAGCCTTTGTTTTGCTTATGAAGAGATGAAAAAAACTGGCTGTGTTTAAAAGAATCAAATGAGCTTATGAAATCCTTTTGTGTCTTAGTGATAGTCTGTTGCGTCGTACATTTGCGTTTTTATTCAATGGTCGATCGTATAAACCAGCTCAAGCTAAACATCGCGTATTAAAAACATACTCACAGAAGTGGACAGTGCGCTGGCAACATACAGTGCTGCCTCTGGTGGCGTTCGCTGTAAACACTCCGTTGACAGAGCAGTGCTGGCTTCTCAGAAGAACTTACGAAGGATTCAGAACACAAGGATGGGTCGATTATTACGGGCAGACTAGCAAACAGATGTAAACAGCGGGCCATATCGAGAACAGAATTCACGGAATTATAGATTTTTAGATAGAAAAATGTCTTCATGGAGATCAAGATTTCGAAAAACGAAAACGCCAGACTCGCACGAAGTAAAGACATCGAGTGGCTACTTGAAAACATCTGATGACGTAGATCATCATAAGAAACGACGGAGCAGATTCCTTGGTCGCTCGAAGCACGAGGGGAACTTCGACGAACGGCCTAGACCACGATCGCTGTACGTGGAGAGAAGTAACGACGGCATTGATGGAATAGACACTTCCAGTTCACGCCTGCTGGCACATACACCAACCGTGCAGGAGATTCTGGACAGAAACAGAAGAGAAAGGTCGGCTTCCAAGAGTCCCAGGCCGTGGCGGAAGTTTTTGACAGGCGAGAGATCGGACAGATCGCCAAGTGGAGCGGGAAAATCAGAACAGAATGACGATGGTGTTCATAGAAACGGCGATACCAACCACAATTACGCGTCTGATTACGGCGCAAGCGATGCCATGCGACAGTCCTCATATTCCTCGTACGAGAACGGTGGGAGGTATCAGCGATATCAACGGGAACAGAAGGGCCTAGCTAGTGAAAGCAAAAGCAGCCGATGGCGAAACGACGCCTCGTCGCAGAAGGATGACGCGTCGGTGAAGTCAGAGTCGGAGAAGAGCTCAGGGAAAGCGCAAAGTGGAAGCTCAAGATCTGCAAGCCCATACGACAATGTGGATGGGAACGCAGGAGCGGGAAGTCGCGATTCGCGGCGGCAAGAACGGCGGGATTTCAGTGAGACGTCATCGGTGACAGGACAAGCAACGACCCCGCAGAGCCGGAGAAGGGAGCGACTGCGGAGGAATGACTCACAAGAGACGGTCAGTTCAGAGAAAGCGTCGAAGGATGGCTCAACATTGCGCAAGCCAAGAGCCTCGTACCCGGTGGAGGACGGTGAGACACCTCAAAATCGCAGGTACCAAAGCGAGACATCAAAATCTTTGAGCGGCCAAAGTAGCAGGAGAAAACTGAGCAGCACAAAGGACACAAGGGAAGGGGAGAGCAGTGACAAGTCACCAAGGAGCAGACGGACAAGCAGGACACTGGGCCAGAGTAACTACGGGCGGCGGAGTTCCGACAACATCCTGGGAGCTGCCCTGAACTACATCGAGAGAAGGATTTCCGTTGATTCGATTCACTCCAACTCGAGCAAGCCGGATGAGAGCAGTGACAACACAACAGACAGGCCGGGTGGGTGGAGGAGGCGTTACAGGGGACTGAGGGCGGAAAAGTCAATGGAGAACCTCTCAACACGTGAGTCGCGAAGCAGAGATGCGGAGCTGAGGAGAGAGACGTATGATAAAGACGAAGAGTCTGGTAGAAGGTCTTATACGTCAAACTTCAGGGCGGCACGAAGGGAAACTGATACGAAGCGGGAGACATTCGCAAGACAGAGGCCTAAGTCACTCTATGACTACAGCGACACCATCAAATTTTCAGATACTATTTCAAAATTCAAAGGAGGCTCACAAAACGATGAAAACTACGAGAATACGTACTCAGTATGGGAAAGATACAAGCCTCGAAGTGCGTTCTCGTCTGAGTCACAAGAGACCAGTGGAATCACAAGGAGGCCAAAGACGCTTTTCCTGGTTGACGATGACGATGACAAAACGACAACTTACCGAGGCAACTGGTCGGCGAAGGTACCACAGCGACCAGCTCACTTGAAGGACTTCTCAAAGCCTGAAGAAACAGAGAGTAGCTACAGCTGGCGTAGAAAGAGGTCTGAGGAGAGGGCCGAAAAGGAGGCTGCACTGAAGAAAGAAGAGGCCGCAAAAGGTGACAGAGTTAGCTACAGACGAAGAGAAAGCCAGCAGCAAAGGGACGCTGCGAATGATGACGTCAGGGAGGAGTCAGCGAAGGCGAGTATACCATCGTTCGAGTTTACGGTGTCCGAACCAAGGGAAGAAACAAAAGTATCCCAGCGCAATGATGCTGCGGACATTGCAGTCGTAGACGAGGAGGATGTTAAAAAGAATAGCAGTCTCATGGCGAGCGACAATACGGTTGTGCGGAGGAGGAAGAAGGAACATGCCCCGCCAGCCAGACCCTCTTCTGTTTATGTGACGAAAGATTATCATGTGGAGAGTGACGAGGAACCAAGGACACAACGGAGACAGAAAAAATTGGCAGATGATGATGATGATTACGACTCAAGCTACAGATCAAAGCACTCAAACATCAACTTGGATTCTGAAGATATCAAAGCCGGCCTTAGAAGGAAATCTGCAGTGGAAAGACGACTTAGAAGCAAATACGGAAAAGAACGGCCTAAGTCGGTGCATCTTGCCGATGTGTTCGCAGTCTCTGACGCTGATCACAGGAATTCAAGCTACTTGCCAACCACCCTAAAAAACCATGACCCGCTAAAAGACACTGTCGATGACGTAAAACGAGAATTCGAGAAACTGCTGCGGAGGACGTCGACTTGGAAACTGCGAACGGAATCGCTCAGCTCAAAGTCAAACTTTCTGTCCAGCAGTTATCGCAGTCTGAACAGAGCGATAACTGGCATCAGGGACGAGTCTGACAATGTGTGCGCCATTTTTGATAACATCGGAGAGAGGCTGTCTGTAAATGACTCCGTCGGCTACCCGGACACAGAAGACGAATGGAAGCGTGCGTTCGAAGGGGGCTTGCTACTCGCAAAAGCAACCAGACTCCTGGACTACCAGAAACGCAATCCGAAGCCTGACTTTGAGTACTCTGACAGCGAAAGCGAGCCTGAAACCCCCGGCAAATCATACTACGGCATGCCACAGGGAATCCCCTGGTTCTCGAGTTCCAGGCATAGCAGTCGGTTGAGCGGCAACAGCAACAGCTATATTACGAAGCAATCGGATGACATCATCAGCGGAAGCAGCCGCAGCTACTCGTCATACAGGCCTTCGATCGACAGCCTCAGCAGCCTGGACATGTCCACCAGTACGAGGCAGTCGTTGCTTGCTGATTCGTACTTGCGACGCAGGCGACAGCAGGATGCGGAGGCGGACTACCGACGTAGCAGCGGCAGTCTGAGCAATGCGTCACTATCGGGAAGGATGGTGCCAGAGACTGCAGTGTGATGGCGTGAGTTCTCTTTCTCTCTTCCCTCAGCTTCTGTTTCTTTGCCAACGGGCAGCTGCATTTCCACTGGCTGAATTTTCACGAAAGTTCGAGTACAAATTAGCTTGTTTGCTGACAGTACTTACTATTGCAAAGAGTTTCTAGGTAAAGAGCGAAATTGCCCCAAATAATAATCTTAAAGGCAAGACAACAACGCATTCTTGTCATGGAATAATTTTCACATCCGGAGTAGCATAAGAGATAAATTTCATGGACGTTTATGAACAAATCTTACTACGTTTGCAAATTACAATTAAAACCACATTTGGTGTATTCAAGTATAAAATTGCGAGATTTTTATACAGAGGTCAGTACTTTATACTAACGCCATCGTAATTGGCAATATTCCACCCTGCTTTTTGCAGCAGTCCTCGCCTTTTGACCAAATCTGAGTTACGTAGTTAATTAGAGGAATCTTCGATGTCAAGAGATGCATTGAAACCACAGTTCTAGCCCTCACCCTTTAATCTCATTTCCCTTTCCCCTCCACCCCTCCCTCTCTAATCTCACCATACTCTTATCTGACTAACGGTGAATCCTAAATCAAAGTTTTTTCATTGCCCACTTCAATATTATCAAGACACTTTTTAGCACAACACCTTCCTTACAATGCACTCCCACAACCTTACTGCTGCTTGCGTGCGATAATTTAACCACACTTGATTGAATATGTTAAGGAGCTGACTTGGTAATAGAATATCCCAAGCATGTTTTTCTAATCGCAGGGTTTTGTGTGCGTCGACAGGATGCAATTGGGTTTGACATTCTTCATGACAAATAAAGACATCAATTATAGACCATATCTTAAATAATCTTTGCATCTCAAAAAAATGAATTTAGCTTGAACTTTAAGTACAATTAGATGGTAGCAGGCTTTTTGCTGTTAGTGAGGGTAACGATGCTTTAGGCCCAGAGGAAGGCTAGGTTGATGTATGAGGATGCAATGGTATACCTATACATGAGTAAACATTGATGCAAGTTCCGTTTGTTTACCGGGATATTCGGCTAAATATCACACTCACTTACCCTGTTGACTACCATACAGAAGGTTGAAATTGTCCAATGTGTCTGGAATTGTCCAGGTAGTAAAAGTATGCTGGTAATAAGTAAGTTAGCTTCTTTTACTGGAGAGCCAGGAACCTAGGGAGCTTCATTCAATGACTGTCCCGTGTGGTATTAGAGAGCCAATTTTCCCCTGCGTCAATACACACATATATCAACTTCTGATACACATCATATAAAATTTTTGCTTTTATACCCTACTTTTGCATATCTTAAAATGACTAAAAATGTCGCCAATGCGCGATGAATTTTGAAGTCTGTTTGATAATTAAAAGTTTGATAAATGTTGTTTGCAAGCAGTATTCAAAATGTTTTTTAAATGTTTGAAAAATTAGTTTTTACCTAGCTTAAAGCGAATGTATGTGTGTTGTTTTTTAGATTAAACTGTTAATTGTGAGATGAAATGGAGAATTGCTTGTTCACTTTGATGTTTGTACTGAAGGAAGAATGGGGGTAACCAACTTTAGGAAAGATGGCAAATTGGGGGTAAGGTGGCTTCAAGGGGCTAAATGGGGCAAAGAGGGAAGAGCAAGGAGAAAGTAGATGGCGGTAAGGGGAAGTGGGGAAGGAAGACAAAGGTGGCAAGTACGTGTGCAGGTAAGAGGGTAAGATGGGGGCCGAAGGGGCATAAGGTTAATAAGGACAAGGATCAATGCTTAAATGAGAAGTAAAAAGAAGAATAAATGAGTTGTGGGGATAGGCTTGGGGTTACAGGGCAAGTCATTGAAAATATGACCTGAGGGGGAAGGCCGGAATAAATAAGACCTGCTTGGAGGAGTTGATTACTAAAATTGCTTGAAAATTACTAAAATTGACGTCACATTTTGATTATGTGCATCCGGACACACGTTTAGTTAAGAATGACGTGAGCTGATGACGTACTATAGATAAGAAAATGAGTCACTCTAGTGGCTCTGGGGAAAACAGCCATTTTTTGACAAATAACAAAGAAGAAAGGCTAGGACACGGGGTTTCGCTAACTTCTTTTCAGCGAAAAGGTTTCTTTGGAGCGGGGGCCACATTGCTGATCAAACCCATTAAAGTATTTTTAAAACAGGCCATTACTACTTGCACTGTTCAATGGGCATGGAGGCCCCAAAAAGTCATGCAAAATATTGTGCCACGACTGCCTCCTCAAAAAAGCAAACACGTTTGATTTATCGCGTCCCTTCACCTACTAAAGAAATCTGTGCCTAAATAAGTTTATAATACGTATTAAGGCTTCCAACGTTCTGGCGAATTGAATGTCCATTTGTAAATGCTTCTTTACAAAACTTTGAGAGATGTAAACTTTCTCTCGAATTCCGATTTACTCCGTGAATCAAGCGTCGTTTTTAAGGCCCATCTAACGAGGATCTCTCAAAATGGATCAGTTGTCGAAAAAGCTGGGAAAATCACCAAAAGCGCCAAAGCCACTCGCAGCTTTCCAGTTGAATATTCAACCGCGATTTGGCCCAACTTTCCGCCGACAGAAATGCCAGGAAGCCCCTCCCTCACTTACAATGGGCCATCAAATAGAAATCAACAATTTCTAAATCCACCCAACTTAGAGGCTATGACGATTCTGTAGCTGGGTGTGAACAGATGTGAAGATCGTGGTCTGGATTAAACGGCTTATCCTCGCAAGCTTGGAATTTTCAGTAAAGAAGATTACATTTCATGTGAAATTCACGATTCCGGGGGTTTCTTGTACTGAGGTAGAAGTACGCATAAAAATGTGTGAAGATACTATTTTGCAAAAATTGCAAGTATCTTATTGAGGGATGAATCAACAAAGCTGTGACTCTCAGTGTGTTTGTCCAAGAGACAGCTACAAAGCATTGGCTACTTAGGCTTTGGTAGTGATTTTCTGATCGTATGATTCGTGATGATAAGATGATTCGTGATGATCAGATGATTCGTGATGATCAAATTAGCAATCGAGGTAATAGAAACAAGTCTATGATGGCTATATAGTTTCAGAAGCTTCTGTAAAGCTATTTTGGGGGTATGCAAAGAATTAGTTTAACCATCTAAGCACGAAATATCATCGGGAAATGATTGATTCGATGGTCGATCGATTGAGGTTGATTCGCCTCGTAAGAGAGACAACTTCTCCATTAAAGTTAAAAGCCGTAATAACGTTGAAAAGAGCTGCCGGAGACGACCTTAAAGGGGGTCTCCAATCTTCAGTTATCCAGGATAAATTCAAGCGTACTTATAAACTAAACCAAAAAGATTCCAGGTACGAAAAATTCCATACATACTGTTAATCGCATACTAATCGTGCGATAACTTTGCAATGTTTATAGACTTACTTGCAAATGTAGAGAAATCCATGAATCAAGGTGACAAAATTAAGGTTCTAGATGACGTCATCACAAACATTCTGGGCGCGCTACGACAGGGGGTTCCTACAGGTGGGGCACTTTTATAACCCCAGTTTTACGCGTCTCCGCGGCGGCGAATGGCGATTACGGAAATGAAATTCGACGCCGAAATTTATAGGACGAAATGTTTCGTTGCTAATGTAACAGTAGATAGTTGCTAAACCATTGGATAGCAAAGGTGGGTGGCATGACCGAATCCAGGCGAGGATCCGTGGCATAGTTGGTGCAGGAATAAGGTTAATCGATCTACTTACAGCAGGTGTGGAAATAAAAGAATAATAAAAGTAAATAAAGCACACTCGAAGACCCGCGGATCAGCCGAAAGAGTGGCGAAAGGGGTTTTAGAGAAATACAGATATTTAAAATAAACATTGACAATCATGTTGAGCGAAATTTTTCGTAATCTTTATTACTGTGAATGACATTTTTACATCGATAACAATTCATGAATATAAATGGCATGCTTAGCTTTCTAGATATACTAATGTTTTTAATGTCTTTACACATCAATTCTATATACTCAAAATAGTGAGGGCGGGGCGAGGAGTTTATGAAGTAAAAAGTATTATCGAAATAGAATAATTAGAGCGTTATATGGTGGATGAAACTGGCAAGAGAGTAGACTTCTATGGAGAATGGACAGACGAAGAAAGTGTGGTACAAAGCCTTCAACTGAGTAATGTCATGCTTCAAATATGATATTTTGACCCAAGGTTCTTCAAACTCAAGGATGGGGTTGTCCGGGAGTACCTTACAAAATCTCAAGGCCTTTCTCCATACCAGTGGATAAAACCTCACTCAAAAACCCTAGGCGTTAACACAAGCATGTGCTTTCAAACATTCCAGAGATTGTGATCTTCCAAAACTGATTCGGATCTCGCAGAAAACCAAATTTGCCTCAGTGTCTATTGGAAAATACTCCATTAATTCTAATTAAAGAGGAAATATGATTGACGGCATTGAAAGAGGTTATCTTTGGTTGTTATTGAAGAAACTTGGTGGGAATCTAAAAGGCCTCGGTGAAACATCGCACGGCCTCTGATGATTCTATTTTGGATATGAGCATGCGTCAGAGACCACGTGTACGCTGGAAGCGCAACTTTCGTGGTTTCAATTTATTTGAGCAGCGAATTATGAGGTGGAATTGTCCTATTAGCGTTTCTTGGTGTGGGGGATTTGTAGGAAGAAAGTTTATTCGTTCCACTTAACTAACACTAAGGCAGACTAAGGGTCAGTCTTAAATGATTGCGTGGGAGCCGCGGCAAAGGAGAAAGATTAATCAAGTGAAATCACGATTAGACGCAAATGAAAACATTCCGCACCAAGCTCCGACCAAAAGTACCCGGCCCAGCTAGCCAGGCGAATCATATCACGCATTCAAACAACTAAACACGTCATCATCTCACTCCCGGATAGTCAACTACCGGGCCGAAGCACTTGAATCACCGCACCAGCTAATTACCCGCACCAAGAGAGCTAAAAGTAATCGCACAGGTTGTTCAAATCAAAATAATTACCGCGCGTCGGACAGGAATCTCACTGCGTGTATGGGCTTGTCTTTCCGTTCGATCCGTTAGATGGGCTCTCGCGGTTTGTCGGATATACTTTATCAATATGCACCAGTCCCGCGTAGCTCCGTCCGGTGCTCATTTGCGCGGTCATCGTGGCCCATTCATCATTGCGCGGATTATAAATTTCAACAGTCGCAAGATTGTTCGTACCGTCGTCACCGCCCACGACATATAACAATCCGTCTATCATCGTTACGCCGGCATTACGCCGCGCCATAGACATGTCCGCCGCAGTAGCCCAAGTGTTGTTCTCGGGATTGTAATATTCAACGCTCTTCCGCACATGAGGGCCATCGTGACCTCCAACTGCGTATAAAAATCCGCCTAGGACCCCGACGCCAGCCCCGCTCCGTTTGACCATCATATCCGCTACCATTGTCCATTCCTTACGATTCGGGTCGAAGCGTTCGACGGAGTTCAAGCACTGCCGCGAGGCACCGTCGTAGCCGCCAACGGCGTATAAATATCCTCGCAAAACGCCGACACCCACTGAGCTACGGCGCACACTCATCGGCGTGACTTGCCGCCATTCGTTCGATCTCGGATCATACGCCTCGCAATTATTAAGGCCCGCCGTGCCGTCAAAGCCGCCAACCGCGTAAAGAAGTCCGTTGAGAACAGCCGCCCCTAACGTACTACGGCGTGCTTCCATTGAAGCGACGGGTCGCCACTCGTCTTTGCGCGGGTCGTAGCAATCAACTGTTCGAACGCGTAGGGATCCGTTGAATCCGCCAACGCAGTAAATGAGTCCGTTCAACACCGCAACACCCGCGCGGCAACGACGCGAGTGCATGTCTGCCGAATTATACCACTTTTCAAACTGGAAATCATAACATTCAACGCTAAAAAACAAAGTCTCCCGATGAATTTTACCTCTTGATGGAAGCGGAAAATCATTCTTAAAGGCATATTCACAGCAGCAATTCCCCAGCAGGGTTTTGCAGAAAACTGGTTAAAACTGGATTTGAAAAGAAACTCAATAGTGTAAAGAGGCCTCAATGAACTCATCAACAAGCAAAAATCAATGAAATAAAAAAGACCTGAAATGATTACCTTCGTATGGCCTTTGGTGCTTGTCCTCCAACGACATACAGAACTTTTGGAAACCCAATTGGCGCCCTTGTCCTGGTTCTTGGCGATTGGATAAAATTTCTTTGAAAACGAGGTACAAGGTGGTACTTCAATGCTTCAATTAGAAAGTCCTTGCAAGCGAAACTGCGCTTAATAAGAGGCTCTGTTTCAACCCGCTCGATAAGATAGTCACGTGGTAATAATGGCAGGCGAACATATTCCATTAATGTTGGGAGAGAGGATTCCCTCTTTGCTACATCATAGTTCACCCAAGCAATTACAGCCTCAAACACCTAAAAAAGTAGAATGATAAAATTGTTAAATGACAATGCATCCTTGTTGGGAAGCTAGAGATTGATAAGAAATTAAAATGCAAGCACACTGACAAAAGATATCACTGACACATTAATTTTTATCACCCTCTAGTGTTTTCGATCTGCAACTGGCTATTTATTGTGTCAGCTTTTGATCATTTTCCAACATTTGCACACTCTGAGGAGTGTCAGACGAACAAGTGCTTTTTGTGTGCAAAAACTGGTCCTGCTTTTTATAACTATTGGGAAGTTTTGTACCATAAAGCACTTGTTTACATTTATTTTTCTGTTGACAACTATAGTTGCTGAACTGATGCTAATGTTTCAAGGTTTTTTTCACATTACACAACTTAGACACAAAGCCAAATTACATAAAATATTGCATATGATAGACCAATAATAGAAAAATAAATTACTTTGGCAATATTGTTAAGCATATGCTAACCAAGCTTTGTATGATCTGAATGGGACAAAATTTGGGCCAGTAAGGGGGTACGAATGACAGTGCCAAGACTAGAAAATTTGCTCCAGCAGGACCAACATATATAAAGAGTACCAACCTTATCCTCTGACTGCACAGTTAGTTTGTCACTTGAAATAAACTCAATTATACTATCTGAAGGCAGCTGAAGGAACTCCTCACATGTAACAACTTCTGCAAAATGCTGTTCAATGTATGAGTGTGCTGCACCGAGCAGGTCTCTGCAAGAATGCATGTCTGCAAATGCTCTGATGCCCAAGCAATTGGTAGGGTGAAGTTGTGACTTCAGAAAATCACAGCAGGCATTGCTGACATCGGTAAGCTGGAGCAAGCCAGCAGCGGGCAGCAAGGTCTGCAAGAAATCAATAAAACAAAAATTAAAACATTTTTCATACTTTTAGGATTAAGGCAACATGATTTGGACAAAACTTGATAAAGTGCTTTTTAGTTTCATCAAAACGGAACCATGTAGCCATAAAACTTTTTGGCTCAATATTGCATCAATTAATTTCAGAGATTTGACTTATTTCAAAGATAACTGAGTGTCATAAGTTCATGCTGCCACCCATAGAGATTATTTACTGGTGGTATATGCAACACAGTGATTTTAAGCTGTTAATTAAAGTTTAATTACACAATGTTGTCACCAGCTACTTGCTTTTATAGTTGAATCTTTTTAAACAGCACTTTTGACTAAGCCTATCAGCTAATGAACAGCTTAAGAAAGGAAGAAGTAAAATTCAACCAGGATATCCTCAAATTAATGCTCATTTTTCATGACCATCATACAAGTAACACAACCTGAACATTTTCTTCATTCACTGGGACCTCAGCAGTGTAGCAGTAATTTATCAAAAGTTCCAATGCAGGTGGATCAACTTCCTTTATTGTGACAACCTCCTGTCTGCTTTCAGAAAGGTCTCCAGTAAACATGGCATAAAAATATGGACTGGCAGAAGCGAGCACTGCTCGGTGGGCCTTGATTTCCCGGTTGTCGGCACGGACAGATACGTCTGTTAGAACTCCTTGATGACGCATTGTATTCAAAACACTGAATGCCCATTTGTAATGGTCCTTATTTTCAAAAGGCGGGGCAGGGATTGTCATCTCAATGTCTCCCAGGAGACTCATGGCAGGCATTGCAACTCCAATGCAAGGTGCAAGACACCAACACTGAATCTGCAAAAATGCCAGCTAATGTTCAAATTTTATCTAAATCTGCTCAGTTTTAAAAAATTAAATTGTCAATAACAGGAGCACAGATACAAAACATGTGAGAGGTCTTGAATTCAGAGGTATTTTTTTTTTGTCCCTTTCCATATTAGCTCATTTGTGAATTTAGCAGCTGGTTTGTAAACTTCATAGAAATCAGACTAAGAATTCTAAATCTCAAATTATTCATTACTGTAAATATTCCAGCACAACACAAAATATGGTTTTCCTTTTCCAAACTCTTTGCATATACTACATCTTTCTATACAGAACAAAATCCATTGGATGAGAGGCTGCTTGCAGTTTTCATAGCCCTGCTTCTTGTACAAATTGGGTGGTCAGTTGCCTTGATCCAATTTGAACTTCGAACTTCTTAGGTTCAACAGTTTTTACAGAACAGGGGTCATTTATCAGAATTTCTATTTTTGATGTATCTAAATGTTTTTACACAAATAATGGTCTAAAGGATACAGATATTCTACAATTGACTAATGAAAACAAACATACACAACCCTATGAAAGAATAAATACTTCTTTGAACTGACTACCACTAATTGAGCACTCACATTCTTATAACGGTTTGCAATATAAACACAGAAAATAATGACTTTCAGAACTGTTTCATTTATAACCAAATCTAACCATTCCAATATCTACATTTGAAAACCAAAACACATTTCTGCGTTCCCATTTCGAAATTCAGTATCTTGATTACATCGTTTTTGACCCTAAATTGATAGTTTTAATTAAGGTTTAAAACTTTTAGGAGCCTTGTATCCATTCTAGAACATTTCCCTAAGTGTTATTTTTGCTTTAGTATATTTTTTTCTACGGCCAAATACAGTGCATTCTTCGAAAACTTGCGCAAATTCACACCATGAAACTTTTGTGAAACATTAAAATCGCAAAATTATCAGGGTTTCGAGATGATTTGTATCCTAAAAAAGTAATTTAGTGACTACCTGCACCAACGGCACTGTATTCAGTTATTTCTTGCTTCTCTTTCCACCATTGTTAAAATATTGGTAAGTGGTAATCTTGTTTTTCTATTTGGTGTTGTTATAGAATCTTTTTCTTAGGCCACAGAATCCAAGGTACCATATAGTAGCCTGGGGCGAGTGCTGCGTCATAAGCGATCTCACAATCATCATGTTGAGAATCACCAGGGAAGGGGGCCAAATCGCCAGGTAAGGGGGCTCCGACAGCACATTAAGGGGTCAAAATAATGCTAGTTAATTCATAGAACAAGTGTTTTATGCAAATTCCACTCTTTGAAATTAATTACAAGTATTTCAGTTGTTTGTATATTTGTAAAAATTGTTTGTATATTTGTAAAAATTGTTTGTATTATTGTCTTCTCTCCACTTTTTTGACCCATTGGAGGTCCCAATGAGGTCAAAATGCTGTTTTCCTTGCAATTCGTTCAAAAACTTGTCCTTATCCCACCTACTGAGTCTTGGATATACCAGGTTACTATGCATTCTCAGAGTTGGGTTAGATCAAAATGAATCTTTGAGTACAAAAATATATGATAGGAGAATGAAATAGCAAATTTGTGGAGTAAACAGAAACCTATCCATCTTTCAAACAAGCTATTTCAAAGTTCTAATTCTGCAACATGACAATTTAGCAATTATGTCCTTACTGCATAATACTGTCGATAATAATAACATGGCGTTTTGATATAGAGCTTAGAAGTAATGTTTCACATAGCAAACACAGATTGACAAATGAATGAAACCAAATATGACATCATTATCAGTTGTTATCAAAATATCATCAAACTAAAATCAGCTGCTTTGGAATTTAATTTTGCTAAAATCTAAAAATATGCATAAAGATGTCAAACAGTTATCTTGCTTACAATTAAGAACAAAGCTTGAAGATGAGGATAGCTTTAAGTAAATTAAAGACTCAGATAAATCCTTTTGACTGACAATGCAATGTAAATGGAACAACAGTACATTCATTCTGTTTTAAGAGTAATAAATATCTTAAAATACTTTAAAGAACTGGGACAAGCAGCATGTCACTGTCTTTAAATATGAATATGAAGTAAAATTTCGAGTTTCTGTAACATAAAGATCCTTAGGCAGGATGGCACAAAATCTAAGAAAAGTTTTGCATCCCAACACTTTGTGGTGCAGAGATTAAAGCCATCAATGATTGAGTGTGAAAAATCATCATAGTCATTAAGCAAAAGAGTTGGAGAGGGAATATCAAAGATTATTACTTCGTTATCAAAGCAAATCTAAATATTCATAGAATACATAACTTAAATTGCAAAGCAAAACTATAAATAAAAGAGCCTAGTCCGATTCATAAAATATTGTTGTACATGCATAATATTTGAGCAATTAGATTTTTTGTTAATCAAAGCAAAAGAAGACATTAACCATAGACTTTATAATATGTAATATGGGTGTGTTTGAAGTGCTTTACCAGTATACATTAATATACACATTTAAGCAAATCGTTTTTAATGCTTTACTATGCTACCAAACAGCCAATTGTATAATAAGGCCCACATAGTTTCTATTTACAAAACAAAACAAGCATATTCCACTCAGCGTTTGAATCTTAGAACTCTGTCCCTTATAACTGGATCAAAGCATCCATAACAGCCGTCAAGGATGCAAGACCCACTGTGGTACTCTACTGGAGGTGTTGGCCCAACCCAGATAAAGTTATGCAAATTGTCACCAATGCAAATAACTTTTTGCTGAGAGAAGTCATCAGCCTGGGCACAAATGTAAACCTTTCCTGACTGCTTTCCGATGAAAAGACCCTACAAAATGAAGGACAAAACCACCATAAACATTGAGACAATAAATTGTTTCTTGAAAATTATACCTGCAACTACAAGGCTACATGATCCTGACATAAGAAATTAGTGCAATATTTTTTTTGAAACATCAGCAGTGAATTAACTTGAGATGATATTTCAGCCACTGCAGCAATGCGTCTAAAATTATCATTAATTCTAACATCCTCATTTGCTAATTAAAATTAGCATTGATAAAATAGTAGATTTGAAGATACCATTAAATGAAAGCTCATTCTCATGCAAGCAGTATTATCATTTCAAGAGTGAACTTATGACCAGTTTTGAAGCCCACAAGCTATTTTCAATAATGCGTTGTCATATACAATGAACATGGTCAAAACCTTTAGAAGCCAAACATATCTTGTTCACAAAAAATTCTGCCATGGAAAATTTATTTAGCAAATCTTTAACCCCAAAATAGGTGTCTATCTTGCTTACTGGAAAGTTCAGGTACAGTTTCCTTAAAAAAATAAGATGACTCTCCACAATTGGAGTTTGCTCAAATATCAAGCCCTTTGTCATCAAACTATGTATGAGCTAATAATTAAAGTCATTTGATGTATGGAAGGTTTAACTTGCTTTTTTTAATTGTAAGGTCCAGACAGATGCTGTCGTTTGCTCAAATATCGAGCCCTTTGTCATTGCTTTATCATTAAACTATGTATGAGCTAATAATTAAAGTCATTTGATGTATGGATGGTTTAACTTGCTTTTTTAATTGTAACGTCCAAACAGATGCTGGTAATTAAAAAGTTATGCATCTGTTCCCATACCTCCAATGGCGACTTATCTTCCAGAATGCCAAGCTGATAAACGTCCTCTTGGATGTAATATTCCTTCCATAGGTCAATTGAGAACTGCTCAAAATCTTGCGACGATTCCGAGTCATTTCCAGTAACAACAATGCTCTCGCTGATCCCAGAAACCCTGAATTTCACGCCTCCAAAATTTTCTACAAATGGCTGCAAGCTTTCCTTGCTATTTACATTCAGCGCTGCCAACAGGCTGAAAAACTTCTGCACGTCCACATCATCTGTTAGGACAGAAGCACATCTTGGTAAGTGAAACATAGTTTCATGCAATTGTGCTCCGCCTCAACAAAACTTGGCAATCAAACGGCCAGGTGCTGACCATCAAAATACTCTTAGGCCAGTTTTAGAGCTTTCGCCTTTTGCGTTGCCTCAGAATCCACTGATTATCTATAAATCTGCATCCGCTTTACTCAATATAACTGATCGAAAATTTTCGAGCACAATTAAAGCCTAAAGACAATATTTACTGAGAGAAGTGAGTTTCTAATCAAACAGTTCATCCCACTTTCGAGATTTTCAACATGATTAATAAACATTCGTAACAAAGGTGGTAGCCAAGAATTATTATGCTCCTCCGCAGATGTCTAAGGTGGAAGGCAATGCGCGGTTGGTTCAATGAGCTTGGATTATGATGTGCAAAAAATCGATGGCTACTATTTTTGACGAGAAGTTAATCCACTAAACCTGTGTAGCCTTAGATTAAAGTAAATTTTCTTTAATATCTTCGATTACTAGAGGAACATTTTAAGAAATTATCTGAAAAGGTCATCATGTCTGCTCTTTTCGTGTAGAAAGTCCCTGGTTAACCACTTGATGTGGCTTCCTTCTAAACATTATCTTGAAAAATTGGAAACTTTTGACAAATCGTAATATAAATATTTTAAGATTAGAAAGCTCTGTATATAGCCTATTCATCGAAATAATTTTGCCGGCAGTTTCAGCTGTAACTTTATTTCAACTAACTTATTGATTTTAATTCTTCGACAGAATCGAAGCTAAAAGCCATAAACATTCCTTTTATTAAAGGGATTATGTGGGCTGCAACAGGAGTGGAAATTCCACAAATTCATTGTTACCGACAAAGCTCAGTGCGTGTCATGCAAAAGTCTGCAATATTTAGAGAAACGAGTAAACACAAGGTCATACTAACCACCATAACAGCTAGCTATAATTCAACAGTCTCGTCATGGTAGCGGTTAACCAATAGAGAATAAATGATACAAAGCTGATTATCAAGAACCAGCTGGTTTTCAAGAGCCAGCTGCCATTTGCACGCAAATGTCGAAGTGCCAGCAAACATTTAAAAAATTATTAATGAAAAAATAGCGTGAATATTTCGAAATTGACAAGAAACAGCACCATTTCCATTTTACTTTTCTGTGATTTTCGAAAAGAGGTTGTTTGCTTGTATATCCTAGATATTTAGACAGCAAGAGAAGTCGCCTTTAATAATTCTCTTGCTGAGAAGCCTCTTTGGAACGGAATGAAGTTTGATTGATAAAGAGCCTACTTTCCGCGCTTGGGAAGATTTCACTAACGAAATTACACATAATTTGGCTACTTCTTAATTGGTTCTCGATGTTTTCAAGATTATCATCGAAAAGTACTTAATCTCCACCGAAGGTCTATTTGATTTGAAATATGTTGTTAGGATCATGCCAGCTTTAACGACGTTAAACTATGAAGTTGACAAGTCACTCGAAAACCTTGATTAAAATCTGATTAAGTCTTTTTAGTTTTCCTCGCAACATATTATTGGTTAGCGTCAAGCATGCAAGGAAACTTTATTCATTTGAGTCTTTTATATCTATGCCCTTATTATTCACTTAAAAAAGAGAAATGTAACCTTTAATTGAGGTGGCTATAGCAAAGTAAAGGATAGTGAAACAGTCCCTTCTGCCTTACATAGGGTATGAAATGCATCAAAGAAGTCCTATAAGCTTGTAGAAATATTCACTTGATAAACCTTTTGAGAGACTTCAATGAAGGTTGCCGAGCCCTGGTTAAGACTGTAGAAAAACAATGTAAACACGTCCCAACTATTGGCACGCAACATAAAAAAATTCGTTACTCACAAAAAGAGGTTTTGTATACTGTGAAAGGATCAGGAAACAAAGTTAGGCGGCGTAGCCAAATGTTTAGGTAGTCGGATGGGAAGTGGTACGCCATGGATTTATAGGCAAATCGCTCAAGCCTGAATCGAATAATACTGTCTGGAGCTACTGTTTTGGACTGTTGAAACGTGACGTCACCAATGCTTTATCATCAGTGGATAGAAGAGTGGTTTTTTTAAAAGCACAAACAACGATGAGTTTAAGTCTTTTAATATGGTCGGCGTTTATCAGTGATACAAACAAAAAGAAAGCGATGTAATAAAATTCAAAAGTTGGTCACTAAAAAACCAAGAAACGGGCTTTTGATAAATGAGTTCAGCTTTTGAAATAAAACATTGAAAAAGAATAACAAGCAATAAGTATCACGTGAAAGTCAGCCGGAAGAGCCTTAAGCGACGAAAATGAAGAAATTGCTTTCAACTATTGATAATAAACCAGGTAATATTAATAATTTGATTACTCAGTACAGCTATTGGCCAAGAAGAATCCTATTGTTTCATTTCGTATCACTGTACAATGGGTAACAATTCCAAAAATAGTGTTCTCTTCTTTCCAAATTAAATTTGGAACATAATGTCTCAGCCGCAAAATCAACAATTACTTATACAAACTTACAACATAATCAATTGACCTCGTTCCCAAATCTTCTCCACCACTTTGTTGTGTTGCAGCATTTTGCGAACTTTGCGGGAAAAAAATACAAAAAACTTTATTGGCAGGTTTGATTTAACTATTTATCTAATTTTCATCAATTAATAAACTTTGTGTTAAAATAATAATTGTCTGATTGTTTTCAATCAAATTAGTCCAGTTTTTGGTCAGGTCCAGATTGGCACCCAGAGAGGTAGTTCCACAGCGGCATGTTCACGTTGATAGTGGCCCAGAAGAAAAACCACTCTGGCAGCATCCCACCAATGACGCCCTGTGGTCAAAACATAGAAATGTCACCAAGGCAACGAGTAATATCATCAACTAGTTCAAATTGTCACAGGATTAAAAAGTCTGGGTGGGAGAGGGGCTCTTTGATACAAAATGTGACAAAAAACGGAAAAAGTGGGGGCATGGTTCCCATCATTGGAGGTCATGTGACAGCCTCACCAATATGGATTGGACATATTAAATTTGGCCACTTTGATCCAGGAGCCAAATTGGACGGCCATTGCAGAATTATTATTTTTCATTGCCACCCATAGTCTTTCCAAGCTGAAAAAGTTTTTAACGCGTTGAGTGCACAAAGTAAGCAGGGTCATCGGCAATTGTGTGGCCCCTTGTTTCCTTTGCCCCTATCCCAAATAACTTTCATTACAGTCTTTCATAACTTTCATCACAGGCCTTTCCGTCTTCTTCCCTATTTCACTCTTGTACGGGCGCCAACTCTCGACCCATCAATTTTTGAAACTTTGACACGAGATACAATTTACCCGATTTCAAGTGACTTAAATTAGCTTTTTGTCCCATTTTGATGCGTTGTTGGTAATACATTCAGGGTTCTTTCTATACGCGTCTTTGACTTTCTTGAGGAAACAAACCAAGCAGTTAATATGGTTGTCTATAGAAGGATTAACAAATACATTCCATTTCTTTGAGCGCTGTAGCATAATATTTGCTAAATGAAACTGAAAAACAAAACATTGACAAACTTCAATGTGGTATCAAAATTCTTAAGGTAGGTAGTGGTGTGGGGGTGTAAGAAATGGAAGCAAAAACGATTGGAAAAATCATGCAAGCGCGTAAGTGTAATTGCCAAATTGATGCGAATTGATCTTTTGATTCAACTCCAAATAAAATCTCGCTGAAGCGTTGGAAAACTGATATTTCCATACTTGCATTCATGATTGTTCCCGAACAAAGTGCAGCAAAGTTTGAGGGAAGGTCGTGTGTCATAAACAATTGGGGTATTGTGTCCCTTCCAATGTCCTTCAAAAATCCCGAATTTACACGAGATATGATCACACATGGGCTATTTTTTATAATAATAGGCTAATTATTACATACATGTAATTTAATAAGTATTACATATAATACATTTTGGACTAATTATAATTATAATAATAATAATTATAATAATGGAAACATTTCATTTTCAATTCAACTTAAACTACAACTACAAATCTCACTATTACAAGGTAATAATAATAATAACAATAATAATAATAATAATAATAATGAATAATAATAAATAATAATTTGTTATGGAAACTTTTCATTTTGAATTACAGTTAAAACTACAATTACAAATCTCACTATTACAAGGTAATAATAATAATAATAATAATAATAAATAATAATGAATAATGAATAATAATAAATAATGAATAATAATAAATAATAATTTGTTATGGAAACTTTTCATTTTGAATTACAGTTAAAACTACAATTACAAATCTCACTATTACAAGGTAATTTGCAACTGGCTAGCCTGTGTTTACAAAATAAAAAATATTTAATAATAATAATAATAATAATAATAATAATAAAAATAATAATAATAATAATAATAATAACAATAATGATAATTTGTTCACGTGGGGATGCGCCCTCCCAGCGCTCGCTCTTCCACAGACAGACCACTTCTAGCTCATCGGCTTCACCCATTTCAAATGTTAACATATATCCACTCGGTATCCTCTTCATAAACACAGATGGTTTGCTCTGCCCAGTTGTAGTTAGGGCTTTGCAACCCATGCCTCGAAACAACCCAAATGGACACAAAGAAACGAAGGTCATTGTTATGTTGCTTAAAATGGCCTAACCATGTTCTCAGGTCTTTTATGTTAAGCTCCTTGGCCTCTTGCTCTACGACTAAGAAGGTAACGTTACGTCATAACAAATGCTAATTTATTCAAAACATTGGAATTATTTGGCGGTGACATTCGTTTCCGTCAATTTTCAACAGGTGCGCAAAGAGATGGCTACAAAAAGTGACCATATCATCTCTTGTTCCAAACCACATAAGGCTTTAAGAGAATTAGCTAAATTCCTGATTTTGGGTTGCAACGGACGGGAGAGAATAGGGTGTGGCCCTCAACCACACCCAGCAACTGCCAACTCGATTTTCCGGACCATTTGTCACCGAACCACGAGCACGAGGTAGTGGGTTGAAAACGAGGCATTTTAAAGATCCTTAAATGGTAATCGAAGTGCTTCAACGCATGTCTTTTAGCCACAGCACTTGCCCCCAAGAAGATACTTCTCTTGACAACATACAATAGCCCCTAACGCTACCCTAAGGTCAATCAAGGAAATTAGCCTCGGGAGCAATTAATGCTGTTTTCTAAAATATCAGTAGTTATTCATAATGAGATTTAATTACGAGTGGCGCCACCCCGATATTTTTAATGGGCGTCATTAACTTAATCAATGGCAAATTGGGGACAGCATTAGGACCACGCGCGGAATGTCATTAAGTAACTCGCACCATTCTATAAACTTTCAGTGGTTTGCTTGTCTAACACACCCCTTCCCCCCAATAGCCCTCCTGGTACTTTGAAAGCGCACCCGAATTCGAAGCCCCGAAACCACTTTCCTGGTTGCTGCATTTTCAGGTTGGTCTGAAGGAAATCCTGTAGACAATTATCTGTCAATTATTCTGCGGAAAATTTTGGCAACCCTTCTTACGAGGAATTTTGAACTTTCATAGGTTCTGGCTTGAAGGCATAACATCATCCGAGCACGGTGTCCACGCCCAAGTTTGACAATGAAGTTGCGGTCGGGCAAACACAGCAGAGCTCAAGTTTCCATATCACGTTGATAAGAGAATGGCGTTGGAAACTCGGGCGGCTCGAGAATAACATAAAAGTATCATTCCCTAGCAACAAAAGGAGCAGTGGGACGTTAATAACAAACATTCAACATGCATAGCAAAAGACAAAGGGGCGAGCTAGTAAGGGACAATACACCATTGTATTACATCGTAAAGGCTGCGTGCGGTAATGAATTATGAATGGGCGTTGGTCTGGGCGAGCATATATGAACAGAAACAACAGCAGTCGCCCCACTCGTCTCTTGCTGTTATAAGGATCGCAGGTCCACAAAACAAGTGCTGCTTCCAAGATGGCTTCGCGTCCAAAGGGTTTCGGATTAACACGGGAGCTTGAGAATAAGAAGAGACAAGAATACGACGAAGATCTGGCTGCCAGGGTCTGCAACTGGTTCAACGAAGTTTGCAAGAACAGTGAAAGCCCCCAGTATGCCGTCGACATGGGTGGGAGCTTCACGTGGGAAAATGTGCACCAGAAACTGAAGGATGGCAAGCTTATTCTGGCTGTTGCAAATAGGATTTCACCAGAATCCAAAAAGAAGATCCAAACGCTCAACTCCCCTTTCAAACTGATGGAAAACACAGGCAATTTTCTTGCCATAGCTGGAAATATTGGCGTTTCAGCGACTGATCTTTTTCAAACGTCATCACTTTACGAAGGTAAGAGTTTGCTTTCCGTTACCCGACTACCTAGGAAATGGTTGTTGATGATATCGCCTCTGGTTTTAGCTATAACTTAGATGCGAGGCAATGACTCAGCCCTTCTAGTTATATGATGCTTGTGGTTTTTATTCTTCAATTTCAAAGAATGTTTCATTTAGATTAGAGCTCCCTCTTAACAATACCAGTAACCAAAGATCCAAGTCAGCAGGTGATTAAATGACTAAAAACCTCTTTCTTCTCATGTTTAAAGCGTGTAAATACAATAATTCTGTCATTCAATGTCAACTATTTCTCCCATTCAGCGAAACTAAGTCACTGCTGATTCATGTCCCTACCACTGTTGACATTATCACATCAATGAAAAATCGAGCCTTTTAAGAAGTTAGGAAATAATGCGCGCGTAAGCTTGCAAAATTTATTCCATAACAAAACAAAGAAAATTTATACGGTTTATTAAGCTTCCTTGGGCGAATATTTAAAAATTGATATTTATAAACTATTAATATTTAAAGTTTGGGTAAATATAAGGAGCAGGTAAAGATGTTTTGTTTGCAGTTTCAATGGCGTGAATTGAATCGTAACAGGTTGTAATCATTCAATGCCCTGCCATGACTCGTCATTTTGCGCACAGAATAACATCGCTGGCTTGTTGTTTCCCAAACAGTAACGAACCACCTGAACGCCCGATACATACAAGCTTAACCTGTGATATAACAGATGCTATTTGCTATGGTTTCAAAGTTTAAGCCACCCTTCGACTTCAAGAAAAGAGCAAAATGGGTGTGGTCGGTTTGCAGACAATATTTATGGAAACATTTATGGTAAACTAAACCGTACTGGATATATTTAAGGCCAGCCCTACCCAGCCCAGAACCAGAGCTGTCCGGGGGCTATTAAAGACAGGTATAAGGGATGAGGGGTCTGGAACAAAACTCTTTTAGCTTTGAAGGCACTTTGATCGGGCCCGTCAAACTGGAGACTCGGGGAATTTGACAAAGCTCCCCTTTTTCGGTTCTATTATTCTATTCAAGTAAATGTGGTCGATCACGACGATGTTGAACCGGGCAGCAGGAAATGTCCAGTGGGCATGGAAGATGTTATTTATTGCGAGCTTTTTTGCAACATTGTCAAGGGCTTCAGTGGCACAATGCGACCAACATAGCTAGTCTTCATTTACGTCGTACATCCCGGGGTCATGACCTTTGTTTCGATGAGATAGGGAGTGGTCAAGGTCAGGTCTTCAAGGTCAACCAAAAACAATGTGGGTATCCATCTAGAGATATTTGTAATTGGCTCTGTGGCTTTGCTAAATATTAAGATAAGTTAATTCAAATGATAAATGGCTTTGTAGAGGAAGGATAAGTTGGCGAGAAATGTCTGCCAGGAACATAATGATGACTGAAAACTCGAACAACTACGAGAGGAAACATGTCATTCTTGCAGGACAATGAAGTCATCAATTTGATGGGCCAGTGACTGGGCTCTGTGTTCGGCACATTCCGCGAATATTGGAATAATCGAGAGGGTGCAATATTTAGGAAATGCCGCTGCTGTGTTCTTTAATGGCCATTAGCAATCAATCGTAGTTAAAGCCTTAGTCCAAGGTAAAGCCTTCTTCTTTTCAAGGGTACCCTCTTCAAACAGTATTTTCCATCTCTGCGCTTACGCCATCGATTCGAATGACGTCAAAGGTATCTTGATCCTTGCTAGGGTTCACAAAGTTGTATCACCATGGTACCATGTTTTGTAACCATGTTTGTCAGTGTGGCTGGCACATTCGAGGGAGTGAATACCAATCTTGGGTTCGCACAAGGGTCGATTGTAGTCAATGTTATTCAGAAAGGCCTTGATCGTTTTTAAAAACTTTGAATCAGGCCTACCAACAAGGCACATCGTCTGCAGAAAGCAGCCATTTTATTCTGTGGGTGGGCGTATGAAAGAAGGGGTGGGGTGGTATCATTTTCAACACCCCTTACGTCTTTGAGACCTTGAATTGCGACTTTGTGACCGCGGAATGTGTCATTTGCCGTGGGGACGAGAGACAAGCTGCAAGTCCATTTCAACGCAGCCTTTCACTCACCAAAAAACAAAGCGCTACAGTCAAAAGTACATTCAGCAGCACTACAGCCAGAAGTACTACAGTACTAACATTGTTAGCCTTTTTTACGCCCCATCTAACCCACATTTAACTGGATGAATGTCACAAAAAGTACGATTATTCAATTAAAGACGTAATCGAATTGATCAGTGTGTGAATGGATATGCAATTAACGAGTCAGGGTGACTGGATGTCCGGTTACTTATTCACAGAAAAACCAGCTTATTCTTTGCTCTGATGTGTTTGATTACACGACTTTGGATCCTGTGGCTTACAGTAAGATTTTCTCGCCATTCATCCCCTAAAGTAATCTAGTTCAACTGAACAGTGAGAGACGGCCTCAGGGTCCGTTTTCGTGAGCCAAAATGAATCATTTTACCGGGTAACGTTTTCAGCACGGAGGTTGGACAGTTGCAGGTGAAAATGCGAGAGGGGGACTTCTTCATGCGATAATAGGTGTAATGTAATCACTCATCTTTAGAAATAGTGGGCCATCAAGAGTTCTTCCAATGCTAGGCACCCCATCTTTTCAAACGCCCTTCTGTTGCCCCTCGCATATCAGTGTTTTATCGTGACAGTTCCAAAACAACAGAGAGCGCAAATGATCCCCCGCTTCCGTCCACGAAACCTCTAATAGGATTCGATGTGATTGTTTTTGACCAATGTAATTTTCCAACATTACTCTTATGGTCTCTCCAATCAAATTCTTCGCTAATCTGCGACAGCAAAATATTTAACACTGTTTCTACAGCAACTTCTAAGGCCAGTCTTGTGGCGGTATCCTCTGACCGCTTCTGTCTCGGTGGAAATAAACACAAAGCCGGGCGTTGTTGCTTTCAAAAGAACACTTTTGCTATGATAGTATAATATTTTCATTTCAAGTTCGCTTTGCCATTTCAGGTATATTAAAGCAAGCGAGAGTTATTATTTTCATATTCCCTACAAAACAATGTTTTCACTACGTCTGATCACTGATAGCACAAGTCTAATATCGTTTTTTAATGTTTACAAATAAATTCCTTTAGGTTATGTTACAATCCTCCGAACATCTTTAAGCTGCTCCGCAACACGAAACGATTGCACCCCGCAGTGCAAAGGCATGTGTACGATCAACTTTAGGAGCGTGTAAATGTTGTCCCCTATTTCACCAAAACGTTTCTTGCACTGGTTGACCATATTACAATTTACAGATGAATATAGGGTTTTTGCCCCTTGGCTCGGGCTGGTAAACTAAGAGGACACTAAAAGCTATCTTTCAAAAATTATACTAAATTAGTATTATCTTGAATTGTTCCAAGAAAAAAGCAGTTGGTGTGTTCATGAAAGCTTATCTTAGTTCTGTGACAAGGCCTTCTGCTAAAACAAAACAGAGCCAACACGAGGCTGGCCAACATGAGGCTGGCCAACAGCCTCTGTAGAAAAATAAGAGGGTTTGCGGCATTCCTAGTCAAATCCCTATTAATTCTACATAAAAAAATCGATAGAACAACACAGGTGAATAAAAAACATTTTGATTGTGATCTAGGCACAGATATGAAGTCAGTCATCAACGGATTGGATGCATTTGCAAGAAAGACGATTAAAATGAGAATTTCTGGAATTCCAACCTACGCTGGCCCAGTTGAGGCTGAAAGCAACAAGAGAGAGTTCACCGAAGAGCAATTGAGGGCTGGACAGAACGTCATTGGTCTTCAGATGGGAACAAACAAGGGTGCCAATGCGTCCGGCGTTAACATGGGGGCAACGCGAAAGATCATGGATATGGGACATTAGTATGGACTTGCCTTTGTAGAGTACGATAATGATTTTATTTGTTGCATTCCTGATTAAAATCTAAATTATTGCACGTCGGCAGAAACAAAATGACCATTGAGCAACTTGTAAGATATTTTGGTAATTGAGGAATGTTGTGTTGCAAAATTGTTTCTTTCCCATGGGCATAAATGATATTTGTAATAAATCAGTCGTTGGCCTCTTCATCTATTCTTAGTCTCTCTTTCACGCAAATATGTGCTATACGTGACTGAAGCGAGGCAAGGGTCTCCGACCGCTTTGTCTTGTCCCATTCCTATTCCTATTCGACAATGAATCGTTTAATTTCTAGTTTTATTGATTCTTGAGAAGCCTGAAACTCCATGAGGATCAAAATCGTTAACTCGTAGCATTTCCGTGGCATCTCGTGTCGTCTTCTTTAGCCGGTACAAAGGTGCTGTTTATGTAAGCAACAAACGTCGGGCCTTCTTTGAATGCAGACTAATAATCAACCTTGCAAGGGAAATCGAGCTATCGGCAAGGCAATGACGTCATTTAGGCATAAGCTTAGGTGCCTTTACGGGCGACATTGCCTTCAATTATGTGATACGGAAACAACTTGATACGGGATGCATTCAATAAGGTTGGCAATCATTTTCTCATGCAAAATAAGGGTATTCTGCTATAAAAAAGTGACGTAAGTGGTCCAATACCAAGTATACAAGTTTATTAGATAAACTGATGTATTCTCCTGTCTCCAAGAAAAAATTAATTGAGGCGTGGGTGTTTTCTTCTAAAAACGTCAAAACTTTTTAAGCTGAGTTGCTCTTGAAATAAGAGGTAAGAAATCTAATAACTTGAGGCTAATGAAATTGCTTTGTTTAGCGAAATGCAAGCTAGATATTGGTATTTCCTCTATAAACCTTTCTATTTCCTTTCTTCCTGTTATCAATACCCCTTCACTGCACTGAAAGCAACTTACCCGATAGAGTTGACCTACCTCTTTCTGGCTTACGACAGTAAAGCATCTACGAACACGAGTCATCTCTAAACCGGCGAAAAGCAGTTTTAGATGACGCTTTCTCTCGAGCAGAAATCCTTGGCCGCTCTTTTATTTGGAGACCCAAAGCGGTGCTAAGGTTGTAAAAATACCATTTATCAGAGAGTAGACTGAAAAGAAAAATGGCTCACCCAAAGGCCGTGGGACCAAAAACCAAATGTTCTTGACGTAAACGGCAATGTCCTCAACGCGTGGTCCACGTACGTACGGGCGTCTGGCACCAGGATGTTCGGCTTCATGAAGTTTGTCATCCTGGTGGACACGTAGAATGGCTGCACGCTCTACAACAAGACAAGATAAACGACTTCACCCTTGGATAACAACTAGTCAGAAGACGACCATTAAATAATCTTATTTTTGCATTTATAGAGGACCAAGTCTATGGCGCGCATATACCGCCAAAAATAGCCCTTTCTAAAATTTCAGCACAATGTTTAAAAGTTTAGTGATCTTCTAAAAGTTCACTTGCTCTGCATTCTCATGTAAGGCTAGTCTTAAAATTTCATTCATTTCCAAAGTTTCAACCACCGTTCAACATTTTCTAAAATTTCAACTACTTAAGCAACGTTTCTAAAATTCCAATCGCTTGCTCTGCAAGATTTCTAAAATTTCAGTCACTTCCAAAGTTTCAACCACCGTTCAACATTTTCTAAAATTTCAATCACTCTAAAGTTTCAGTGGTTCTCCAAAATTTCAATGGTGAATGTTGATAACCTCTTCCTGAACTTTGCCAAGCAGCCTCCTTTTGTGCTCCAACACAAGGAAAGTCATGGCGGAAGCTTCTCTGCCACAACAATGGTCCGCTGCTGATTTGCTTTGTGACATGATCAGAAGAATAAGAATTGCCGGCAAAAGATCATCATTAAATGACGAAAACATGGCAGATTCACTGCAGCGCCGTTACTACCCAAGTGAAAGGCTTTTGTATGTTCGGAAATCCCCTTCTGACAAGTAGTGTTTATCAATTCGGGCTTTGCCCTTGATAACAATTTCCGCAGAAGGGCCTAATGTTTTGGGCTTGGGGGTTTGTGAAAAATTATATGACATTTGGCGAAAATGTTGTTGAGATTTGAACTTGAAATCGATAAATGCTCAACCCACAGAGAACTGTATTTTGATTTCACAGGCCTACTTGTCCTAACCTGCAGGTCGGCCAGTAATTTATTAGTTGGTGGTGTTAACGCTTTCTTCCATGAAGGTTAATACGCCGAAAATAATCGCAGAATGGAATAAAATTCAGTTTTGGAAAAGCTGGGGGGTAAATATTCAACGAATAACATCGCCTATTCTAGACGCCCGTATATGTCAGAAAAGCCCGTATATGTCACGCCCGTATTTGTCAGGTAACGTTACTAACTCCCCTCAGATTTGAAGTTTGGCCAGGAACAACATCTTCGTACCTTAAAATTGTATGAATAAGGTAGACAATCCTAAAATGAATCGAATCTGCCATGTTTTCGTCATTTAATGATGATCGTTCGCCGGCAATTCTTATTCTTCTGATCATGTCACGAAGCAAATCAGCAGCGGACCATCGTTGTGGCAGAGAAGCTTCCGCCATGACTTTCCTTGTGTTGGAGCACAAAAGGAGGCTGCTTGGCAAAGTTCAGGAAGAGGTTATCAACATTCACCATTGAAATTTTGGAGAAGCCACTGAAACTTTAGAGTGATTGAAATTTTAGAAAATGTTGAACGGTGGTTGAAACTTTGGAAATGACTGAAATTTTAGAAATCTCGCAGAGCAAGCGATTGGAATTTTAGAAACGTTGCTTAAGTAGTTGAAATTTTAGAAAATGTTGAACGGTGGTTGAAACTTTGGAAATGAATGAAATTTTAAGACTAGCCTTACATGAGAATGCAGAGCAAGTGAACTTTTAGAAGATCACTAAACTTTTAAACATTGTGCTGAAATTTTAGAAAGAGTTATTTTTGGCGGTATATGCGCGCCATACAAGTCTTAGCATTGTCAAATAACTTGAAGACAAAGGCACAAGGATACAAAACATTTCCAACATGTTTTACTTTGAGTGGTGACGTCATCTCAGGTACTCAAAGGCCGTAGATTATAACGAATGTACTTCTCCGATAGACAGGCAATTCAAAGGCAGCTAGCGGTGTTGCGCATATTCTATTCTATTCTATTGCTCTATTGCAAGTTTCAGTCTGATTCAGCTGCTATAAATCGTTGGCAAAGTAAATCCATCGACTAGGGTTCACTTTATTAAAGACATTCACCAGTTCTTTACTGGGTCATCAAGTGCTTATGTTGAGACTATAAGCACAAGGTGAATGGGTTTTAAAGATGAAATTTCTTTGCTAATAATAATGTCCCAAATTTTCTCCTCATAACTTTCCACAATATAGCTGTTCATTCACCAATCGATTGATAGCCATTTCACCTCACGGAGTACTGATTGGCTATAATAACACTAATTACATATTTCAGACAAATTAAACATCTGCATCTGATGGCTCCGCGTTATGTCTTTATGAGACCTTGAGTTTAAATGAGCAGTTGAAGACATGACATTTTTTGCCATCTGAGCAAGTTCTTTGATTAATTATGAATCGTCTGTACATTGTGTTTGCTTCTGTCTTCCCATCCATTCGCCTGCTTTTTGGGGGAGCATGTGTCATTGTAAATTTAAGATGACGTTCAGTGCAATTCCTGGAAATTTTCACGGAAGTAGTATGTCCTGTTGAATATAGTGAACTTCCTAATTTCACAACTGATGTTTCATCGTTAATGCAGCCATGAAGGTTTCGATTAATATTGAGTTCCGAGTTTAACAAACTTCAATTTACTATAGCAACCTCCATTAAAGCTTCCCATAAGCCTAATCAAATAAAAAACACGCAAACATCAACAAGAAGAAATGGCAAGGCTACTTCTATTCAGATCAAACGAAACAGGTGAGATGGCGAGTGAAAATACTTGAAAATAACGCTGACTAGCAATCTAAGTCTAATCTAGCCAATCAGGAAACGGAAATGACCGAGTGAATTGCCTAAACCAATCAGGATCTAGATCGTTGTCATCGTGATGACTTGCATTCCATTGTCTGGTGCGTCTCCATGTGGCAATGCACCAAGGGATAACTAGTCTCAAAGAGCCATTTATGGGTCGGCTTCATTCTTTTAATGCTTTGAACTGAAACGGAATTCCGTTTTCGACTTGCCTTTGCATGGAGATAATGACTGCAGGTGGCACATACAAATGACATGAATGTACCATTTATCAATTTTTTAAAACTGCTTCTTTATAGACATCAATAAATGCTTTCTTTAAGATTCTTACTTCCATTGATCTACGTTTTCAAAAGGAATTCCTGAGATGACCTCAGTGATTCTCATGTAACAACCATTGACATTGGTATCATGTTGATTCTGCCTCGATTTCAAACAAAACTTGACTGCTGCTAACCTACGTTTGCTTTCGCTGTTGACAGTCTGTTGATTTTCCTTCACAATTGGAATCTTAACCAATTTTTCAGCAGGCTAATGGGAATCGCCTTGGATAGCCCCATCGTGTTGAAGTCAACAAGCATGCGCAGTTCTCATTTCTACATTGCGCATGCTTCTTGGCTGCAAGAGTCTTAAGAACTGACTTCGTCAAGGGTTATTCGTGAATCGTTTCCTAAGTAAGAATAGGAGAGAAAACACCTACTTGTACGGTGACACCTTTGCTTTGGTACTCATAGTTCAAAGCCCTGGAAAAGTAGTCCGTGTAAATCTGCAACGATGAAAGATTAAAATCATTTAAGGATTCAATGTTTCCAGGAGAAAACCAAAAACATTTCAAATCAGAGTTAACCTCAGGGGTCAACCAAACAGATACACTTCACGTTTAACTTATTCGATTAGAATCCACAATCCAGTTTTACAATTGTCTTAAACGATAGAAAACCTTCGTGAATTATAAAGATTTTAAGACCAATTTCTATTGTTTTTTTAAACTGGTTTGTGGCCTAGCACTCTGCATTTTTGTGAGAGATAAACTAAGGAGAGAACCGCAAACGTCGCGTTTATCTAGCTGTGCGAAGTTTCTTAAGAAACTTAATTCTTGGAGCCTGCAGAAATACGACATTTCATTGTTGATATCAAATGGCATTTGGGAACTTTTGTTGAATGATCCTTCTCTTAAAGAACTATCATGATTTGTGTTTCAAATTTCGAAATTCTATTGCTGCCTTTGGTGTCCCACATTCAATTGATTTGGTACCCATCAGATTGCGGTCGAAGGTAAAGGCTGTGCTGGTTTTGCAGCTCCAAAATAAAAATTGTCTTCTTTTCTAATTTTATTGTTGTTGAGATATAAAACGAATTCACTTGCGAAGCAACTTTAAGCTTATTACATATCAAAAGATTCAACTTTGCAGAACTTAAAAAATCTGTGAAACGTAAGTAAAGTTGGGAATGAGACAGATGAAGATGAACTACAGATTGAAAAAAAGGCGCGGGGCAGAGATGGAAAGAGATAAGGGATTAGGTAGAGAGGGAGAGAGCAGTCATAAGACATCTGTGATTCAGGAGATGATTTGATTGTACAAAATTGCATGATGATGCCCCCTATAAGTCTCTTTTACATTACTACTTAAAAAAGACATAAAATGTCAATAATACCATTACCATGGGTGTATAATGGCACGAGCCCCCGTCTTTGAATGGCTATAGGGATGGGCCTTGCATTGCATGAGGGGGGCAGGCACCTTTTATGGGCCAGGTGTCAAAACCCAGGCTCCTATTGCTCCTGTCGAAACCCATCCCCATAACTGTGTGGGGAAGGAGCGGTAGGAGCTGCTAAGTCCTGAATAACATTCAGTTTGAAAATATGTTATGTAAAAATAAAGGATATAAATTGTACACCCATGAAAGGTGATTAGGAATTTCATTAGGAATATTGTATTGTGGTACCTTGGCAGCGGAGTAAGCGGTCATCATTGGCACGGGCTGGACGCAAGCCCCAGATGAGATATTGATGACGACGCCCTTGCGCCTAGAAAGCAAAAGGGTCAGTAAGACATCATGGGTCGCTGCGGGGGAGTGGCAACCTGCGCAGGAATTTAGTCAATTTACAGGAAAGATACTTTTGTTCGGTAGGTTCAAGACAGCCCAGAACTTTTGTTTCGGTAACTGGTTCCAGTGATGTAGGAACCAGAGGGGGGGGGGGGGGGGTGGGCAGAGGGGCCATGGCAACCCCACTCTTGGGTAACCAAGTATCCTTGCGAGAGCAAATTGTGTCCATTTCAAGTAAAAAGTTGAAGTAGCCATGTGCCCCTTTTTTAATCTGGCCCTCCCACCTTTAAGATGATTTCCGTTCCCCTTTAAAATAAAGGGGGTACACAGGGTAAGAGACAACGGTATATCGAAACACAAAACAAGTACAAGAATAATTTAATTTTTTTGTTTATATTTTATTGGCAGTTTGGTGAAATGTCCAGCTTTGCACACTCTAGCTAATTACAAATTCTTGATATTTAAATGTAAATCAAATAAAACCTGTGTTGCATACATATTCCTTTCATAGATTACAATAGGACAATTGTAAATTCTGAAAACCTGCGGAGAACTTAATTTCGGTTGGAAAATGATAACACATGTCCAAATAGTCTTTTCCAACGTTATTATTCTGACGAAAAAGACAGAGGGGCGAGACGAGAGGGTTCTATTGTACAAGCAAAGTAAACGAACTGACAGCAAATAAGATAAGTCATCTGGAAATGACGTTTTGAAAAGAAAAAAATGCAAATGATGTGGCAAATTTCAAGAAACAATTTCAAATCAACCTTGGGAGTTTAATTCTTGGATCAAAACGAACTTAAGTTCAAAATGAGAATATTTTAACTTTTCAATTCAAATAATTCGAAAAGGTTTTTCATTTAACCCTCTCTTCAGATACATAGACATTGTCATTTCATGAACGTTGAAAGATATTTTCAAACTTTTAGTTTTTACTAACAAGAGATTGTTTAAAACTTATTTGTTTTATTAAAAGAAACAAGGTTTTTAAAAATCACCGTCCCCGGAAAAGCGCCGCCCCCGAATGAGTGCCGCATCAAAAATACCGGAGTTAAAAGAGTGTGGTGGCGCCCACTCGAGTAAATACGGTATGAAATGAAGAAAAATGGAGCATTGTCCTACAATGCCATTGCATTGCCATTGAGATACGGTGAAGTTGCACAAAGGACTTTATCATGTGATCAAACTGCCGTGGGTAATGAACTTCGTACCCTTGTTTGTGACACAAAGCCCCCATGGGTGGTTTTTATACCCATTATGAAGGCCTGATGACATCCTTGCCCCAGGATACCTTACGATACGTGCTCCAGGTGACATCCTACGAAGCACATCAAGATACCTGCCAACCAAGATGCGTTTGCAGCATAATGTAACTTAAGTGATGGAAAAGCCAGGTGCAAGGTCTTCTTTATCCAGAAAGCACTCCGGATGACGTCATATTAATCATATGAGACCAGAAATTTAATTGAGGTAAAGAGATAGAAAAGCAAGGAGATCTTCAGCCAGAAAACAGAGGTTTCATTCCTAATGACGTCATTTCAATCAAAGACCAAAAATTAAATTTAAGTAAAGAGACAAAAAGCAAGTTCTTCTTCCTCGAGAAAGCAGGTGTCTCATTCCAAATGACGTCATCTCAATCAAATCAGACCAAATTCAATTGGAGTAAAGAGATAAAAAGCAAGGTGCAAGTTCTTATTTATCCAGAAAGCAGGGGTCTCACTCCAATTGACGTCATTTTAATCATATAAGACCAAAAAAATCAATTGAGGTAAAATATGCAAAAGCAAGGAGATAGCTCATCTTCATCAAGAAAGCAGATGTCTCATTCTAAATGATGTCATTTCAACATTTTGTCCCTAAAAGCTCATTTTGTGTCAAATGAAAATCATTACAAATTAAAGAATAAAACTTTGGAATCAAATAGTCATAGATTTTTAAAGTTAAAGTACACGTAAAATGTGTGAGGTATATAAACCAATCAAAATTGTCATTCATAATAGAAGTTTAACATCCAAGATTATTATTATCTCCTACAACAGAAAGTCATCTGAGCTAGGGTTTCAGAGTACTAGCTCAATAAATTTCCTTTTTATTTAGGTTCTCAAACTCAATGTCAAAAAACTAACTAAATAAATGTATCAAGAACTTTAACCTTATAGAACTATAGTAGAGGTTTGTCTATCACACCCACTGCTTCTTCAAAAACTAAAACCTTTTAAGTAATTCACTCCCTTTGCACCTATTGTATATAAACTTGACAAAAAAGGAATCTTCCTTTTATTTTGCAACACTAGACTGGCAATTACTGTTTCAAACAAACATGAAATAAATCTTAAATTTTTTCTCTCATCTATTTCCTCTTCACAATTTTCTGAATAGCCTTTCTTCCAATTCATTTATCAGCTTCTGTTTCAACTTCTCAAATGCACAACCTGGTCTTGACGCAAAATGCTTCAAAATTTTTTAGCAACATCTTACAAGCTGCTTACAGAGAAGGTAATTTTGTTGAAATGGGCAATCATCTGCTTGCAATATTATAAAAAGCTAGGATTACAATTCCTTTGATAAGTATAATTTAATTTATTTCTTGGCTTCAATAAACTGTTGGCAGACATAATTCTCTGAATGAAGACAAAATGTTTGTGGTAAATCTGAATCCAGTCCATCATTTGCTATTTAAACTCAAAAGTTGAAGGCAAAAAATGGGACATTTGTTATTCCTTGCACTTTAGAACATCCAAATAAATACAATGATGAAGAATAATCAGAAACTTGTAACATGAAACCTTAGTTACTGGTTATGTTATGAGAAAGCACTGTACAAAAAGAAAAGTTTTAAAAAACTGCAAAATTCACAGCAAAAGTCTACAATTAATTTGTGTAACAAAGAAAACAGTTACCACATATAAACCATTGTCATAATTATAAACTAAAGGGTGGTGTTGTTGTGAATGGTTGTGCATAGAACTAAATCCCAATTTCTGGCAAGGCAAGTCAAATATTCCCATTTCATTGACTTCCCCATCCTCCCCAAAACCCTTTACCCCAACTTCAATCAAGATGAATACAGTACATAGTTGCCCAGAATGAGGTCCTTGTTTAGGTAGCTTTTCATCATTTGCAAAGAACTACAATCCATCATTAGAAACTATTCCACATTGCAATATAATTTTCCCCTACCTGAAAATTTACAAATCATTAGATAACACAACTCAATTACTTTCGTATTTATTGCAAAACGTGGAACAGAAACTGCTAATGTTTTTCAGGAAAAAAATATCAAATGAGGCATGGATTTCACAAGGTCTCATGTTGGATCATTTCAAAATTTATTTTATAGGAACATCCAAGATTAGATTAGAACTTCAGCTTTCTATGGGGTGCTGGGGTTGTTACACTAAAAATGGTAACAACTCAGATAATTTGTAACGGCTTGCATTCTCTTTTGTCATGGCATAAATAAAAATGAGGTATTGTCTAAATGTTGTTGTTACAGGAAGTAAAGTAAGCAACAGGTTTCAATGCCGTTGTTACGAGACATAACGGAGAAAAGACGCCACAATGATTTAGGGCGACTTTGAAGCAAGGGCTTTGTTGTGTAGCAGCACGTTAAAAGTTGGGCGTGGTGCAAAATTTCTTTTATCATGATTTATCGCTGCCTCAAAAAACCTGGATAGTAACTAGTAACAAAAGGTACCTCATTCTTCAACTGGTTGCAACATTTTGCTTTATTTACTGTCAACTAACAGATGATTCTGTCCACGAACAGTGATCGTTCTTGACTTTAACCCAGACATTTTGCGCTTCCATCGGCAAAATTTAACGTTTATGTCACCGCCCACGGGAATTTCATGAAACAAATTCTTTAACAGTTAAGTGAAAAATTTAGGGTTTAATTTAGTTCCTAGATTTCTGTTAATTTTCAGCATCATCATCCTCTGCTTGCTGGTCAGAAGTCCATAGGGTCAGGTTGTCTCTCAACAGCTGCATAATCAACGTGCTGTCCTTGTAGGAATCCCGCGAAACGTTTTCATCAAGCTCTTGAATAGCATCGTCAAAGGCTGTTTTAGCTCGCTGGCATGCTTCCTCGGGGTCGTTCTTTATCTCATAGAAAAATACTGAGAAATTCAGTGCCAACCCCAGCCTGATTGGGTGGGTAGGGCCTAAGTGCTTTTTCGCTGTATCGAAGGCTTTCTCGTAGGCATCCTCAGCCAACTTAACAACCCCATCACGGTCATCCTTCTCTGCAGCAACTTCGGCAAGGTATCGGTGGTAATCGCCTTTCATCTTCAAATAAAAAACTGAGGATTCGGCCTTTTCTGGGTCTTCAGTATCGCACTTGGGAATCAGGTACTTGTCCAGAAGATCCAAAACCTCAGTGCACACATCACGAAGCTCCGTTTCAATTTTCACGCGATACTCTTTGGTTAGATCTTGCTTCTTGTCTTCGCTTTCAGACTTCTGCTCAATACTAGAAATCACTCTCCAGGAAGACCGCCTTGCTCCAACAACATTCTTATATGCAACAGACAGGAGGTTCCTTTCCTCACTCGAAAGCTCTTCATCCATCTCCGTAACTGTCTTCATAGCTTCAGCCATATCATCGTACCTTTCAGCCTGTTCGGCAAACTTGGCCCGGTGTACAAGCTTTGATCTATCTCCAGCCATTTTCTTCAAATCTAGGTTGCAGGCCTGAAAATTAGGAACTTGGAGGCTTTCTATTCACACACGACGCACGCCTTTCACGGAGTGGAAACCTTGACAATGATGTTAGGCCAAGTTGGGCGGGGATTCCTTAATAAATGTGAGCTATTTATATATGCATTGTTATTGGTTGTTTACTAGTCACAGACCTCCTCCGACCAATCAATAGCCTGCAAATTGTGTTTCTTTTCTATAGACGTTTCAATAGAATAACAAGCTTTGACCATATTTGGTCTTCAAAATGAGATGGCGGGAAAAAACAACAAAAGGGAGGCGGGAGGCTGACGTATTTCCGTTTCCATGCTCGGTAAAGAGGCCAAGGAGCACAAGGGCCTAAAGAGGACGAAGCTAATAAAGATGGTGGCCTGTGTGCAGACTTTACTATCCGTTGCGAAGGAAAGCCAATACGGACGAAACTTTACACATTGTAGCGAAACCTAACCGTTCTTCAAACACACCATTACAGTTCATTCAAAGGCAGTCCATTACAATTGATGAACGCGTTTATCGTTTTTAAAGAGTGTGTAAAGAGCGTATAAAAAAGACTGTTAACATGATGGCAATTTAATTTGCTAATGTTTGTTGGAAGGGAAGAGTGGCAAACTGAAGCAAAGTTCCATAAAGGGAAGTAAGAGAACGTAAGGAAGGGATTACACCAAGTTGATTGAGTATCGTTAAGAATTAATGACGCCAGAAAGATTGAATTGTTTGTCAAAGCGTTGAAAATATTAGAAGAGAGGGAGCGTCGGGCCAGGAGTTCCTCGAACACTGATTATCGAGGCTGAAAACTTTTGTGATGTAAGGCCCAAAAAACTTTTTTATTGGTTTCGAAAGCTTGAAAGATATCATTGCAAGAGCAGCGTCGCAGAAAACAGAGAAGGTCAAAATGGTGCACTTGACAACGCCCCCTATTTTAATCAACCACATCCTTCCGCAAATCACACCCTAAAGGAATTTGCTGTTGTCAAAAAAAACAGTTTTTTGTGAGCGTAATTGACAAAACGATATGCTACACCGTTTTTATCACCAGTCTCTACATTGCCAGGGTATTTCCTTCGCTGTCTCTAATACACAGTTTTTATGAGAATATAGTCTATAAGAAAATTGAGGCCCACAATTGTTAAAAATCAACAATAATGCCAGGCTCAACCTTCATCAAGATTAATTTCTCCTAAATCTGAGTTTTCTCCCAAAGCAAAACCAATTTCACTTTGACGCTTTATTTATATATACACTCAGCTGCTCTATGAGTAATTTGTGGTGAAGCAACACATCAACATAGACTTAATGTTTTCTTTTATCTTAAAGCAAATTTAAACCTTGCGTTGGGCACAAATAATTCAAGGAATATCCTAGGCTCAAAATCGATTTTTTTTAAATATTGAAGCTCGGCAAAAATAAGGCTTTCCCTATAAAAAAGTATATACCTGAAAGCTAACAGGTTACCTTGGTGCAGCGATATTAGTTATATATTACGATAAAAAGACAAGCTCTGAAAAACACCCATTTCTGAAAAGGAGACCGTTTGGGAATTGGGCACGGGGAGGCCCTTTCCTTGAAAAGGTTCTCTGATTCTGGAAAAGAAGGGGTATCAAGGCTTTTAGGATTGTTTATGGCAGCAATTTTTGCAGGGTAGAGGAAATAGGAAAATGAAGCCGCTTTTCAATGATTAATAAACAGAGTTCATATGGAAATCGACAATCTATTTCGATCGCATCAATGTAAATATAATTGCTAGTAGATTCTGTAAACATGAGCCAATCCGTCATAACGCATCTATCAAAAGAGGTTTTGTAGAAAAAGTTGAAAACAGATGAATAAATATGAATATTTTGAATATGAATAGTTCTAAGAAATGAATATTTTGTCACATGTAAATGAAGCTAATCTCTATCGAAATACCTCATTTCAAATTAATACTAATTTATAAGATCCTCAGATTTTTTTGGTCTTTTAGTTTTAAAAGAGCATGTTTTTGCCGATTATTATATACGAATCGCTTCTCTCTTAAGTGGCCGATAAGTTTCCAGTCAGTTAAAAAAGGGGCAGCATCAGATAAAGGTCCTCTTTGAAACCATTTGGGAGATTTCAAAATTTGAGGAAAATTCTATCGATCATGATAAAAACTATGGATGAGAAAGTCTTAAAAGTGGGACAAAAAGTGACAAAGGAAAAAATGATAATTAAACGTAACTCAAGTGAAGTGCAAATCACAACCCCTTAAAAAAATATAAATTTAAAATCACGAAAATGATTACCTCTTATAATGAGGATAGAAAAATCTAACACCACTGAATGCCGTCAAAATCTTTGACACTGTGATGGAACTTGGAAGAGGGAACCCAAACCCCTTGACACTGCGAACGTAAGGGACCTTCACTGGAATCTATCTTCACCCATGTCAGCAAAACCTGGTTGGTCAACTGGTATGGTATTGTGCGTTGACTATTTCTTTGTGCCATGTTGGAAAATTTTCTAGTGTGTTTACGCTTCTTAAATATTATAAACACAACTTGAAAAAAAGAAAGACATAAACGATGTTATGGGGGATGACCATAATAACAATACTCACCTTTGAACCATTTGCTCAAGCACCATCCGTGTCATCTGCATTTTAAATTAAAAAAAGGCTTTAGGCCCAGAAAAAAAACAAGTGAAAATCCTGCCCTATCAAAGCCCACTCATCAAATTACTGCTAGTGTGATCTCATTTTGCCATTTTGATTGATTAAAATCGAGCAAGTTGTTTTGGTAAAGTAACTGAGGAAATAATCGTTCCATTTCAAAATATGAGAGACTGATAGCTGACGTCCCAATTCAGTGAGACTCTTTGCCAAACAGCAAGTTATTTTCAAGGCGAATTCCTAAATATTTTGTTTCGTTCACAAGGGATCGGGTTGGCTAGCTAGAATGCGAAGATTTTCACAATTTTGGAACACCAAATGACTGAACCAAGATTCGGACATTTACCAATTACTTCAAACTCAGTGCCCCCCCCCTTAATCTCCTAAAAAATTAATGCAAAATTTCAGACAGGTGGGGTAGTAACACTGCCTCAAAGCAGACAAAAGGACGGTAGGCCAATCGCAAACACTATGCATGGCCGGGGGAGGCATTCAAGAGCATGACGTCAGCCAAACTTAGTTCAATGCTAACGAAGAAAACGAGACACGAGATAGAAACGAGATAACAAAAAAGGGCCATCTTACCATGACTGTAGCCATAATGTTGAGGTTCACGATTTGCTTTAGCCTCTAAATCGAAAGTGGATAAGAAATTATTTTCATCACGGATAAAAGATTTTCGTTAGTTAGGTGCTAACTTACTAACTTGTAAAATCAAGGAGAGTAGAGAAATTCAGTCCTTAGCTGTTTACCATGTTCCAAGTTGCCTTTTACCCTGACCTGTAGGTTTATTAGCCCATGCTTTTTATTGATTACTGACAGCTATTTTTACTAAAGAAACAATCACGTGGCATGTTTGTATCTATTTGCACGCAAAATATTCCTCCACTCACATTGGTACACAGACAATAAACATGAGTCAAATATAACGATTAGCTAGTAGACTGACAAAACGACATTGTTCTAGGCAAAATCTCGTATTCCTTTTCAAAACATGGTCGGGTATTTGCAAGAGGAGGCGCATTTCAAAACATAAAACTGCAGGATTTTCTGCACTGCTTTTGCTGCATAACCGAAACTGGCTATAGCAATGTTATGCCAAATTTCAAAACAGGATTTGTCCAAGGTCTAGAGGTCTTGATCGATATACATACCTCAGGGCTGACAGTAAGGAAATATTGCAATCGATCATACATGATGCCAACATTATTAACTGCAAAAAGTGGAAAAACACGGGATCAAAATAAATAGAAATCATTACTTGATTGATTAAAAAACATCATCAAAGTTAGAAGAATATTGTGGACTAAAAAAGCTCTACAGAATATCTAAGTATTTGCAACTGACCATTTATCATTGCCATTAGGCGTGGTCAGGGGGTTTCATGTGTGCATTTTTTTGCACCTTTCTTGGGGCTAAACGTGGTCCTCGATTCAAAATGGCCGAGAATCCGCGCAAATTTTGGAACTTTTTGGCTCATCCATTATGTTACCAATACATGTATCACACAATAAGTAAAAGAGACACATCGACTTGCTTGAATTCTAACACGTTTCACTGACACAGGGGTATCCTAACATTTTGTAAAAGCATACTTTTAGCCAACGTAAACCAACAAGAAGTTTCATTGAAAAGGATAAGGAAAGAAGCTACAAGAGATTCCGAGCAAGCAATCAGGGAAGGAATTTAAATGTCATTAGTGATAGAAAGTGAGACAATAAGAAGATTTCGAAAAAGTTTGGAATGCAATAGTATAAATGCAATGGTACTGAAGATGAGTAGGAATGACACGCTTATAGACCGTAGAATACAGACCGTTTGTAAGGAGCATCTAGAGTGGGTAGAGTGAACTGAAAACATACCTAGCACACCAATCTCGAGGCCGGTAAGCCCAGATTCTATTCTCTGGTAGCACTCGTCATCGTTGAAGTCCGCAGTTATTATTTTCGTCTTGATCCCAGGGAACTTTTCTATCATGAAGACAAGGCATTAAGTCAAAGAGACAGGTAAGACGAGAACGAATAATTGTATGATTTAGGTAAGTAAAGTTATGCATCCACTTTCAAGCTCGAGATGGTAGAATAAATTAGGAAAATGCTGCTATCGCCTTTAATTTGTAGTCGGATAAATTTAAATTTCCACACTTGCTAGGACATATCATGTATTTTTAGCAATAGGTAGAAAGGAATAAGGAAAAGAACGAAACGAGACTTTAGGCACACCAGAAGTAAAACATGATAAATAATTTTCATGGCACCTTTATTATTAATTCTTATTGCTTAAACTCAAACAAACAAATGCAAAACAGCTCAGAAATATTGAAAGAGTAATTTATGGGCATTTCTGAGATTTATGGGAATCAAAGAGACTGCATTTTGTGAACAGGTGCTTTGCGGTACAAAACTTCACAATGGCTAGAAAAGCGGAACTAGTTTTTCGATACTTAAAGTACTTTTTCATCCGACATTCCTCAGCTTCTGGTTTTTTCCGACGTTTGCATACTCTGAGGAGTGTCGGACGAAAAGTACTTTAAGTATGCAAAATCTAGTTCCGCTTTCTCCAGCCATTGTGAAACTGCATTTTGTTACGAAAATTTTAAGTTGAGTGGTAAGGTAAGATGTCACTCAAAATGAAAGTAAATGAAATAGAAAAACTCAGGCAAAACATTTTCAACGAAACGAAAGCAGTAATACCTATTTGTGACACTACTTTTTCAAGCTTACATAGGTTCCTGCTTATCAATACGATGTTCATGCCACGTTTCGCGAGCTGAAATATAAAACAATATAGCGAATAAAAAAACATCAGAGTAGCAGTTTTAATCAACATTATCTAAACTTTTAGTAACTTAATTTGTCATCTACATCAAACTATGTTTTCTTCATTGGTGATCGATATACTTATAAATTTATAGATACAAAATTTTAACAATCCTCATTTATAGCCTCAAAGGATTACTAGAAGCGATTCACAAAAAGGATAAATTCTCATTTATTTTTACGTTGCCACTGTAGTCTGTATTGAATATTACATCATTTTCTCGTGCATTCCTGCTGGGAGCTTAAAGAACAGCCTACATTATTCTATCATAGTTGCTCTACTCTGCCAGTGTTATGACAAGTCTCCAAAACAGAAAAATCTCCAAGCGATCGCAAGCACAAACTTCGCGTCAAATGTGATTTTTATGCAACTAACCATTGTTCAATCGCTAGGAAACTCTCCGATAAAAGAAAACATAATCATGTTGTTTTCATGCTGAACAAAGCAAAGCTGGATAAATCAAGCGTATCATCAGTTTGGACAAAAAATATTGGAGATGAGCGATGACAAAGTTAAACTCCATTGGCCAGAACTTGCAGTGTAGCCCCTCCTTCTTGAGAGAAACTGTGTCAATGGATTAAGTGTTGCTACCAGTGAAGAGCCTGATTTTATTTTCTTCTTTAACTAGTTATCAATCGCTTTACTATAATATTTCATAAGAACTGGTACCTCAGATGGCAATGTTTACACAAGAATATACAAACCACTCAATAGCCATTTGCCACAAGGCAGTGCTGAATAATCAAGTTTTTACCAAAAGGAAAGAAATGTAGACAATCCCCGGCTTAATTGACATATATTATGAATATATCTTTATGATTTTTTATTCCTGGCACCTTTGATGGTACAAAACGTTCTCAACATATAAGACCTGAAAACTTCACATCTGGCAATCAATTAAGACCTGAAATATATGACATAAACTGAGAATGGAGAAATTCATAGTGGCAGTTTTGGGATTTAGGTATTAGATGTTAGGAAGATGGCAACAACCACCACAAAATGCATCCACAATGAAAAATTTCTTTGATTCTCTGCATGAGGTGTGACCTGCTGAAATATGACTTTGTTTATCCAATTACTTTACCCTGATATGACGTGTTGTCCTAGATTTAAACTTTTGGAATAGCTCACCTCAATGCAATAGCGCTCTCCAATGCCCTCAGAAGCCCCAGTAATGACTGTATAATGAAAGAAGCCCATCAATATGTGAACAAGTGCTTTGTGGTACAAAACTTCACAATGGCTAAAAAAAGCGGAACTAGTTTTTGCATACTTAAAAGTACTTTAAGTGTTTTCTAAACCTCACCGCGCCCTCTGGTGTTTTCGTTCCGCACCTGGCTATATATTCAGTCAGTTTTTTGTTATCTTCCAATGTTTGCATACTCTGAGGAATGTTGGACGAAAAAAGTACTTTTAAGTATGTGAAAACTAGTTCCGCTTTTTCTAGCCATTGTGAAGTCCATCAATGTTTCAGAAAAAACACACAAAAATATTGACAGAAGTGACATATAGTAAGAATGCCTATGTGCAAAAGGGCACATTGTGGAAAGATGTCATTGTCAGAGTTCAAACAATATTTTTAACATAGGATGACAAATGCCTAACTATCATGCAGAAGTATATTTGTCAAAACATCTATGATGTGCATGTTTTATTGACCGTAAAGATGATGCTTGACAAACTTAAAATGATCAGCAAAATATCAGTTAGCAGCAATAACACTAGCTTGTCTACATTGCAAATAGCCATGATAAGAAAAGAGACAGTACTTGGTAGATGTAGATGGACACATTGCAGAAATTGACAACAAAACTGTAAAGTTAGTTGAGCACTAAAATCAGCAAAGCACTGCCCCCTGACAAAGATTCAAGATTTAAGAAATTGATTGATTGTCAATCATTTCAGAGAACCAACTTACCAGCCCATTCTCCATATCTTGATCTAAAATTGTGCTGGAACCAAAACTTTGGTAGCACATAGACTTTTACAGCCCTGTAGCAAGCATAAGTCACTTTCAAGCAAAGGTTTGCAGCATAAAAGGCTCCTGGAGAAAGAAGACGCAAATCTAAACAGCTGGCTACAAATAGTCAATATTTTACAATGTTTAAAAAAATTAAATCACTTTGCCAAGTTGAATAGCAAATTTGTCTTGTGAAGAGCTTGCAAAGTGCTGCAGTAAAAAATGAACCTTGCGTTCATTGATCTAGTGGTCACTATGTATGAGCTTGTCTAAATCTGCATAAGTTGGTTCGATTAACTCCCTTTTCAAAGTGGGACAGTTATATTGTCTCATCTCAGCTCATCTATTTGAGTAGCACTTACAGTAATGATTACTTATAGTCTATTCAGATAGAAGGTAATTTAATGACAATAATTCGTCTCTGACTGTTGAACAAATGATGTATGTATGTTTCATCACTTCTCCTGGAAAGAAGCAATAGCTATCATGGGTATCATTTTCAACTGGAGCAAGGAAGGCGATTACACCCCTTCCCCCAAATTAATTCCCAGATTAGCAACGTAGCTTACTCCCTACAAAGAAGTATCTAAAGCTTCTGCCAATTTGTAGAGCAAAGAATGATGTATGTTCTACTTTGATGATATATTTGCACGTGCATCGGAATGTTTACAACTTCGATATGCCAAAGCTTCACTTCTACAGCGTGCCTGACTTCCTACCCTTGGAAAATTAACTTTGTGAAATATGTTGTTTTACAGAAGTGGCCCTTTCAGCCAATTCCGACAAACCCTGCTTCAGCTCTTCATTGCAAGTCAGTTGGACTTTATTTGGCCTAGAATCACAAAAGCACATCTGCTGCTCTTCTTACCTAAAATTGCAAATATGTCCTTTATTGTCTCCAGGTTGCTCAGTATCTCATCCATGGCAAATTCCACAGACAGTCGATCGAGTGAGGGAAACATGGTGGTGCAAAATATTTATCTGGCACAATATTGTTTCTCTACCTTGCAACTGTGATTTGTTACAGGGACAAATTTTTTGTTTTCAGTAAGTGACCATAACGTCAGAGTGAGGCCCTCATCAAAAGGAGGCAAAATGATCCTTTTGCCTATTACATGAGGTACCAGATCACGTTGCACCAAAAAACAATGGAAGGCACTAAACATGACGTCAATGAACGTCCCGGTAGACAAATCTCCGTATACCCCAAATGACGTCAACGTCCGCCATATGCTAATTTGCCTCATATATGTTACTCACGGCTGTCCACTATTGGGTAGTCCTATCCCTGCCCTTTGGACGAAAGGTCTTTGGACCGTCAACGTGACATCAATTGACGTCCTATATGGGAAAATCACCGTATACCCATATGACCTCACCACCCATCATTTACCACCCATTTGCCTCCAATGGACCTATTTCTACGTCCATTCTACGTCTACGTTTATCATAAAACGCCACAGAGCCTATTGCTAACTCTGCACCTTGATAGACAAAGAGACACGAGGCAAGATTTCAAAAAAATAATTGTTTTCTTTTTCTGTTATTTCATACTATGCTATCACTCTCTGGCGAATTAAGCCAGGTTGCTCTTTCTTGTCGTTCCATTCAACTCCCCCTCGCCCTGAGGTACAAATTTTAATGCAGATTGGCACTTTTCTCAGAGACCAACTATTTTAGTATTGGGCGGTTGCCCCTCTCCCTGGCCCCCTTGCTGCACTACAGACTAGAAGCACAGAACAAGACAAGCAAAAATTTATGAGTAAAGATGAGTACGGGTAAGGGAAAACCAATTGAATGAATGAGAGGGAAGGCTGGTAGTTGTAAATGTTTTTACCACCGTGAAAATGCATTGGTTTCTTCGATCATCCAGACTATATAAGAGCACTATCCAAGTGTCTTAACTAGCACCATCTGCACAAACTGGAAGACGGAAAGGTCAATATTCCGGTGGATTCTTCTATCACCTGAGACAAAAATGTTTCTTTGCGACAGAACAGTCTATATAAGAGCGCCATCTGTACAAACTGGAAGATGGCAAAAATTCCGAAAGATATCAATAGGACCTTGCCAAGTATCAGCAACTAAGACGAAATTGTTGTGAAAATACAACTGAAGAAAGTTGGCTAGAGAGAAGCAGATATAAATGCAAAACAAAGTTTGTAGAGCACGGTCAAGATCTGTTTATTGAATTGCTTTGTGGAAAAACAGGTCTCCGGTACTTCAATCTCTGTAAACTTGCACAAAGTTGGCTTGGGGTGAACCAGTCGTAGCCATGTCAACGTCAATGATATCCGTAACGCATTTGATAAGAGCAATGATCATTTGGTTTTGATAGAAGTGTGAAAGGAAAACAACAGTAGTTCCTGCAGCCTGATCATAGTAAGAAACAAAGCCAGATTGCAGTTATGATATTTTGGCCTCCCTGTCTTAGGATGGTATGATAGGAGAGGGGGTGAAAGTGATCAAAGAGAACCCTTTTCTTCCTTCCTAACTACACATCTCTTGTCAATGTACACAACAGAAGAATCATTTCTACTCATCAGCTACAGTATACTGTGTCACTTAAAGAAAGCACCGTAGAAGTGTTCTAGTTAAGGAACACTTCAAAAAAACTTAGAAAGGGAGATCACTTGGCCTAAATGACGCACAAAAATAAGCATCTGTGGGTATTCATCTGTAAAAGCAGATATGTTAAACTCTTTCACATTTCAACAACATTTATATTTGCCCGCCAGAGCAATTTCTACCCTTGCCATGGGATGGCCATTTCAAATTCATTTTCAGGGCACCTATATCTGCCAATGCTCGAGCGACCCTACAAAGCAAAGGCGCTGAAGTTAACCCATCAAAATAACCCTGAAGCAGGTCGGTGAGGAGAACACCAAACCTGTACAAGCCTGAGTTTATTTGAAAAATTGCGGTGTCTCTTAATGTTTTACTTGCGAGTGACGAAAGTGAGCAGGCGATGCTTCGTTGTTTACCAAAAATGCTGATAATGAATTGATGTAATTAACAAGCGAAGAGAGCAGCTGCTTCGGGATCGGTAGGAAAAAGAGCAGGGTACAGTCAATGGACGCAAGAAGGGGCCTCGTGTGCCGGAACCGACCAGCAATAGACGCCGTGTGCCCAAAGTGAGCAACTGGGTTCTGCTTGTGCATCAAGGAGATTCCAGCCATTCAGATGTCCATTTCACTTAGTAAACCAGTTCAATGGTCATTCTGCAGAAGCCAATTTGGGCAGGGAAACCTGCTGTAGTAAATTCCAGTTTGTCTGACAAGCATATCGAGCATGTTATTGAACATCCTTGAAATTACCGTGGCAGTTATTGAATATGTTTTATAGAAGGAACCGTTGTCATAGTAGATATGCATTAGCATTTAGCAGATCTTGACTATAGAGGGGCAAATTTTCAAAATTTCTGATTGGCTTTGCATTTTACATAAAATTCAAGACGTCTGCTTATCTAATCTTTCATCTTTTAACATTGTGTTGTTATTTGCAGCTTTGACAGCCCCGTATTTATCTTGCTTCTTCTGCTTAAAGTGCGAAAAATATCATTGGCTGGAGGGGAGAGCAATATATTTTAATTGCTGTCTCACAGTTAATACTTGATTTATCAAAAACAAGATTTGAAATAGATTTTTAGCCTGAACAACTTGCAATGGCAATGTTGCTGCAAAATTGCAATTTTCAAGAGGAGCGTTGCCTTAGCAGATTTTAAAATATATCCTTGAAGCAATCGCACAGTGCAAGGAATATGCATCGATGGCAGAAATATCGAGCTATTGAGTCTGCAATATTCTGGTGCAAGGAAAGGCTAAGATCAACAGGAAAGGACTCGAAGTAGGTAAACAATGATAGAGAATAATAGTTTTTGGCTCCATTGAAATCTCAAGCCTTCTCCCGTGCCAGCATTTGCATATACAATGCCCGCCAAAAGTGTTGGAACAGTCCAATCATTTTTCCTACTAAACGTCTCCCCCTTCCCCCATATACAATGCTGGATTCCGACTGGAAAACGACAACAAATGTATGTTGGAGCGCAGATTGTGTAACCCATGTTTTGCGACATGTTTACCTACCTTTACAACATTGTTTAGGGGGGAGGGGGTTCTGTCTGCTTGAAATAGGGAAATGAACTGAAAAATATACATTTATTACCAGTACAATCTCGGTGTTCCAACTACTTTTGTCGGGCATTGTACATCAAGGCTGTTTGGTTTGGTGCATAAAATCAAGATTCTGTTTGCGAAAAATGTAAGAATAGTTGGGAGGACCGGTATCATTAATTGCAATTAAAGGAATCCTAGGCACTAGTTCACTAAAATGTAGTATCGAGATTCCCTCGTATTCCTTCCCACAAAGCCTTCTCCCCCTACATGTAATCTTTCCCACGTGCACTCCTGAAATTACTTTCGGTATGGAACTCAACCCGATTCTTTGCGTAACAGTCGACAAGGAATGCAGAAGGCAAGGCTTTCTCTTCTGGGAAGCAACGTCATCCAGAAAACAATGTATGCTTCGCTACTGGTTCGAAAATAGAACGGACGTAATGGTCAAAGCTATCCACAAACACCTGGAAATATGGCAAAAATTCACCAAAATCAACGCTTTCCCCCAAAATAAGGAATATTTACGTAAGCTTGTTCCAACTATATGGCAGGAGCCATTAATTTACGTGATTTTCAAGGAGAATTTTCAGTTTTTTGATAAATTAAAAGACGAAAAACAAACTTTACAAAGTCCGGGGCCCTAATCCCAGGGAGCAACAGGTGGTACCGATAGCTGCAGGTGACATTGGTCGTTGAATAGGTGAGTCGAGAAACAAGGTGCTTTACCTGAAAATAGGCAAATTGGCTGCAGAAATCAAGCACGTTAAGGCTTCACGTTAGTGGGCTGCCTTGCCAAGGGTTGCAGATATCATTACAGAGGTTATTTCGGCCATTCGTGGCGATTTATCGGCGCTTTTTTGCGTGAAAACGCGAGGTTTTTTGGAGTTATTGCTACATTGAGTATAGGATCTTAGCAGGTCGATGACCTTATACGGATCGGCATGGAAACGGTTTGTCCAATGAGGTAGTTATCTTAATTAGAACGAGCCAATAAGACGTCGGCGATTCGAAATCGTTCTTATTCATGTGCTTTTGTGCGATTACTCAAGCGTGACGATCAACGTTCTATCCAGCTGAAACTTGCTGCACTGGAAACAAATGCAGCATAAAAATTAACCACAAGACTCACAGCAAAAACACTCTAACACATCAACTGCACTGGACAACACCACAAAATGTTTAGCCCTTACCAAAACAACATATACGAACTAGACACTTTGACCGCACAGGAAGTCGACTACGAATTGAATTACAACAATTTTAGCGCGAATTTCAATTATGGAGAAATGCTAACTCAAGATGCTGTGCTAATGGACCAGAACAGGACGGCGATGAAAATGAAGTCAGATAACACAAGTACGAAGGATCTGAACGGATTGCAGTGGCTGCAGAATACTTCACTGCCTGTTGATCACAGTGGAAGCAGGACTGTGCAGTTGATGGTTGACCCGAACACGAATCTGCCAGTCCAGTACACAACACGGCCTATGCAGATGACCATGCACCACCCGATCTACCCCAGAGCAGATTTAACATTGCACGATGTCACTGGCATGACATCCCCTAAATTGCAAATCAAGCCTGGAAAGGAGAACGGCAACCCAGAACAAAAAACATACCCAAAGCCGGTGTTTAGTTATTCTTGCCTCATCGCCATGGCCTTGAACAACAGTGAATCTGGAAGTCTCCCTGTCAGCGAAATTTACAAGTATATGCAGTGAGTATTTTACTAAAATTACCTAAAAAGTTACCATGCTTCACACCTCTGAAATTCCAGCACATACATGAATCACTCAAAAAATTCTTAAACCTTAAATTTTTGTTCCATACTTTGTAAACATGATCGAAATGATGTTTATTTCCTGTTTTATCGTTTGTATGATTTTGTGGTTTGCATGATTTAAGTATTTTTTCCATTACGGGGATAATGCATCTTCAATAAAACTTCAGTTCGAATTGTTAAGAAATTATCTAGCTTATTGCTCAAACGTCATCCCTCAGTGTTGACTTTGAGATGCAACATCTGTTCGAACAGTCTTTGCTCGAATATCCTTTGCAAGTGAAGTTTCTGCAGAAATTGTTTCCTTTGGACCTAAACATTACTTCTTGATCTAATTGAAAATCGTAGATAGTAGAATATGCTAAAAATACTAGATAAATGAATGAGGTCTTTTGTTAAAAAATTGTTGCCTTTTTGTTTTGCAGCAGACGGTTTTCTTCCATACTTTTATCAATTTGCTTTCAATTTTGTCAATTACAGTACGCAATCATCTCTTGCAGAACTTAGCATAATGTATTTTTTAATCCCAGTTTGATGCCAGTTTTTTGTTTCAACAGAGGAAAGTTTCCATATTTCAAAACAGCCCCTGATGGTTGGAAGGTAAGAAAACTTTGTTATGTAGAGGAAAATGCAATTCACTCTTATTTTCCATGGAAATTTTGTGCAACATATCTCAAAATTGTATTGGGGTGTTGCATTGTGATTCTTGTTGAAGTTAATCGTTTCCTTTGTCAAAAGTTTTTGAAAAGGCAGTGTTTGCACAGAGTTGAGAACTTGTTTTGTATCCGAAGTCAAAAACTATAATTGCAATGATCATTGTGTAGAATAAGGGAACATGTGGTTGTTAGGCTCAAATGCACCATCCTCCTTGAAGCTTTATAGCCAACTTTTTTGTCCAGAAACATGGCTCTCAATTCTGAAAATATCCCACTTTTGAGAAGAGAGAGCTATGTTTAGCTCCTTTACAAGGACTCAAATCATGCATTTCCAGTTGTCAAAAGAAATAGTTTGATCAGAAAGTAACTCTGTAAAGTTTGGCATTTGAGCATCTGTATTAATCATCGTGCTAAAACAGCATCATAAGTCTGCCGAATAACAAAACTTTTGAAGCATTGCTGTCAAGTTTCCAGCTCCATCAATCATGGGTGTAGCTCTTGAAAGTTGTTTTTAAAAAAAGTAAGAGCCATTTTACTGTTGGCCTCAGATATGCCCCAGAAAGTGCAATGGATCTTACAATTTAGGCACCAGCAAGAATAAAATGCTTGAGCATGAATAAGTTCTTAAAAATCTTCCAAGAAGGCATAGAGATACAGTTGTAGCTATAAATACAGAACTGTGGCTTTTAAAGCAAATTTGTTTGCAGCAACAATTTTTTTGTTATTTAAAGATCAGTTCTTCAGAGTCCTAAATTCATTAGTATAAAATATTTCCCTTCTGCTTCTTTTCAGTGTCATGTGTTTTATAAATCCACAAACTCTATCTACTTGTTAATAAACTTTTCATTGATACACATAAAGAATGGTTCAAAGGTCACCCAAACTCCTGTGAATCATTCCATGATAAGTGAGCACTAGAATGTTCTTGCATTTGCATGGGTTGCTAAATTATTTATGGTGCTAGTCATGTCAAATATTGACAATTGCATCAGGCTCATTGTCAGCTGCAAAAGGTCTTCAATTTAATCTTTTTTGGTTTCAAATGCTGACAGAGATTCTTTGAGATGTGTCATTTTCAAAAGGTGTTTAGATTAGTCACTCAGAGAAAAATAATCTCCCATGACTTTGTGGGAATTGAATGGGTATATTCATGTAACAGGTACCATTTTAGAATCAGATGCTAGAACTCACAAAAAATTTAGCCAAATATTGACAAATGGAAAAATAAAGAAAGTGCAAGACAGACAATCCTTTATTTATAAAAGCCAAAGTCTTTTTAACAAAATTATGTTGAATTTTGCTGATTAATTATCAGCTTGATTTAAGAGTTGTAAATATTCCTCATTTCCCTCATGATATTTCCATTTTAATAATCACAAATAAGGATTGATATTTAGAGAATTTCTTAGGCTCTGTTTTAAGAGTAAAATGATAAAAAATATTATCAGTCCATTTTCATTTGAATTTCGGCAAGATACTTCTATGCCGAATGGATTGTCACCGTACGAACGAAATCGGCGATATTCCAGTATGATCACGGCTTTTAAATGCAAGCATGATATTTTTGCTGTCTCGCAAGGATGTGGTATTGATCTTAGTTTGTTGGTTGAGAGTATCAATAAATTGAATACATGATCCCAATGAATATTTAAATATCGTGGCTGCAACCTCAAGTGACATGCCTTGATTGTACACCACATCGAAAGTCACCCGACGAAGACAATTGAATTAATTAATTGACCACTTCGACTTTACGGGAGTCTTCATTGTTTTGTGATCGCTCGGTTATCTTACTGTGGTTGGCTTTCTAATGACCTCATGGATTACTCATATAGTTAAAACATACATCATTTTAGCATAAAATGCATAAAATGGCCACCATTGCAATTTTCTCGGGAAACAAAAATTCTGATCGACTCAGCAATAAGCAGCAGGCAGTATCACAGACCGAAAATTCAACATCAATGCTCAAAATATCAACAGGATTTACTGATGTAAACTTCATTGCTCTATTTTTGAAACTCTACACTTTCTTTGAGAAGAGCCTTTATATGTAAGATGCTGCGTCAGAATGATGACATTCTCTCGTGTTATCTACGAAATGACATTAGTTGAACCCTTAAGTGATGCGGCAATGTTGCTATGGGGATACGTTGTTTTTAAAATATATAAGACATTTTCATGACAAGGTGCTCTGAAAACAGTTTTAAAGCAAACGAAAATAAAACAATATAATTCATATCGTTGGAAAAATATGGGTGCAATAAACGCCGAATTCCATAATACGCGGTTTGATGTATGAAGTTTTTTGAGATGGTTATTAAACTTTAACGAGAATCATTGTATAATCACGTGTGTGACATCTCGTTGAATTCGATGCACCTGTTACCACGTGCTCAAGGAATCAACTACTTGTTTCCACCGGGGGGGGTTCATTGTCGATTGTGAAACCCATTGTCAGGCAACCTGTTCACGGCAGTTTCTCTTCCTCTTCCTTGCGTAGCAATCGCTTTAAGACAATTGATGTCAAAGCCACTGCGTCATCACTGCTTACCCATATCAGTCATCCTTATGACATGTGTCATTCTTATTTCCGATCCAAAGAGTGGTTTAGGTAGCTCTTATCTGTCTTTGTTGGACAGCAATACGTAGTTTCATTTCGGAATGTCCCTCCTTTCCTCACTGCTAACCGACGTTGTCATCTCACACTTGCCAGCTGAGGGCTTTCGTCGACGTTGTCTTAATATGTTACTTTTGGTCTTCTGCTTGGCAAACCTACACAACGTATTGTGCACTTTGAGAAAAGAGTTCGTGGAAATTCTAAGTTCCTCACTATATACTTCTGAGAAACTCAACCGACATCAGAATTCTGCAAGTTCTCCTCACCTTTTTGACCGGTTAAATATTGTTGGGGTAAATAAGAAATTTCAGCCATCACTGAATCAAAAATGTTAACGAAATAGGCGTTGTTGCTGAAACCAAATCTTTAAAGAGCTTTCATAAACTCCTTGGACTTAAACAGTTCACTACGCCAAGTCTCTAGATTGTCCTCATTATCTAATCCAACAGGTTCTAATGTACGACATTTCAATGAAGTTTTCCTCTTTGCTATCCTTTCACCTCCGTGAATTTGTGCCTTTCTTTGGGCTGTAGAATAGGCAAAGTTTCTACTACAAAAGTAATTGGTCCAAGCAAAAATTATAATCTCTTGTTGAAGACCGTGTTTGCATGATAAGCTAAAGATCCTCGTATATTTACGTGCTCAAGATCCTCCAACATTGCTGTTTCGTTGTTGGTCTGCCTTCCTATTGAAGCCACATTAGTTGTTGTTGTTGTTAATGTTGTTGTTTATGGTGTTGCTAAGCCCTTGAAACTTGTACTCATCTTTTTTCGCAGTTTTCTTCTTTGCTTCATGTTATTTTATTCCTTTCTATTTTGTTGCTTTTCGGTATCCATCTTTGATTTTTTGTACAACCAGAAAGCTGTCAACCTGTAATTGTCTTTTCTAGAATTCCGTTAGGCACAACCTCTCGCTGAATAAGGCATTTTGCAAGCTAGAGAGACCCGATGGTACTTCGCAGAGGAAGGGCTGCTTATGGTCACTGAGGCCGGAGAAACAAGAAGCTTTGGAAAGAGAGATCCGGAAGTGGAAAAAGAAGCACCCGGAGGCAATCAAAGCTGCAATGGCTAACCCGGGTTTGTTTGGTTTATCACATTTTTGAAAGCCGGCTTCTCGCAACTCGAAACGCTTTTAGTGCTCAAGTTGCAGTAACTGGCTTTTAGTCACAATGGTAGGTGGACGCACCAACTGCCAAAGTATTTTTTTGCCGCTTGCAGTTTTAATTTCTCTTGCTGTGTTTGTTGTGGGTGCTTACCTATAAAAGCGCTTGGTAAGCACAGATTACTGGAAGGATAGGGTTAGGACGCGTAGCAAATGAAGGGACTGATAAGCTGATAGTTGAATCAACAGTCACCAATTTGAATGTTAAAGTGCCATTGGCAACATGATTTCTTACGAAGAATCATAGAGAGTGTGAACGTGGATTCGAGTCTCGCTCGAATCGGTTATTTTTCCGCACTCACTATGATTAATTTTAAATTTTCTATTTCATAAATGACATGCTCTTCTTTGATTGTCACGTGGCTCTTTGGCCAACAAGGAGGCTCAATGTCTCTAGGGACTGACTTCAAAGTAACGTTTCTTTCTGCAGAGGACTTGAGCATCTCTAGTGACTCAATGGACGACTCTATGGATACGACGAACAACACGCCAGAGCACACTGTCCCCGAGGTCACCAACATCCAGTTGGAGCCAAAACTGAGTGCAGAGCCGCAAATCCAGTCCCACCAGTCCAGCAGCAACGAGGACGCTGATTTGGCCGCCGCCGATGCTGCGAAGGAGCTGTTTGGTAGTGATCTGTTTCATGACGTGCAAGCTGAGGAATTTTGGAACGACCTCCTGTCCACTAATACGAGTGAGCACAACCTGAATTTCTTTGATAATGTCCATGATTCTAGGCCAGATGTCTCCACAGTTGAGCTGGACAGTTCTTTGAAGCTGGAGGCAACCACGCAAGGCTATTACTTCCAGTCCAGTGCGCAAGCGCAGAGCACGATAGCTGGCTTGTAGGCATCCCCCTATAATATGCGCTTTAAGCTTTGGTGAATGGCCCAAGATGCTTTGCGCGCGCTTGTTTGCTTGAATTTGTGACTAACGCCTCGCTGCTTTAGGTATTGATCTAGGCAGTAGGCGAGATTTTATGAAAACGAGGCTTTAATACGTTAGGACGAAGTGTGACGTCTAATATTTAGGTTTTTGATCCGAGCCTCGTTTGTATAATGAGAGGAATCAGCCTCTCAAACAGGCTTAACTGTATAGGCTGCCATTTGTATGAGTGATCGTCAGTTAGGTTGCTGGTACCAAACTCATTTCGCTCACCCTGTAAGAATACTTGAAATGAAAACCCAGCAAATCAGTAATTAGGCCATTTTGTGGTAAGTCCATTGCCCCGCGTATTTTCCGTACTCAACCCTCTCCCAAAATCCAGTTGTACTGGAACGAGGCTAAACAATTGCCAAAGCCATTTAAAGAAGAAATACGCCGACATTGATATAAATTTAAAAGATGAGAAATAATATATTCGACTATCATTTTCAAATTTTTAATAGATTTAATAATATTTTATAGATGTGAAAATTTTGTCGAAACCATGTGAACTTTGTAGATATGACAGTACTTGGCTGTGTATATTTCGTCTGTAAGATATTCGTAGACTCCCTGTGTATCAATATTTTGTTAGAAGCTTAACGCACTCCATAGTGAACTTTTCTTTGAGTAAAAACAATCGTCATTACCCTTTATGAAGCGTGGATGACGTCACTCACGACTTGAACGAGTCGAATTCGATGTTCAAGCTCTCCCCGTCACCCGTCAACAACTGTCAACGTGTTTCGTTCAGAATTTTGACCATTACCCCAAATTTTCATGGACGATTTTGGGAATGCTCCTTTACCAGACCCCTTCAAGAGGTTAGTCTTTGGTCTCAGAAATTTGCCCCCAGACCCCTGTCCTAAAAACCGTTCAATGAGTTAAACTGCGATGCAAAAATGAGCCCTGAATGCTTTAAACTTTGCCCCTTGAGTCATCTGCTCAAAAATTCATCACCAACTTACTTTTAAAGCAGCATGGAAAAAATACAGTCATCTCAAGACCTCATTCCCAACCACATCCCCCCTCCTTTGATTCTTAATGTTGTTTGTCTAAAAAACAGCATCACGTTTCTATTTTAAAGGGAAAAATGTTTGCACACTTTGCGCAGTTTTGCAACCTTCTCTGAAATGACCCTTAGCTGTACTGTAGAGCTTCCCAAATCAATCGTGTCCCTGAAAATTCTATTTTTGTGCATACAAAACAACAATACATCAATGAAAATATAATACTATAGAGGAATAAATCTTTATCAAATTGATTTGACATTACGAACTGATAAATATTTGTATATATTCTGTGTTTTTAATGATGAAACAAAGGGTGCTTTTGTAAGTCCAAATGACTGTAGGCCATTGTCAAGTCTCCAAGTCAACAATTCTCTTTGGATGACGTCACTTGTATGACGTAAAATAAACCTTTCTTCTGTTGTCAATCATATGAAAGTTTGACGGCGGCACTGAATCTATAGCCCCACCTGTTTAGGCGCAGTATTATCATGAGCACCCTTTGTTTCATTTTAGCATCCTATTTTGCACATTTTTAGTACATGTTTCCTATTTATGATGAGCTTAATCGCTGTCTTTGCGGAACCATCACAATTAGTTTCTTAGTCAATCTCATTTTTTTCAGATAGGCAGACAGTCAAATTAATTTAAAATTTAGACGCCTAGTTTAATGACATGCTTCTCCTAGAATTTAGAAAAACTTTTCTTCGCCAGATTAAAATGCTGTTTAACAAATAAGCTTCGCCTGTTCATATTAACTAATATTTAACAGGCTGCCAATCTGTTATTTTTTCTGGTAATTCTTTTCAAGCTGATAACGTTAGAAAGTAAATTTTTATTGTGTCTTAGACGGATTGCAAGTCAATATATTTGAGAAATTTTCTAGCATACCAAATCTAACTAAATTTAAGGGTTTCGAATTTTCTCATCTTAATTACCAAAGTCACGTGAGTTCGTGACGGCATAGGTTAGAAAGTGAACAGAGTGCGTGGAAGCATGTGGGTTGAAAATAAGAGAAAGCACTTGAAGTGCTCCATGTTATGTTAGGCTTTAAAATTTAGGCATCTTTATATGCTTGGATCGGCAAAGACAGCGATGAAACTTTCTTATTGTGCATTTCATAATTGTATATATGTATGTTTATTGTTATAACTTCTTAGAATATTATAATTAATTCAGAAAAAATAATAAAGGGTTTGCTTTTAGAGATGATTTTTAAATTCTCAAGTTGCTGGTTTTATCAAGAGTTCTCTTTCTAAATTTATCTTGACAGCTTGTCTTGTTTTCCATGTAAAAAATGTTGAAGGAAGAAACGAACAATTTGAAAAGCAGAGTGTTTATGAACTATGATATTGCAAAATTACCTCAGTTCCTTCTGTGATTCTCGATCCTAGATGAAGCATCTAAATAACTCTTCAGATTTGAAAGTGCAAAGCAGCAGTCAGATTTCTGAATGGAGAGTATTGAAAACGATGTACAAATTGGGAGAATTGCTTGAATGGGCAGTAGGACTGCTTAATAAACGCTATAACAACTGTTGAAGTCAATAGTAAAAAACAACATGACTGTATCAAATGCCCTTTTTAGAAAAAATACGGCTCAAAATTGATCTAAAATTATAAGCATTTATCTGACAGTTAATTGTGTCGTCCATACGACAGAAGTTAGCATCAATCGGTCTTTAACTTGTAGCCAGCCCACCATCCTGCAAACATTGGTCATTCGCGTCTATCACGTGGTAGCTATACACGACAGGTCTATGTACCGTCAACGCGACATCAACTGACGTCATATACGAACAAATCGTCGCATACTCCATCTGACGTCAATGACTCTGTGCAAATCTGCCTCATATACGTCAATACCATCTCTGCCCTATTCCTGACAGGTCAGTGTATCCACAACGCGATGTCAAAAGACGTTCAATTGTGAAATCCTCATATACTCTGTATGACGTCAACGTCAGAACTGTGCAAATCCGCCTTATATACGTCACGCATAGTTGTTCACTATGAGGCAGTCTGCCTCTGCCCTATACATGACAGGTCTATGTACCTTTAACGGGACATTACCTATCTGCAGGGCCTCCAATGATTAGGGGTGAGGGGGGCATGCCTCAAAGCCATTTACAAAGTGCGCGTTTTTAAAATTAATTACAGAGTTTAAAGCAGAGGGATGACAATTAATACCTCTCTACTGCGCATTTTTTAGTTGCATGTGCTGTTTGAGACTGGCATACGTACATTCATCTTTTGCTGACTATAAGAATTGACTATAAAACGTAGCCTATTTTTAAACTTTTCAAGACAAAATTCAAACGAAAAAATTATTGGTATCATTTAGATGCTTGTGATATATTGTAGAAAATGTATTTAGAACATAAGTAAAAGCAAAGTCTGACATGCATTTAGAACCTAAGAAAAACACAACATTAACGCAAGAAATGGAAATGAGAAAGTGATGGTATTTTGCAGTTGGTGTAGGGTCATCCACCCCCAGGTTTTGCTAACTTGTCAGTGTTGTCGGTAAAATTGTATTATTTGTCGAAAGAATTGCTTGCTTTTGTGGACATTGCAATCCCCCTAACTTGCAAAATGAATTTCCACCACTGAAATGAGTGGATGTTTAAGTTTAGCACGTAACTTTTGTGAACTTACAAGTCAAACGGCCTTGACAACTTAAAGCCTAAATCATTTCGCTTCTCCGACAAATTAGAATGTTTTGAAAGCCAAATTCTGCAAAACATTCCAAACACGAGTCTTGCGTGATTCCCTTTGAAAATTAGCGCGAAAAAACAGCCTCGATACCCTCAAACCTCCTTTTGATTATCTAAAAAGAGACTGGATCGAGGAACCTGTGATTTTTGCGCGCCAGGATTTGAAGATCTGCTGACGCCATACTGATTTGACCACCTCTTACTCGGGACTGTGTGATTCGAAAACAAATACGAGCAAAATGAAACGTATTTTGTGGATTTTTGCAATAAACAGAAAGCAAAACGAAGGGAAGATTCCAGGAGTGACAACGTAGTAAGGTAATTCGAAGGAAGAAATACAAGTTGGCAGCATCGAAGGACTTTCGCTCGTAAGTTAAGCTTAAGACCTTATCTGTTGCCTATTCAAGTTTCAGAACAGTTTTATGTAAATGATGTTTTGCTTGACTTTTTCGGATCAACCAATTTTAAAATCCATTTTGGCACCGCAACTCAACTATTTTATGAACAACCCATCATGATGCCTGGCTCACAACATTTTGCATTGTAATAATTTAACGCAAATCAACATGCGTTTCTTGTGTGCCCTTAAAGTTTCCTGGCACCACCCCCTCCCCCCAGGTTAAGGATGCTTCCTGCGTCTCTGTTTTCAACTAAAAATTTTTTGTTGCATTAATGGTCACATACGATTCTAAAAATTCTTGTTCGGGACAACAGAAAACGTAGGGGTGAATGTGTCTCCTGGCAACCTGGTTTCTCTGCCTCTGTAAATACTGGAACAATGTTAAGAAACCACATCTTTAAACTTTAGCTGTTCCCTTTTGTGGATTAACCGTTAAAGAATTATACCCTGATTAAAAACAGATAAATAACTCAAAAAAAGTGCAAATAAGGTCACTTTGCATTATTGATTCAATTATATAGAAATGTGATATTTACAAATTAAAGACTGGCTAAGGAACATTAAAAAACTGATGCTATCTATATTCTGTCAGCAAACACGTTTTTAAAAGTTCTGTGACCACGTGGACATTGACACTGTTGCCAAGCAACTTGTACTTCTGTTTGTTTGTTGTTGATGATGGGAAACCTAGCAACAATAGAATCAGAAATCATGCTTAATTTTGAAGGAGGAACAGAAAGACCAAGTTTCAAAATGACATAAACGCAAGGGTAATTTCGATAAAAATACTGAAGACAAAGTTAGATAAAAATCAACTAATGAAGAAAGGAGTTGGTAGTTTGTAGTTATTATCAAGAAAAAATATCGTATGCAAAGGTTCATCGAGTTTTGATGTTCATCAAAACTTTGTAAATCTCTAAAAGAATTATATGACCATCGGTAACGAAAATAAACAAAATATCCAGAGTCTCATTACATACAAAAACATATTCAACTAAAACCAAGTTATACTCACCAAACGATCTGGGGAAGCACATTAAATTGGCCACTTCTTGAGGGGAGAAGTACCTGAGTTTTAGGCTCAACAATCTATCATTTCTTAGGCGTTCGTCCGTTTCGCCTTCCAAATTTTCAAATGTCTGTCTAATCTAAAAAAAATTTTGGCACTAAACTAGAGAATGCAATTGTGCATCTGAATATGAAATAATGTTATGACATGGAACCTTTCTCAGTTGACGATATTCAATATAAGAGGTAAACTTAGACACTAATATAATTTTGGTTACCTAGTGATGTTTGTCTGGAACTTATTCGTACAAGTTTCAGCTATAGCCTTTGCTAGCTGCTTGAATCCAAAACTTTCTCAAAAATAAACTTTTGGAAGGTGCAACAATGCGAAGAACTTCTTCTTTACAAAAAGGGTCCTTGGCCCTGCCCAAGAATCCAGATTCAATTCCGTAGCTTTGCATAAACTACTTACTACAACAAGCCCTATTTCGAATCAAATGCAAACAGGTAAGATTTCTGCCCCTCTGTGTTATAACCAGGCGTGTTGTTGCTGTTGTTGTCCTTATGGTTATTGTCGGTTGGACAATCTTATGTTCAATCAAGTTTAAAACCACTTTTTGAGCTAACGAGCTTTTGTCCTATGACACTTTGCCATATGACACTTTGTCATATGTCATATAACAAGCATTGTCAAACTTTAGAACAATTTAAACGTCAATCACCAAAGTGTGAAGGAACTCATTGCGAAAATTCACTGGACCTGTTGAAGAATCATTCAAACGAAAAACAAACGTACAAACAAAGTAAACATCAATGAACGCTCTAAAAAGAACACCTGGATGTTTTCTTTTGCCTTCTAACATTGAATGAACAAACATTGCCAACAAGTGACGCCAAATGGCAAACACCAACTGCCGACAGAAACATTCAAGAAACAGATAACACCAAAGAAACATTCCAGGTTACCTCGTCCTCAGATTTCGTCGTTGTTATAACTGAACCAGTTCCTTTCACGTACGTTCCGTACCTGGAACGATAGGCAGTCAGTCAAAGATAGTGTGCCCGAAACATTGTTTTCAGAGGTCGAAGGGTAGAAAGCAACTCGCAGCTACTTCAGGAGAGAAACAGACATGCACTTTGACCTTGGCTATAAGACTTTGCGATGACGTCATTTGGCTCAGACTGTATTTGCTAATCACGGAGGCGCATGCCACCTCAGACTTAAACTAGTTGAAAGTAAGGAACACAGCTCATCACGGCCAAGTGGAACCATCAACTCGAAAATCCTGAAACAACCTACACAGATATCTAGTAAATACGATACAAACTGAAATTTAAAAAAGGTAGAGAAGTGTGATGGAATAAATGATACAAGTACAAAATCATGCAAGAACTAAGCAAATACATTAATGATGAGCTCCCCGAGCTCTTTGTCTGTCAGTTTCTCGGGCCTAGTAATCATTTCTTGGAAACCAAGATTATTTCTTGGAAATCAAGATCATATAAGGAAAATCGCATATCACAAGACGAGCCTGGAAACCTCAACTAATGAAAACAACTAACAAAATAAAGACATGTTGAAGGCATTAAAGAAGCAAACTTATAAAGAAAAAAGAAACAAAATATGGACAAGAACAAACATAAATTAAATACAAGTTGCTATGTAAATGAGTTAGATGGTAATGACCTCAGAACTAGGGGAACTTCCTCAGCAACAAAAATTGCTTCGAAATTCCCAAAAAAGCTCATCATTGGTCATCACAACAAACACCCAGAGCAGCATTTCTAGAAGCCCTTCCAAGACCACCTTAATGACCTCTGACACTTGACCCTGAAGTCGACTTTCACCTTTTTCAAATTTGCTATGAACTCCATTTGATTTTAACTTGATTTACTGCTTTATGTAATAACCCTTTATAGGTCCAATATTAGCTGCATAAAATTGATTCTTTAAGTCAAATGAATCTAAATAAATGCATCATTAGCATAACTATTGCAAAAGGTTTTATAAATCGACTACAGATAAAATAGTGTTTTTTGAAGATGGGAAACGTTTGCAGACTTTTCAAAACTTAATGTCTATCAGATGATATATGAGGTTAATGGTATCATATACCTACAAAATAGAGAGGGGATTCTTGAACGGAAGAACCAAACGAAAGGAGATACAAAACGAATAAAAGGAAAAGGACATAAGAATGAGCAGATTGGAAACAAATTAGTTCGTTTAGCTAGCTTTTTGACAAAAGGCTTTCAGAGTGAAACTGAAAAGAAAAAATTTCCGAGATTTCTAATAGTTGTATAATTGAATTCTGGAATACAAACTCACGCTTTGGTAAAACAGCAGGATCTTTTGGACGAAGGAATGACAATATCTGGAGACAAAATTAGAGCCTGGGTCAAGTTAGCACAAGGAAATCACAACAGGCCTGAAGAAGAGACGAAAAAATACACCAGGAGTGATATTTCAAACCAAAGAACGGTACCTAGTTTTCAGTTCTTGCAAAATGCCACGCAACATCAAAATCAGTCAAAGTAGCAAAAGGGTGAGAAAATTCCGGAGAGGTTTATTGGGGACGCACCTAAAACAGTACCGAGTCGTCCTAGGATTTCTCCAGAAAGGTAGAATTCTTCATTCTCCGCATTTTCTTCCAAATATTCAGACAATGAACATTCCTCCTTAGAGTTTTTTGGTTCAAGATGTGGTCTATTGATATCGGCTCCACAATTGGAGTTCTGTATCGATTCAGTTCCAGATGTGACGTCACTGCTAAGACCGCTCGATTGCTGTGGCATGTGATCCATGGGCTGAAGAATGAAAGGGACAACATGAAAAGAGCCAACTTCGGAAACAGAGCCACTGGCAATTGTCAAAATAAGTCAAGGGGGTGTCCAAGTATCCCTCCTTCATCGCTGATTCTAAAGGCTTTTGCACAGAGAGCAAAGCCAGTCTTCTAGGCACCACACCGTTCTCTCAGGCCAAGCGCTTTGCCTAATTTTCCACATCATTGTTTGCCCTTCGCATTGTAAAATAAGAACCCGACATCATGGCACCAGAGCAAAAGCAATTTAGCATTCATTCTTTCAGGATTCTGCTTGAACAGGACATTTATATGTTCATAACCTATTCGTAACAGTTGAAAGAGTCACTTACATCTGAAGAAGTTGTGAATGGAAATTCTAGATTCAATTTTGCCAGCAAGTAGTATCGTAATCTTGAATTCGGAATACCAAACTAAAGAGAACCAAGAAAAAGATTGATGAAAGGTGCAACAAGCGATTTTCAGGAAACCGTTCAAATTAAAGTGACAAAGAAACCAATCTAAAAGGGTAGCTTCAAAATCTCTTTCAGTTTCTCTCCAAAATTAGGTTCGCTTTGACGATCGGCCGCATTGGGTTGCGAAGTTCTAAAGCTCAGCTTTAATTCACAAAAACAACACCAGTGACGCAACAATTTCGTGTTAATATCTGAACAACAACAAGTGCCTTTGATTAGGCCTTGTGACTAGAAGAATGCCTTCCATGTTTTATTAGCAAGCGTTACTTGTCATAAATGCCTGAAATCCGGCCTAATTTTTAGTACAACAAGTGGTTTATTCAAAAGTGAGCCATAGTTACCTGAATGGGCGAGATTAAAAATTCCTGGAAATAAGGACAAACACATCAGAAAAGTGCTACTAAATAGTGATAATAAGCTCTAAAGACATTTTATGTAGATACTTGCTATTCGATGTAATAAACATAATATGGGTTTAATACTGCTGTCTTATACAAAATAATTCTTCCCTATGCCGAATATAGACACAAAAGGAAGCAGGGGCACCCCCTACTATGCTTACCTAAAAGCCACAAATGCAGGCCTACTTTCAAGATAATAAAAGTCCCTAAAGTTCAGATCAAACGTTACAGCTTCTTCGTATCTCATCAAGTGCTTTATCTTCCCTTTCTAAAGTGTTATGTTTTTTAAATCCAAGGCTTTGCACCTACGCAACCACTATTTTAAGATAATAGCTCTAATTACACATTCATTGACTAAAAACTGCACAATTAAAAGAATGGAAATGGTAATGTCATAGCATGTAGAGCACATGGGTGTTTCATGAAGTGACGCAAACCTGGTACTTGTAGCCAGTCAAAGAAAGAACATCAACAAGTTGCTTCCTATAACAAAAGGATGGAGAAAAGTAATTTTTTGGAATATAGGCAGCAAACACATAAACAAAGTAAATAGGCAATTATGAAAAGTTGCTTTCTGATTTCCATTTTTCCAATTGCTGATTTCTGCAGAATCCCTTTGTATGGTTAAGTTATTGGGAGCTTTGATACAAATACCTCCTTTAAACCTTGAACTTTTGAAGAGCTTTGAACTAGCTTTGATACAATACCTCCTTACAAATTGTAAGATATCTATTAATGGTACAAAAACTCTAAAAGCTTGAATATTTATGTCAATCAAGATAAAAAACCAACTTCAAAGTATTCTCCTCTTTGTAAATGCTACATGAACTGCAAAAAAGATGCAGTAAAGATAGATTCAAACCTTGTTTCAGAAATCTCAAATCCTTTGACATTTTCTAGCAAGATGTATGTGGGTGGGTTCTTCATACTGTATTTGAGATACATGATTTATATTAAAGCTCAAAACATGAAACAAAAATGCTATGAAGCAAACAATACAAATTTAATTAAAGTGACCACAAAAGACACTTGAAAACCAGACCCTGAGCCAAGATGTGCTGATTAAGCCCAAGTACCTCCACTCCCACATCAAAAAAATTACAGGCTCTTTGGTTTGTGCACTCAACTTATCATTTCACAACTTCTTTTGCTCATTCTATGGACTTGCAAAATTTCTTGATGCAACTAGTAAGCCAATATTCTGCTTACATTTTGCAAAAGTAAATTTATTTGTACTCCATGTTGAAATGTATTCATGGGCCTCCCAAATCCATCACAAAAATCTATTTTAGGAGTTTTCAATAGGCAAGACAAGCCAATTTGTTTATAAATTGGCATAGATATGGCCACATTTACATTGGCTAATTCCTCCACCTTTTAAGGATTTGAAGGATATTGAGAAAACTTTTTGTCCTTGGATCACTTGATGCCTTTTGATTTCCAAGTCTAATGAAGAGAAATTAATATGAATTGAACAAAAGTAAATCCAAAAACATCAATAAAAGCCAGTAATTCAATAAACAAAGTGAGAAACTTTGCCATGGCAAATGTTACTTCATCCACACAGTGTTTTTAAATATGTCACTGTCCTACAGCATTTGATAAATTAAATGTCCTTCCAAGAACTGTGCCATTTGCATGGATGAAAACTTCACCTGGTGAATGGTTGGCAGGGAGGAGACATCAAAATTACATCTGCCTGGAAATCCTCCATGTTTCTAGTGGTTAAACCCTGAAATATAAAGCACATAGTAAAATTTTGCATAAGCATTGAGCTAAAAAGTCTAAGCAATGCAAAGTGTCTCATGGTCCAGGACCCACAGAGTGCCAATTCACCATTCTTGGTATCTCACAGCTTCAATAGACTTCATACAAACCACATATAATTTCTTGTTCAATGCTGTATGCTCTATTTCTCCAAAGCACCTCATTTAGGAATACTATATCTTGGCCACTTTTTTGGGTATGGTTTTTGAACAAGTTCTCTTAGAGCTGGGTTTGGTAAAAACTAGAACCATACAATAATATTTCTGCATAATATGTTCTTATGCATTGGCTTATTTCTGTCTTCCTTCTAGCTGTCTATATCTCTTAATATGAAATTGACTTGTTTCTCTCTCCTACTACTGCATCAAAACATCAACTTGGAAGCCACCCTTCTTTTTTCTAATCAAATTTATTCAATAATTTCCTATTAATCACAAAGAGAATACAAAGAGAACTTACTTCGATATTGGTTTGCTTTAGATTATCATTTGGAAAATTGTGCTTGTAAACTCTATTAGCAACATCATTTAACTCCAAAGCAGCAACTATATGGTAAGGAATTCCAGTTCCTGGAGAAAAAAATGACAAATGTTTAATAATTCTGAAACCTCTCAGAGTATCAACACAACATTGGTGTTCATCCAAGTAGTTCATATTTTGACATCAATTGTAAGGTTCCTTATCAGACAAACATCTAAAATTACACAAAAGCGCTTCAAAGATACAAAATCGCTACATTAGACTCTAATGTATTCATAATTGATAAAAACTTTGAATTGATTGTATAAATACTGTGGTGAAATATGAACGCCCCTTCCCCATCAAGTTCCCACGTGGTCAAACACCGTCGCCAAAACACTCGATCTTTTACATCATCAAACGAAGGTAACAAGGGGTGCAGAGCAAGTAGAAGAGTAGAATCAAACCTTTCATCGCGTAGTGCATCCCTCCAATGCCACTGTAAAACTCTAGTACTCTCAGTGGTTCTATCGCCATTATTGTTTTTGAAGTCGATGTTCCATCAAGCAAAGGGTGGTAGCAAATGATTAAGGTGGATTGGCTGCTATGATGATGGTGGCTTAGTCAGAATTAAGGTGGGATCAACAACTAATTCAAATCTGCGCGGGCAGTCATCGCGCGAGCTTGGTGTGCTCAGCCATCGATATTGGAATGCCAGTGTTGAAAAGCAACAATAATTTTGATTGACCTGAATAACCAGGAAGAGGATGGCATTGCATAGATTTGTGTCTTGTTCTTTGGGGCCCGCGCGATTTAACCTGCGTTTTATTAACCTGTATCCCCTGCGTTTTACACCTGCTGGTCCCCCAGAAGAACCTTGAGGAGTCCCAAAGATGTGATTCTGAAATCCCAGGACACCCGCCTTTTATTGTTTGTTGTCGCAAAGGTCAGGTATTATTAGCAGGAGTACTCAAATACTTTGGCTTATCCAGTGTTCTGTCTTTTCCTTTCAAACTCAGAACTCGAAGGTGCTCTTTCACTTTTGTGCATTTAGGCCCAATTGGAACGGTAGGTCTTCAATTTGAATGGGTCTGACATTTCTCTGTAAATGACATTATTTTAAAAACCTTTCAAGAGTAATAATTTTGCTACTAGTTTGAGATACTATCCCTGCTCCAAAGTGTCTCTTTTTTATCGAAAACGAAAGCAAATACATCATACATTTATGATATATGGTGTCTAGTCATGTTTACTTATTTTCTTTTTAGAATTTTTCGAATTTTTAGAGTTTTCTTTTTCCAGGTTAAATCTAAAGTTCTCAAGATGACGAGACCATCCAAATTTGAATCAAAATTTAAGGTACTCTTTCTTATTTATGAAGGATTTGGTAGACATTGTAAATTGCAATTCTATTTGTTTATCAACACTTTCCATATATGCATCTAAATTTACCATATACTGTCACCTTATGAGAAGGTTATGACAGGAAGATATTTTGGTCAGAGTAGAAATTGATTGTTATGTTTGCAAAATTAGAAAATTTTAATACAGACATTAGTTTTTGGATCTCTCATAAATGCATGTGCAATTTTTTGAAAAATAGTAAATATATTCTTGCATTTTTCCGCAATCATCTTACCCCTGATCTAAAAGAATATTCTACTAAAGTTCTTGCATTGTTTTTATTACTATTTTTTTTATTTAATTGATGTTATAAATTGGAACTTGCTTTGTTTTGTTTAAAATTTTTACCAAAACTGAAAGTAATAAAAAAAAATTCAGTTTTTGCCCCTAGTCTGACTGTTAATTGCCAATCTGATGAAATGCACATTCTTGAAATTTCAAATGCTTTTTGTATAAAAACCCACCTTGAATAAAATGGTTGATGGTGCAAAAGAATAGAATTATTATCATTATAAACCCGCTGAGACATCAGTGCATTACATCATTTGTCATGGAATAGATCATATGATAGAGGATGAAATTATGCAGGGTTAAGAGCTTGTCATTCAAAACAGGTTTTGCTAAGCAAGGCATGGAAGGTAAATTTTCAGACTGTTTGTGACATGGCTTTTTCATAAGACACATTTGAAATGAATCTGGATGCAGCTACAATGAATGTTAGCTGAGTAGAAGGTCTTGCCCACTTGACATGAAGTTTGTGTTTCATTGGTTCTTCTGCACATTGATTTCTTGAAGCCCAAAGTTATAGAAATTTACGAATTTTCAAGCTTGGGGTCTTTTTAAAGGGTCATAATTTGCATTGAAAATTTTGCGACGGCTTAATTATTCATTTTAGAAAATGTATAGATTTCAAAGATTCCTTTACTCTGAGCCTGTTGTTTGTATTCCAGTTTTCAGAAAAAACATTCAAAGGATCTGTTTCTAAAAAGTGTGCTGTGACAACAGCAGATAGTTTTTATGATTTTGATTGATTACTTTGGAAGCTAATGCCACGCATAACTTTCACTGCCATGGTTCATGTGAAATGAAAACGCAATAATCAACACAAACTTTTAGCCTTCCGACCTGCTTCAAAGTAAAGTCATATTCAACACGAGGCTAGTAACATGTGATGTGATGGGTTAACAGACACCCTTTCTTAAAATAAGTGCCAACAATGCAACATAGGCTATAACTTTACAAAACAGTTTTGCAATATTAAAAAGGGTTCTTGGAGGATAAGTACCAACAATTTAGAAATTATTAAAAGTTTGCACATGCCTAAAAATAACTTGATAAAAAATCTATTTTTGCCATTATTGTATTCAAAAATTGTTTTACATTGTTATATTTTTAGACTAATTTTTCTACCAACCATTATGGATGTACCTTTGAGTTCTTGTGACCAATTGTGTTTAGAAATGTATTTTCCAAAGTTATGATATTTGCTGATTCAAAAAGAAATTTTCTCGTAATTTCTATTTCTATTTGTATGCTGTGTAACAGTATTACATTTTAAGGGATTTTCGTAAGTAGTGAAAACTATGGTAATAGTATTGAAAAACGTAAATGAAGCTTTGAATAACATTTCATATTTTACATTTTCGGGGTTTTGTCTGGGAACATATCCATTTGAATTCGCAACTCCGAAACCTAATTTTTTATAACCATTTAATTACATGGTAGCGTATAATGGAACTGTCCCAATATTTGTTTGTCATTGTTCTTAAAAAGAAGTTTATGAATTTTGAATCATATATTCTCTAAGCAAGATATAGATTTCATTTTGGCACATTCAATGGCCTTGGTAGTATGTTATTAAACTGATTATAAACAAATGTAAGCTTCTCTATCATGTTTACACCATTTCTTAAGTTTTTAATCGACGGAAACAGTGAGGGAACTTTCCTTCTCTTTCCCTTGGATAGAATATCAAAAGTTCAATGTTGAGTATTTGTTATGAAGGTCTTTTTTAATGACCCAGACATTTTCTTCATTTATATAAGGATAATTTTTCAACCACAAGATTCATTTTTTCGTCCGGCACTCCTCAGAGTATGCAAACATCAGAAAATGACCAAAAGCTGACAAAAATAGCCAGTTGTAGGTAGAAAGCACTTAATGTATGATTGATTGTCTAGCAACTTGGATGTCTGTCTAGGATAATTCATAGTGACTTGTTTTCGTAGAAGCAAGCTATAGACTACCTACCTAAGTCTCACATTTATAACTAAAATAAAAAATTTGTAGATTAGGGGTTTCCTTACTTTCAAGGTTTTTGTTTAGCGACATGGAAAAATAAAAAAACAATAAAATGAACCACTTTGATGCCAATTAATTTTTCTCTTTTCTTTTAGAAAGATTCTGCCAATCTACCATGAATGATGAGTCTAGTGTAGCTAGCACAGAAACTGTAGGAGAAGGTAATCTTTCCTTTTTTGCTCTTTACAACAATTTGATCCAATGTCTGCATAAAGGTGTTGAGAATTTTTACAGATAGCTTTGTCTCACTATGATAAAAGTCTAAGATCTTTGCAACTGTCACTTAATTACCCGTTCGTGACCATCAAGGAGAAAAGCATTGCTAAAGGTCAACCATTTTAGAGTTATTTGTTATGCTTTTGATCCAGACCTGAGAATGCTTCCAGAACCAAAATTCCTTGGAATAAAGTTCATAGATAATATTGTTTAACTGTCTAAAACTTTGCCTGGCTGCTAAAATTTTTACAGGGTCGGACTTTTATATGACTCAGAAGAACCTGCCATATGTGACTCAAATCTCTAACTTTGGCAAACCTCCAAATTGAATAGAAATTTTTTAATCAAAGACATTTTTTGGCTTACTGAGAGAAAACTGGCACCCTTGAGATGGATGGCTTGCTGCTATTTAGAATTTAATGGCGTTCAAGATGATCAATGTCTACTGTAAAGCAGCAAATGTTTCATGAAAACTTCAAAAGTTCTGTCTTTTGAGGAAGTTTTTAGCATCAAAGTTCTCAAAAGTTTAGTTAAGTATTTAATCGATGTACCGACTCCTAATGGCTTAATACGTTGCATGTTTTTCAAAATTTTGTATTCTATAATAGCTCCATTTTATAAGATGAACAAAGAAGATTTTCATGATGGCCAAATAGTTTCAGACTTTTCATTGTGCATTTTAAAGCTCTGAATGCAAGATTCATTTTCTTTGATTAATGGAAGGCAGGAAAAAGAAAAAAGGAAGGGTGATTAGAGGAAATATGTAGAAATAGTTTGGTAGAAAGGAGCTTTTGCTTTGCTTTAGATTTTTAAATAAGAGTCTTCTAATTTGTATTCTTCTTTTCTAGGTTTTCTGGTGTTAAACAGAACTTCACTTTTTGGACGTTCTGGCAACAAGAGCTCCTTTTTAACGTTTCTTTCGTTGAACGTCCTGACCACTGTTCCTCATATGGTAAGTTAATAGTTTCTGTTTTTTGGAATGACATTTCATATTTTCTAGATTTGTTAGTCTGTTAGTATAAGAAGTTTATAAGAAATTCTGGTAGGTGGAAAGTATATATTTGAAACATTTTGAAGATGAACCAACAACTCGTAGGTTTATTGACAGGAGAGATCTTATGACAAACAAGTTCAAAGTTACCATGGAAATTTTGCCAACATCTGTAGAAAATATTTTCGGAGAAAACTTGGTTTCCCATGCTTGACGTAGTGTGCAAAGGATCCTGTAAAATTTGCATCTGCGGACTCTTATGATCGAAATTATTCATTTCTCCTTAAACCCTTCTGGCTATGTAAATCGTTTTTTATGTAAAACTACCAGTGGAAGAATTGATTTGCAACCCTTTCATAAAACTTTCTGCCTCCTATAACATTTAAAAGCAATCTGCTCTCCATTTGAGGCCAAAAGCAGCACTTTCATTTTCATTTTCAATCATTTAGTCGCTAAAATTAGGCGCACTGGGCGCTTGTAGTCGCTAAAGAATTGGCTTGACTTTTAATTATAAAAACTCCCGAATCCGTTCCACCTTATATATTTGACTTTCTCTTTGTAATTTGATGAATCGAGTGAGCTCTTTGGATTGGAAAGTTTTTATCGCAAAATTTTGAGCCTCGCATTTTTCGACCCACTTGTAGATCCTTTCGCTTCATTGCTATATATGGATAAAGCTTTGTTCTGTTCCTAGTATTTTGTTAATGGGTCGAAAACCCATCCACACGAATTTGAAAGAAGGGCACGGATCATAGTGAGGCGCTTCTGATAGCATTCCTTTTCGTTTTCCTTGAAATAGCTTTAAGGGTAGCATAGAGATTTCAATGAAAGTTTGTTAAAATTTGATCATGTCTTGCTGCCATCAAATACGATGCTTCCTTTCCTCAAAATCAAGCATTCCAGCAAACATTAATTATTATGGTTGCATTTTCAACATTTGATAATTCAATGAGTGATTCGCATTGATACATCGGTCGCAAAAATTCAGCCTCTATGTTCACAATTGATTGATTTAAAATGGGCATAATCGGGCGATCGCTTGTTGACAAGTAAGATGAGAATAATACATGCTCTGCTGTAACAGAGCCTTGGCAAGGGTAGTTAAAAAGAAGCTATAAAAAGGAAACGTAAGTTTATGGACTTCGGCTGTGAAAGTGTAGGAATGAGTTGTGGTGGGTTCCTACTGACCACCTTGCCATCTCTTGTCTCTGTCTGTGGCTCACTTAACTTTAAAGTTAAATTCATATCGCTTTTCTACAAATATATTAGCTGATAAAAGATATGCGAGGATGGTGCAATGATGACGTAAGGGAGACGGCGAATGAATATAGGCTTGGAGGAGCGAATTTTTATTCACCGGATTCTAGAATGTAGATAGATGCTCTTAAAATAATTTTCCTCCTCAAAAATAGGATGAGTCTCTCTGACCACGCCTTTTGGCAATCTCCAGTTTACCGAGAAAATTTTTTATGCCTCAGAAATATGTCAGTTCTTTCTTTAGTCCAACAAGACACATTTTCCAATATAAAACGCTGTATGCTTTTCAGTAACATAAGTTCTTCAATTTTTTTAGAATAGCGAAACGGAGTGCTTTATTCTTAAGTCTTTCTTGTCAGAGACTGCTTTGGCAACGCCCCTACTCTTTTGATAAAAGGTGACGCCTTCTCTCTATTGATTGCAAATATTGCAGAGAAGGAAATTGTTTATACACGACAAAGCTGTGCTTCTCTTGGAAACACTGGTAACGTGATCCATCCCAGAATGCACTAGAAACGTGCCAAGCCAATGTGACCTTCCATTTATGTTCCATTCACGGGAAGCAGATGTCGCGTGGACGGGTGGACTCGAAAAGTTGGGTCTTGGATAACAGAAAAGTTAGAAACCCCACTCCAGTTGCTTGTACCTGTTCCGAGCTCCTTAAATGCAACTATTCTTTTAAGCTCACAGTGCCTTTATTTTTCACAAAGTTCATTTTAGAGGAATAGTTACATGAAGGGTGAACTCTCTCAGGGACTTTTTCTATTTCATAGGTCAAATTCCTGGGGGCGTCGGATGTGAACCTGGAAATGGCGCTGGTAAAGAACATTTTGGAACCGAGGAAAGGTAACTTCATTTGTAGTCTTTCGAGTACATTTTAGTTTTGCCTTTCATGCACATTTCATTTCAATCTTCCATGAGTATTCTTCTATTGCTTGTATATGTTAATAAAGAAAGTGAGCATTCAGGTCTCCGCATTCCGAGAATTTTGCCATCTCCAGAAGCACACGAAACGCGTAAGCGTGTAGATCTATTGCACGTTATTGTTTGCGGAGTCAAAATTTTTGCTGTTATCTTATAAATTACTGTAACATAGTTTTGATGCACTTTCAATACACAATTTCCAGCAATTTCGTTCCAAAGGAAATGACGAAGCTAAGAAGAAGAATACTTCCCAAAGCCTTTTTTTGTGCCAAGATTTTGGCATGAATGGTGTGCTAATTCCAAGAATCAATGTTTTTTCTAAATTTCCAGAGGAAACAAGACGATATTAGAAGAACCACTGCCTTCTATGAAAGAAAAAAGCCAAGAGATGGACAGAACACCAGTTCAAGATAGAGACACAAACTTTTATCACAATGGCAAGTTCATTGTTCGTTATATAGAATTACGAAGTTTTATTGATATCAACATATTTGTATTGCAGAAACGTCAAGAAATTGCAGGCCACCTACTACGTCGATATTCAAAATTTCGAAAGTTGTAGTCCAATAAAAAATGCCATCACTGCTAACATATTTGCCAATACCAATAAAACCCATTCCAAAGCAATACGACGCTTGTAATCTTTACGCTGTGCTACTTTTTCGGTTGTTTCAAAGCTTCCCTCCAAACGCTTAGCTGTCCTTCGTAAGCAAACTCTGTTTACAAGATCGTTAGGAAAGCCCATTACTTTTACGGTTGTTTCTAAGCCCACCCCGTCACCCCAACCCCTACAAATAAATGCTCAGGCCTTCAAATTCCCGATAGATGCACCCAACCAACAATTTACACGCACAAGTAGCTAGGTTTGATTCGCAGTTCATACTTCAATTTACTACTGAAACTCAAGCTTTTGAAACTTAAGGCAATGTAGTTTTTTATGACATACATAAAATGTTTATCAAATATTTTGTTTGCGTTGAATGATGATTTTGCTGCATCGATAAACTTGTTTGTTTCTCTCCAACCGGACCTTAGACCTTCATGTCTTGTTCTGGTCCCTGGGAAGTCCATATTCCTCTTTTCTTACGTTCTTCACATCCTTGACCCTTAATTACAATAAATAATAAAAAAATAAACTCAATAATAACAAATTCTTTATTTTAGGTTGGCTTCTTTTTAGCTAATTAATTTGCTAACTAACGCCTACCAGAACTTAAACACACGCTAATACTAGCTAATTTACAATGGAAATAACTAATTAGTAACATTAAACAAATTTAGTAACAATACTAAGAACCCTGAATTTTTAACAAATCGTTTGCACAAACTACAGTTGCGATCAAAATGATGGTTTCTAATGCCTCTTTTGAAAATATTATAGATGTTTTTATATTTTTATATACAAGATATTTTTGCCCCTACAAAGGATGAATGGAGTATTTTTCTAAGCAAAAATTTTATTCATGAAACTTGGATTGAGATTCTTTTGAGTATTAAAAATTTCAGTAGCAAGCAACTGAAGATTGTGTAATGAATAGACACTGTATTTGCTTTTTTCAGTAACCCTTCGAAATAACTATCCTTGTATGCGTTTCCCAGAGCTCTCCCTTGAATTTTCTTTATTTTCTCATTAACCGACTTATCTTGAAACATCCCAACCAATGGATAGTAGCTAAACTAAGAAACAGTAAAGGCGTTCATCATAATCCACAGTTTCTCAATATCCACGTAGTTTGAAGCACGTGCCAGTGCATGGAGCTTCTTGTGAGCTCTTTTCCAAAGTGACTTTACGTGGTTCTCGAAATCTAGGTCCTTATCCAGCGTTACACTTTTTTCAGATGCTGTTGTTGAAGTTGCACCGATCTGCAATGGTACGTCATCGTTCTTCTTCTTTCAAAAAATCATGAGATGGCAGTTGCCAGGATTTAAACCTCAAACCCCCTTTGTGGGAGTAGTGATTGTGTATCCTTACAGAGGCTAGGCACACTAGCTACTGTCTGCCCATTCCTTATGAGGGTGCAGCCATGTATATGGAAAGTAGGGGCAGAAATTCTATTGGGGGTCTAACAATAACAGTTGAAGACTTTATGCATCTGATTCACCTTTTAAAATCACATCAACAACAGGGAAAGCTAAGTTAAAACATTGGCCATCCGAAGTTAGAAAGTGAAACATATTTTGACACTATCAAACAGCAAAGTTTCCACTTCTCAAAAACTCCAGATAAATCTCTTAATGCTACATAACATATTATCACATGAGCAATTTTCTCATAAGGGGGGGGGGGTGGGGCGGGGGCGCAGTAGATGATAATAAATCGAAATTTTTTATCATACTCCTGATTCAAGGGTCCCCTATTAGCGTTCTAAGCGAGTTATTAAAAACAAAATTTAACACTATGTAATCTGAACACAGTTAAAATTATCTTAAAAGTTTCCCTATAATCTGAAACTTTGCTGGCTGAAAATTTATCTTGGCTTTTTCTTGGCAAAGTGGTCTTTCCATTCTTTGCTCCATCATTGCAGCTGGAGCTGAGATCTTTTTCGAATTTCGTGGTTTGTTTGTCTTCAAAATGAATCTCTTTATGTTGGGCAAACAGTTTCAAAAAGGGTCTGATTATGCATCTGATTCACCTTTTAAAATCACATCAACAACAGGGAAAGCTAAGTTGAAACATTGGCCATCCGAAGTTAGAAAGTGAAAAATAATTTGACACTAGCTAATATCAAGCAGCAAAGTTTCCACTTCTCAAAAACACTAGACAAATCTTTTAATGCTACATATCACATTATTATATGAGCAATTTTCTCCAGAGATCTAGAGAAAGGTCGATAAAAGAGGGGGCAGTAGCTGATAATAAAGAAATTTCTAAATATTACTCCTGATTCAAAGGTCCCCTATTAGCGTACTAAGGGAGTTATTGAAAATCAAATGTAACACTGTATAGTCTGAACACAACTAGAGGTATCTTAAAAGTTTCCCTTCAATCTGAAACTTTGCTGGCTGAAAATTTATCTGGATTTTTCTTGGAATAGCTGTCTTTTCCATTCTCTACTCCATCACTGTGCTTAGAGCTAAGATTTTTCATTGACCTTTGTGGTTTTTTTGTCATCAAAAGAAATCTCTTCAAAATGGAGAAACACTTTTGAAAAGGGGTGCCAGGCCAACTTCAACTAGGCAAAGGGAGGCAAATGTACTAAAGTTTTCCTTAAGTCTATCACTGGTCAGGGCTGTCTTTCTGTTGATCAAACCATACTATCGATTTTCATTAATATATACCAAACAAACTGAATGAGCATTAGAAGGAAAAGCCGAGAAAAGAGACAATCAAAGACTTGCTGGTTCCTATGAGTATGCTCTAAGCAATGCTTAATTTGCCACAGCTGACACATATTCGTGTCTATGTTGTTTTTCTACGTCCTCAACCATTATTCTCAGTGAGAAACTAAAGTTTCCACATTGGTGTTAGCCTTTAGACCTTTCTTAGGCCATAGAAACACTCCCCCTAGCCCAATGATAATTTTTGGATTTCCTTATAAGCAAAATTGCAAAGACGATTATCAGCTGCAGTTGACTGATTGGTATCTCTTTATTCACTCTTTCACAACACATTACTTTTTGCAGAGGGTGTTAAGGACTCAAGCCAATTTCGTCTCGAGTCATGTTGTCGTTGTGAGACGGAGCCACCAAAATCACCGGTTGTTGTACGGAGCCGCAAATAGAGAAGTATAGGGGGGGGGAGGGGAGGGGTGTTCTCTTGCATTCCTAGAATGCCAAACGCTAAAATGCAAACGCTGAAATGTTTTGGGAGGGTTCAGTTTCGTACGAGAGTCACATAGATCCCATTGAAGTCTTCTCCCGAGGTCTTGTGAGAAAACGAATGTGTGCCATCTTCATGAAGCCTTAGGGAAGTTACTGAAGCTGTGCTTGAATCAAACTATTATGTTTTGCATTGAGTCAAACTCTTTCTGCGAGTATCAGTTCAATGCAATTCAGACCTTATTGTTCTCTTTTCAGGTCTTTGTTGTTATGTCATCGTTGTGAGCATTGGAGAAAAGTTGGTGGCATTTTCAAGATTTCAGGGAGACAGAAGACCGTTATAAAACTTGTATGATAACGAAGATGCAATTTGCCTTTTTGCGTCTTTGCGTAGCTCCAGTAAACAGCAAACAGCTTCATAAGTGGAGATTAATTACTTTCCTGTACGCTTATTTATATTGGGAAAGCCCCTTACGGTTTGGTAGAGTTCATTGCAAGTTGGTAGAGCTTTGGAAGTTACTTATTTTATTTCTCACTGAACGAGTGACATTTTGATCAGCGAATATGACTTGCTTTTTCGTTCAGTTGGGCGACTCTTTAACGCTCAAATTGGTCAATGGCTAGCCACCTCCCCTTTAGCTTGGTGGTGAATCTCCCCTGTATAGCCTTTGAAATCGCCTATTGAATTCCTTTGTCAAAAGTGAGAAGTCTTTGTTTCACCTACTGACGCATTAAACATTTTTCTACCAGCTCCGTTGCAAGCTCGATTTGACATTCCTGTTTTTTATGATTAACAAAGATGTGAATAACTTGTTGTATTTTTTGTGGATTTTTTCTGTTTCATCTGGCCACAATAATCGCCATTTTCTGCTAGCCGGCTCAGAAATTCCTCTGTTTACACAAAGAGGTCCTTTTGTCTTAGATTCAATAACTAAAAGTTACAGTTTTGGCAAAAGTATACGTTTGATATTTTTTTACAAAACACCACTGGATGCGAAAGATTATGGCCTTTCTTCTGGTGTTTTCAGAATGGAAATTTGCTTATGCTAGCCAAAGTTATTTGAGCTTTTCTGGATTTTCGGCAAAGGGGGATTTCACAATATTCAGAAAAACAATAGGCTTGTGATTCCCAGACTTTCTAAAGATCTTAATTTTTCGTCACTTACTACTAAACTATAATAGTTATGATATCGAGACCTTGTGCACTGGATGCGCCGTTTGATGCTCGATTTTTTGAGTCATTTCCCGTATTTTTAAACTGCGTTTTGACCGAGTTATTGAAGATTTTGTCTCGAAAATCGCCAAAAAACGGTTTTTTGAAGTTTAAAAATCGAATATAGATGATAAAAATACGGCAATACCATCTAAAAATGCGTGATTTTTGCGCCGATTTTGTGATATACAGCTTGATTTTTTAGAGCCATTAGTTGCCGAATAAACTCGATTTTTCCGAAAAGTTCACTTTTCAGATTTTCTCAAATTTGCATCACAGCGACCAAAGTCGGTCGAAGCTGTCGCTGCGGTGGCGGGCAACAGTATCTGCTTAAAAACAGTGTTTTCTTGAGTTTATAAGCTGGGGGCAAGCTCGTTTTTATGTCAAACAAGCCTTTTAGGATCATTTTGAGTGTGTTAGATCGAATTTAATCGTTTTTTAAAGCTTTGGACAAGTTTCCAGTCAGATTGTAGCCGCCCGCCGCCAGATTGCATCCAGGTTAACGAATCAACGTAAATCAGCCAAATTTTGCATCAATATAGTATTAAAGACTATCTACACGTGTATTCAAGTTCTAATAGATTGTATTTTTCAATTTATTTAGCAAAGGAAAGAAGAATTTAACCTAAAAGAGGCTTTAGATGTTTTGGACAGTTTGGGGGTTCCCCTAAGCGACTTCGTCTGCTCACATGAGTCTTTTACACGAGAGCTGCATTAAATTATTCCTACACCTCTTCACAACGAGTTTTATAATAACTATTCAACGTAAACACATGCATAAATTGCCTTTTAATACTTATTATGGCTGATTTACGTTGATTCGTTAACCTGGATGCAATCTGGCGGCGGGCGGCTACACTCTGACTGGAAACTTGTCCAAAGCTTTTAAAAACAAATAAATTCGATCTAGACGCATTCAAAGTGATTCTAGAAGGTTTGTTTGACATGAAACGAACTTGCCCCCAGCTTATAAACTCAAGAAAACACTGTTTTTAAGCAGATACTGTTGCCCGCCACCGCAGCGACAGCTTCGACCGACTTTGGTCGCTGTGATGCAAATTTGAGAAAATCTGAAAAGTGAACTTTTCGGAAAAATCGAGTTTATTCGGCATAATGGCTCTAAAAAATCAAGCTGTATATCAAAAAATCGGCGCAAAAATCACGCATTTTTAGATGGTATTGCCGTATTTTTATCATCTATATTCGATTTTTAAACTTCAAAAAACCGTTTTTTTGGCGATTTTCGAGACAAAATCTTCAATAACTCGGTCAAAACGCAGTTTAAAAATACGGGAAATGACTCAAAAAATCGAGCATCAAACGGCGCATCCAGTGCACAAGGTCTCGATATCATAACTATTATAGTTTAGTAGTAATTGACGAAAAATTAAGATCTTTAGAAAGTCTGGGAATCACAAGCCTATTGTTTTTCTGAAATTCATTGTGCAAACCTGAATCCCCCTTTGCCGAAAATCCAGAAAAGCTCAAATAACTTTGGCTAGCATAAGCAAATTTCCATTCTGAAAACACCAGAAGAAAGGCCGTAATCTTTCGCATCCAGTGGTGTTTTGTAAAAAAATATCAAACGTATACTTTTGCCAAAACTGTAACTTTTAGTTATTGAATCTAAGACAAAAGGACCTCTTTGTGTAAACAGAGGAATTTCTGAGCCGGCTAGCAGAAAATGGCGATTATTGTGGCCAGATGAAACAGAAAAAATCCACAAAAAATACAACAAGTTATTCACATCTTTGTTAATCATAAAAAACAGGAATGTCAAATCGAGCTTGCAACGGAGCTGGTAGAAAAATGTTTAATGCGTCAGTAGGTGAAACAAAGACTTCTCACTTTTGACAAAAGAATTCAATGGGCGATTTCAAAGGCTATACAGGGGAGATTCACCACCAAGCTAAAGGGGAGGTGGCTAGCCATTGACCAATTTGAGCGTTAAAGAGTCGCCCAACTGAACGAAAAAGCAAGTCATATTCGCTGATCAAAATGTCACTCGTTCAGTGAGAAATAAAATAAGTAACTTCCAAAGCTCTACCAACTTGCAATGAACTCTACCAAACCGTAAGGGGCTTTCCCAATTTAAATAAGCGTACAGGAAAGTAATTAATCTCCACTTATGAAGCTGTTTGCTGTTTACTGGAGCTACGCAAAGACGCAAAAAGGCAAATTGCATCTTCGTTATCATACAAGTTTTATAACGGTCTTCTGTCTCCTTGAAATCTTGAAAATGCCACCAACTTTTCTCCAATGCTCACAACGATGACATAACAGCAAAGACCTGAAAAGAGAACAATAATGCCTTGATTGCAATGAACTGATACTCGCAAAAAGAATTTTGATCCAAACGCATTAAGAAACTAACATTAGGTACAATGCAGTTATGTCAAATCAACTATAGAACTTTATGGGGGCGGTAGTATGACCATTTATCCCAAAACCCCTTGGGAATACAGAAAACGTGTCCAGGATTTCTTTGCTGCCATTCTCTTTCCTATTGCGTTGATGTCTCGAAGCTTCCGCGTATAATCTTATTTTGTTTGGCTACTCTAAAATGCCTGCGTGTGAACTTTTTTCGATTTTTGCCAATCCCTCCCGCTCGTAAAAATTTTATTGTTGAAAATGATCCACAGATGTCGTGTTTCTTACATAGTGGAAATTTATTTCTACTCAAATAAACGAAGTTTGCACTGAAGATTCTGAGGGAAGACTAACTGAGCTAATACCCAAGCTTATGAGATATTCTTCAGATTTCCAACACCCCCACTCCCCCCCACTTATTGCGCCCCCTTTATTAGGCACCTTAGGTGGGTGGGCTTTAATGAAAAACAAGGTACAATGCAGTAAAAGAACGCATTTTGAGAAACAATAGTCAGGTAGATGAAGTTCGTCATCAAACTCAACGTGGAAGTTCGTCATTAACCTCAATGGGAAATAATTCTATGAGAACCAATTGTCGTTTAAAACAAACCACTTGTCTAAAAACTGTTCGGAAGATCATTGGCACCTAAAGCTTTTCTTTTTAGTGAGAGAGGAAGTCGAAGACCACTTTTGCTGGCCGTAACGTATTTTTGATCAAGTTGTAATTACCAGGCATAACTAAAGCATGTTTCATCACATAGCAAAAGACATAAACACTTAAAGCTAAACACCAGAACTACAACTGAAAGTTATATGCAGTAGGGAATGGAGCACTGCAGGCTATGTTTAAGTATAATGTCTTCTAGTGCTTCCTGCTCTTCAAATGATCACTTCTACGTGCAATGTTCAATATGCTCACTGCCTTTAAGAAAATTTGCTGGCCATGGCAGGGCACTGCGCATCAGAGTTCATTAAAAATACAAATAGGGAGCGATGTGAAATTAAATTTGACGTCACAAAGCAAGTTCAGAGTAGTAAAGTACGCCGGTATAAAATTGTGCATTTTGATTGGTCGACTATTGATTGATGAAACCTAAGAAGCTCGATGCATTTTGACGTCACAAAGGGTGTCGGAGCTATAAATGGGAGCAGATTGCAAGCAAGATTACCTTTTGAAAAGTATCGTAACCTAGACGTTCTTTTCAAGCAATCTAACTAAAGCGAACGTCAAATCTACGTGAATCTTAGTTAATCTAAGTGAAGCTAGTTTATCGAGTGTCTTGTCAGTGTATATCTTGTAAATACACTGAATTGGGAACAATGTCTTCAACACCTGAAGAGAAAGTGGCGCATGGTGACTCCATGTTGATTGGGAAGCTGACGAAAGAGCTGGAAACGAAGAAGAAAGAAGCCAGCAAACTTAAAGAGCTGAATGGCATCTTGATCAAGTAAGTAACAATATTCCGCTTGCATAAAACATAAGTTTTGTAATTATCAACTTGAAAATATCGGACAACTCAAGTAGTGTCTTCAAGTAACAAGCAAAGTGCAGCTTCATTTTATAGACAATTATACTAAACATCAAAATAATGGTATAGTTTAAATAAATGGAAATTGAAATGTTTCCCTTACACTTTCCAGGAAATCGAAGGAGAAAGAGCAAAAACTGATGCAAGAAAAGGACCAATGCCTGACTAAGGTAAAAATACTTCTTTCGATTGCCAATAAATTATTTGTCTCTGCAGCTCACAAAAGTTCTTTTTTATTTTTGTGCCACCTACAGTTTTTTCAGCAAATTTTATAAAGCACTTTTCACCTAAAAATTGCATGCCTAATAATCAAACGAAGCCCCAACAGAATTATTCCATTGAAACTATTTAATCTTTGCAGATTGGTGATCTGACATTGCAGTTGGGAGACTTTGAGCAAGTCCTGAGTTACCAGAACGAATTGGCCGATGAGTTGGTGCAACGTGAGCCCGACAAAACAAAAAAGTTGAAACGCCAGAAGAAAGAATTGGTTGTCAAGTGTGAAGAAACAGAGAAGCAGCTCAATGAAGTGAAAGTGAAATTTGAGGAGACCAAAGCTGCATTTGACGACAAACAGGCTGAAAACAATCAAATCAAACAAGCTATGCTGGCAATGAAAAGCGAGAACATCAAAGCTAACGAGGAAATAGAACAACTTAAAGCTCAGATTGATCAGAAAAACAAGGAGCTTTCGTTGAAAGATGCTGAAATTTTGCAGCTACAGGATCAAAAGCAGAATGACCAGAGAAGCATTGCTCAACAAGCAAAAGTCATCTCAGAGTTAGTAGTAACGATGGATGTTGATGCGGCAAAAAAAGATTTGAGAATATTGGAACTTGAGCAAAAGATGAAAAATGCCAATACCCAAATGGTAGACCAACTGGCCAAATGTTCGGTAGAAAAGGCCCTAGAGGGAGCAGGCGCAAAGTTTCAGATCAGCAATCTAGAAAATGAAAATGCCTCGTTGAAGAGAAAAGTCGAATGCCTGAAACATGAAGTAAAGAGCTTGCAGTTCTTACATACCGAATTGCAATGCTACGCAGAAGAGAGTGCAACCGTTGCTGAATCAAAGATTGGAAAAATCACAGCAGAACTGCAAGCAACCGTGAAAAGAGCAAGAGATTCAGTGAGTAAGGCAAAAGAGGTTGAGCAAGTCCTTGCAAAAGTGAATACAGCATTCGCAGAGGCTCAAGAACACATTGCAGCAAATGAAAAGGAAAGGGAGACGGTTCTCGAAAGGCTACGAGAAAAGGACCAGGCGTTGAAGTGGCAGCTTCAAATCAACAATCAAATGAAACAGGATATTGATACACGGAATGAGATTATAGAAAGTCTTGGTAAAAAGGCCAACGACTTCGTGAAACTTCTGATTGGTGAACCAGGTACCAACGAGGGTATCGTCCAAAAGATTGATCATATCAAGGAAAAGATGAACAGCATTCAAGACAAAGTTTTCCAAATTGAAGCAAAAGGGCAATTGAAGAAGAGCTTTAGAAGAAGAGTGCTTCAGAGACTTCGTAGAGTGAAGTAACGAAACTGACAAAACCCAATGGTCTTAAATCGAAAATTCATTAGATTAATTAGATACTTTGTAGTGATTGTAAGTTGTTAAAATATCTTCATGAGATTGGAAAAATAATATACAGTGTATATCTATTTGTTTTCTGTGTTCCAGTTGGTGTGAAAAAAGTATTGGGATTAGAAGAGATATTCGAAAAAATGATTGAAAAAATTGTGAGTTGGCGATCAAGTACTCACAAAAATAGAGCTTCAACGCAATGCATAATTAATTGGGTTCATGCAAGTCTTCAGTAACTTCCACAGTTTCATGCAAATGGCACTTATTCACTTTCTCATAAGACTTTTGGAGAAGAGAAAGGCAATCTAAGCTTTCAAGGGTCAACATTATGGAGCTTGGCATTGGTTAGGGTAAGCACCTTCTCAATGAGCATCTTGAAGGTCAGATAATTATCGGCACTTCTTTGATTCAAAATTGTTTGAGACGAGGCATACTGTTCTCGTGCTATTATTTTGAAGGAGTTTGGAAACGAATTTGACGTCATAGTGTGCTAGAAGGTTTGACTGTAAGCAACCTTGTAAGCATTCTGATTGCTGAAATAGTGACGGTGACGTAATGTGCTTGTAGCATTTTTTGTCGTCCTAAAGACTCTCATCAACTATCAAATGTAGTGACATAAAGGAAAAAATACTGAACATAAAAGAACATTCTATAACATTGAGATAAATATACTTGATTTAATTGCCAATAATTACTTTCCCTCTCCACGGATTTTAAATGTTCCTTTCCATTTTGTGTCGCCATCTTTTCATCTACAGACAGAGCTTCAGAGTTTCAGTTTGGACATTTTCAACTGCTTATTGCTTAAAAAGTTACACTTAAAATTTCAAACACAACACAAACAAGAATTTTTTTATTCCAGCTTTTATATCTTTGCAAATTATCGATCTGAAACTACAAATTGGAGGTTTTGAGCAAGTGCTGAATTATCAGAACGATTAGGCCGATGAGTTGGCGCTACGGGAGCCAGAGAAGTTAGGAAACTTATACAGATTCAGGACCAAAAGCAGAATGACTTGAAAAGCATTGCTCAACAATAAAGGTTGTCTCAGGTTTAGAAGCAATAGATGCCGCAAAAAGGGACTAGAGCAAGAAATGAAAGATGCTAACACCCAAGCGGGTAATCAGTTTGTTTCGATCTTTGTAGACGAAACTTCCAGAGAAGTCAGCAGCATGGCCTGCATTGTTTGAAAAAGTCAGTGTTTCACTCGAGACAGAAACATAGCGTATTTCTAGGCAATCTCCAACCAGATATTCGTTGTATTCATACTTACCGAAAGAATGCAACTTTTTGCCACTGCGAGTTAAATAAACGGTAAACAAAATCAAGACAGATAGAAAATTATCAAGGAATGCAGAAATAATAATCACCATTGTTTGCATCTTCCCAGTTGCTGACAGTCCAACGTTATAAGACCCACAATCCTAGTCGTTCTTACAACTTTCAAGCTTCTTCTGGTGCCGGAAACATTTCCCATCATAACCCCCATTCGACTCTTCATCGCTTGTAGACTGATCAGTGATGAAAGACGAACTTGATCCGGTTCAAGACATAACTCTAAAGTCGTTCATTCAATGGCGTGATGTTTCTTGGATTCTCCCAATTTCACGAACATGTCACACTTATGACGTCATCTCTCTCCATGCATCTGAACGCAAAGCTGTCCCAGGTCCCTAGGGTATCAATCGATAAGCATTAATTTAAACCGTCTAAGTTAAAGTCCCACAACAAGTTTATGATGTACGATTAAACTTTCACCACCCATGGTTTTAACAAGTGGTCAATGTCTAATTTTCCTGATATACCCCTTCCTATGAGACCTGCAGTTATGATCTATGTGAACGCGATTCCTCTTAAGAATCAAACTTAACAATCTTTGGGTTAAGTACGCTCATATTTATGAGAAACCGCTTTATAAGAATATCACTGGTAAAAGGCCGAAAAATTTAAGGAACTTCCACTCGTTAATGAAAAGTCATTAGGAAACATTTCAATTTCTTATTCTTGTTTGGAATGCGGAAGATAACCACTGTGCATGATTTTTCACTGCGCATGATTGTGCTAACCCATTAACCTTGCATGATTTGGTACCATACATGATCAGACACCGGCATAACATCCTTCATTATTTGGCTGCCATTGCCAACTCCAAGACTGTGAATCCAATTAAGAAACTTTTAGAAAATTTTGCCCTAAATTTAAGAAACTTTGAGGCAAATGATCTTCTTCCATTAAGTTTGATATAGTATGTACTTTTAGTTAAACCTCCTATTGTCTTTGGAAACGTTAAATCTTTGTTGCAGCGTGTACTGAATCAAACTCCTTCCAAGAACATTTCTATCTACGTCCGTACTTCAATTGCCTTTGGAGATTGGATTTTCCAAGAAATAATTGTTTTCAAAACAAATTTAATAATACTGACGCAAATTTATAAACCTGTCATTTAATTTTTACATTTCCCAAATATTTTGCTACTTGATGCAAGTAAAAATGACATCTCAATTAATTCACAAGAAAATTGAAGCTCAAGAAAATTGTCTCAAAATGACTAAACAGTAAAGAGTTAGGGCGATTCCTTCGTGAACAAAACATTTGATTAACTGATTGAAACATGGGAACTGTTTTGTTTGCTTTTCAGAAGAGCCCTGGAGACTTCTCTAAGCTTCTATAGACGTCGATTCTAATTTGATAGAAGACGCTTGAGTTGTAGAAGGGAAAATATTCCAAAGATAAGATAGTCCAAATGGCGGAGTGCATTACAACACCCCCACCCACGAATGAGTATTGACGTTAAGCCAAAATGAAAACCCCAGCAAATTAATGCTCTCTGCAGCTCCAGGACGGGAAATGAAGAAAATTGAGTTGACAGAAGATATATCTCTGTGCGTACTTCGTTCAAATTTGCTTTTAACCTTCGTGCTTTGAAATATCTAACGGGATGTCCCCCAGCACTGAGCACAAACTTTTAATCTGCATTGATAACTGGGTATAAGCTCAAATCCGATCCTATCAGGGAAGACCCCTGACAAATCATAATCGAAAACTCCCAAGACTATAACCAAGGGCCTCAATTAAAAACGATGTTTATCAACATGATTTTTATTACAAGATGGTCGGCATGTTTCCATCTTGCCATTCATGAACAACAAGGATCCTAACCATAAATACATAGACCCTGATATATTTAAAACAAAGACTTACCCATCAGTAGCAAATTCCTTTATAAAACGAGCTCCCCTTTCGATGAAGTAACACGTGCGCCATCTTGGTGACCGCGCTGTTTTGAACTTGAGGAGAAGTGCTTCGTGTAAAACGAACTTTATGGTAGGTCATTGCGCATGCCTTAACTTCACAAAAACCTCTGAAAAATTGTATATTAAAGCAAAGCTAAAAGCTTTGGCGAACTTTTTTGATTTCAGAAAAAGGTCACAATTTTCTGCCGTCTTCAGCTAGCAATAAAACAAATAATGCCTGGAGGTTCAAACGGGGTGAATAATAAAACCTGGGCGCTAAAGGCATTGTCTCAAATGTTTGAATAGTGGCAAAGGTTCGCAAAACAGATTGGAAAGGAGGAAAGCAGCAAAACAAGAAAAACAACTGCATTCTACAAAATCATCTTCTGTAAAAGTGAAAAAAGAATCGATCTCATAAAAATACTAAATAAAAAAGTCATACAAGAATATCAAACTGTTTAGATAACTCAAATGGTTTTTTAAATCAACATATTTCAATGTAGCAAAAAGATTATCCTTTGTTAAATATATATTCTGATTCATTCTCAACTAGCAAAATATATCACTTAATGTTTGAGACTCAGTTGACGTATTGAAGGCAAAATTTTCAAGTGTCACTGTGTTATAGCTCTGGGGGATTTTAAGGATGTATTGGGATCTTTAAATCGGGAAAATTATTTTATCTTTCCTAAGGTTTAAGCCTACAGCCTAGGACACACCTGAAATATTTTTGAATGGCTTTGATGAATCCAAACTCTGCTTAGATCAAAAGTGGACGATTTATCTGATGGATGGCATTGAAGCGATGACATACAACTCAAGCCTACAGCCCAGGACACACTTTAAATATTTTTGAATGGCTTTGATGATTCCAAACTCTGCTTCAATCAAAAGTGGACGATTTATCTGGTGGATGGCATTGAAGCTAGGACTTACAACTCAAGGCAGTTCACCCCAGCTCATCCAGTGGTTTGTCATTTGGCCAATTTGTCTGCAAATTAGCGACGTACAAAACTACGACTATGACTTCAATATCTCTACCCTACTACCCACCCTAAAGCTCTGTTCTGAATGGGACCCCGGATCCATCTTCAAAAGAGTCTAAACTGCCTGAGGACCGGTCTCCGAGGGCGTCGAGTTTGCTTCTTTCCTTTCGAAGATTTCTTAGAATTTCCTGGTACTTCCCTCTGTTATCTTCGACTTTGTTCCCGTCCAGTGTAAACCAGAGTGGCAAAGCACATCTTCTTCCGGATTTGATTCCAAGAACACCGTGAATGTTGTCTATGCCTCCCTTGAAAGCGACCATGCGACCACACTTCGGCTTGACTGTTGCCTGCGCAAATGACAAGATTGACACAATCATGTATACTAGATTAACACAATCATATATACTAGATTGACACAATAATGAAAACTTGATTTACAGGACACGTTGCGGAAAAATGGAAACCAACCTGTTGTGTCCCATTTGGATGAGCAAAGATGAATTCTCCTCCTTCAAATCCACCGTTCAGATAAAGGACTCCACTATCAAGAGAAGACAAACATAAAACGTGAGGAGAATACCATTAATCAAGGCATGTCACGCCTAGTTCGTCTGCATTGCGGCCGTGAACATGTGGGCATGCAAAGGTCAAAATATGTTTAGAAGAAGGAGAAGAAATAGGCCATGTCGCGGATCGCTGCAAGTCTACTAAGCCCCTAGCCAAGATAACAGGAGTGCGCATGCCCCAACAGGTATTCATCAGTTGCCGTGATGAAACATTGCTCATCCCTTTCCCCCACGTTAACATAAACAATCCTAAAATCAAATCTTTTACGAAAATCTGTAATATTTGTAAAATTGCGTTCCGTTTCATAAAATATGCCCAGACGCTGTTTCAATTAAAAATACCTCTACGATACATACCTGAAGTCTCGCCAAGTGTATGCTGGTGACACTTTTGGGCATGTGCCAGGTCCGTCAAGGCCAAGAATGCAGTTGTCAGAATGGACTGGATGACTAATATGATCTCCACTGACAGCTAAAGCGAGAAAGTATGAATGCTGAGAGAGGGTTGTGAAGATGGCCCAGTGGTTAGTGGTGCTGATTACAGATTCAAGGGTCCGTGGTTCGAGTCCCTGGCATGACCAAACCTTCACCCAAAGTGAGGAGAGTCGCCAGCTCTTGTAAATTTGTAATTACAGGCAGAATGACATCAAGAGGAAGGACCAGGACACTGCTTCTCAGTGTCCTAAAAAATACCTTCGGATGCCTGGTAGAAACAAATACGGGAATTAAAATACGAGAAAGCAAGCTACAAATAACCAAGCAAAAGACAAATTAAGACAAGCTGTTTTTAAAGCGTAGTTGAATCAAAGCCCAGTACATTTTGGAAAAGAACACGTTGAAATTTGACTGCTTTCAAACAGACACGAACAGGAAACTGGCATGGGTACTGACCATCGGAATACGCCGTCCTGCAAACCAGATGAGTGTATGAAATGTGCAATCGTTGCTTCAGGTCGAAGTACTGCTCCACAAAGCCCCTCATTTTGTCACTCAGGTTCACGTACAGCTCTGCCTCTTCAAGGGTAATTCCGCCATTTACGGCTGCCTGCAAGGAACACGGTAACAAATTTACAGTTACTGGATAGAAACAAAACCAGCTTAAGATTAACAAAACTTTTTTCTCGTTTTTTAATATTCTAATTGCCTTGGTTTGTTTGTTGGCAATGCCTCGCTTAAGCTTGGGTTTACTTCGCAATTGAAAACAAAGTTATTCTAAAAGTATCAGACTAAAGAGGTACGGCTTTGAAGGGACAATTTTAATTTCAGATCTTCTTCCACGAAAATAAAGATCATATTGCTTACATGGTCGATTCATGGCACAAACATAACCCCATTTAATTTCTAAATTGTTAGATTTAGCACTGGCCGTTCCACTCTTTAAAACTACCTTTCTTTGCAACTAAAGCTTTGAAGATTTTTAAGCTGCAATATAGATCAAATCACTTAAGGTAAACATAATACTAAGGCCAAGAGCTGAACACATCAATCAACAAAGCTGAAACACTCGAAGTTGGTTGTCAACATTCTGTTGACCAATCTAGGCCCTTTGATGTGTGGGTTCATTAGGTTTCAAGCTTGATCGTCAGATACGCCTGTCAGTTATTAAATGACACCTTGAAATGCAAACACAATCATTGAATCGAGATCATCAACAAAAACCAAGGAGCTGAAAAAAGATCTATTCTATTCGAGTTATAGCAAATCAGATGGAGAACAACTACCTACCATAACGGCTTCCTTGATGTTGACCCCTTCGAAGGATTCTTTCTTTGTAAACGGGTGCTTCGGGTCCGGATGGTTATGTTTGTACCCATCACCAAAATTTGCGAGTTTCTGAAAGGGAATCACCGGGCCACTAGTCATTATAGATGCATTTTGAAGGGTTTCTACATTGCCCCTTTCATTGAGAAGGGAATGTATTGTCTTGCACTTAAGATAAGTAAATATCCAAAAGCCCATTAAATTTCTTGACTTCAAGGAGGTGGCATTTGACCATAATTAAAACGCAATAGGTTCAATTCGATTCCATTTAAGCAATGTTTTCTTAAATACCAATTATTCCAATGACATTAAACTCTAAAAATTCGCTGGTCAATGAAAAGGTCCATTCGAAACATCATGAATGCAACCAAAGAATTGAGACAGCCATGGACAATAAAAATTAAAAAATGGATGTTTAAAAAGGAACCATTTGAGGCCTAAAAACCCAGACTGGCTCTTGATAGGGAAGTCAAAGCCACAAATTCAATAGCAAAAGCAGTTGAAAGAAAATCCTTGTGAAGTGTTTAAGAGTAACGCTTTTAGGCAAAAAGCAAATTCTATTTTCTAATTGAATTCAAAAATAGAATACAGTTTTAAACTTTGGCATATTCTAAACAAGGTCAATTTAGGATTTAATTCAAGATTTAATTTTCCATACCAACAATAACTTATAACAAATTACTTTATGTTCATCCCATTCAAATACGATACTCTTCTGGCTCATTGAAAAGTTTCCGATTTCCTCATTTCCACAATGGCAGTGTTTATCATCAGTTCTTCTCAATTTGAGCAACTTCTGCATTTATGCAAAAACACATGTTTAGCTTTGAGGATTGAAGGTTACGATTACCAAGGTTACTGGCTAAAATTAAATTTGTACAATTTTTAGGTTCTAGCATATTCGTTATCTAGTTAATTGTGGCACTACACACATACGGCCACATGAAAAAGCTTTAAGCTCGAATTTATACATTCTCACGTTAATATCTTACACATCAAGCTTGTCGATTTAAGATACTAATTTTTAGCAGTCTAGTTGAAGCGTTATGGTTCGACACAAAGAAAAGAGTAAAGTAGCCAGAGTCAATTTCAAATCTTTTTATGTGACCGAAAGTTCGTTCATTTCTTAACTACATTTGTCTCTTAAATGTTATGTTAATGGTACAATTTCAATTATATTTAATCATTCAAAATTTTGGAATCAAATAAATTTAAATCAATCTTTTTATTTGATACCTTCTTTGTCTCGTTAACTTTTAAGACGATATCTTAAATTTTAATTTTCCAGGCGCACCTTTTTTTATAAATTGAATCCAAATCGTATGATATTTTATTCTTTAAAACTTCAAGCCAAACGCAAAAACTCGGGCATTACAGAAGCAAAGCGAGGATGGCCTCGTTCTGGTAATCGTGGATCGAGCAGAGGAAAATCATACACACATTCACTAGTTCCGCCAAGACTTTGCATTCTTCTTCTGAAGCCATGTTGTCGACGACAAATCTCCCTGTGCCATTCAACTGCTTACCTTCCGATAACAGCTTAACTCCCTGAAATAAAACAAACCATGTCAGTGCATGGACAATACTACTTTTTAAAAGAAAGCAGAATTGCTATTAGGTACAAACTGTATTCTTAAATTCTAAAATCTTTTTGCAAACCTATAATATAAAAAAATGAAAAGCAAATCCAATAGATTCGTTGGATAAGTGAAGTGTTGACAGGACTTTTCAAATATAGTCTTGCTCTATTCTATTCAACGTTAAGACAATAGATTCTGACAGCAGTTGGAAAAGAGCAAATTTCAATTTACGACAACAAGAAATAAGAAAGGCTAGTTCCTCGCAGAATTCTAACTCAAGACATTCACGACTTCATTCACGACATGCTCGATACGAGATTCCAAAAACACACGTGGAATGTCAGTTAGAAGCATACCATAAAGCGATAATTTGTTCCTTAGGCTCTCTAGATAGACATTTTTACTTCTGGTGTGAAAAATCTAGATCTAGTATAACGGAGTTTGCTAGGCAAATTGTTCCTTAGGACAACAGTAACAAAGGTCGTTCCCTTAAATATTAGACTTGTTATCTCGACAAAATGTGACGATAAATGTCATTTCTACAAACATTGTCACTTCTTCATTCCCCATTTCAAACTCTTTTCTGATCATTTCGAGAGACTCTATTGCAACGTGCAACTTTGCACATTCGAAATTCTGTTATTATGCTGACTTCTATGTTCTGGTTAGTGTCTGATATCTTGCTTGTTTCATGCTAGTTTTGCGAAATCGGTTAGAGGATTTTGATAAGTGTTCTCAGAACGATTGGCATCGAACATGGGGAGAACACTGGATTATCATGAGGTGTAGAAATGTCAACAAAGTGTTTAATCAAATTCATACATCTTCTTGAATGTCCCAGCTACACTAGACATAGATAGGCAAACTACAAACACGCAAAAAAGCATTTAAAGACAGTTGTTTATATACAGAAATATCTTCTTTATTGATCAAGCCAATGTAGATTCCCTTCAATATAGGTTAAAGAGAAAAGTGAACGCATCTAACCATCTTTACAAATTGCCAACTTGCTTACTCTGTGCTCTTTCATGCTCTGTGGGAAAACCTGGAGCCAACTTTCTCAATCAAACAAGATTCAAAGATCATGATTCTACTTAGAACCACAAAAGCTGATATGATTCCCATGATTTGGAAAACATTGCCATGAGATTCTCTTATCTTTCCCTTGTTGATACGACTATATTACTCTATCATAGACAACAGAAAAAGGATTCCAGGATGAAATGGTTCAAAGCACACAGTCAGCATAGTAGCCTGCACTTCAACAATATGAGATTTGGAAACGTGAAGAGGTTACCTTGAATTTTGTATCTGTTTGCCACTTTTTGGCTTTCTTGACAATAGTTCCCAATTTCTTTTGACTCTTTCCTTTTTTGGTGTCTTCATTTCTAGGATGTTCTGGGTTATCACTTTCCTCATCCTCACTATAAATCAGATTTTCATCTTGCTCCTGTGTAGAAAGTGTTTTTAAGTCATTAAGTGGCAAAAACTATGTCTTAAAAATCCCCTTCAAAATCCCCCAAAACAAATCAGCCAAAAAAAATTATGGCGAGAATTGCAACAAGCAATGGGTACCATACCAATGATGCAAATTCTTTGTCTCCCTCATCAAAAAGAACATCAGGATTTGCATAGAACTTGGCAACAGCCAATAATTTTTCATCAAACCTTCTTTCATTCAGCATTTTCTCAGCTCTCTAAAAGAAAACATTAAAGGGTAATGCATATAAAAGGGAAGATTGGAATAACACCAAAAGAATGATGCATCTAAAAAAATATGAAAATGCAATAAAAAGGCTTCTGAACTCAAATTAAGGTTTTACATTTTGCAACAAATCAGGTGACACACAGAATCTTGCTTTCCCTTTGCGAGTTTACCTTTCTAACAGGAATATCAGATGAATCCAATTTCAACACTTTTAGATAATATTTGTAATTTGCAGTCATCACTGGATCATCTGGTTTGAATAGCAGAAATGTTTTTGCACTGATGGCTGCTTCTTTAATTTTCCCCACTAAAATTTAAGATAGAGATTGAGAAATAGAGAAAATACCACCAAAAAAGAGAAAGTTCAGTAACAAATATTTAATGTATCAATGCATTAATTAAATGTATCAGACATCTCAGAATTATGAAGAATTATGAAAGTATTGCAAACTGCTTGTCAAACCCTTATGAGGTATGAAAAGGAAGTTGTTATAGCCAATACTGTTTATCCAAGACTATTGTTTATGCTTCAACAGATATTTGTCATGTGAGAAATTAAGGGAGGAGGAAAAGCAGAAAAGGGGTGAGGTTGCATGGCATAAAAAAGTTCCACATGATATGACCATAAACAAAATTTCAAAACCACCAGCTCTTTAATTTTTCCAAATTCTTCTAAGAATAGGAAGCAAAAGTGCTTCGAGCAAATTTTTATCTTTTAAGACTAGCAAGGGACTCTCTATGCAATGAATCTAATCAAAAGAATTGAATAACTTTACAATGAAACTTGAGCTTAAACTGCACATAACTGTCCATTGATAAAATCAAACACACTTACTTTCATGATAGCAAAACTGCAAATAGTGATAATGATTCTCGATCATTTTTTCAAATTTTGCACCTCTGACAAAAGAAAGCTCGCCATGGCAGCCCAATCTGCACTGGATCACTGCAATGTAATGCTGAAATAACCCCACAGAGAAGGAAGCTTGGTGCTTCTCATGCTGGTATTCACACAGAGCAAGACACTTCTTATGAGCCCTGTAGAACTCATCTAGGGCTTCTTCAAAGCTGTAAATGCTATCAGAATATTTCCCTTCTTCATACTCAGCGTCTCCTTGCTCATAGAGTTCAGCAAAGTGTAGCCTCTCCATTGACTTTACGCCATCAATGCTGACATTAAACTTGTCACTGACATACACCTGGAAGTTCCTTAGCATAGCCTTGTTTGTAGGGTGCCTCTCCAAGTAGGTAAGGGCAGCGGCTGCAGCCTTCCTGTAGTCTTTTAGCTAGTGATTTTGCAAAAACAAATTAATGGGGCAAACCTTGGACAAGCTTAATTCTTGGTATTTTTTAGGGTTTTCAAACAATTCCACGCATCATATATGTGGACAGACCAAAGCTTGACTTATGTAGGAAAGAACTATATCTGAAGATGATTTATCAAAATTTGAGTTACATATAAATTGGACGAAACATAACTAGAAGCAGCTTAATATCAATTTAATGGTATATGCTAATTATGTGAAAGAGACAAAAGATTCTAAAGACCAACATCTCCTAGTGAAATTGATTAAATCAGCTGATCACAAAAATTACATTTCACGAGATTGGATCACAGAAATGATTTAGGGAACTTTCTTTCGAAAAATTCATAGAGATTTCCTTACCTTAAAATAAGAAAACTGAAGATAGTTATATGGCTCTCTCTTCTCGAAAGCATCTCTGACGAACTTAGCAATAGGGGCTCGCCTCCCCATGAACTTCTCTTGGCATAGATCCGCACATCTTCGAACGCGTACGACGTAATAGAGGATCAAAACGCCTCCATCAAACTTTCCCTTCTTTAGAATCTTGCTCTTGTCGGTCTTTTCTCTGCAGCTGAGGATGCAATTAGCTCTAACCTCCCGCTCATGTCTGTAGTCGGCCAGAGCAAGGCCCAGTGATCTTATGGCCTCGGTCCACGAGTCGTTCAAATACAACTGGACTCCATCGCTGTAAAGTTCATCGAAGGTTGCGCCTGGCTGTGTGAACCTCAAGTCTATGTCTTCTACGCCTGCAAAAACTCGAATGTTTAGGCAGAAAAGCAAAAGAACAACCAGAGGCACCATCTTGCTCTTCTCCAAAGGTAATTACGTTATTCTCCTGAGGGCCAGACCGACTGGGGTGATCTTCTCAGTGCCTCGGCTGCACTTGATTGGCTTATTAATTGGCGCCATCGTCAAAATTACCGGAACTGACAGTGAAAATATTCTAAGGCGATTCCCGCTGCTTTGTTTTGATTGGCAATGCCTTCTTCTACCCATCCGGCTCCACTGAATGTTACGCTCGCTGGTGCGTGTACGCAGGATGTAGTAACCGCGCAACAGAACATATTGGCACGAAAAATCAACAATTCAGCCGGACACAGGACAATATATCAAATTATTTCCGAGCCCAGAAACTCATTTGCTACTGTCAGAAATTCGTGCTGAAATTCACGTTCATTTTTCAATGAGTGAGTTGTCGAAAAACCGCGGAATTATGGCGCGATCGACATGTATCCAATTTTTTAGCTGCGGTTTTATTTCCATGCACACTCGACCTAGACCACAGGCCCCAAATAACATGCGTCTTGGAAATTCCTAAGGGGCTTGAAAATGCAAATTTTCTAAAAAGACCCTGCCAAGAAATTCTAGAGCTTTTAAGACTCCAATTCAGGCCTAGTAACAATGCTATGCCTAGATTTAACCGGAATTCATTTGTGATTTCTATTGACTTATGCCCAACCAATGTTTTTAGCCAAAGCGATGCAAAGACTCGAAAATTGCACGATAGGGCTGCCAACCACGTGACACGTGTTGATCAATAGGCAGCTTGTGTTGATGGTTTGGATGTTGCGAAACATGGTAGAAAAAGGGGGCTTTTAATACGATTGAGACATACTTTGAAAGGAATCTTGCGAAATAAAGAATAGCAAGCAAGGTTAGATCCTGGTGTTAAGAGACATTGGGTGGGACACCTCAAAGCAAGAATATGATTCAGAACCAAGTGGAGCTTGACCTCCTTGGAGCATATACGATTGGTCCAAATGATAGCCAATCCCCACGAGACTTTTCCTTGGTTTAATCAGGCCTAAAATCAGATTCCAGTTCAATGTTAGTCAACGAATGAATTTCAAAACACCCAAACTTTTCTTTAAATTAACTTCTCATTTGATCTATGTGGAAGGAGCAAGTATTTGCATCGAAGAGTGTGAATCAAAAAGAAAACAATTGAAACGAAGATGGTTTACAAAGAGGATACTATTATGAATGAGCTTTTGATACAGGATATGTGTAACTTAAATGATTATGCATAAATTTGACAGATATTTGTTACAGCTCGTGCTCTCTTGAGAAGGTCTATAATTTAAATTGTTACGATGAATGCAGCTTGATCTATTGTACAGTTATACACTTTCAAATGCAGCTATTACAACTTGCTGGTTAGAGCAATTTGACGAGAGAATAAGACGGCAGGCAGGTTTTGGTTAGGTAGGCCTTAATGGACAAATGGAACAGGAGGATGTTCCCACCAGTGCTAGTGAAACGAATCCTAGGCCACGGTAACTTTAGCATTTCTGGGGGCCTTGTTTTCATTGCCAAACCACAAATGCTTACACAGGAGACGGGCTCATTCGGACGCTGTTGAAATGAAAAATTAGTTAGTCCTTCTTTAACAGGGTATTGCTACCAGCGGATTTATGAAATGAGGATCTGCGACAAGATGCTCAACACAAGAAAATTGGATTGCAATTTATCTGCAATTTGCGCAGAGTGGCGAGTCACTACTTAGGCAATTCTGTCGATAGCAAAGACCATACAAAGACGCAGGCCCCTTTTTGAATCCGAGGCCATCTTGAAGCCAGCAGGAGGCCACTTAAGCATGGCTAAAATAGGGACCTCGACAATTTAACCTGCGTTAATTCCCACGTTCCAATTTAAAAGAATCAGCCCGTGAATGTTTACTATCTTTAAAATGTCTGCTTAACTTGTCAGCCGCTCAAAATATATCCGGAGTTGCTTGAATTTTCTGTCTCAGCACCGTCACGTACAAAGAGCGTGGTGAATGGAGCTTTATACACGTGACATTTTACGTAGACGTGTCTGCGGCGTCAATATCCGTTGCGCATGCGCCAGATTCACAAGCAGGGCCATCTACGTCATTGCTATGAGGTGTTGAGTCGCCGTTTAGGCCCGATCCAACAGCATCACCACCTTCATCCAAATTGGTGGTTCCCGCCTCTTTCGGCAGAATCCTAGGCTTCAAAGGACCATTAATTGCATCTGATTCGGGCTCCACATCTGTAGACACACCGTTCGGCAATTTCACTGACTCACTCACTGACTGTTCCTCCTTACGTGTCTTGTTGAAGCCTTCAGATATCGACGCGCTTAGCTCGCGCGCAGGGGACTCTTTGATGTCGTCATAATTAGGCGCATCCGAAACCTTCCTCTTGTGACTCATCAGCTCGCACATGGAGCCGCTTTTGGTGAAGCCGCGGTTGTTGGCGCCCAATCCCACGATGCCTTGCTTTCGCGCGCTTAATGGCAACGTCGTGCTTGCGTTGGATGCCAGGGTCTCCTCGCTGCGACAGCTGCTCGAAAGCTCGCTCATCGAAGCTGACCACGCTTTTGTATCGAATGAATTTAGGGCTGAGGAAAACAAACGAAAGCTCACTACAGCTTCACGTTTCAATACAGCCAAGAGAACCAGACGGAACTCAAGTCGGATAAGTCAAAAAGTAAGTCAATTTTGTTCTACGAAGCGCTGAAGAGAAAATGCAGCAGAGGTGAATCGAAAATCAGTTCTTGACTTACGTAGGAACATACAAAGGTTCAATCGAACTTGATGAAAAATTAGGGTAGGCATTAGCAGAGACATACCGTAATCCGTGGGCACTGACGCAATGCTTGAGAGCGTCGTTACGGAGTGCTTTGCGTGAACAAGCCCATTGCCATTTCTGATGCTCGACGGAGGCTCTTTCTGCTGCGCTTTGCCGCTGAAGGAAATGGTCGACGCCGGCCTGGTCTTCAAGGTGGAGAGGCGAGAGGTCTCCATGATGATGTTGGACTCTTTGCCGAGCAAGAGCGTGAGCTAAAGCGGGACAAGATGGCGGACATCAACAAAACGACCTGCACAGCACGGAATATGGTGTTATAGAGCGCCTTAAGAATTGGATAGGAGGGATTGGAAGATTGAAAGTATTGTCTACCAGGTAGAAGTGTGCATCCGTATGGTTAAGTGAGGGTAGAACTTTGCCCTTGGCAATGACAATCGAGGCTTGAACATGGAAATGAGATTATCGTAATGTGAGAAAAGGACAATAGGCGGGAAATAGGCCTGGGTTTAATGACGTATGACATACGCACCTTAGGCAAAAAGACGAGACACAAAGTAACAGTTGTGCAAAGGATAATGCACAAACAGACGATGGCGTAGCTTGCTTCGTTCGATGCTGCGTTGCTAAGGGCGTAGGTGCACGTGACTCCGATGGCTGATATGGCGGCCACGTTGTAAACGGCCATTCCAATGAACCGCGAGTCGTTCAGCGCAGGAACCTGGGAGACACAATGCGATGACGTCAGTGAGTGACGTCACAACTTGGCATGGAGCCGATATTAAGGTGTTAGTTAGTGAGTTTTATATGTACATCAAGAGAGCGAACTACGAATACTTAGTGTGAAAACACTTAGGAGATTCCCCCACTAACAACCTACTAGGTGCTGATGTAGTTGTCGGTGAAGATTGAGAACTGGTGCATTGCAAGCTGCCTTGCCATCAGACTAGGGTTACATTTATGCAAGTAATACTTCTTTAAGGAGGGTAGGAGATGTTACAATGAGGCGATGGTCGTTATAGATAGGCTTCTAAAAGCGAAGCATTAGGCCCATTTTGGGAACTTATTGAAGATTGCATAATTAATTCTCTCCAATCCTTAGCCCATTTTTATCGAGTCTCCCAAATACAGCATCTCTGTGTTAGCATGAAAATGAATGCGAAAAAAAAATCTTGAAAAGATTGTTCGATCGAAATACTCTTTTCTAGGAGAATGACTTCAGCAAACTGAAGCACAAAGACCTTATGGTCTCCAAAGAAGTCGAAGCGAGCTTACCTCGACGTGTCTAGTTTCCCAGGCCAAGAAGAGGCCAAAGAAAAGGAGGATTCCCTTGTACGCGATAGTGGCTGACGAAAAATGCAAACCGAACCTGGCAGAGCAGTGGTAGACTTGAGTAACCTCGATGACGTCACGCATTATGTTTCCCTGCAACATCAAAAAGAAACTATTCAGCATTGCAATTAGTTTCATAAAACCTGAAAGCATCAAAATAAGTAAATGAGAAATTGTAGAAGGATTAAGAGGCTTCAGGCCGTCATACCCCAAAGCAGTTCACTGTTGAATGAGAGGCTAGAGAATGGACCTGCAGACTAGAGATGATTCTCTGTTTATTGAGTAAGAAGCGTTGCCAGTTATCTTATCAGTGAAGAAATAAATGGTTGCAGACATGATAACAACACATATACTAGCTTATGGAGGCTCTATCACATTCATTCAGCTAGTAAGAAGGGGGGGGGGGATCTCCAATGCCCCACCTGACTATGCCCCTATGGACGGCGTTCGATGGACGACTGCACATGTTCACAGGGTTAAAAGGTAAACACCCGGTAGGCATACGGTGTAGCAAATTCTAGTGATGGTCCCTTAAGCATGGCAGACGTGAAATCAGACATCAGCCCTGGTCGATTCCCAAATCATTCTTTTGTGGCATGCGAACATTCGCACTGCGGTACAACGAGAAACCCGAGTCGAGCCTTCAGCCATGAACCGACATCAATTTTCAAATATATCAGAATATTCGCCGAAATGAAACTAAAAAATGCGAAGAATCAATCCGATTTGGGTCAGGAATCTGAAGCACTGACATTGAAAAGGTGGCTCCGTTATGTCCGGGGGCGCCATGTCGCAGCTGGTTGCATTAATAACACTTTTTCATTAATCCTCCGAATTTACTTTTATGTTTGAATCACTTCTACCTTTTAATACGTAAATGACCTGAAAGCATTGTTGACTACTTGAATAATTATCTATAAATATTGATGTGTCATTAGCAAAACAATATGATCTACAGTTATATGCATTTAGATCGAAAGCTACATGTTCAATGTAAAATTGCATATAATTGCTTGAACATTCTGTACCTCTAACAATAAACATTAATCTTTTAGCATTTAATTAATTTCCTGACGTAAAATAGCAGATGGAATTTCCCTTCTGTAGATGAATCTAGCTAGAACTGTTGAAATTGTGGTGAATTCAAACGACTTACGATTCGGGATATTTCTGTGACCTTCAAGTTGTAGGGAGATAGAATCATCCAGTTTGTTAGAAGAATAATGTCGACGCCAAGAAGCACAAAAATGATCCCAAACAAATGCCGATCAAGGATCGCCTGAAAATAAACCAAAACGTAATATTGTGAGGGCGATTGAAACAAAATATATTGATTTATCAGTGCTTGATCAGCCCGTCTAATCAGTATTCAATCAACACCAAGTGATTAGTGATTCGGTTCTAATATCATCTGCCTCACCAATATCACCTATACCTAATCAGTGTTTGTTAATCAAAGACAAGTCAATGCTCTTCTATGGATACCAGCTTTGCATGTCAAGTTTTCCACATCGTACAAGATTAAAAGCTTCGGAGTTTTTAATACATCCTATTACTTCCCAAATTCTCTGCTAGATAATTAACATTAAAATTTTACACAATTCTAGTTGTCCCTCCATCTCCATAAAGCTTTCAAGTTTGACATTATCTGAACACTTGCTCAAAAGCTAGTTTTTTAAACATTGCTAAAGCATCTTTGATTTTGATAAGAAAACACCAAACTTTCTTCTGTCAATCAATTCTTTTGCAATAAGACTTGCAAAACGTGAGACAGGGTGGAGACTCTTGGTGACAATAAACGAAAAAAGTCAAAACAAAGGCAAAACGTTGACGAAGAATCAATGAATGAAGTCGACCACAAACGCACTCATTTCATTTACCGTCCTTTTAGACCTTCGAAAACATACGCTCGGAGAAATTATTGCTGGATTGAAAATAGAATGCAAACACCAATAAAGCTAGTTGAAAAATTGTATAAATATTTAGACAGCGCTTTTTTAAATTGCCTAATATTGGCGTTTTGCTTGCAAATTGAAGACGGAGGAAAAATGATAAGAAAATAATATAGGAAGAAGAAAGAGCTTTGCTTTCCGTTCAAATGAAGTGAAAGAGATTCACGGCCCACCAGAGTTGCTTCGTCTAGCAGCTGAATGACAGACTAAATATTGCAGAGAAGTGAAGTTGGTAAAGTAAGCCGTTGAAAATTATTCAAGCAAACGATGACTTTAGAGTATTTAAGCACGGTGTTTCGAAATCAAAGGAAAACCTAAGCGGATCACGGCGCAACTTGATCTCATCGCAAACAGAAAGACTGAGGCCTAGGCCCCGATATCTGACAACGAACAGTCTTCACACATTCCATAGATCGGCTCAAGCAAGAGTTAATCAAAGCATCACAAGGTAGGACTGCTGCAAAATGACATTCTAGTTTTGATGACATCATACACTGTGACTAGCATAGAAATGTAATCATGAAGCCTCATTCAATACTACTATTCTCTATCTATCTAGTTTTTGCCACAGATTAGAAGGTTAAAACTCATTCTCGTAGAACGTCATTTTCGTTCACCATGACTTAGAGTAGGTAAAAATCAGATAATCACCAAATTTTACTCTATAGATAGATTAATTTTTTTTCGACACCAAATTTCAAAGGTGGCACTAAAAAGTGAGAATTTTGGCACATTCGCGGTCTTATCGTTTGCCTTGGTACAAGATGTCAAATGAAGATCGACGATGATCGAAAACGGCTTATAAGGAACTGCATGTTATTGAGAAATAAATAAATAAACTGCTGAACAAATAAACTCCTAGCCTAATCACATAATACTGGAGGAAAGTGCATCCATCAATCTTCCATAGATTCAGAGAACAACAAGAGGCGCCTGCACAAATACAAGACAGAGATGGGGGACCAAACCTCTGCCAAGGGCACAAAATCCCCAATGCGTTTACATTCTATTCCATCCTCCAATTATTAGAAGGCTTGAAAAGAAACTGTTACTAGACTAATATAACTAAGAATTATTGGATTGGTAACTCATTGTAAAGTTGCTTAGGCCACTAAATATTCTGCTTCTAAAAAGTATTTAAAATGACACATCTTGACCGTGTTGCTCCTTCTGCGCCCCCGGTGTCCTTCCGCCAAAAGCTAAGAATCAAAGTGAATCGTTGCAAAAAATAAACGAACAGAACTCACAACTCGCTCCATCGACTTGGCTGCCGTGAAAATCTTGTAGACCCTCCATGTCTTACTGAACAGAGCACCGAAGGAAAGGGTGAAGCCAAAACTCAGAATCCAAACGAACCCCTAGAAGTTGGAGCCACGTGGTCAAAAAGAGGGACGACAATTTCTAAATAATTGAAGTGATCATTAGACTAAACTGTAACACAACAAAGACCATTCCCAAAACAAATCAGTGTTACACAGTCACCCCTTGCGATATCTGCATTTGGTTATTTAATGACCATTTGATATCCCAGTCCATCTTTTTAAGTTGACTGCATGCTTGCACTTACGGATATCTCTGTGAGGCAATCAATTTATGGCGATTTTTAAGTGCGATTACAAATGAAAACAAGATGGCCACGTGCAGACTCACATTGCACATTCGAGGAATGTAATGCGCTTGCATCAGCCTCGTATCCAAACCAAAAAGGATGACAGCAACGTAGCAGAGAATGCTCCCAATGACAATGACGTTGTTGATCATTGGCGAAGACATTTTGATGAGCCTAGGAAGAGAGGAGTGTCAGTAATCAAGGCTTGCATACACGGAAGATGAGTTGGCATGTTTTTCTTGGGAAGAGAGGGAGGTTGGGGGGGGGGGGGGTGTGGTGTGGTGCATAGTTCACAAGATGCTACAAAATCGATTCTCCTCAAACGAAACAACATAAAAACAGCCACTCTTTACAAGTACAAGTTCTCTGAATGTGCCCATTTCTATTGCTACGATTCCCTGGTAACTCGAGGAGAAACTGGTAAATATATTTTGAGAATCACTAAATGAAGCATTTATTGAAGAATAGACTACGAGACAAAGAAGAAAGGAACCTGTTTTCTCTGTATCTGATATTGAAGTAGAGGAAGAAGCAGGAGACGAGGAGACCAAACCCAGCAAAGCTCCACATGACAGCAATAACCGGGGTGGACAAGGTTTTGGCAACAAATGTCTTCACCGTGTGGTCCAGGGGCGGGGGCTTTCCTGCAGTCGTGGAAGAAAAATTGACGGAATGAATAACAAATCAGTTCGTCTCAAGGAAATTTTGCACACAAATTAGGTGAAAAATTATAGCAATCTGATGTTATTGCAAAAGGTTTCTAAAACATATCTTCGTCGATAGAAATAATCAGTAGAAAGAAATAAAATGGCTTCGGATTGGTACCATTGAAGAGAGATTCAAGCTTGCCGGGATGAAAAGTGATGTTTCCAGTTGTGGATGAGTGCAGAGCAATTTCACGGAAGCTTCCTAGAAGCAAAACACAGGAAAATAAACATGTGAACACATCTAATCATGGATTGACTCGAACGTATTTAACCAAAGTGATTAAACTCATTTAACCATACTTAGATAAGATGATCCTGATTTATCGCTGAAAGACCCTGCTCTTCACGCAGTAACAATGTGGAGGAGCATCTATTCAAAATGTTGTATTGCATGAGGAGCTTTTGTTAGATTGAGCAGAATAAAAACTGGTGGATTTAAAAAAATAAAACGGAGAGGATTAGTGAGCGGCACTGCAGGTGATGGGAGGCACGTAGCAAGGAAGCCAGAAGATCTGCGTATTTTTGATAACAGGTTTGCAATTCTGTTTAAACATTGTAGCCTCAGACTCTCTTCAACTAAAGGAAACTTCACCGACATCATTGGTTTGACTGTTAGATGTAAACACTTTTGGAAAAACCTGCTTGTCACTAGCTCGTGATAGTTTTGCAAAACGATGTTATACGTGTTTAAGCTTTTCTTGTCAAAAACCAAAACCATAATATACATAATTAAGACTGCAAGATATGTGAATGGGGTTTTTTGCGTAACATTTGCTGTTGGGAGTCAGACACAGAGGTAAGGGTTAAGAGCATTCAGTTTCAACAAGAAATTGCAGAAGAACTTCGTTTAGTAAACAGGCGTACAGAGATGATAATCTGAGGAGCAGTTTTTTGCCCCAGGGCATGAGAATCTGAGATCTCTTATTGCCAAAAGAAGGAGAATTGAAAAAATTCGCAAAATCAAGCTGATGTGGCGATCCGCGGGGCAGGTATCCACCTAATTTTTCGAATAATTTGAAGAAATGAATGCGTGTTGATGGTCTGAGGTAATTTGGAGATAATCACTCATAACTGAACCATTCTTGCATTCTTTAAGGCTAAGTGTTTAATAAAGTAAATTTACTTATTCATTAAAAAATCATTTATTGAAAAAATAAATGTCCTTATTGCAAGCAAACAGGGTCAAACTCAGACGAACAATATTTTGGTAACAGAGGTTTCTCCTCGAGAAAAGAAATTATTCTGCTTAAATGGCAGCTGCAATAAGAAAAACATTTATATTTATCAACTTGCAAGGTTAGTATCGTTAATCAAGTTCGCAGCATTCAAATGCAACTTCGTTGAGATGAGCCAAATGCCCAATTACACGTGTCTTGGTGTAAGCAATATTCCTAGTAGAATGCTTAGCATTGTCTTTCTAGTTTTCTCGGATGTCAACAGTCATTCAAGAACGCAGACTATAACTTTGATAATCGAGCTTCAGAGTCACGCTGACTTTGGAGAAAGGTGGGTTTGTCTTTTAGTGCACAATAATTCCATGAATAATTGCATCATCAAATCTAATTTAAAATCATTGTGTTTTCTGCCTGCAGTCAGAGAGTAATACAAAAGAAAGCAATGAACAAGATGATTTGCAGCTGGAATCTGATACTCATTTCAATCGGATTCTACGCAATGACTACAGGTATTGATTGAAAATTTCCAACGTATCCTGCAAGCGAAGATTTCATGGCGTCAATGATAAGCCAAATTGTAGAAAGCCAACAAGATTACTAAGAGGGGCGTTAGGATCTAGGGGGGCATCAGTCGTACTTGCCCTTGCAATGAGTGGGGCGTGGTCAATATTTCAGCATAAATGTACTCTGAAGTAAAGTAATAGCTATTCTTTAAATGCAGCTCTTGATTAGATCTGGCTTGGAAAGGAGGGACGAACTCGTGGCTACTTAATCTCTCTTGTTAAAAGTGAGATATGAAAATCAATAAATCAAAAGGCTCACTTTGGCATGTAAGCACCTTCTGGGTTATTCTACGCTTAGATCCAGCTGATCTTGCTATATCAACGTTTCTCGGGTGGTAATTAGCAATGCACCATCTCTATTTCTTCCATAAGTTGCCGATGATGCACAGTCGACTGGAAACCCGGATTATGAAATCATGCTTGCAGAAAAGCTGACAAAAAACTACAAAAACATGGGCCGGCCAGTCCACTCGAACAAGGAGCCTGTAGTCGTCTATTATGACGTCAAAGTGAATAAGCTGGAGAAACTGGTACGTATTGGTAGCAGATTCCCATCTACCGATCTCCGCCTGAAAACAGTATCAAAATGAGGCAATGCTTGCCTCGTATACGGTAGAAAAGCACCCACTTCTCCACTGCGCAGGATTTGATGCCTGACTTTATAAGTTTGGTTCTTTGCTGTGCATTTTACCGCATAAACAAAAGGCCGAGTCTTCTATTTCACGTGTATCGTATATCACGTGTAACAGAATCATCCCTTCTACAACTATATATGTACCCCCCCCCCCTCTTCCTCCAAGCATTCTCCTGAGTGGATCCACTAAATGTCTAAACATGGATTCTCTAATTTATTCCAGCTCAGCGTACCACCTTCATTCACTTTTACCACCTCCGTTTCGCTGTCACGTATACTGAAAGCTTAGTCCCCTATTAGGCCTCTTCGAAAAACAGGTACAGGAGAAGGTTATTGGGGTCCGTAAGGGTGCAGTTGCCTGTGCGTAGTTCATTTAGTCATCATGTTTCGCTTTTTGTCACAGGTGACTGTCAATCAGCTGCTAATATTGCACACGTTTGTGATGATGGTGAGTACCTTGACCTTTCGTTTTGACCTTTGACCCGTGGAGAAGAAGGTCAGCAACGAGTAACAATAAGTATGATTGTTCTAATCAGCAACAGACAGCATAAACACATGTTAACTGCCCTTGCATATCTATAAAGTAAAGCTTATGAGCGAGATTACATCAAACAAACAAAGGGTGTGTGATGGTAGGGCCTAAGTGGAAGGAAGCTGTAGAGATTCATTGGAGAGAACGACTAGCAGACGACGTTGATAAAATGGAGGCTGGTAAAAATGTATGATAGAAGTGGTAGCAGGCGGGACGTGCCGTTGAAGTATTGATTGTTTACTAACAGGTTTGGAAGGATCCGCACTTGCGTTGGAACGAAACCAAATTCAACGGAACGGACATCATCACTTTGAAGGCATCGAGCATCTGGACCCCGGACATTATGCTTTACAATACGTAAGTGGAAGTAGGAGAACATTCATTTGAGTCTGAGTGCCTTTTAGCACTTAGGCAGTTTCAAATGTGCTCTTTGAAGACTATTCACAGGAAGCTGTTCACAGGGAGCTGTTCACAGGAAGACGCTAGTAGCAAAGTGCACATTGTTGAGCAACTTGATTAGAGAATGAAAGAAACAAAAATTTCACAATTCAAAAATATCGACCGAAAAAAAAGTTCGGGTCTTTGCTGACTCTTTCCAAGCCAAGAAGCCTCAAGAGGCTTGCACCCAGTCCCCTAAAGAGTGCTTTGGAATTGAAGAATAACGGACCGAGTGCTTTTTTTCAGAGCCGAGGATGATAACAAGTCACCAGAAGACACATACAAAGCGCCAGTCAATGTTTTCCCCAATGGCACAGTCGTGTGGTACGTTCCGGTGGTCTGGAAAAGCTCCTGCGAAGTCGACATCACTTGGTTCCCAGTTGACACCCAGGTGGGCGCAGGTCTCTTTCTAAACAGCTCCTCCGCAAAGGTTAATAAGGGCCACGCGATTATTAATAAGAGTCAATTCAGGTCTTGCCTTAAATTGAAGTAGGCATTTTGGGATAGAATTTGATTTCAAGTTACTTGTATTTCGCTTCAAACTTTGACAGCCTAGAGAATCTTGTTATGCCATAAATCCAACTACAGATTCAAGGCCTCTTTTTCGTAGGTTGCAAACTCATCTTTGCGTCCTTATCTTACACGAGATCGAGGCTTCGATTGCTATTTCACAAGCTACCAGAACACACTGACGAAAGTAAAGGTTTGTACTTCCATAGAATTCCCCTACATTCGGAAAACCAAATAAATCTAGCAGTAATGTAATAAACTACCTAGGTAAACAACTTTGGAAAACATTATCATATTGCCGTTCGAACCCCTGGAGCGCCTTCAGTTGCAAATTAACTATTTTGTTGTTGAATTTGGTTGGAGTGAAGATATGTTTGCTTAACATTCTGCGCAATGAAAAATGCTATAGAGGAATAACCATACTTAGAGGTCAATGTATATTCGAATATTCCTAGGGTTCTAATGATACTGTAACCTAGATTCATATTCAGATAGGTTGAATACGGAATGTGAATCTTTGCAGGCCATCATCACGTGACCAACGGCGAGTGGGAATACCAGGGGATATCGGCGACGTACGAGGAGGCGCATTACGACTGCTGCCACGAGCCGGTGCAGCAAATAATTTACGAGATGAAAATAAAACGCAAGCCCATGTTCTTCCTTCTGTACATGATGTTCCCAGTCTGTGCGGTGGTGCTTCTGTCTCTGCTGAGCTACCTCATCCCCCCTGACAGCGGCGAACGAATCGGCTTTGGCGTCACTATCCTTCTCACAATGGGCGTCTACTTGATGGTGATCTCCGAGGACCTGCCCAAGACGGCCCACAAGGCCCCCCTGATCGGGGTGCTCTACGTCACGCTGTTTTACATCATGATAATCTCCTACGTCGCGTCGACCATCACCGTGAACCTCTCGCGCAAGGAAACGAGGCCGCCCAGGTTCTTGTTGCGTCTGGCGCGCGGCCAGAAACTGCCGGCTAGGTACGAGAGTTCGCTGGTCATACGCATGCGCAAATCGAGTGTAAAAAGCGTTACTGAACGTCGACGGTCGACTACGCAAAAGCCTGGGCAAGAGGCAGACGAGAGGCTGGTGTACGGGGGTAGAGACCTCTGTGACGTGGAGCAATTCCCAATGAAAAAGGTCGACCAGGTCAACGGGGGAATGCACTGCTCGCCAAGGCAGCCCTTTCTCGACGAGGCGGAACTAGCGGAGAAGAACAACGAAGACTGGAGGCGAATCGCCGCCTATCTGGACAAAGCTTTCTTCTGGCTGTTCCTTGCACTCATCATCTTCTCGTGCGCCATCGTCGTTGTGGCCTTAGAAATAATGCACGGCTAGCTATGTACGTGACATCGACTACATTATTTTGATGACGTCACAGCGTAGGATGGCGAAAATGCTGGTGCTAAAAAGAGGCTCGCTCGCTGCTTAAAGAGAGCTTTGATTTAAGTAACGTCATATCAACAAGAGGACCATTTAAGTGAACTTCCCTGCTTGCCAAAAGAATTTGCACATAATTATCTCTAGAAAAATCACGCATAATATTTTCTACGTGTATTGAAGGTAAATAATTAATAATATACGCAATGGGGGTATCAAACAATGCTTTACCGCTAATAGCACCAAACCACTCTGGATGATCTCATAGCGAATGGACTATCAGGTTTTGCAAACAGTAGCCCCACTGGCATTTATTAACAGCCGTTGATCAACTGTTCTATAAGCAAAACTATATAGACGGGCATTTAGTCTGAAGTTGCAATATATGCGATTCACATTGCAGTATTCCATTTAACAATTTGTCTGTACGCTGAGCTGCCTGTTGTTTCAATGCGTCCAACAGTAGTATTTGAGCTTTGTATTCCATTCTACCATCAGTTAGCCTTGTAGCGACTGAATTATTTGAGTAATAATAGTCCTCTCGCCAAAGGTCACAAAGGTCAAAGGTGACAATTACCATAAAAATTTGTAACAGAGATGTCTTTGTCAACTACAAAGGTCAAAGGCCAAATAACATAGGGTACATGCGAAAATTCTTTGAAGAGCGCGAAGTGCATTAGCATGATGATGGAGTGAAAGGCCTAGTCAAGGCGGTTAAGTTTCGACCGAACTTAGATAACATCAAACCACACTCACCGTTTGAAAACTGACCCACTGTGACGTACCCTAGCCTTTCACTGGTTTTGGCGAATCGTAGAGGTCCCTGCAGTTAACGTATTGAAACGATTGAATGTTTCAGTGAAAGGAGAAAAACAGACAGACTTCCGTGAAGAAAGATGTTCTCGAGAAGCACAGGCAAAAAGATTCAAACATTTTTATAGTGCTGTGTAAAGCATTATATCATTGGCTCCAGCTTAGCGACTTCGGAGAACAGGGCTTATCCTTATAGAAATACTTTGGAAATCAAGATTTTTAATCTGTTGTATTATCTAACATGAAAGATAGTGAAATTTCATGGAAACTTGGTGGAAATTATTTAAACTTGCAGTATTAGAATATCGCAAATGATTTGAAAGTGGAGTGAATGAAATAAAAAACTGTAGATTTGAAAACTGCCATAGGAAAACATAAGTGAGATTTGTTGATAGATATCTGCTTGTCTTGTAAATAATACTTCAGACCTGGAGTCAGACATATAGGTGTTATGGGCCTCGCTTTGATGCTTTCAATCCTACAAGTGTTGGGTATGAGCCAGCTTCCTGTCTACTGGACATCCTCCTCCACAACCCTTCTTAAACATCGAGTCTACAGACGACAGGCAGTGTTTTGAAAATTGCTTTGCATTGCCGGAGAAATTGCCCAGGACAAGACTCTTGTAGACGGACATCATGGGGACATACCGTAAATCCTCGAATTAGCCCCCTGGGGGCTTATTTATTTTGGATATTTTTGGATGGGGGCTTATTCAAGTGGCGGGGGGCTTATAAAATTACCTTAATCATGCCACATAAAAATATAATTTTTGAAATTTCTTTCTTTTCATAATATAAAAAATAATCTAAGTATAAGGTAACATTTGATTAAATTACTAACAAAATATAAATTCGAGGATTTACGGTAATTCGTTCGTGTTTTTAAAGGATGGAGAGAGAGCATGGTGACTCACCGATATTGACTCGAACTGTAAGTTGAGTATCTTGTTGGCGTAGTTGAAGTAGGTGAACCTTGGGTCACTGTACTTGAAATTTGTCAGGTTGAACGTCTTGCTGACGCCATGTAGAGCATTGGCAAGAACCCACACGGCGTCGAATGCAAACGAGGCGAAGGTGGGCGCGTGTGGCACGCGCTTTTTCAGGGCGGAAAAGAACTCGGGAGCAGTCTAGGAAAAAAGACGGGGGTCACGAGTCTGGCTTAGAACAGAGTTACGGGGGCTTCAAACCAAACTATTGCTACTATATAAGGTGTGTGATTCGATGGCGCTTCGAATGTGCCTTAAAGTAAGGCAATCAAGCGTAGGCATCTGGCCACAAGTGTAGAACGAAGAATTTAATAAAAATGATTGCTGGCAGTCTGTTATTAATTGTTCGGTCCCATGCGGACATCGATGCCATGCGGACAGAGCTGTATACACTTGAAGTGAGTATGACAGGATGGTACTGGGATGATGCTTCGAATTGCACGCAAGATTCGATCCAAAGTCCACAATAAAAATGGGAGTAAAAACGTACAGTCACTGCCATTCTGGATCTTCGTTCACTAGAAACAACTCAACAGTTAACTTAAAGCGTCATTTGAAGACATGCTTACCATGCCGCTCTGGGTTATTTTGCCATCGTTGCGCAGGTCCATACGTGTGACGTAGAAGTAGCCTTCGATGGCGGCCTTCAGCTCGGCCGGCTTGCAGTAGTTGTACGACCTCGTAAAATGATCATCGTACCAGCCGAGAGGCAGGGCTCCACTCGCGAACCAGACGTACTTCTCGCCGTACATGTTCTGTCTGTAAGCCTGAAGCAAACAGTAGCCATTTTTATCTGTTATTAGCAACAAAAGCAGAAATCGCTTTATAAACTCCCATTTGACCACGAGCAATAAAACTGCCACTGTCAAAGGACAAACCAATGCTGTTCACCTCTGGGTTTCCACAATATTAGGCGAAAACTCAGGGAACGTAAACTATTCTAAACGGGTTCGAAAACAAATGACAAATCACTCACTTCACAAAACACAGAGTGGGCACCTACAGGTGACAGCTCCGTGAAAATAATCCTCGCATCCAGGTCCTTGAAGAAATGGTGAAAAACAAAGTAAGTAGAAAATTGTTACCATTGATGTGATTTTTTGGAGTTAAGATTAGTCCGGGGGCGAATCAGGTGGGGTCAGACTTGTGTGGGTAAATAGCCATATAACCCCTTGGAATGACATGGCATCTTACGAGGGCATTGTTTCGTTTTCCTAAACCAGGCTCTACCCCCTTGCCCATTACTCCTATCGAAAATTGTCACTTTGAAATACTCAAAATGCTGGCATTGTTTTAACAAAATAGTCGAACTTGATCAGGCATTGAAAAAGAAGAAAAGTGGAGCGGCGGACGAGGTAAAGTATGTTATTTGTGTATTTTGCAGAACAAATATTGAATGCTGATAAATTCACATGCTGAAGGTTGCAAGCCCTTTTCGAAAACTGTGTCAGACTCTTGTATTGCAAAGCAAAATTTTGCCTTAGATGCACGATTTCGATCAACAGCTTAAAGTGAACCCTCGAGCGCACTTAATCGAAGCACTCACGGCAAGCAAATAGGCCAACAATGCAGAGCATCATCGACAAACACCTTTTGTTAATAAACCTATCGAAACGACCGAGAACCTCTCTTATGAAATTCCTTTGGAATGGCACACACACTCGTCTGAGCATCCGAAATGAAAACAAGAAAGAAGGAAAATGACGTTATCAGAGAAGGAAGGAAATTGACGTTATCAGAGAAAGAAGGAAAATGACGTCATCAGAAAAAGAAGGAAAATGACGTCATCAGAGAAAGAAGGAAAATGACGTCATCAGAGAACCGACCTTGAGCTTCTTAACTTCAGTGGCAGCGATCGCTCCGAAGTCGCTAGAGAAGCCTTCGATTGCCACAACCTCGATTCCGTTTTTCTTAAGAAGCTCTTGCAGCTTGTCCATGGCCTAAAACATCAAAGGTCACTTTTGTATAAAAACTAAACCATCGAAGAAATAACTTTTTCTAGGGAAACATTTTGCCAATTCTAGCAACTGGAGCAACTTGGAAGTTTCTGAAGTAATAAGAGTTGAATAATAACAGAAATACTAAAATACACTGTAAAACGTGGGAATGAGTTAAGACTAAAGATAGACCCAGGTAAATTGACTTGTCATGACAATAACAATACGGTTGTGTAAATTCGAACTAATAAACATCAAAACCTAAAAGTAAATCAAACATTTCTTATTTGAGAGAAGGACGAGCACAAAACATTATCAAGTTGAGAGGCAGCGTAGAAAATGAGATTTATGGACTATAGAAATTTTATTCTTTCCTTGGTCTAATAATGCCCATTATTTTGATCTCCGTGGAACTTATGATTCTCATAATAGGAAAATCCTAGGAAGACATGATCATTTTGCATCAAATATCTACCAAATGAACACCGATTACCAAACCCATTTGAAACAAACACATGGACATATGTGGGTGAACAGTGACGAAAAACCTTAACTAAACTCTTGTCTATACCAAAATCTCATCTCAAGCATCTCCCGCGACCATAGAATGGCAAAAGGGAATGAAGGCAGCTACCTGGAAGTTGAGTGTTTGGCTGTAGTCATAGAGAAGTCCTACTCTGGCCCACTTGAAGTGCTTCAGCCACGCGAGCTTGGCCTCATTGAACGAAAACATGGATGGAGTGGTGCGGAAGAAGTATGGGTACATCCTGCGATCGATCAATTGAGGCAACAGTGAGGCGTACGTTATCTACAAAGAAACGAGTAAATGAATACACGTTTAAAGGCGCTACAGTGTTACTGTATGTACCAGTACAAAGTTTGATGACGTCAGGCTAAACAAATGAGGGGTGTTGCGGCTAGGGGCCTCGCATTTGAAAGAACTTGAAAAGGTTGAGCCAGTTCCGTATACTTCTAGTCTCTTCAATAAATAAGACACAAATATGTTTTTCGTATCAACGACCCTCGACATAGAAGCCTGGAATTCTGATTACAAGTTTCGACTGCTTATTGGGTTTTGAAATTCTTATTGTTCAAAGCAAAAATATTGACTTGTGACGATGATAAAAAGGAAATATTTGCTTTCGATATTTCTTTAGGAATATTATTATAATGCTTGACTCAATGGCAGGTGGATGGGAAATCTTTCTATATACATTGCTGTACAAAATAATTTATTACCTGTGGTATGGCATAAACCATTCCAATATCTGCCACTGGGGTGGCGGCATGCGAATACGCAGGGCCTATGAGGCCAATCTTCGTCGGTTCATTTGTCACGAAATCGATGAACTGCTTCAAGGCCCCTGGTGCACGGCCCTGCGGGTAAAGCAGCCAATCATGTCATTGCAACCAACACTGGAATGAGGCTCGAATCAACAGGTATCTCAGCAGTACAAAGTGAGGTTCTACAAGCCGGGTTTCTAGGTCCTATTTCATTCACCGTGTTGCTGGAACTTCCAAAATTTGTACTCAAGAGCAAGGGAAAGGCGAGGGTAACACTAGTTTGGGAGAACCCACCGTGTCACGTGTTATGAGATTTGAAATTTTGCAGAGAAGGCCCGGTTAGACTGTCAGAATGAGAAAAAACAATATCCGAAAGATGACTGTGTAGTTTACGGTGTGTGCGAGAAACATTCATTAAAATCGAGACCATTTACAAGTAACGTACATGCAAAACAAGCACTCTCCCAAAGTGTGGTATTGTCTAATATTACTTTACATGAATTGTTGTCGAATTTAGGTTCCAAGAAAGAATAGGAACAAAACTCACGTAGGTCTCTCCAAAATGGACTTGGATTTTATAATCTGGTAAAATATCAGATCTGTTGTTGATGATTTCCACCGCCATATCGATTGCAGCTTTGTACCCAAACTTGTCTATCCCGAGCGGAAGGTGATAATCAATCAAATACGTCAAATACGGCACGAAGGCACCGAAGTGAATCGTGTGGGTCTTGTTTGGAAGAACAGCATTCGCGCAATGCGAGGCCACAAACAAAGCGAACAGAAGAAGCGACAACATCTTGAATTTTCAACCTGAAAAAGAAGCTGTCAAATACATTGTTTAAGTATGGGTAGAGACGGAATTTTAGGTTTTAAAATGACTATATACTTATACGACATATTGTGGTATTTGATGGAGGTGTAGATGGGTGCGTTCCTTTCAGTGGCTGCTTCGAATGAAGCACGCCAGAAACGAACGAAATATCGGGAGTTCTTTCATCCCCACTCTGTCCTAATGCTTTTGAGATCAACAGTAACATTGACAGCACGTGAGACAGGTGTGAGCCACCTTAACTGTGTGGGTCAAGCTCCGGGATACTAAACATGTGTAAGGTCACAAAAAGCAACAACAACAACATGAACAAAAGAGCAGGCTACTTCCACGAGGCTTCCGAAAGTTAATCATGGAAGTAAAGGGGCGATTGATCGATGCGAGGCGGATGGGTAGATTACGCATGAAACACACAGGTTGAAGCAATCTAACTTGTTTACGAAGCCGAGGAATCCATATCATGTTATTGCCTGTACAGATATTTTGAGAGTGCTTTCGGGAAACGAATTGATTGAATAATCAACAAATGAAAAATAGTTCACTTTCTTCACACATTGCGGAGTATTTCTGTTTAAACTGTTTGGTTGTTGTGTTTGCCTTAGCAATGATCTGGCATCAAAATAGACACTAAGCGATGTTCAATGCACCTGCAAGCACACGGGGCAAGAAGGCGCTTAGAAGTGGGTGCAAGGGTTAGGGTGCAAGGGTTGGGGCGCAGGGGTGGGGGGCGAGGATTGGGCGCAAGGGTTGGGGCGCAAGGGTTGGGTGCAAGGGTTGGGGCGCAAGGGTTGGGGCGCAAGGGTACTCCTTGTTACTGTTTATTATCTTGGTTACCAAAAAGAGTGGGCAGCATTTACAAACAATAAAGAGCCAACAGAAGATCGCAATTTTGTTTGCCCCTGTATCAGGGAACACCACATTTTGGCGTGGAAGGAACAACTGGGCAGGTATACAGAAAAATGAAAAAGATATTGTATTGAAACAAGGGTGAGACGGATATGATATCGAAACGCTCGAAAGCAATGAGTTGACGGGGAAAGTCAAAAGAACATCCATACGCCTAACAAATTTCATTTTTATTTTGCTCCATCCACTGCGCATAGAGGATTTCTCGTCTAGAATATTTTCTCAAAGTTTGCTAGAAAAATTCACCGATAATTTTAACATATTTTGATTGAAGTCAATCTTGTTCTGTATTTTATCTTTCGTACATCAAATTTTTTAGCCATTAGGAAAATAAATGAAATGACAACTTTAACAGACTCAGAAAAAGTTCGAGCGAATACAAATACTGGTTGAAAAATAATCAGTTAATGACGCTGATAAAATATCGATATTATACAAATCAGCAAGTTAAAATCAAAGAAGAGCAAATTCAAACCGTGCGATTGCTCTATTTGAGAAGGGTTGAAATGGGAATCGTTTAATGTGTACAATGATTACTGCCATAGGTAACAATATTGAAAAGTATTGAGCACTCACCGAAGTGAAATCTGCTTTCAGCTCCTGTCAGCTGCCGTTGCTGATTGTACACAGAGGCCCGGCTGATGACAAACGCTGCACAATTAAAATGAGTAACTGCTAGCAAGTCGCAAAGATGATACGCGAATGCAGTGTCATTTAATCAGCTCTAAGAAACAAGAAACAACTGCAGCTAGAGATTAAAAAGCACATAAAACACCGTTGCTACTGACAAATAGTCTTAATTACCTCGTTAATTTGCTGGCTTGTCCTTGATTTCTTGCCTTGTTTTTGAGTAAGAGCGATTTCTTTGCGACGCGGAAGCAATTAGATGTGTTAATTTTACCAGCTTCCCTCACCTACGCCCTTCAAAGTAATTAATCACCTTTTTTCGATTCTATCATATCCGATCGCCTACTTCGGTAGCTAGCACCAGCAAACAATAAGCTTCGCGCAATCCCATCGAATATACTGTTTGGATCTCGACCATATGATATGTAAACAAAAGAAGCCCCTGCGAAGGAGCAGATTGTCATGCGCAGTTTTATAAACATCAAACAAACACGAAGAATAATCTGGTAACATGATTTGAATCTGAAAAACCTCCGTCAGACGTAAGAACATTTCCTTGAACCTTGGAGCTCTGTGTAGATTTAAAGCCAGTGTGGAAATACAGCTATCAGCTGTAGAATAGGGAGCAGAAAAAATTAATCTTCTTTCTTCTTGCCACCACTCCAAACATTGAATTGGGTGCAGGTCGCAGATAGCAATTAAAGCGTATCAAAGCAACTTGTTTTGTTTCAGCGTGTTGGTCGGTTTTACTGGCCGTACGACTAACGCGATTGCTCAGTTATAGTGAAATGCAGTCCTCGTCATTTAAGAACGCGAATTATCATGTTTGTAAACATGTCCGCCTTATCGTTTGGGCTCCAACGGATAAACATCTCAGCAAAAAAGCTGCCTCGACTTGAGTACGAGATTCCAACTGAGTCATATCAATCAGTTTAGGGCATTGCATTTAAAAACTATTGCACTTATAGTTAGGATCATGAGGGGGATATAAATAACTGAAAATGATAACTGATGTTAACACGGCGAAAAATATCATTGAAAATTCTTTCAACAACCATCAGCTGGAAACAGATCCTCAACGTACGTCTAAACTTGTGTTTTCATTCAGAATAACATTTTCATGTCTGTTTGCACGAAGCTATGCAAAGTGCGCTGAGAGCGTCGATTTTTCTAGCAGACAATCAATTTGTCTACTTGGCTCGTTCAGTTTCTGATCCTTCTTCCTTTTACTTGTCTTTGCTGATACCTCTGATTCTAAAGAGATTATGGAGTTTATTGACGTTACAAAAATTGAGTTATGAGCAACTCCTATCGATGATAACTTTCATTGAAAATCGCTGAAAATCCCGGAAGATTTGCATTGATTTCCAAATGTAATCATAAGATTCTCTGTAAAGTCATTCGAAACCTTTTGCAAAGACGCTTTAAAATGTCAGCCTTTAGATGACACTTTGCAGGTGCGTTTCATTTTTAGGCCAATTTTTCTGGATTAAGATTTGAAATTAGCAAAGCGACGCCACTTTTTATCGCCCTCCGTAAAGAAAATGGAAACGCGTTGGCGAGATATCTTCCCAATTTTTCAAAAACCTCTTTAACGGTTTCTGCAATGTCGCCGATAAATTATCAATCCTTTTCACAAATTTTTCGCCAGTTCAAGAAAAACTTTATATGCAAACCGTCGCCATTCAAATTTGCTGTTTAAAAACACGTAGTTCTATTGGCATTACATTTTCAGCTTCAATCATGTTGCCCTTATGGAATGGCTTGCTTTCAAAGATGCTAAAGGCATTACAAACACCTAGGCCAGTAAGCTAGTTATTCTGCGTCTGGCAAACACCTTCAAAGGAGGGTTGCTAGTGAAAGGAAGGAGGATCCATCCTTAAAGGGAGTCCGTGGGTTAAGGGGGTTCATTCAGTCTCATTGAAAAATATCTTGTCATATGATCTTTGGGAAGTTGGGTGCCTTTTTGGTGCCGGACACAAAATCTCGGACATTTGACGTCACGCATGTATCGGACGTTAACAGCGTCTGCTTTTAGGCACTTTCAGTGCGGCGTCAAAATAGCCAGTGTTTCGTATAGATGTTAAAATTTGAACCAAAGACTACAGTTGCCTTTAAGGAAAAACAAACATCAATAATGATTTCTCAAAATAAAATCATAATAAATGTTTCAAATATTGTTCATTGTAAAAAGAAAGCAAAAGTCCTACGGGGATGGGGCGGGTACAATTCTAGGTGGCGCTAGCAAATGTCACGAATGTTTCCCTTAGTTCTCTTTTATGTCTTTGGGGTGAACATGCACTATAGGTTACCAGAGCTTGAGCTTTGATATTCTGATTATAGCACTATACCAAATCAAATTCGCTTGACGTAAATAGGCCTAACTCGTACTTCTCTACGTACACACGGACATATCCACTAGCATGGTTGCTAAACGAAGCTTGGCGCCATCTTGAAAGGCAGGGGGCTCCTCAACACCAATAGGCCTAGCATGAGAAAAACTGAGTTTCGTGGAAGCGACAACATCATGATCTCTTCCAAATTCTAGCAATTAAAAACTTATAATTCGCGAAAAACTAAAAGCAAGAGGGGAAGCAACTTCGACAGCTATGACTAGAAATAATTGGCCAAAAAGAGGTGAGATGTTTAGCGACGAGTTCGTTAAAAATTGTCAGACAAAAAATTTGAAATACAATAAATGTCATTATTTTATATATACTTACATAGTAAGATTTGCTACTTTTGTAAAGAACAAAAGTCTCCAATTGCAGATCAAGGGAATCAATGCCCAATGACAAAGCTTGCATCAAATAATCATTTAGATTTGACACAAACGTGACAGCTAGGCTCTTGACACAGGTAATTAGGGACAGCTCCCAAAGACAACTCTAGCTCAACATATGATATAGCGAGCAATATCTGTATCTTCGATTGGAGTCTTGCCCCCGTCTTCTGCAAATAAGGGTTAAAAAAACAACAGGCAATCAACTGGCAGGCCCTGTTGTTCTATATTAACAAACTTCTGTTTTGCACTGCATTGACGGGGGCAAACCAAGAACTTCGAGAAAGCTGTGACCTTTCTTGCATCTATGGCTGGCATCATAGTGAAATAAGCATCTTTTGGCATCTTACTGATTTCACAATAAGTTTTCACTTTGCTTAAGTTGCAGCGTCGAATAGAAACTAACTTAAAGTTTTGACTGATCAACTCTACAGCCCAAAGCAACCACTCTGATCGGCTTCGGACCACGATTCCATCAGTCCCCGTTTTTCACGGCAATTACATTACATTTGCAGATTTCAAATTCTTCTTTCTAAATTAAGCAATTTGATAAATTGATTCCTCATTCTCAATATGGGGGAAAGGGCAGCTCATGAGCCGAGGCAAGGGCCAGACTTTCCCCAACGTCGCTTGACTTACTGCTTGAGGGGCTGCTCCACCCTGCATTTCCGAATGGGGCTACAGCCCCATCAGAGCTGTCATCAGAGCTGTTAAAGGCCCATCCTGACTCTCCGGTTTGGCTCTTTTCAACTGGCATTCACGTGCTCAGTTTCAGCTTCGGTCACTTTTCTAAAGTCTTGGAGCAGCAAACCGAGTCTAAAAGATAAAAAAATTCCAATCTATCAAATAAACCACTCTTTTCAATCCAAAAAATTAATCGTATTATTATTGAAGAAAAATTAAAGGAAACATATTTCGTGTAACTGGCTCTTTGTTTTACAAATAAAAAATTACCTTTAATTTAAATGGCAACAATAGATTATAATTAATGTCTCCCAACCTCTCAAGCCCATCTTCATTGTCTTCTATTAACGATTCTGAATCAACGGATCTAGGGATTCGATCGAGGATGAATTAGCAAGATTAACCATGTTACAATTGAGAATGCTTAGAAAATTACATATTTGAATAGGTGAACAAACCATCCTCTTATGGTAACGAGCTGATCTTACGACAAGCACAAGAAATCTAGCAATTCAATGTAATTCAAAGTAAACAATAATGGCTCGATGCAAAGTGGGAAGTCGCCAATTAATTTTCAAGCACAAATAGGTAAACATTTATATTAAAATATGACACACTGGTTGTATCAGCTAATCAATAAATCAATCAATCAATCAATCAATCAATCAAATAGCAAATAATTAACAAAGTATTCTCACGAGACTTGTGCTGTTTCGATTATTGATGTAACTGCATTGGAAATAGACTCAAAATCACACGAAGAATGAGGGGATGGCGAAACCTGAAACAAACAGGAGCTGCTTGAACTCAGCAATGAATCAACAAATCAGAAAATGCAACCAGAAAATGAGCCTACCTTTATTCAAATCATTGATCCCAAAACCCTGAGCAACCGGCGAGATACACCAATCCTGTCCAGCCATAGGCCCCCTACCCCCATATTGTGCGTGAATGCGTGAATCACAACCGCTATGGGGGGTAGGGGGCGCCATAGACACAGCAAAACAAAATTATCTGCCCTTTGATTTCCCAACCAACTCGATACTATTTCAAACGCTTCTGCCTTCAAGGGGACCCATATCACAGCAGATGCATCAAAGACTATCACACTACATATAGATGTAATACTTTAGCGCCAACAATTTTGCAGCAATTCTCTATCAAGTAATAAAGTTCAGCCCTTAGCTTTCAACTCAAAGGATTGACGAATCCCGAAAGAATGTCAAAACAATTCCATTGAGTTTGGAAAGGCGTCAGACTTTGGTCCTCCGGTGAAGAAACCAAAAGTGCCACGTTAGAACTCGGCTGTGATGTGTGAACAATTCATCCAAATTTCGCTGATTTCGCTACAAAAAAGGTTCAGCCATCTTACCGCAGGGCCAATTAGAGTTTTCCAAGTTAAGTCTTGTTTTTGCTTCATCATCTGAAAATTAATCATGAATATTCGTTAATTTTACAGAATAAGATCAGGAATTTTCGGAAGCCTGCCAGAACTAAAGCAAATCCTTATCAGCTAAAAGCATCGATTTCCAACTAAGCTAAAGGAGGTTCGAGAATATGTAAAGGAGGCAACAACTAGAGGAGGCTATGACCAAAAGAGGCTACGACCAAAGGAGGCTACGACCAAAAGAGGCTACGATCAAAGAAGACTATGATTAAAGGAGGCTACGACCAAAAGAGGCTACGATCAAAGAAGACTATGATTAAAGGAAACTACGATCAAAGGAGGCTACGACCAAAGAACACTATTTAATAAAGGAGGCTACGATCAAACGAGGCTATGACCAAAGACGGCTACGATCTAAGGAGGCGCTCAGGTTAAGGTGTGAAAGCTCATCTTCTCAAGTTACCTTATCCAGCGTATCCCTGTGTCCACGAAGAGTCTCAACAACACTTTTAATTTCTGGCACAAGATCCTCCATGCTCTTCTTACAATTGAGAACTTTCCTGGAAATAACAATGAAGACATCGTCAACAAAGTGTTTTTCACTGCGAAACCTTGAATGTTTGCATAACCGAAGTGGTACGAGGATTTAAGTTCTGCATCTGCGCATAAGAGACAATTGGAAAATGCTAATTAAGGATTTTTGCGTTGAGGCAATAATCGTACGAAAAGGCTCCTAATCTTCGTTGATGACAAAAACATTGACAGGACAGCTAATGGGCACAAATGGACTCTGAAATGACTCAGAAACTAGATGCCTTTTGACAACCTGAAAAATTGACTCGTTTATGCCAAATAGCTATTCGCCCTGATGCTTCTTGAAACACTCACCTAGCCTCCATCCTACTCCCACCACTCAATTCACTTCACAGATGGAAGTAGAGCTGTAACTAGCAGGCTACTCCAGAAAGTAACATAAGAAAAGCTTGCAAGGATAACAATTAAAACATCCATCAAGACAACAACATTCATCGAAATGACAACATCCAGCCACGCCCCATCTTCAAAACAGGGATGCTCAAACGAGGCATGCGCACTGGAAAGAAGCTCCAAAACTACGTAGAAGGGGAAGCTACGCACCTTAATTGCTCGTAAAAACGGGATTCCAGCGGATCCCAAATTGTGGGAATTTCACGAATTAACCTCACCAAATATTTGCTGTTCATCTTCTCTTGTGGGACTGTGAGAAATCAGAAAGTTGACATGTTGGGGGTATATCGAACATCGTTTTAAGGGGTGGTGATGAATCGATTGGCAGCTAAAGGCATTTATGCAGTAAGCGACCTACTCTGAAAATTAACATCAATGAAAATGCAAACTCGTCTCCATTCTAATAACCAACGTACATTGTTCCGACTTGAGCAGCTTTTCCAAATGTTTTTCCGCCATGCTCGACCTGCATTCACGCGAAAAATATTTACAAATGACAAAGAAAAGAAAAGCTTCTGTTAAAAACTCGTCTCAAAGCAAGAGGTATGGACAGATTCCAATTTTGTGAAGGGCAATTCAGGTTGCATATGGGGAAGGACTATCAAGCACAGAATAATTACTGATGACGTAGAGACTTCCAGGGCTGACCAAGGTAACTTCCATACGGTCAAGCAAGATGATAATTCATCTTAGTCCATAATAATACTCTCTACTCCATAATAATCTCAATTCCGCACTTCAAGCTCCTTTGGTTTCTGAAGATTAGGGACTCAAACATTGCATCCTAATTCTTATCTGTAATCTTAACAGTAAACTTTTGCTATAGTGTATATATTTGCTTGGTAATATTCCTTCGAGAGCCCATAAAACCAAGATGCTTCTTAGATAAATTGAATAGGGGCAAAGTAGTTGGGGAGAAAGTTATCTAAAAAAGACACACGTTTCATCTAATTTTGTATTTTGGTTGGCGACAAGCGGATTGTTCTTCAAACTAATCAATTCCTTTTGCGCTATGGTTATCTGCTGAGCCATGCCCTTCACCATATCCTGAAAGAAAATATTCTCGTTTATTACCCCACACAAGAGCCCCTCTACAAACAGAAAAAGGCCATGCTTGGGCTGGGTAAATTAATTCGTGTCAATTTCTAAGCAATAGAGAAGGCAGTTTGACTAACTTAATCCAGTCTCAGCTTTTGCACTCTTTGGGTGTTTGTCCTTTCTTAGTGCCCATTTTTGATGACCATTTAGTGACCCATCTTAGTGCCAACATGTCACATGCCAGCAAGGACAAATTACAGTCTTTAACTCCCCGTTGATTCAATTGCAGTATTACTGTTTGTCTTAAAAATACGCACAGCCTACATCTCAATCGTTGGCCTCCTGTCGGTGTGCAGCGAAAACAAGCTTCAATTAAAGTTATAAACAGGTTCTTGCAATCCAAGCAAATTACATTTTAATGTGGGGGAAACCATTTATCCATTAAATCCTTCAGATTGAATTTTGAATCCATCGAATCAATGGAATCGAATCTAAGAAACGGAGAATACATTTGGTCAACGTTTCCAAGAAATGAAAAAAAGTTGGAAGCAGAAATAAAAGAAGAATCTTGTAACATTGACCTCCTCAAAAATCTTCGCTGACTCAATCATTGATTTTAAATCTTCCAGGTACCGCTTATTAGCTACAATGAAAGATAAAATACAAATAATTGCGAGTAAAGGATTTAAAACCATGTAGAAATTGAAGAGGTTGAATGCTCCCATTTGCAGAAAAACACTTTGATTAATATTGTTTACGTGTGACATCTTATTGACCAGTTGATCTAAAAAGTTGCAAACTTAAACTGTTTCCGAAAGTTTTGAACAAATTTCTTGAAAACTAGGCAATGAAGGATTCAAACCAAACAGTGGCTTACTGACCGGGTTGTTAGTTTAGTTCAATATATAAACCGCAGTTTCAGAACTCAACGCCTTTTATAAAATATTATGAGGTTTCTAAGGACAAAGTGAAAGAAGTACTAAAGGCAAAAATTATAATGGCCAACAGTGCAAGAATAGGAAACAGACGTTTTAATTGAGAACGGGAAAGTAGAAAGGCACTTCGTGTACGTACACGAAATCTTGTGAAACCCCATTTCATGGAACAACTTTAAATCGTATTCGCAACTGTAACAAATACATATAAATATAAAATATATAAAGTTATATCACTGCGAAATTATTTCCACATAATTCACTAGAGTGAAAAACCAATTTGACACTGAGAAAGAATTGAAGATATTTTAGCTGTAAATACTAGAAACTAAGAATTAATAAGGAACAATGGGAAAAGAGAGCATTCATAAAAATCCATCAACAACTAATTTATTAATTCTGAAATGCCCCAGAAAGTAGACAACGACTATCTATGCACCTGAGTGACAATCCCAGGTTCCCAAGCACAGAGCCCCAGCCCCCGAACTTCTAATAAAATCTTCTAATAAAACCAGTGACTCATTAATTGGGGTTTTTTTTAAAGATTTCTGGGCCTAAAGAAGCAACCTGATAGTGGTCGCATAATTTCAATGATGCGAGCTTCAAACCTTTGAACGAACATCTCTAAATTTGCATTGAGCTTGCAGGATTCTGCAGTCATCTGATCCTTCAAAAGCATCAGGTCGGAATTGCAGCTCATTAACGTGATCCTAAACAAAACAAACAACAGCAAACACAGTAAACACAGCGAACACAGTAAACACAGTAAACACAGTAAACAACAGCAAACACAGCAAACACAGTAAACACAGTAAACAACAGCAAACACAGCAAACACAGTAAACACAGTAAACAACAGCAAACACAGCAAACACAGTAAACACAGTAAACACAGTAAACAACAGCAAACACACCGAACATATAAATATGGAGAATGTTTGCTCAGATGTTCGATAAAAGTACCCTGCAAGCACAAAATTCAGATTTGATAGTTCTTAGCAAACACACAAAAGCTAAGAGGGCGTAGGTGTGGGGTTTTTAGGGTAGAGAGTACAGAGTAAGCCACCTGTAAAACCACCTGAAAGATTCAAGAAAAAATTAAGGACAATCCAGCCTCAATCAATCCAGCAAATCAAAAACATTCAGCCTGAATATAAATTTAAGGGGTCTTTATAAAAAATAAGGAGTACCGGTGTTTATGTGTAGAAGAAACAGAAACAGATAAAGATGAAGGAAGTCATTAAGCAAGTGCCTATGTTGCAAGTTTGTGCTTTCTCCATCATCTTGGAAAATAGTGAGCACCACCAAGGATCATGGCGAAACAGACAGGAGACGTGCAGGCAGACTCACATTATTGCTCGCTGTGCTTGCAAAAGCCTCCGGTAGCTCTTGGCCAGTTCACTAATAAAGAACAGCGCACTGCCCCATAGCCTCTTGATCTCCGAAGGCGTTCGGTCAACATCTGGGTTCTCGGCTAGAGAAAAGAGAGAAAACGAATCCTCAACATGGATATTATGCTCTTGTTTTCGGTCAAGAAAACGGGGGCACACAAAACGTCTTTCATTTTGGGCGATTTCAATAAGCGCTCATAGGAGTCCCCATTTGCTAGGAAATAAAAGCAGGCTTATAGTTCGGAATATTCCAGTATAAAAATACAGCTTACAATATAGAAAATAGGACCTGTTACGTTTTTCCTTAAAAAGACAGCTAAACAAGAACACACGGGGGCTAGTTATGCTTGCCTTCTCTCCTTTTCTGCGCATACTCAGTGATAAGATGGATACAAATTTGCATACTGCCCACGGTAGTCACCCCCGGCAGCTTATGAGGAGAAGCGGAAAACCCCCACGACCAGAAACCGAAAGCAGATTCAATGCATGCATTATAAAACAAAAATTCGTCTTTTGATCAAAACAAAAAGCTGTCTTAATGCCATGGACACCAAAAGAAAATTGGCTTCACAAGGGCTAATCAGAGCCAGGAGAAAACATAAATTGCATAATCGTGAAAATGGCCTTCGATTAGAGGCACGTGATAGCAAAACCCCAAAAAGGCCTACACTTTAGAACCACATGATTGCAAAAACTCAATTAAGATTATTTTTCACAAGCGACACGTGATTACAAAAGCGTGCATAAATTATTTCCGAGGCGAATAATTCCGCGCCTTTTGACAATTGCTGTGAACTATATAAAAATGTTACTGTGTGAGAGTCGCTTTTGCACACAGTCCAACACAAGCTAAATGCTCGTGGCTCAAAGAAAATCTTTATCCCCTCTCTATCACACCCTCTATACCACCCCAACCCCCCTGCCTCCCCCCCCCCTACGATTAAAAACGAACATCACCAAGGCAAGTGAAAGAAAAAGAGGCACCAATCAAAAGCATCAAAAAGAGGCAGCAAGATGAGGCATTCACATCACTAAGGCAAGGGAATGAAAAAGAGGCACCAATCAAAAGCATCGAAAAGAGGCAGCAAGATGAGGCATTCACATCACTAAGGCAAGGGAATGAAAAAGAGGCACCAATCAAAAGCATCGAAAAGAGGCAGCAAGATGAGGCATTCACATCACTAAGGCAAGGGAATGAAAAAGAGGCACCAATCAAAAGCATCGAAAAGAGGCAGCAAGATGAGGCATTCACATGAAAAGCACGAACCCAGTAGTCTAACGCCTTCCGGTAACTGCTGGTAGACATTTTGAATCCCGAGCAGCGACTTCAAACGACTCATTTTGCCTTGCAGAACTTGCGGTATGTTGATTGCATACAGCAGCCACTCGCTGTCCCCCTAGAAGAGATAAGACCTTCAACAACAACAATCTTGACTTTAGTTCCTGGAACTAAATAAGCTTGGAAAACCCAGTGTTGAATCATTGCGTAGCCCGACACTGTCCATGCTTTGGCAGCATACTAGACACAGCAGTTTCCAAGAAATAGTCTCGAAGAACAAACACGGAAGTAAGAAGAAGACTCACTGGTTGGTTGTAGCACTCTAGGAGCAGAGCATTTGTATGCAAAACCTTCCCATCAGCAAGGAGTAACGTCGTCTCCTCCGCATCCATGTCAAACTGTTCGCGCAGTTTCTCTTCCAAGCTACCAACGCTAAGTGCAACAATAAAGCGAATTACAGAGTTACAGATCAATAGAAAAAGAAATAGAAAGAAATTATTGCTAAGTACTGCAGGGATATGACATCAAGCTTCTTAATTTTGGACTTGAGGGATCAATTGAAAATCATTATAGATAATAAAGTCAGGAAATAAGGTGCCAAAATGCCCTCAACTCTCATAGTTTTTCAACCTTCCCTAGAGAAAATCAAAGGGTGTGTAAACAAACGTCCTATTAGCAGCGTGGTTTGGAAAAATGAGCTTCATAGAGGCCTGTTTTTTTATTTTGAAGCTTTGCATCAAAGCCCTTTTGTAGCCATGAAGGCAGAAAGGTTGAGCCATGAACAGAGCCAAACGTCATTCAAGATAGTTCATCCAACTCTGATAAGAAACCGCTTATTCGTGGGTTATCAAAGACAGCCTTCAGTCAACACAGAGGAAACCGTTCTACGGAGCCAAGGGAAAAGGGAAACAGCTCCCTGCTATATTCATGTAACTGATTAAGGTATAAACTGTAATCAATCTGTTGTCAATCAATTCAGCCCGAGATCATGACAGCATCTGCAATCCTTTTTTGGCTTATGGATAGCAGAAATCTGGATTTTGAATCTAGCCTTTATCACAGGAGGTGATCCTTTTCTATCTGTTGTCTTATTTCAATCACACTTTAAAAGTGTTCGCAACATTCCATTGAAGTAATGTGTTAATTTTTGCATAAACTTACGTGTCATTTTCCCCCATTTTAAATGAAAAAAGCTGACATCTATTTACAGAAAAAACATGTAGAACCTAAAAGAGAAAAATTATTGAAAGAAAAATATTAAAAGAAAGCTTATTGGAATTTGAATACGGATACAAACGTATCTCATGTTGGCATTAGGTAGATGTTCTACATTAAACAAAATGAAACAAAGGATGATACAAATGAGAAATAAATGACACAAAAATCTTTGAAACAAATTTTGATAAAGCAGAGAAATTTAATGCTAAACAAGATCCCAGAAAGGTTTTGCAGCGGAATACGGAATTTCATCTTGGTCTAGACACCGAGGTGAAAAAGTGTGGAATGGAAACAATGAAGTCTTGATATCAGTGGAGGCCGTGGAGACCTCGCTTTCGACAAAGGAATAGTCCAAATCGAGGCTACCTCCTGTCTGGGCATTCACGTTGTGAAGGGGGCTGGAAGACACTGATGCAAAAATGCCTTGTCAAATATGGCCCTAAAAACTACGAGCAGAAGTGGCTGGTGCAGGGAGCTGTAGACGGAAAACACTGACCTTTGTGTTTTGAATCTTCTCGGCCACGTGGTAGCACATTCGAATGCCATTGTCGTCCTTCCTGCCACCGCGCGTCACTGGGTTCCATTCCATGACGAGCCGCAGCCACTCCTCAAACAGCGGTATCAGTGGACTGAAACACAAGGGACCAAGCTTGTTGTGGTGGGGCAGACGGGCGAGTAATAGTTGCATTGAGCAATGCACAGAACTGGCGCAAACTGACTTCGAAATACTTGTCAAATCAGTGCCACTGTCAAATCAGTTATTTAAGACTTTTCTAAAAGAAGGTGTGAGCTGGATGCTGATTGGTAATTAGATCATACGTCATCATACGCTCTTCTTTCAACCCTCTAGCATTTCGATTTGCAACTGGCTATTTATAGTGCCGGCATTTGGAGATTTCCCGCCGGCCATCATCTGAGGAGTGTCTGATGAAAAGTGCTTTAAGCACGTTAACTATATGGTTGCACATACATTCATTAACTCATTCATTTATTTATGTTGTACCTTGATAATTTGTAGGGCATTGGAATCTTTGTATGAAATCGTACTTCACCTTCAAGAGAGATATTGAAAAATAAAAACTAATCATAATCATAATCAACTAAATAAGACTAAGAAGTAGTTGTCAAAGTCAATTTAGGGATTGTGGAAACTGAAAGTCCGGGAAAGGTCGAGTCTAATGGGATACAGCTGCATCTCCAAAACAACGGCCTTCGCCTGCAATAGGAGTAAGATCCGCTAAGGGACAAGATTTATAACATTCAAAATGGTGAAACCTGCATCTTCGGAGCCACAGACGTCATTCGAGCTCTTTGCCGCGACTTTTTCGCACCTAGAACAAAAAAATGATGTTTAAGAATGCCATAAGTAGGAAAAGAGTCGTCTCCTACCTTTCTAAAATTGTTGTCATAAGAAATCTACTTATCAACTGCAGGGAAGTTTGACCCGTGGAAAGGCTCTAACAGAAAACAAGTTTACTCACCATTTGACGAAAGTCATTTCAAAATCGAACGGCCTGCGCCCTGTGATACACTCAAACAACACATTTCCCATGCTCCAAAAGTCAGCCTGTAACAAGAAGGAGGGTGAGATTATTCATGTAGCCTTACACAACAGTGGTTTCTTTAATTATTTGCACTTTGAAAGGGAAAATTTCTGAAGGCAAAATATCCCATTTTTCACAATAGCTATTCAATAAATTTAGCAGTTATATCATGCTTTCATTCATTGCCAAAGTTCAAGTGTTCCAAAATAAATGGTCATAATTTTGATGACAAAATGCAAATACTTACCGTGACAGTGTAGCCATCTTCCGACATGAAAACTTCAGGAGCCTTGGGAAAATCAGAAAACCCACCAATAATTTAGTTGAAAGGGCTGACCTAGCACTCCAATTGTATACGATGTATACAGACTCTATTCAATTTCTAAGTTACCCAAAATTTAGGCCACATTCCTCTAATATCGACCCTGTATTAATACACACACACGATCGTCACAACGCATCTCTACTACGTCATCACTCGCTACAAATTTGTAGCGATGGGAGAAAAGGCTGCTGCAAGAGAATTCGGCTCTCGACCAACAAACAGACACCAATCATCAAAAACATTGACCAATATTGCAGATCATTTGCCATCGATCATAACTGTGCTAGCCAATACAATGCACCAATCATTGCAAATCAATGTCAATAATGGGAAATAAAAACAAATCAAAATAATTGGAACCCACCACGTATTTCATCGTTCCGACAAACGAATCTGCGACACTGTTCTGGTCTAAATGCTTTGCATAGCCTAGATCTGTTATTTTGTAAACAACCTGCAATTTGAGTAAGCTGCATTTAGAACAAAACGTTACATCCCAGCTTCAAACATTGGCAAGCAGTCAGAGGGGACTTGGTGAGATATTCATTCCATTAAAAACGAGAAATTTGAAGAAAAGAAAGCTCTGATAAGATAACTGATATGGTGACAAAAGAAATGAAAAAGGGTAAGGTGCTGTTGTTGCTTTATGTAGCACAGAAAAAAGCCCTAGAAAATAGCCCTAGAAAAAGCCCTAGAAAAAAGCCCTAGAAAAAGCCCTAGAAAAAGCCCTAGAAAAAAGCCCAAGAAAAAAGCCCTAGAAAAAGCCCTAGAAAAAAGCCATAGAAAAAGCCCTAGAAAAAACCCTAGAAAAAGCCCTAGAAAAAGCCCAAGAAAAAAGCCCTAGAAAAAGCCCTAGAAAAAAGCCCTAGAAAAAGCCCTAGAAAAAAGCCCAAGAAAAAGCCCTAGAAAAAGCCCTAGAAAAAAGCCCTAGAAAAAACCCTAGAAAAAAGCCCTAGAAAAAGCCCTAGAAAAAAGCCCTAGAAAAAAGCTCTAGAAAAAGTCCTAGAAAAAAGCCCTAGAAAAAAGCCCTAGAAAAAGTCCTAGAAAATAGCCCTAGAAAAAAAGCCCTAGAAAAAGCCCTAGAAAAAGCCCTAGAAAAAGGAAGTGGTTTGTCATTGAGTGTGGGTTGAAATAGGTTGTGCGATGATCAAATATTCACATAACATTCTTATCTATCTGACAAAATTGATTTTTTGTCTGATTAATTTGCCAGATTCATTTTTATTCAAATAAAAATATAGAGCTTACAATAATAACAGGGATTATAAAGAGAAGTTGTAAACAAACCTTGTTTCCAAGGAAGCTGACCAAAATGTTCTCAGGCTTCAAGTCTCTATGAATTATTTTATGGGAATGTAGGAACTGTACAGCACTTGCTGCAAGGTGAAATAATGTAACTTCACAGCTTGAAAGTGCAATAAAGTTAAGACTTGGTAAAGTTGTGATTTTGAAAAACATTGAAAAAGAGGAAAAAAATTTAAATAAAGGGAAAAAATTACCAAACCTTAGGTTTTTATCAATATCATTTGTCCAAATATAAATGCTTATCTGGATCCATTTTTCAAATATTTAAGAAAGCATTTAAATATTCACATTAACTAATTACAACTTGCTGTGCTTGCAATGTACAATCTATTACAAATGAAGTTTAATAATATAATAAAAAATCATTTGGTGCCTTTGATAAAAAAATTCAAAAATATCCATGCTCAAAATCAAGAGGAGATTCATTCCCTTTTTGTTTTGGGTGATAAACAACCTTGTATACTCACAAACATCCCTCAAGATATTCAACACAGCAAATTCATTAAGCCCTGTGTAGTTAGCAGGCCGACTCAGGATCTAAGGAGAAGAAAGCTGATTGAAGCAAAGGAAAAGGATAATATTCTGTTGTGACAGATCATAGATTACATTAACAAGTGGAAAGCAGGGTAAATCTAGTTAATGGGGTAATATTCAGAAAGAGTCAGTCAAATGCTTTAAAATATAAAGAGGAAGAGTGTACTGTAACAGTCAAGTGTATTTAGAATTTGAAAATTATCAAGTAGAAAATTTAAAGACTTTGTTATGGCTTGTTAGTAGCGACAGACAATTCATAGCCAGTCAAACAATTAAACATTTCAAAGGATATGTATTGCTTCAAGGTACTTTTACCTCTTCATAAAACAATATATACTAGAAGCATTCCATGTTAATTTGTGCCCCATGCAGCCCCTTTATCAGGAATGACTGATTTCTAGATTTCCCCTATGACATTACTTAGATTTAACAAACCACCAGCCAGAAAGTGCTTTTATTTTGATCAGTCAAGGTGGTTATGAAACATCACCAGTGAAATTTTTCATTAACAAACACGAATACCTTTCTGAGATCTCCTCCTTCACAGTGCTCCATTCCCAAGCATGGTTCAGTAGTGTCCAACAATTCTAGCAAAGCTGGAGGTACTTCCCTGACAGCAACTAAGTTTGGGTGCTGCTTTTCTGACAGCATGTCAATCTCTTCTCTCCATCGCTGACTATTTCTTGGATTCAGCTTGACACTGCACTCCTTTATAGCCAATGCTTCATGAGTCACCTAGAAAGGGGATGGTCACCTTTTTGTCACACTTCATTCCAACTGCCTTTAAACTGAGTGAATGGCTCAGTAGACAGTGCATGTTGGATAATTAAACAAGAACAATCCAATATACATCCTACTTTTTCAAATTATCAACAGATTGGCAACTGTAACAAATAAGAACTTTTTAAGTTCTTATTAAATTAGGAGAACAGAAGCTTCATTCTGCAGAGCATAGACCCCTATTTTGCTTTGGGTACACCCTCCCAATCTGTGCAGCACGAGAACCTCATTACAGAGGGGACCCACTTGTAAAATTAGGCAGGGTCAGTCACACATCAGAATTGATGATGGTACCAAAATGCATGTATGTTACAAGGGCCTTTGCTAGGCTTTGTGGGTGTAGGTTCCAGGGCTAAGCTTTGTCAGGGGCTGTAGGAACCAGGAAAGTAAATGTGGCTCAGATCCAATATATTTTATCTTAATTTTTATTAAACAGAACAGCCCAAATCTAAGACTTACTAATATAACATATCATTATGCATAAGAGGAATTTTTGTTGAAGCAGACATTGCAAATACACTCAAAGACGTTTCAGAGATTTCAAAGACAATGTACTAACTTTATGCTCCCACAGTGTCACAAAGCCAAATGTTCCCTTTCCGAGAATACTTCTCTTTATCCATTCTTGAGGGGTGTCATTAGTAGCACTCATATTGAGTGAATAACTGTTAAAAAAGCATTTTTCATACAGAGAAAATTTATCTATCACCAGTAAAACATAGGTTGTATATTAAAATGCATACGTTTATGGCTTAATATGCTTGAAAAACCATGCCTTACTAGGAAATTACAATTTTAATTGGACATGAAAGCCTCCATAAAAAATGAGCGTCATTACTGATCTTTTAAATATTGCTCCGTCCAAAAAACAAATATTTAGTTTGTCGCCAGTTCAAATGAAAAAAACACTGACCAACACTTCGCTACTACACCAAAAAGACGATAAGGACAACAAATTCGAAACAGTGCTAATACATATAGTTTTTATCACGTGTAGAAAACGATCGAAAAAGAAATTTGAAAAATAACTATTGTATACGTTAACTTACCAAATTTTCAAGTCCAGCGGGACCCCCACAAGAGGAGATGACGGCTTTAGCGTGGACACAGCAAGTCTCCCACGTGAGACCTACAGTCGCAATAAATAATCAAAAACCTATAACAGGACTAACTTTGCCCCTTTCAGCGTTTCCTGGATTTTCAAATTGCATCGAATTCTCCTCCATTTAATGTACTTGGAATTCCCCAACTTAGCGAGGGAATCCCGTTGAGCGCGAGTCCCCTATGAAAGAGAAGGCCAACAGACCTACTCGGCACTCATGCTGCAAATCAAATTCACGTGGCAGAGTCAAATCTGAAAGCGTTCTACCATGAATGGAGTGACATCATTATGAAACATTTCAAAGCTCGCAGAAATTCTGCAGCCTACAATGCGCCATTTCTAACAACTCGATTCCAGTTAGGAAACTAGTGCCCAGGTTCCATTTCCCGTGATTTGTTCAAAAAAGGCATGACGTCATCCGATCCAGAAGTGCAAATATCAACATCTACTTCCCGTATTCTTATAATCTTGCAGAAATAATCATTAAAAAGAGTAATCAACAAACAACAACAATTTCTTGAAACTACAAAGCACAATAAAATAAAAAGATAATTCCGGAGAATAACAGAGTCCAAAGGATTAGTTAACAAGCGTCCAGAGAACAAGAAGCTAGCAAGGGATGAATTTTAATTTTGGATTGAAAGACTTTCGGAGATAAAAAAGGTTCCAGAAAGTCAAGAGGCTTTGGGCTTTAATAAGCAATGCGGTAGTGAAACTCTAAGCTGGAAGAATGTGCTTCTGCGTCGTGTCGTCGACTTCTGCGTCGTGTCGTCGACTTCTGCGTCGTGTTGTCGACTTCTGGGTCGTGTCGTCGACTTCTGCGTCGTGTTGTCGACTTCTGCGTCGTGTTGTCGACTTCTGCGTCGTGTTGTCGACTTCTGCGTCGTGTTGTCGACTTCTGCGTCGTGTCGTCGACTTCTTCGTCGTGTCGTCGACTTCTGCGTCGTGTCGTCAACTTCTGCATCGTGTCGTCGACTTCAGCGTCGTGTCGTCAACTTCTGCGTCGAGTCGTCGACCTCTGCGTCGAGCCGTCGACTTCAGCGTCGTGCCCCCTCGTGCTTTGTTCTAGAAAGTGGAGCCGTGATCTCATCTCCGCAAAAATTTCCGAGAAGAATTTGAATTAACCCTTTTATAAACATTGGAATGGTTGTTATTTATTAGCCTACGTGATTGTTCAAAATTGCGCTCGCATCACGGTGACTACCCTCTGCATGAATGGGAGATTGGTAACAGCTCGACGCCATCTTTGTTTGTCTTTGGAAGGACCGCCAAGGGGTTCCCTGTACAGAAAGACAAAACAAGCACGTTTGAACGACACAGTAGAAATCCCACGTAAATATGACGCAAGCAGAGATTATAACAATGCTTCCCTCCCTATCCGGAAGATAAAATCCCCAAATACGGATATCGTAACCTGCCTCCTTAGCTACCCCTCTTAGATCGGATTTTTCCTAAAGTACACTCTTATGGGAAAGGTTCAAAGGCATTGAAGGGCATAAAAGCTTTTTATGTTCTGTTTCTATCGAGTCGATGACAGCCCCACAAAATCACTCGTCAATGACATTTTTGTTCAACCAGCTCCGCGTTTATGCCCTAAGTGTTCTGTTTGGATAATTAAGAAGCGAGAAGCGATAGCATTCTTTTCACAAGACTCAACATATTTGGGTACGAAGTGCAATTTGCGGTGTAATTCTGATAAGATTCGATTCTACAGGGACAAGAATAATACGTCAATATAATGTGCTTGTTGATTATAAAGAGTGGACTAATGGTTGTGATTGGTATGATTTGAGGCGTTCACAATGTAAAAAGTGAAAAGCAAACTTTTATTATTGAGGGTAAAAGAAATAAATAAACAGACTTAATATCTTCGAAAAACACTCATCATGAGTTACAATGCTCCGTGAAGTGAAAAGGATCGAACGTTACCCAAAACAAAATATTGATATGTTATTTTTAATCATTAAACACAAGAATGCTCATACAAGATTGAACTCTTCGAAAATAGCAAAACAGCTTTCAATGATGATTAAGAAAGGACAGGGAAGTGATCCATCAAGAACACCTGGTGATTTATTTCCACCATCTACACGATAGACTTACATGAGGCATCAAGCAAACGGAAATGGCAGGGTTCAATTATCGCTTAAATAACGGACTGAAACAAATACATATAACGCCAAGACGGCCTTAGGGCGACCAGCAAAGCAGCACCTTTCTCACTTTGTAACCCTGAAATGAAAACGTAGGCCGGTTTTCTCTCACTTTTAATATTATTCAGGTGCATGAGTTAGTGGATGCACGTGTTTTAGATGCCAAGGATAACAAATAAAGGACAAGAAGGCAGACCGAGTAGGGGAAAGGGGAGTCTCAAAAGAAAAATTCAAAGAGAAGAAATAAGAGGTTATAACATAAAAATCAACGTATGAGATATCAGTTTTTCGTCTTTCATTTAGCTACTGGCTTGGCATAAATTGATAAACCGACTAAATGTAGGCGTGGCTTCGAATACGGCGCTTGTGGATCGCCTTTTCAGGTGAGCACTTTTGACAATGCCAAGACCGGTAGCCTCATACCCCTGTGGGACGCTGCTTGTCATAGGGTACTTTATGTTAATCGTATTCAAAGCCTTGCTCACTCAAGGCCGACCGTTTTGGAGGAAACAGATGAATCACTCATCGCCACATGCCAATGGCTCAAAGGCTTGTTTTTCACACGTGAAGCTGCATCACACCTAACTTGTCTAATTAAGACCAATCTAGTCGAATCTGCCAAATTCAATGCAGGGAACCTCCTCTCGGCGTCTTCGTGTTCTTCAGCGAAGGATAACATCTACCTGATAAGAACTGGCTCCAGAAATCATTCGCAAAGTTTATCTCGAACCAATAATTGGAGACCGCCTCTTTGTAACGAGAAACATTTCAAAACACGTGTCAATAGAACGCATCACGTGAAGAGAAGCATTCCACGTCTTTTCGACGTTAATACTAGAATTACTAGTTCAAATAAAGAGGAACAGTACAGAATATCTGCAGTGTACGCGTTCACCAAAGGTCTCTCTTGGCCCCTATTCAATGCACTGATAAATCGCAGTACTTCAACGAAATCCCAAAATTCCCAGTTGCCATAACTGTGAACAGCGACTTATCCCACGTCCAGGCGGCTCGTTTTCACGTACGCGCCACTACGAAGGAGGTGCAAGTCTCCGCCCACTGCTGGCTCTTGTGTTGGCACAGGGCAAATTGAGCGAAAATCGCTTCACGTTGAGGTAATATGCCCATCGTGTTGAATGACAGCAAAGACAACTGTTTCAGCAGGCTAAGCAAACGGACATCGGGGTCTGCTCGGAAACGAAAGGCAAACACTACCTTCGACTGGCCAGTGAAATTTTTATGCACCCCACAAAGCGGCCGTTTGGGTGTTTACAGAAGCTACTTGCAGGTAAACAGTATTGAAAGTATTCTTCTTTTCACTTGATGCGTATCTTTGTAAGGCTGCACTCGAAATAAACCTTATTGTTGAATTGGCTGCTAATAGGCCGCTGTCGAATTGTAGGGAAATTTTGCACGTCCAATAGCATCGTATCATCGATTAAATATACAGTAAACATTCCGCATTTTATATCATAATGGGGAAAACGTGTCTAGAATATTGTCAATGTTTCAATAAGGGAAATCGTGAACTACTATTTCTTCTTCCCTTCAGAAATGCCCATTGTTCTGTAATCAGACAATTTTTGAGCGAAATCTTTACCAACTCCGATAACAGACCCAAAGTTTCGCAAAACATACCAACTCTCGTTCGTCGGAGATTATTGAGAAGAGAAAGAAAAACAACACAGGCCACTGAATTGTAAACATTGTAGCAATTTTTATATTCTTCGTGAGACAAGCTGTTTCGTGACCATAGTGGCAGGCAATCCCCAGAAACATGGGCCGCACAGAGCACCAATGACGTATATATTGTCCATTTGGACAGCACAAAGTCAATGGTTTTAAGGGAGCCACAATGTAGTTTGTTTATCTCGACAAAATATCGAGCTCCGTAAATCACAGTACAAATATAACGGTCCGTCCTGCGTTTTTTATCGTGCGTCGTTGCACAGGGATCAACAAGCAGCATATATCAGCCCCCTTTCGAACGCGACTGTTTTTCCCTTGGCGAACGGGCTTCTCTAAAAAGGGGAACGAACGTGAGCGAGACCAACTGCCAATGACCTGAAACATCGCAACTCTTGCCACGGTGTGACTAGTCTAGAGCTGATCAAGTCGTTTGCGGGTCACCCAATGCAATTACTCGTCGAAGGCATTGCCTCTTCTACAGGATCTGTTCTAGATGATTATGCATCAGAATTTGGTGGTTTATAATTACATGTTTCATCTTCATTTCTCTTCGATAATCTTGTCAAACTAACAAAATTTTGCCGCCGAAATCCAAATCTTCTTAAACTTGGTGACCATTCTAAGGCGATTAGCGTCAAAACACACGTAGAATATCCACACAAGAAGAGTCGTAATGTTTTCAAAGAGAAACCTTTCAACTTGCAATAACAGCTCCCACACATGGCTGACACATGATGAACAAGGGTCCTTTCTCTTTGCGAGGAGGAATCTGAACAGGAGTTCATTGTTTGACGACAACAAATTCACAAGTTTACCCACCCCTGGGGACACATTACTTTAAAGGGATTTGAAATGGGGGCTCTTTTGAGACAGGGGATTAAATGAGGTGGCTATCAAAACCGACAGTTTCAAAAGATTCGCTTCCAAGCCGAAAAATAATGCTCAAAATATAAGTACTTGAATCAAGTAAATGTTCACTGTAGATAATTGCTTTGAAAACCCCCGTCAGTTTTTTAAGAGGGATCGTTGCAGCAGTACATTTATATAGCACAGTGTTTTGTGTTGATCCACGGCACGCCTTGTGCGATCGCTGATTGGAAGCCGGACCTAAGAGTTCCATGCACAAGGTTGACCAGGGCCAAAACAAAGGGTCCAAGAGGGCATAGGTGTATGACGCTGCAAAATATGCTCCAATAAGAAAGCAAGTACATTTAGGCAAAGGATTGAGGGGTAGGAGCAACGAAAAGTAAGTTACCTCTTATGGGCCTTTTCGGTTAATGGAAACAGTCTTGAGAACTAGCAAATACAGTGGCGGTTTTAGCGGGGGCCAAGGGGGCCATGTCCCCAGGCCCCTAGCTTTGTTAGCCAAGAAGGGGCCCCGCACCAAAGGAAAATTGAAAGGCACCACCTTGAGGCATTTCAATGAACGATCTCAACGAAGAAGAGTTGAAGAATAACCTTGACTAACGAAACATTTTCAGCCAAGAGCCCTGCAGATGATTTCGGCCCCGGGCCCCGCAGTCCCTAAAACCGCTACTGGGCATGCGTAACAGACTTCACAGATGTAGTCTACCCCTGCGATGTCTGCTACGCAGGGTCCTTGACGAAAAGCACCAAGTGGTTGAGTCACACCAATCCATGATATGTTATTGAACGTGGTGTTTCGTTCGCAAATAGATCATTGAGACCTCTGAATACATAACGGTCAAATAATCATCACTTTGGCAAGAATGTCTCCATTTGTGAAATCGAAAAATCAAACTAACTGTTCGTAAATGTACTGCTAACCTCACGATACTGCTTCAAAGCCAAGGATCCTTTCATGGTCTCACTATTAATAGCTTAGAAAAGGTTTGGTCGTCAGGTTAAACAAACGGATCCAAACCGCAAATATTTCAATGTCTTCCAGACTTCACTCAAAAGCAAACGCTATGTTTCAAAGAATATCGCGACGAGGCATCGAAACTAAACGACCCTGCCTCCGTATTTGTTCCGAACATTCTGCTTCTCGTTATCAAGATAAAAAAATGCGGGGGTTCCTTCCAGTACATTCTTAGAAGTAGAGTATTTCGTGTTGGGGACAAAGGGACGTTTCAAAGTCTGAGGCATACAGCTAGCTAAGGGGGCGATGCCAATAATATGTGTTGTGGAAATATTCCTCCAAAGTTATGATATACGTCAAAGATGGCGGACGGTAATTTTCACCTAGCGATCGTTGATTTCTCAATTCGCACGAGAACGTCTTGATCATAATGAAATTAAATGATCTGTGGTTGCGTGATTAACTGTGATTGAACAAGAAGATCCATTTGATTATCCATGATCTACGGAATGATTTCATAAGAAAGCCGTGATTACTTTGCACGCTTCAAAGATGATTCTACCGTTTGGACGTCAATAAACAGATAAACAAACTTGTACGCAAAGAGTAGCTTCTTGGCTGGGGACAAGCGAAATCTTTTTCAATGGAGACAGATTGTTTGTTTTTCGTTTGATCTTCAGAAAGCGCAGGATTTCAAATCAAAATAAGTCGTTAATGGCGATTATCAAAACAAACGATTGAATTCAAATTGGCACCAATGCAGAAGAAATCCCTTTTGTCAGCTCTCAAGTAAGATATGTTGGTTAATTGGATTGTCGAGAATTTGTGTATAGGGCGACAGAATGCAAAGAGATTTGTTGTCTGATGTGAAGAGCGGAGATGCCTGTGGACGCATCAAAAAGGCATCAGTGTTTTAAGAAGGCGAAACAAGTGTTTGAATATGACACTGATGGTGATTTTGCAAATGATGTGGGTGTACCTCTTCTATCAAATAACTGCATTTCTGCGCTATGCCAATGTTTTTTTCTGTTATTCAATGCGATATTGTATTATATAATGGTAGAAGGCAATAATATATTACCTTTTTACTGTTACTATGACAATGGTGTGAACACTAAAAAACACAAACACGAAGCAACTCTTACATTAAAATTGATTTGAGAATTGACTGCATTGTGGAAGTTATTTACTGCAGGCATTAAAAGCGCATTGGTTTTCTAAGTGCGAATCTTTTATAAGAACTTTGAATTGACTCTTTTATTTCATTTGGAAGAGAATTCTAAATCTTTGGATCAAAAAGAGCTTATTGACTTTATACCACAACTTGTAGTTTAACTTTGGGAACAGATAAAGTTTCAATACTTCTCAGGTTATAAATATTAGGCTTTTTGAGAAAGTCTTTCATTAAAACTGGATTCGAATTGGGCAAAGTTTTGTTAACTTTTAGTGCTAGATTCAAATAGAGTGAACTTAGGATACGACAAAGTGTAATCTGAGAGTGCTAATAGAAGTAGAAAGTAGAAAACAATTTTAAAACCAGAACGCACGATCTGTATATTCTTATATTCGTATGATGATTCGAATCAATGTGAAAACATGCAGCCCCACTCGAGTTAATTTCGTGAACACCGAGGTCCACACAAGTCTAATTAAAAATTGGAGTAAATTTGCTTTCAGTGATCTTCCACTTATTGGATTGATTTCCTTAGAAAGCTTGCCGTCGTTTTCCATTCAAAATGGTCTCAACTTGATTGAAACGCTTTCAATAACAACTCATCAAAAAGTATGAAATGTAGTACAAAACACAAATGCAAGATATAAATTTATATCTACGCATGAAACTGAACAATATTAATATGACTGTAAGGGCTGGTGTACCACAAGGCTCTGTGCCCTGGCAACAACTATTTTCCACGCCAATCATTTATGCCATTAAAAACAGGTAAAAATGTAGACAGAGTAATGGGGGGACGGTGCGCTAGCATGGTCAGAAACATTGTAAAAAGTCATTCTCAAAATAAGAAGCATGCCTTCAAATAGACATACAAAGTGCATTAAGGGACGTATTAAGGGGTATTAGGAATGCCAGAGTTTTGTATTGTTCTGGTGATGTCATCATGATGACGGTGATGATGACACGACCCCGACACAAACTAGAAACACGACACATATTCAGTCCATCCTCGAACGACCTGCGTTTACTGAAATTCACAGGATTTGCAAGGAATCCAAACGACTTAGAAATTTTGGACTAATTGCATTTGCTTCTACGTAAAGAAACGACATTGTTAGATCCTCGCACCTTAAATGGCTTGATGTTCTTTCTGTATCAGAACGAAAATTAATTTGGGCATAAAGAGGCATTTACCCCCCGCAATCCACTTCTATGACACAGATTTCCAGTACAATGAAACTGGCTACCGACAGGCACAACAGGGGGATGATTACGTCAAACGACCCAATAATGCTAACTGATGAGGACTTTGATAAGAATCGCCAGACTGTCGTTAAGTGCCTAGAACAGCATACAGCTTATAGCTACCTGACTCTCTGTTGGTCATCACCAAATGCCTTTGATTATTATGCAGTCACGGGCGCAAACATCTTTTTGGTAGGTTTTTTAGTTTACAGCAGTGTAGAAGTATGATTATTGTATCCTAATTCTTTGAATGCTTGATTTCATTGAAACTTTGATTTCATTTTCCGATCATTCCTTAAACCACTATGAAATGGGGAATTCCGGTCATATAGCTTGAAATATCAATTCATATATTTTAAGAAATTAGTTTCATTGTTTTCATAGCGATGGTAAAACAAATCGACTGTTTAAATATTGTTGGTATCAATTACCTAACTAGGTACCGCTTAGAAGGAGACCGGATATATTCTAAATGAATCTTTGAGTGAAACAATCTTTGACCAAAATGAACTAAGAAAAGTACTGTCCTAATTAACTGATAAATCATTGCACCTCTTTATTGAAGAAATTAATTTTGTAAAAATTAATAACACAAAGTATTCCGTGTGTTTGCTCTCTCTTACTGATAAGCTCCGTGTTTTTCAGTGTTCTTTGAAGGAAATAATTCTGTTAAATGATCTGTATTTCCCTTTCAAGAATCTGACCACGATTACAATTGTATGCTTGGCAACATTCCTATTTCTCATTGACTGCATTGCATTTCATTACTGGTTAAATATCAACACATTTTCAAGGATTTCAAAGATGAAGGCTGGACCTAGTCGGTTCCTTTTGTATTCTTATGCCCCTTTGAACAATTAATTATAGGAAAATTGAACACTTAAATGTAATCTCGATCGCTTTGGCCATTCGATTGACTGTTTGGACGAGGAACGTCAATTGGCCCTTGGGAAGGCGATTGAAAAGAGACCGGTTGTGTTGTGTACATAAAATGCCCCGACTTGCTCAGCTGAAAACATTCAACCAGCGAGAGGCAAGGGGAAGGGAACATTGCCCCCAAGATGGATTCCTAGACGATGTATACGTTGGGCCGGTTAGAAATAAAATACAATTTTGCCAATCGAATGAATTGGGAAAGCATCAGAAAGTCAGGGCCCGAGGTGTATGTTTCTGCTCCAGGGGGGTTCCGGTGGGCTCGGCCCCATAAACAGAGGGTCATTTGCAGGAGAATGCTTGGAGGCCTGCTTTCTACGTCATATTTGCAAAGCAAATGCATGTGGCCGGACGCACTCCGTCTCGAATTAGAAACAGCCTCCCCACAAACTGCGACTTTCAGTTCTGTATTGAAAAGGCTTGATAGCGAGATTGATGTTGAAATGGTCTTTCGGTTGGTGCGTTTTCAAATCAGATAAGCATCACGATCGTTATCTCATTAGGCAGTGATGTTGGGCGAGTGCAGAAGGACGACCACAGCGCAGTGGACGCACGAAAGATCATCGTAATCACAGTCAAGCCTACGTCAAACAGCACCAAGGTAAGAAATCGGGCGTTGTTATTCACAACTTACTGGTCCATCGTTAGCGAGTTGGTCGAGATTATTTGGCATGTCTCAATATTCGGGTTAATGGCCAAAGCTTGGTCGGGTTTGGCTTGGCCTCCAGACGCGCTTTTGGTTAAACACACCTCGTTATCTGAGCAGGAAATGAGCATAATAAAAAGGGGGTGATGAGTTAATCACAAATCTAGTTGATTTTCTGTTTGAATGGTCTCTTTGAAGCATGAGAATACCAATGTCCCACAGCATTCATAGTGATTTCGTCAACTGGTTTCAGTCCTGATATCTCTGAAAAAGTGTGAAAATCAACAACTATAAGAAGTGTGAGATGTCTTCTGTGGGTGAGATTGTATCATCACAACACTTTGGGGTAGCTCTAAGGGCCCAACTCTTATCATTTCACATGGCTGCAACTCAGACCCCACCCTGTAAAATGATTTCTACCCTTGTATTGTTCCACGCAAATTGATTCCATTAGACTTCATTCACCAAAACTTTTTCCCATTGATGTTCCTTTATTTATTTCAATCTCGTTATCGTGGCAACACCATGAGATTGCTGGCATTCCAGCATCGATTTTATCAGCCTGCACTTCTACCACTTTATAATATCGATGGGAGCTAAACCTGGGGTAATTACCGTGATTTCTCTATTAAATATCCCCTCTTTCTCTTTAGAAGTAAACTCTTTCTCCCTTCCCAAGCGCTCCTTTCCATGACATTTTTTATTGCACCCCTACTTGGTTGAATTTATTATTGTTGGCATGAGTTTCACTTGGAACTGGAAGGGCATTTATCAACTACAACGTCACTATACTCTGACTTACTTAAAAAAAGGAAGCCTAGACGAACGTGACCAGGCGTAACGTGTGGCGCATCCTCTAACAATGGACCGATGCTTGCTACGTTGCCCCAATTTCATGTGCTGTTCAATGATTCATTTCAACCTTTTTCCACCCGTCTAGCAAGCTCAGCTTATGCTGTGGCAAAAAAGCCTGAAACAAGATTAAAGAGGGTACAGATTTCCCAAATACACCATTTCCTCCCTTTATAAAGGTCGTTTTTCACTCTGATCTGTTTTCATTCGATAGCCACGTGGACATTTCTCTCTGATCTAGCTTTCCCTGTGCAGTTTTGCAGAGTTCTGTTTGCTTCTCTACAAGCGTAGACCAGCCTCTTGCCGGCTTGAGCACACAAATCCAATAAACCCGTTTATAAACCATGGTCATTTGAAAACTGAATGCTGCCATTAAGCAAGAACAATGGGCGGCTGTGGTGAGGAGATTTCTTGAAGAGAATGGCCTAATTTTGAAAGAAAACGCACGAAGCAGACAGCACAATTGAGTTAACATTCTCCAAAGTGCCTTGTTTAGACGGGCATCGTTCTTCAGCACCCGATCCAAGCCATAAATGATGATGGTTTACGCAACAGGTTTTGTAATACGTTTTGAGGTCTCGCGGGGGCAATATAAATTAGGCCCGTGATCCTATCACACTTGATGCGATTTTTGGTGCTTTGCCTCGTAGATAAAGGTTTTGGCAATCGACGAGCTCCCTGGCTCTGCAGAGCACCATCCAGATGCGTCCGAAACAAACTGTTGATTATGACGAATTTAAGTTGAATTGAATTGGAGCTGAAGTTGAACTGAATTGAAGTTGCTATTCTCACAAACCAAGTACCATTTCTTAGACCCTTACTCGATAAATGCCTCAACTCCCTGAAAGCTTGGAGAACAACACTCTCCCTGGCAACCGCCATGTGGAATTTTTTTCGTAGGTCATAATGGTACCTTGTTTTGACTTCTTAGGCTTTCAATAATAGGCGTAACAACAAAGCCATTATGTTCAAACCAACAGATTCAATGTTACAAGCAATGTTGTTGTCGATTTATTTTGTGCCCTCCCATGAATGAACCTCAATCGAGACAGGGTGCAAGACACTCAAAATTTAACAGAAATTGATGAATTGTGAGGAATAATATAGAGGCGCAAAATGATCAGATCAAATGGTGGAGATTTTCCTTGTTTAACTGTTCTTCTCTTTAAAGTAGGAGACCTGCTTCCTTGAAAAGTTGGTTGCCTGTTGAATTGAATCAAATTCTCCAACTCAAGAGAGGGTCAATCTATTTCTCACCAAGTCACTGTTTTTCGAATCAGTTCATTTTTTTATGAGATAAAAGAAAGACAATCTCCTCTCGCGTTTCGCTTGTTAAGGCGTGTATCCAAAAGAGCTCAAATGCCGTTATCCAAATGCAGTTAAAATCGCGCCGCATGGGCCGAAACGCCACTCCATTAACAACATCTCTTCTGCATAAATTGGAAGCCATGATTTGGAACGCCAACAAGTGTTGACTGTGTTGAAAAGAGTTACACCTGGCCTTTAATCTGCGGCCATCGTTCTAAAGTTCTGTTTTTGGCAAGCGTATCAGAAGCGACTCACTGGGTAGTCAGCCACTTGCCAGGGAGCGATCGATGTACCCAAACGTTTCTGGGCAATTGCAGGCACTGTAGTGGCATTTAACCCTACTTAGCCTCTCTAATTGCAACCCCTAAGAGAGTTCTCCTGGCATCCCACATCCGCCAAACCCCCACACCTGGTATATTTGTTCCCCCAACCCAAACCAAGCACTATTTTCACTTTCCTGCTCATACTGTGACTTAACACTATTTTTTGTTCTAGGCATCCAAATATCACAGACCCAGTTCTTTGTCAACGTTGAGGATGCGAACTGACGCCATTTGCCGTTCGATGGCCATTCAATTGGCCTAGTTTTCGTTACCCAAACGAGACCTTGGAATCGCACTACCTTGCTTTAAAACATCAAAGACAACAACCAGAGCATCGTGTTTTTCACTAAGTAGCCTCTGACAGCATGGCTAACGTGACGTCACCGTTTGTTGAGATAGCAAACCGATCGACTATCATGCCGATACATGACTACACCGAAGGAGCCTTCAATGGGACTCTCTCGCGCGATGCATTGTGGTCGACAATGGCGCCAGCACGGCCTCGCAGGCGCCACCCTCAGCCCACTGACCCCTACGTGAAACTGGCCTTGTACATTTTGATGGGTTTGGTGGCAGTCGTGGGCATTATCGGTAACGTCTGTGTGTGCTTCATCGTCATAAGAGGGAAGAAGATGTACACAATAGCGAACCTCTTTCTGATGAACCTCGCTTTGGCAGACATATTCGTCCTGTCTATCTGTTACCCCTTGTCGATTATACGGAATGAACTGAGCTGGCCGTTCGGACGGGTGCTTTGCAAGATACTCCCTTCCCTGTCGGACAGTTTCTACGGGGTCTCTATGGGCTGCATAACCGCCATTGCTATTTACAGATACAGGATGATACTCCACTCCATGACAACCCACATGTCCTTCGCACATGCAAAAATAACGCTGATTATCATTTGGATTTTGGCACTGTGCGTCATTTCGGTTCCTCTTTGCTGGATTCTCAAACTTCAAACTTTCAGAATTCCGGTGACAAGTGCCAAGGCGCCAAGCGGTGTCCTAAACGCGTCCTATTTCTCCAACCAAAACACCTCGTATTTTGGCTGGGGCCCATCCCTCCTTTGCAGTTGGTCTTAGCGGCCTAAATAGCTCCATGCTATTTTCAAGGCTCTTGGCAAACGCCACTGACAACAACCAGTCAACCGCTGCGCCCCCGCAGCAACAATACGTCACAATCAGCAAGTGCCTATCGCTGTGGCCTTCGCCAAAGTTTCGCGAGGTATACCAGATTGTGCAGATTTCATGGTATGTGCTGCCCCTTTCGGTCATCTTGTTCACCTACCTCCGGATCAGGACGTACCTTAAGAAGACACTTCGCTACGAATGGACAAAGACAGGGGGTAACAGCACGCCCCAAAGCGGCCTGACCAATCGGGTGATCGGGATAAAGCGCGCGTTGACTCTGCTCGCCCCAGTCGTCGTCACCTTCGCCATACTCATGTTCCCCTGGAATCTGCTTCGTTTTCTTTCGCTGGTGACGGACATCTCCCAAATCGAGCACATCTACACGTATCTCGACGTCGCCGCGGCAATGATGATCGCGAATTCGTGCAGCAACCCCTTCATATACTACATCATGTCGAAGGACTTTCGCGACGAGTTCCGACGGCATTTTCGGCTGTTTACGAAGTGTTACAAATCGCGGCGAGAAAGCACGGGCACCGGTCGTTGCAATCTGCGGTCCATGTCGTCGTTTAAGACGCGCGAAGAAACCCTTCCCGCGGATGACGCGAAAAGTGAGCGCAACAGCTTGTTGAAGCGCCAAAGCAACGAAAATGATAGCGTCTTCAACAGCACGTGGGAAAAGTATGCGGTGCGGCAGGTCTATTCGCCGTTCGCGACATACCCAGAAAGGCCGCTTGCGACGAACGCATTCGAACCAGAGGCTTCAGACGAGTTGGAAAAGCCGCTTGATTCAGAGCTAGTGTATGATCCAGACAGAGAAACCATCATATAATAAGCTCTGGTCTGTCTCAAGGTTGTTGCAAAACAGTGACCAGCCAGAAAAGACAGTACCCCAATAGCGGAATAGCAGGCAACAGTTACGTCAAGTTTATGAGCCGAAGATGACGACAGCAAGAGAGTTTGCACTCCACACTACTGTTACTTTCAAGAAATTTTCAGCAACTGAATTTGAAACAATATTTCATATATTCAAAATTTAATTTAGTGGCTACTTATCATATCAAACTCTTTCTTAGAAGCTGTTCTGCATGCTTGCAAGAATTTTCTACAGTATTTGACCAAGTGAATCAGGAAAGCCCTTCTGTATTGGTCAGTAGAAAGGAAAGACACATTTGCTCATGAGAGATCATACTTGAATAGATGTGTAGTAGAAATGAGTAAAATAATCAGAAGTGGTATATCATTTAAATGTTCTTTAGAATTATATGGCATCTAAACTTGTGAAATGAATGTTTGGCCTAGTTTAATATGGCACAATGCTAAAGCCTGAATATTCCATGGATTCCAACATTTGTCATTGGATGTCTGTGTAGAAAGAAATATATATATAATGTCATGCACTCTCCGACAAAACGGTTTTTTAGGTATTGCAGTTCTGTTGATTTTGAAACCTAGCAGAAACTTAGAAACCCAACTTTTACCTGTTGTTTCATCCCCACATCTTTATCACCTTGGCTGTTCAAAGAAACCCTGGCAGTACATATCAGTCTTATACCCTGGTCAATATTTTTGGTTGTTGTCCCTTCTTTGGAACAAGAGAAGTGAACATGGCCCTTGGTGGTTGATATGTCATGTAAAAAGTGGAGATTTTATTGACCAGCTCTGAGGCTAGCTGACAGAAGAACAAATTTTTGTTACTACCTTCTTAGCTTGTTTGGTGACAAAATATAGTGCATTTAAATAAACTCGTTTGAAGGTGTTTGTGAAATCTGACTTGTGACTAAAATGTGACTGTCAGAAAGTAGAGGAAGTCAGAAGAAATAACTTCTAAAAGCCATTCTTGATTGTCAGACATTTACAAGTCATAACAGCAGACATATGAAGGCCTTTTAAAATCTCATTTACCAAAAATCAATCATTTAATAATTCCATAGACAATAGTGAGAAAAATCCAACTAAAAAATAAGATTCAACTAAGGACAGTGAAGGCAGATTGTAAGGTTCTCAAACCATTTCTAAATTTGATTTTTATACCTTTATGAGAAGAATTGAGACATCCTGCATCGGTGTAATACAACTATTTAAGCCAACAATCACTTTATAAAGAAATAACTTATTCATGTGCGCTTGCATTTTGTCTAAAAATAGAAGATTGGATTAATTCTATGAAGAAGATGATTTCAAAGGATTTTCGCCATGACGTTTCTATTAATTAGAATTTGCTGCAACATTCAAATTTAGTTTGACTTGACAGTTTTCAACTTTCGTTGATAAATCAACTCCGATTTTACTTCACACTTCGCAGCGTATCGAGCAGCAGTAAACAAAAAGTCACTCAAGCGGTTCACATATTTATAAACATCCATATCAATATCATTTTGTTCCAAGATTGGCACCAATGAGCGTTCCAAGCGACGACAAATTGACCTTGCAACATGCAACGAAGCACTCGCCTTTCCACCAGAAGGCAAAATAAAGTTTTTCAATGGCGGTAAATCTTCTGTGTACTTGTCGATCCACAACTCAAGGTCTTGGGTGCTAGCCGTGAACTCAGTTCGTTCCTTGTGTTTATCCCCAGCGGACGATCTTGGAGTGGCCACATTGGAGCCGATGTCTTGCAAAATGCACTGAATTTCCTCGATTTTTGAGAGAACGTCTGCATTATCAGAATCAAGACAAAACTCTCTGGCAAGCCCTAGCGCCGAATTTAACTCGTCAGTGTTTCCCAAAGCTTCAAAAACGACATCACTTTTCGGTCTTCTTTCTCCAGTAAACAAACTGGTTGTACCTTTATCGCCAGTTTTCGTGTAAATCGCTGGGGCTTTTTTAGAAAACATTACTGCTTTTGTAGACACATAACGTTGCAGCTCAAAACACAAACTGAAGTTATTGTTAACAGCCCTTACCTTTCTAGTTAATGACCTTGACCCAGCACTGACGCAAATTAAGGCTCTAGCAATCGACACCATCTTGGTTTGAGCAGACCTGCAGCCTCCTTTGCGTGTAAACCCTTCTCACTGGATGTTGCAATGTTGGAAAATTTAAAATATTTTCATTATAATTCAGAAATAAACTGAAAAAATACTTGTCATTTTATTTCATACACATTTTCTTTCAATAATGATGTAAATTTTGCTAACTTAATTTAAAAGGCATCAGAGTCAACCTCGTTTTGGTACCGATCGCTTCGCGCCAAATCTTGGAGCATTGAATCCTACAAATTGCATAACAAACTACAGGGCACGTTTAAAATTCCCGAAACTCGACATATCAACATGTTAGTTCAGAGGAAAAGTACGAGGCTTTCTGGGAAAAGAAAAATTGACGATGTTGGTCAATCGATCGCAACTAAATTACCTAAAAAGAAAAAGAAAACTGAGGTTCACGCCGATGGACCGCGATTGAGGGTGCGTTCATTTGAAAATTGTTTTTAGTGACCGTTTCTACGATGTCCTTGAGATACTTAGCAAAGTGCTGCTTGGCTCAAGATCGAAAATCTGTATCTTCCAGGAAAGAAGTCTCTCAATAAAGCTAACCAAATTAAGAGAAAATGAAAGCCCTTTGATTGAGGAAAATGAAGACCTAGACGAGAAAGTTAGTCTAGGAAACAACGATGGTGAACATGGCCTCACTTCATATGAACTGGAAAGGCTGCAAAATATTAAGAAGAATGAAAATTTTTTTGCAAAACTGAATATCAATGAGGTAAGAACTATTTTATTTATGAGAGCCTAAATTTCACAACAAAAGTATGTCTTCGCAGATATATTTTTGCCATCAAACATCTCCAAACATCGGGAAAATCAAAAGAGTAAAATTGCTTAGTATACTTTGGTAGTGTTTATTAGATGCAAAGGATTAAAAAGTAAGCTTTTATGTCAAGAAGAACCATCTTTAAAATATTGAAGGTAATGTTCTATGCAATGATTCAAGGGGGTTCTTAATTTTTTCAGATGAAATCTGCATATGCAGAATCTGTTGGCAGATCTTCAGTTACGAAAAAAACAGAGAGATATGGACTGAAAAGGTTTGTGCATTGAATCATTTGAAGATAACAGTGGAGAAGACGAAATAAAATCTTCTGAATATATGTAATTGTAAGATGTTTTAGAACAACTTTCTAATACAAAACAGCCACTAGTTTTTAATTCAAAAATGCCAGAAAACAGTATTATAAAGCGCCTAGAGCACATAATGTTTAAGAGTGTCTTTCAATGCCTTAATGTTGATGACAATTTTTCAAACAGGGAGAAGAAAGAAACAATCAAGGAGCCAATTGTCAGAAGGGTTTCTATGCGCATCAGAAGAATGGACCCAACAGGGACCCCACTACCAGAACTTCCAGAGGATGCAAAGGACACAGTACAGGTTTCAATAACATTTCCATGATGCATGTTACAAATTGTTGATAAATGCTATGTATAATTAGATCTGACTGCCCTTTTTGCTTATTTAAGCTGCCTTCATTTCTCCTTATCAAACTCTTTTCATTCCCAGGTTCGTTATTACCCAAAATCAATGGGTAGAATGGGGCTCCACAGTGTTTCAATAGACAACATAGAAAGACGAGTATGTATGGCTCTTGCAATAATTCAGTTTAAGGAAATTATATTGTTTAGATTTGTGTTTCTGTTCTTCCATATGAGGCCAGAATATTCTATTTCATAGAATATAAAGTGTAAACTGTCATACATTGCAAATCTGGAAAATTTCCAAAGAGTTCTTTTAGTTTTCTATGAGATTTAAGGGTATCTACCATTAACTCTTATAGTCTCGAAAAGACAGCAAACCTTTGAAAATGGATTCCTACAACAACATAGAAGAGGACACCTGCAGCAAAGTAATCAAGGAATGGTGCAGTGATTGCAACCAGGTCTGAAATACTTCCTACTTTGAGCTTGACCTCCCTGCTCTAGTTGGCATCGATTCTTATCATGTAAGCAGTGTGTTGAAAGCGAAGAAATGTTTCTATGTCACCTCACAACAAGGGCATAAATACGTGATTTCTCAAATGTTTCAATACCACTTCTGCACTGATTTTTCCTGTCACTACGATCACTTGCCACTTTGTAGAAGGATGTTAAAGCTTCATTCATAAATAGTTTCACATGTTCCTAAAATAGTTTTCATAATTTGGTCTTTATAAAATTAACTCTTCTTTGCAATGCTCAAAGATGATGTCAGTTGCTCATTTTTTATTTCTGAATAATTTCATAGAAAACACAAATTGTCAAATCTATGAAGACTGAAGAAAATGAATTTGATTTGGAAAGGTCAGTTTATGTGTCTGGATACATTGCATGCATTTGGATTATTCCACTGGGAATGTTTTAACTCTTCTGGTAACCAATGTTATAATGAGAGAAGTTGAGCCTGAAGATCAATCACCATATGACAGACCTGAATATTCAAATAATTGTTTCTTTTATTACCTCTAGATACAAAAAAGGAATTCAAAGCTTGAGCATTGCGGAAACCCATGCTGCAAAGGTCACCCCTGAAAGAATATTTGCCCTGGCAGTCCATCCAATGGAGTCAAGACTGCTTGTATTCGCTGGTGACAAGTGGGGAAAAGTTGGTATTTGGGATGTGGTTAGTGTGGATTTCAGTACTGTCTATTCTGTCTTCAAAGATGAAAATTCTGTTGGGGAGCTACTTGTTCATCACTGAACACAAGATTTGTTTAAAATCATGATGCAATCAACAGTGTTCATGCACCTTGTATCATTGCTACAAATTTGATCTTTTCAAAGATTGCCTTGCATAAACTTCATTGAAAGATTATGTGTACAAAAACAAGAATTTCATCAAACCTACAAGTCAAAATTCAACACAATTTTAAGACCTGTTACCCTTTGCCCCAATGATAGAAAGAATACAGAGTTCTAGACAATATTGTGGCTGTTATACAATACTCTCCAACTTTGACTTTTGACGCAACATTTGGTCTTTAGTCTGTTCATTAGCATAATTGTTACTAAGCTGATAGCACCAATTAAACAACCAATATAATCATCATAACTTGATTAGTTGCAATATTTGTTTGTACTTTTTCACAAATATAACAGATTTTTTATATTTCTGTTATGTCAGGATTCTAAAGAGGGCCATGATGGGGTGTTTCTCTTTGAGCCCCACACTAGGCCAATCAATGTTATCAGCTTTGACCCCTCCGATCATTCAAAAATGCTTACTTGCTCTTATGATGGCACAATTCGTTGTGGCGACATGCAAAATGAGCAGTTTGTGCAGGTAGGCCAGTGAAGTCTCTTGACAGTTAAGTTTTTGTTTATAAACCTGTTGCCACCATTTAGTAGGCAGCTGACTCTGTGCAATGTCTGACTATACCAGGAAAATATAACATATTGCTTCCTCATGTTTCAAGTCTTATTTTTAAATTTATTTTCACCAACCAATAAACTGGACCTTTTACTCATCAATTATGGTATCATTTATTGTAACCTTATGGTATTGTGATATTTAAAAAAGATCAATTTTCAAGTCTTAAAATGTTCTTTATCTATTATTTTTAGCTTTCCATTAATGTTTTTAAAGTATGGTGTGTATATTTATAGTCATTATTTGAACAGGTAGAATGTGCATTCCTTTTGCAACTTCAAAACCTACAAACATGCTTTTGTGAATTTCAGGTCTATGAAACACCTGAGGAAGACAATGTTTTGATAAACGCATTCTGCTGGGTATCAAAGACTAACAAGTCAATATTAGTGGCAAAAAATGATTATACAGTTGGCATTGTGGATGTACGAACTAGGTATGTACAGTGAAATGTCCACACATGAGCAGCAAAGAAATTTTAATTTGTCTCTAGTTATGTAAACAGATTATGATCAAGAATTTACCTGTAGATTGTTTATTTAGTGACACTCTTGCCTTTATACTGCAAATACACACATTATTTTGAAAAATAAATACCCCTCTTCAGCCTTACAATTATTCACTGCAAGATGTGTATCTTTTCGCTTAAAATATAATTGCCCACTTTATCATCAGAATGTCCGGCCCTCAGTTAATATAATGGTCTCAGTCTTGGACCAAAGTATCCCAATATCGAATATTATTGCAAGATAAGTTTGTTATAATCATCCTGAAACAGCTGAAACATGACGGGAATTTCTTGATTTGCCAGCATGACACAAGACTATCTAGCAATTGAAATTAGCTATTATTTACAATTATTATTTCTTATTTTCTAGCAAGGAAGAAAATAACTTTGTTGTTCATGCAAAATCAGTGCGATGGGTTGATTGTCACCCCACAAATGAGAATTACTTTGTTACATCATGTCAAGATGGGTATGTGCTAAATTCACTGCAGTGTATCTTTAACACTCCATAATTTTATGTACCAATGGAAATGTTGCATGCAAACGAAAAATAAGCACTTGTTTTTCAAACCACAAAGCTGAGGATTGGGTAGACTAGTGGTATACAGTTTTTTTCCTTTCTCTTATCCATCTCTTTCTCCTTTTCCTTTAATATCCATGAGCCCAAATATTGCTGATGACTTTTTACACTTACTTTAGGTCTATAGCAACTTGGGATCTTAGACAAATGAAGAGCATAAAATCAAAGTTGAGTGAAGTTTGGGGAATTCGATCTGCCTCCTCTGCTTATTTTTCACCTCAGACTGGAAACAAAGTATTGGTTACTTCCCTTGATGACACAATAAGGTATGTTTCAGCTTATCAGATGTAATAATTTACCAGCATTTTCTTGTAATATTTTGTGTTATTTGAGGTTTTATATATTAGCTTTGTGAATATTTTTCTACTTTAAATTTAGTCAATATAAAAAAACATGCTTTTATAATTCAGTTCAGACATGTATCAATTTTGTGCTCATATATTTTATTGTAAGAATTCCTCAAGTGTTACTTCTTGGCTTAAAGAAATATACATTTTATGCTTTAAAGGGTTTATGATGTCAACACAAATGGTACTCTAAACAGCATTCCAAAATGCAACATAAGGTGTGAGGCTTTTCAATTTTAACATACTATGCACACTTTGGCACAATTATTCAACCTGTGATACATTTGCAAATAATAGAAAATTAACATTTCTAAACATTTAGATACTTCTAGATCAATCTTAAAATCTATCAATAAGCACTAGTTTCATCATTTCACCCCTTTTTCATCAAAATGTTTAATATTTTGATGTAGAATAACCATTTTATCATTTTGTCTCTTCCACTCCAACTAAATTTATTTCTCTTCAATTTGCAGTCATAACAATCAAAGCGGAAGATGGTTAACTAAATTTAGAGCAGTTTGGGACCCAAAAACAGATAATTGCTTTGTTGTTGGAAACATGAAAAGGCCAAGAGCGGTATGTTTTCCAAAATTAAAGAGAGTTTTTCTGAAATAATTGAAAAGCTTGCACCCCTTGAAATAATTTACTGGATGTGATCCCCAAAGAGAAACACCACATTTGTTTACCTTATGTCAAGCATTTTGTTTTTGTATGGTAGCACTGGAGTCTTTAGATAAATTTGAAAAACTTTTGTTTCTAGGACTTGTGTTGCTTCCTGTAATGTCCATGCTTTTTTCTAATGCCTGTCTAAGCCTGCATGCTCAAGCCATAAAACAAAAATGATTAGATATCTATTGGTTACTACTTAATCATGGAGTTGACCACAATTTCAGGTGGATTTCTACAACACTGATGGAAAAGGAAAACTGATCACACAAATGTTCCACGAGAACTTCACCTCAATAACATCTCTGAATGTCTTTCACCCAACATTAAACTTAGTCACTGGAGGTAACTCAAGTGGCAAAGTTTTCATCTGGAAATAAAATCACCATTTTTGGCATTTCTAGATGATACATTGTTCGCTTGTTACAGTTAAAAATTAATAATATTCTTTGATTCTCTGATTGAAAATATACTTTGATTCTCTAATTAAAAATTTACTTTGTTTTGTTATTTTTACAGCCAATTTGTAATGCACATATTTTTGATGCTGTAAATATATATGTATATATATTTGTACAATAAACTCTTTTTGTTTACTTGTCCTGAAACAAGGTTCTAAGAAATTAAATATCATAGGAAACAGGATTTCTTACAACAGTTCATGGAGAGTGAAGAGAAATAACCTATACAAGATCAGCTTGAAATTTTTGGAAAAATGCTCCATTTTATAATAGCTTATAACTTTCTTTAGCACCATCTAGTTCTAAGTATTAATTGCACTATTCTATAGCAGACTAAACAAATATAGTTACATTGGTTCAAAAGCATTCAGTTTTTTGTTAAAAACCTATCATAATAGATGTTTGGTTAAAAGATAAATTCACCCAATTAATTACTGATTTATAGAGCAACATCTCAAAATGCTATGAAGAAATAACTTTTTTAATGTCTACCTCCGTGAGATTTTCACTCACATATTTTTGTACATAACTACATGTTGGCTTCACTTTCAAATTCTTTTCGAATGCATAATCAAATCCAGCCTAAAATAGGAAGAGAAAAAGTGCTGAAGTGCATTACAAATCAAAGAATTGCAATTGCTAATGAGGCCTAAGATTGATTCTTAATGTTAAAACTATCCCATCTTTGGTTTGCCTACAATGTAAACCATCCCCTTCGCTTGTCACAGACAGCACATCAAACAGAAAAAAGAAGAGAGATATTTACCTTTACCAAATGCTTTGCAATTCCTTGTCCTCTGTGTGAATTAGGAACTCCAGTATGATAGAAATCCATTACTTTTGGAGCGGTTTTCTCGTACTCTAGCACTGCCCGTCCTAAAATAAAATTCATCAATAATGGGACAAAATGAAAAATGCTGGTGTAAAATGGCCAAAGCTATTAAGAAAATAATGCATAAATAAACAGATAAGAAGGTCCAAAATTAACTGGGCACATTTTGTGAAATGATGAACGCGCGGATAGTCATATTTGGCATGATGTCACTTAAAAGGAAAACAAAAATAACCTATACAGAAGGTTGCTACATCGGTTAAAACTCTTATCTTGGACGGCTACATTTCCCAAAATACTGGTCACTGGTAAATAATATTGCACAAGATTATGTTACAAAGGTGATAGGCTTACCTCCATCATTATCGAGTTGGACAAAGAAGAGCTTATTATTCTCATCATGGACGATGCTTCCGTTCATTGTTGTACACAACCTTCGAGCCACATTTACAACAATCCTTTTTGGAAAAATTTCTCTGCAAACATTCAACATTCCTTGCGCAAAATGTTTGCAAAACACTATTTCGTTTACCAAGTTCAAAATAAAAATGGCACATCCAGCCTCGTTCACAGTTCAAGCAAACCTCGAGAGGAGACTGTCACAATTCTTCCTTGTTGATTTGAAGAGTTTTTATTTACTTTTTGGTCAACTACGACATCAAAGGGCAAAATATTTTTAGCAAAATTTCCTTTCCAATGCTCTGTAAAATCAGCAGAGTGTTATATTGAATGTCACATACTACCTTAAGATTCTAAGATTATAACGATCCGAAAGCGTGGCGACTCGATTTGAGTACAAACCTACAACAACAAAAGTTAGATATTTATTGATTTCGTCATCTAGCTATGACACTTCTACACAAGTTTTATGGCTATAAGGTTATTAGATCACGTGATCCTTTACCCCAGAAAGTGCCTGACCCCCTTTTGTCTGACGCAAGTCTTAAGCGCAGATTCTTTTAAAAAGTATTCAAATCGCAATGAATGCCCAGCTTCAAAATTTCTATTTTGCTGTTAGCTTTCCTTTCCTCCAGGATTGCGTGCAGGCTAGAACCCATTAAAAAATATAGAGTAGCAACAATGGCCAAGAAGCTTAAAAAGACAACAAACTGCTTTGTTATTAGCCAATTAAGGTTTTGAGCCTTCATTAAGGAACATCCTCAATGGAATTCCGCAGATACCTGGGAACTTGGCAGGACCTACTGCGATATTGAATAAATCTATTGAATGGCATCTGAAAACATTAATGCTTGGTCATGAAGGACTGAATGGTGAATCCACTTGTTGACAGGGAATCTCCTTCTTCTTGCCAGAGTCAAACTTTGAATGCGTTCTATTTTAAGTATAAATACAAATACAAATATCAAGAAGCCTTTGAAAGCACCTAGATAGCAATAGCCTTCTTTTAGAGGCTTCTCGTTAAACTGCAAAAGTTAATATTTATGTATGCATTTTGCGAACAATTCCTTGTGTCCCAAGGACAAGATCCTCTCGAGCAAAACCCTCTTTTAGCCACACCTTGATCTCTCAAATACAGCAATTGAAGCCATGATTTACTGAAGCCGATATGTATTGCTTGCATTTCACAATCACTTGCCTCAACATCTTGCAATCAAACACTTTGTATTTATAGTTTGACGTGCTTCTTTTTTCGACTTGATGGAAACGACTTCTCTCAGATGACAGCAACAGGACTGCATGGCATCTAGGGAGTCAAGAACTAATTGACTTTCAGATTAAAATGCATTCAATTATTAGTTTAAGTAATTGATTCATGAAATATTTTCAAGGAGCCTTTGACACAAAGTCAATGTACACATACCCCTATGACACAAGATCTTGACATCTTACTAATAATCAAAGGAATTTGAGGCTGCTGAAATCATGCAAAAGCAATCATTTTACTTCCCAAATTTTATTTTGTAACAGACTGGCATCGAATACGCGAATATGATGAAAAATACCAGAGAGCATGTACTCTATGACCTGCGTAATGATCTCGCCGATGCCCTGTGAAGTTTCTTTGGACGTGGTCGTAATATAATCAATCAGCTTGATTTCATTGAATCCATTGAAATGCACTTTGAAAACATCTCTTCCTAGATGCCTCGTCATGCTTAGATGCAAGAGTCATTCCCCTGAACAGGAGCATTCCCCTGAATGCATATTCTTATTCGTACCTGCCACTGCAGTGCTATTGCCACTGCAGAGAGATATAGAGCAGACGTGTAAAAGGATGGACTGAAGCTGCAGATCGAAGTGGGAGGGCCCAGGTCTTACGTCGCAGAAACAGACAGTGACACTAAAGAAGGAAAGACAAAGTAGACATTTGTCTTGGATATATCATTCGACTTTGGGAGATATGGTAATTAAAGAGGCGTCAAGAATTCTGGTAGCTCTTTTTGGATGCTTGATGTGCCTTGCATCTTGCAAAGATGTTCTGCATTGGCAAAAGTTGCTTCCAAACGGAACTGTCCCAAACGCACGCAAAGACGCTGCCCTGGGATTCGATGCCGAGAAAAGGAGAGTCGTGTTATTCGGAGGAAGATCCAACAGCCAGATGTACTCTGACACTTGGGTCTTTGACATGAAGAATATAACATGGAAACGTGTCAACGAGACGGTTGTCAATGCCGAGGCCCTACCAGGAACGAGGTTCGGAATGGTGCATGGATCAGGCATTGGTCGTTTTACCATAGCATTTGGCAGCCAAGGGACATCCGCCTCTTTGTCAAACGATGTATTTCAGTACGACTTCGAATCGACCAAATGGAGTCGTGTTATGGTCAAGTCTGGCAACGCTGAAAGTCGAGTTTTCGCGAATGGCGGCATTCTGAACGGAAGCCTTGTTGCAAGCCATGGCTTTGGGGTGTCGAACCTTTTGTCGGATGTTGTGAAACTTGATTTGACGAAAAAGAGCTGGGAAAGTGTTCATGATGACGTGAATCAATACAACCCTGTCTTGCCGCATGCTAGATACTCTCACAGCAGCGTTATTCTTCCTGGTGGAGCGATGATCATGTTTGGAGGCTGCCTCAGGTACTTCTAGTTTGGCACAACGTAAACAGAACGCGAGTACAAATCATGCTGCTACTGTAAACTTAAACCAGGCAACAATCTTAGAGCGAAAACAGAGAAAAGGATGCTAATGTCTACTCATATTGAATATCATCGTAGTAAATGGCAAGCAACCCTAGTTAAGATAGATACATAGATCTGTATACAAAAGATATGTAATTGTCTGTGACAATACATTGTATATGCAACAACAATGTAATACAAGATATACATCATACCCTTTTTGACGTAATATGTCCAGAAATAACTCGTCTGTGATATTCCTTAGCGAAAAGAGTTCCGCTGGCCCTTGCCCCTCTAGTGATTCTTGGTGGTTTGACGTCACTACGAAAACATGGAGTCGACTGGACAGTTGCCCATCCGCTCGGACGTTTTCGGCTCTGGCCTTGCTACCCAACAGTACAGCAACATCAGCGGCCGCCATCTTGTTTGGAGGGAAGGAAACCAGTAGCCAAGTCATTAAGGTACTTCACCTCTAGGCCTTTGTACAAACAAGTCATCAGGAATGGCGAAATGGAAATGAAACGAATCTTGATAAACATGTCTGCTCTACCACATAATCAACAATCATTTGATAACATTGTCGGATGAGGGATGAAGAAATGGATATGATAAATGATTGAATGTAGTAGTAAAACGTTTCATAACTAACAAAATAAACTTGATCTGTAACAATTTCGACTGAACCAGAACCATTTTAGCCTTAACAATGTCCCTAAGGCCTGATTCTGCAATAATTCATCTGAAGACTTATGAAGCTTTAAACTTCTAAATAGGTACAAGGGATAGAAAGAGCAAATGAGCTGGCAATATTTGACAGCACAGAGAAACGATGGGAATACAGAGCAGTTCAAGAGGTGAGCATTGAGTCCAAAGTTCATGATTAACCTCTGCTTGCATTGTAAAGCTTTTATCAAGCTCTGCCTGAATTTTCACGCTACTGGAAACATGTATTAGTTAGCTCAAGTTGCAAATGGAAGAATATTTGAAGCTGCATTTAAACTTTCACAAGAAGATTCTTCGTCTCAACAGCTTGTTTCATTAAGTGAAATGAAAATGCATAAAAATATTCTAGGACCCTCGCTTTGGGCTACCGGAGCCTCGTTATGGCCACTCCATGGTGACAACTGCAGATGGCGTGCTTTTGTACGGAGGAGCATCATCTAGGTACGCTGTTGCTTTACGTACAGCTTCGCATTTTGAACCATCTACATGATCTGATATCACCTGTGAAGACTACATGTTGAACAACTACAAATGTCTCTTCTGATAGCTGCCCATGATCATTATAATAGTCTAGATCAGCAACTTAAATGGTATTTATTTGATCTTACAGGGACGGTAGAATACTTGGGGATGCTTGGCTATTGAAAGGCGATATCAATGCTATGAAACAGTCTCCCATTTCAAGGAGGAGTCGCGGAAGAAATGTTAACATGATCTTGCTACATGGAATCTTCATGTTCGTGTCCTGGGGAATCCTATTGCAGTTGAGCGCATTTGTGGCCCGTTACATGAAGGACAAAGCGACAAAATGGCTCATTTTTCACAGAAGCTTGGCTGTAAGTTGATTCAAATTTTTCAAAAGGCAAAAAATAATTTTGAATAATAACAAACAAATTTGGTATTTTTACAGCTTACTAAAATTTGACAGCTTAGATGTACTGGGAATGCTTTGATGATGGAAAATTTCTTTAAGCCCTAACATTAATGTCAATGAACTTCATACTTTTTCATGAACAAAGTTGCAAAACTACCAACTACTCTACTGGAAGATTGGAGGGTTTCGGTATATATTTCTCCCACAGAATTTAGAAATTCGTCAAAAATACACTTGTAGTCGAGGAATTGTATCATGCATATACTTAGACTTAGACCTTTGGACATAAATGTTTAAATGCTTTTGTAACTTAAAACTTTGTAGTCTACAATAACTCTCGACTTTAATCAAACGCACTTAAACTGGAAACTCCAGTGGCCGCTATTGAAGTGAATTATTTGTTGTAGGTGAGTGGTCTTTTATTGGCCTCGGTTGGATTCGGTTTGGGCGTAGCATCGTTCAAAGGAGGCCACTTTTCCTTCGCACACGGAGCCATCGGATTGGACATCATGCTGGCCGGCTTATACCAGCCACTTAATGCCGCTTTGTAAGTAAAATGGCTGATTTGCCTCTGATACCGTTGAGAGCAAATAGGGCATGTTTTCGTAAACGTGCATCATGAGATGAATAACTTTGACTTTCAGAACAACTCTATATTACCTTTCACATTGCAAATTATTGTCATTTTAGCCGACCGGACCCGCCTAAAGACGGAGAGAAACCGAAATTATGGCGACGTATTTGGGAGATATCGCATCGATTCACCGGCAGAATAGCTCTTCTACTTGCCATAGCAAACATATCGCTTGGTCTTTTTCTAAGTCTTGCACCTAAAGCTGTTTGGATTACCTGGTTTGCATACATTGGCATAATTATGATGATTTATGTTATTGCTGAAATACGGTTAAGGACAAAGATGAAAACCATTTCAATTGCTGAAGTAGACCATGATAATATTGCAATGTAAATATAAACAGACGAACTCAAGGTATAAGTAAGAACTCTTGCTAGTTTCATCAATGTAAGGTATTATTTCAAGTGCAGTTTTTATTTTAGGTAATCGGAGCTCGGTACTGCATAAGGTACTTTAAGTTCACAGCTTGCAGAAATTCTTAATACCATCCTTCGTACTTGCATCGTTTATTTTATACCATTTTAAATTTTCCTCTTCTTTCTTTTCATCGCAGCAATATTGTAATTGTGAAAATTATAATACTGTTATGTCAATCGTTAGAATTTGAAACAAAACCAGACAACATGTTGCTGGTTTTACTGACTTATTTTTCAACTCGTTTACAATGTGCCTTTTGCCTATTCTTAATTCAGAGCAAAATAACTACAATCTACTGTGCAGTGATAAGGTTAATGAATGGCCTAATTCGTTTTATTTTGAATGGCCTAATTCATAAGATCACAACGTAAAACGCAGTTTCAAGTCAAAACTGAGGAAGACCTGAAGGGAAATCATTGCACTATTTTTCTTACATTACACTATTAATCTTTACAAATTATTATTATTTCTCGATGAGCTGATGTGAAAAGGTTTTCAATATTTTACAATCATTTAGATGATAGGGCATATGGTAGTAACGAACCAGTTGAAGGAACAGCGTTCAGATCAATGTCTTTCGAGGAAACTGATAATTCATAACAGAATTAATGAACTTTTATTTAAAAGAGGCTTCAGAAAAAATAGGGAGTTTGAAAGCTGGCGAAAATATAAGAAGCGGAAGGGCCGCCATAGGGGCGAGCTCAGTCAAAAATAAAAAAGAGGGAGTACCTCATAAAAGCGGGAGAGATTTTAAAAAATTGAAAAATTAGTGGTGATAATGTTCCTTATTGATAAAGAAAAAGATCGAAAAATCAATATGCGGGGGGGGGGGGGCGCTTATTAGGAACCAAAGAGCAACTACATTAATCAGAATTTGACACAGATTGGGTACTTCTCATTACTAGGGACAAACTGCCATTGGGGCAAAGGGGCCTCAACTACTATTTGGATTACTTACATTTGAGTTGGCACAAAGGTGTTTCTGCTATTGTTGGTGTAGTTAAAGGAGCACTAGTATCGAACGTCAAGTAGTGCGACTTCCTTCTTAGAATTCTATGCAGTCCTAGTTGTACTCTTTATTACCTCCCCCAAAATGTCTAGATTCATGATTGTGCACACATGAACAAGTTGTTAGCCCAGCAAATGGTGCAATAGCATCTTTAGGATTAATTTTGCTTAAGAGTCCTTTTGAGTGGTTTTCTTAGTGCTTCCATATGAAATCGTCCAAGGTGGGGCGTTTTGGTCTGTATCTCACCTTCATCTTCATGCCCTATACAAAACCAAAACACAAGTGACGCAATCGGGTAAAAAAGCATTTGGTGTTTCTGCAATCGGATTGCTTAAACCGGTGCAGTTATGTGTCTGCATTTCAGCTTTACGGTTAATATATATTTGTCATTAAAAGCAGGTAAGAACTTTGATGTTTGGGTGCTTTAAGAATTTAATTTTTCTGACGCCATTAAAGGTCTATATTTATTGTGCTTCCAAAAGCACTTTATTCAATTCGGCAAAACATTATCTGAGTTTAGATTTGATTTAAAGTTATTTGTTTTTTTATTCAACTCATAAGACATAGGGCCTAGCTTAAGTTTAATTTGAATATGAAACAACAGCCATGGACAAATAAGAAAACTCACCCTAAGGTGCTCGTATCTTAAAAGACGCTTCTTCTCTTTGATCTTCCGTTGCTCGACTATAGCATCATGCACCTTTAAGAAAAATCAATCTTTGATTCAAACTGAAAGAGCACAAGAAAAACACATGGTTGAAATGCAGAAGAAACAACATGACTATTAGCCTATAACTTTCAGCAGAAGACAAAGCAAAGTGAAAGGAGGCATAATTATCTACAGATGCCATCCTTTTATGCCCTCGTTCTGAAACAAATCTGCATTGGCATAGAAAATGGCCTAATGAGACAACAGGCGAGGAAAATGCATGTTGACCATTCCTTCTACATTCATGCAAAGGTTGATTCAGACTGTATATGAAGAAAGCCTCTAGAAACGCGCTATGCTTTATAAAGCTTTATGATACCTAAAAACCATCTGTTTCGTAAGTTACTTGAATTTTTCCAAGGCACTATTTGCAAGGAGAAAATGAAAATCTAAGCCTAGAATTTTTAAAATTTGTTTACCTCATCATTTTTGTAGAAGTAGAAAATGAAGACGGTGATTCCCTAAAGAAAACATAAAATAATTTGTTGACCAATAGATATGCAAGTAGAACTATTGATATTGTCTAGCTATTTGCAGCTCAAAGGAGCTTTTATTACGAAGGTATTTGCATTATTATCAAGCGTATGCACCACATGAATTCAAATGTTTATTTGTTGTTAGCTATAGCATAGGATGTTCGGCTTGATGATGTGATTCTCTTTTGTGCAAGTGCAAAAGATTCTGATTTCAACCTAGAGATTACAATGCTCACCACGACGGCGTTGAAGACTGGAATCATCATAAGGTAAGGGCCCGCATCGACATCGTTTTTCGTCACGCCCGTAGTAGCCACATACCACAGAATGGCAATCAGTGGCAGGAAGAAAGCTGAGGCCACCAAACTGCGCCTGTAACCAGAGGTCAATGAAAGTTACTGCGAAGCGCAATGAGTGGCTGCGAAGCGCAATGAGTGGCTGCGAAGCGCAATGAGTGGCTGCGAAGTACAATGAGAGATTGCCAGCTAACATCTAACGCACACGTGAAGCTGGTGACAGGAGTGTAGGTAAGTTGATCATACCATGCACGTTGGTAGTTGATGTCTCTCAATTTACGTTCCGGGTGCTTCCATATCTCGTAGAATGTGATCAAACGGAGCACCAAGCTTATCTGGAGGAGCAGAAAATAGCGTTAATGTTCAGCCAATAGGCTGGCAAGATTGAAGCAATCTCAAAAGCTTTCTTTTGTATCTGGTAGGACATTGATGGCTCGCGCAAGTTATAAATTGACCTTGAAAATGGTGGAAAAGAATTACAGTATTAAGCTTGTGAATCACTTGCTCAGAAGACTTTTCAGCTCTTGGAACCACTGTGAAGTGGATTTGTATGATAAAATATGCTTTCAAGATGAAATGCATACATTGAAGGGCTGCGTGTCATGGCTGCCAAATCTACGTTGCACAAATGATGCATGATTTAACGTTTTGAGAACTATGACTTTTAACAACCAATAAGCAGTACGTACAACAAACAGTGCCGCCAGCGGGCCTGCAAAGAACCACATTTCCATGCCTCGCACATAAACCCAGCAACTGAAAGAAGATTGATCAACGGAATCGTCAACTGGTCTTAACGAGTAATAACAGACAGTGAAACGAGTCGTTGAAGAAAGGTAACTTTGCTAAGAACTGCTTTTTGGACTTGCATAATATTGGATAGACGTAGCAAGGTAATCTAAACAGCTTCTTAAACTTAATAAGGAAACTGTAAATTGAAATGAAATCAACAATACGGTAATACAAGTTCAATACAAAAAACTAAACTTGAAATTCAAAGTGTTTTGGGACAATACGCAAAAAAAACTTACTATCTGACTTGAGTGAACTTTTCGAAAGGGTAGCCAATGAGTGCAATAATGACAGCCAAGGGAAAGCCTGGAAATGAGACACAATTTGAGAGTTAGGACTTGTAATAACGCTCCTGGACTCTTTTTCTGATTGTTAGGTTATTCCTTTATGGTTTATTTAAGACCTCAAATGGAGAGCATGCACTTAGGTTTGGATAAAGGGAAACAGGAAACACTGTGGGGCTCACCCCAGCCAATGACGCTGTAGAAGGCTTCGATGTTGCTCTTGTCTTCGTTGAAGAAGTACCGAATGCGAGACAACTGGTGCACGGATTCGAGCATAGACCAGCTCATGACGGTCGTGTGAAACAACTGCATCACCACAGACAGGAAGGTGCACATGCCCTGAGCAAAAGACAACGAGAACAATCATTGATCTGCAATTCGAGATGGCTGGTGTAACTTTTATTTGGGCAGGATGCAATCATAGGTGGCAGACCAAGGCAGGCGACCACTAATGGTAAGGGGGTAGGGGCATCGAAACATCTAACTGTGATCCATAGAGACATTGTCTATAAAGCAGCTGCTTGCAAAATCTTCCTAGCTGTACAGACGAATTAGAGAGAAAAATGCGGAAAAATTAGGGGTCAGCCAAGTTTTACTGAGTAAGTTAACAATACTTCTAGGGACTATACATAATGAAAGTTCAACTAAGAAAGAATCTCAATATTGCATAAGGCATATAGTCTTGAATGGATCTTCGATCAAAATTCAAGCTGAACCTAACTGCAAATAGCTGATAGCAACATTGATCGAAACCAAACGTTGGTTTTCGAATAAAAAGATTTACATGTTGAGGCTGTCCTTACCCAATCCTTCCTCTTCGTTAATCCAAACAGAAAGACAAGCTGCGACAGCAAGCAGCCAACTGCCATGTAGATGTACATCCGACTGTACTTTGTGCGAGTGCACCTTAAAGGTAAGCAGGGGCAGTGAGAATTCAATATCCAGCTGACGTCATTTCCCTACGTCAGTTAACTTTGCCAGAATAACCCATGTCATTTATCTATGTCAACTCAATATGACGTCACAGCACAAGTCGTCTATCTACGTCACTCAAATTTACTTGTGTCGTTTAGCTGCGTTGCATCAAAAATATCTTGAAGCTTTTGTGGTTGACTTGATAGAGCTTTAGAATTCTTGCAAATAATATAATCAAAGAATTGAACGTTCGAAATTCTTTAAGGTAACACAGACAGTATTGAACAAGGTATAGATGAGAATAGAAGCTGAGTGGGCGCATACCCAAGCATGTACATCGCAGAGACATAGGCGATAAGTATTATCGAGGACATGACTGTCAGAATGATTGTGGCCAGCGTGAATGGGTCTGTCGGCTCCGGAGGCTAAAAGTCACAACAAGCAAGAAATGAGAAGGCATCTAGAGGAACACAAAATATGGTCCTTTACTGGTCACTGAAGCATATGGCATCATTGGAGGGTCTTGGATAGCTCATGGCACCATTGGAGCATTGTCTTTCTTGGCCCTAAGTAACAGGGAATTGCGGATCAAGTCTACTCCATAATATTATGATGTCAGTCCCAATAATTTATGGAAACCTCTAACGGTGCTGATCATTTTTGTAGGGATATTGAGAATTCGCAGTCAATCAATCATCGACGAATTTGTCTGTTTACAATTCATCAACGTATCGTAGCAACCATTTTGGCAGGGTAGCACCTTTTTCCAAGGGTACAAGCATTGACACAACATCCCCCCCCCCCCATGAGAGGCAACAAATTTAAGTCACATGGTGGCAAAAGAGGTCGCTTACTGGTTCGTAGAAAGGCTCCATTATAAGAGCAAACGACGAGTACGTGATGTGACTGGCTGCACAGATGGTCGTGGTGTCATTTGTTTGGACCACTCGCATGCCGTAGTTGGTCCAGTAGCCATTTTGGTACTTTGTGCTACGAAACAAAACAACCCAGTTGTAGATACCCTTTAAACACTAGCAGCATTAAATTCGAGTAAAAATATTTCATAGTACCATTATGGCTCATAATGCAATTCATGAATAGGTATGAAAAATGAGTTAAAGGAAATGGCCTACACATCTGTTGCAAAATATGTGCATCGGAAGGAGAGGTATGTCATTTAGAATGTCTGCAACTAATCGTTGAATCTTGAGGTAAGTTACACGTCATGCAATGCATATACGCTACAGCTTGTAGGTGGTCAGAGCAAACAAAGTTACCTTCCAGCAGTGGCGCTTAGGTATTGCCAGTAGACGCACCAGGGTTGAAACATTCCTTTCTGCAAAAACAGAGCAAATCAATGTGTCATATGTGGAATCACATATCAAGCAAAAAGAATCACAACAGTTAAACGCGAGATTATTCTACAAGACAGTGGTGGTAAATTTAAACCAGAAAGATATGCAGCGAAGAAAACATTGGGGATTCGAACATAGTGCAACTTGTCCTTTATAGATTTCATTCCAGAGAGAAAGAACACCTATTTTCCGGCTTCTGACTCAATCATTTTTTCAATCACTTTCTCGGTCATTCAATCGCCGTCTCAGTTACTTTTACGATCATGCAGTCACCTTTGCAATCATTCAGCCACCTTCTCAATCAGCTAATCATAGTGACGACAGCAAACACAATGGCAAGTTTTTCACTGGGAGGATTAAACCTTCGTCAGCAGCATTGGTATCTTTCAAGAATTTTGATATATTGCAATGTCATACAGGTGGAGTATTTAAAGCACTTATAGAAAGAGATTAATCAATAGCTAACGTGATCGGCTGATAACTGATGCTCTGGTGGAGATCGCTTACCTTCTTGTGCCAGAACGTGATGATGATATCCGAGGCAACAGGTGCTTTGGGGATCGGAACGACGGAAAGTGATATCACTGCAGAGTTAATGATGTACTTTGAAGAGTAAACGAGGTCGTTCTCCACTGCGTAGTCGACAAAGGCACCGGTGCTTATCAAATGCCCCGATCTGGGGGTGAAAGGTCAAAGGTGAGCATATTCAAGTGTCAATGGTCTAGTGGGTGAAGTGGCAAAAGTCACAAACGGAAATGATAAAATGTTACACTGTCGCTCAAAAAAGCATTGTGAGTTATACGCTAGGCTCCGCTTTGAAAGAAGCAAAGGAAGGCAAAAAGGCGAGTAACCTTGAGCGTTTTGAGATACCTGGTAAGCAACTGACTTGTGATGGAAGATGAAGTTTCCAATAATTAATGCGAAGATTCAGTTAAGAGTACGGCTTTGAATATAGCCAGGTGTTCAGAACATGTTTTATGAAATCTGCATCTGTGATTGATAAAGAGTCAGCACCTCACCTCCAAGTTTCTTTCAGTCTCACATCGCCCTTTGTGATTTGTTCGTCTTGAACATTGTCATACATGGCAAATGAATACTGAAAGATGCCTGTGGATATTCAATTCAGTTATTAGCTACCTTCAAGTAGGGAAACGATTTTGTATCAGCGTCGAAAGGGACTGCTTTAAAGCATTGTGGACAGTAAAAACTTTGACTTTATTTCCAAAAAAATTGAGTATTGACTACTAGCAAAATGAAAACAAAAGACGTGAGTAATAGTTTCGGGCAATTTCTTGAACCAGGCAGTCAAGTTAAAAACGTTTCGCTGAATAAATCCACAAGCTGAAACAGCTACCTGCTGGTATGGTGGCATATGGCAGCAAAATGGTATCGTTGCGGCCGTTCCACTTCCGATTTGGAAATCGGTCCTGTTTGGTATAAGCAGGCCATCTGCGATCCGAATACTTGTAGCCAACGCCAGCCTCAAACACTCAAAAGGAAAATAAAACAAGGTAAGAAGAAGAAAAAGAAGAAGAAGTAGAAGAAGATGAAGCGGAAGAAGAAGAAGAGGAAGAAGAAGTAGATAAAAGGAAGAAGAAGATGAAGAGGAAAAAGAAGAAGTGGAAGAAGAAGAAATAGAAGGAGAGGAAGAAGAAGAAGAAGTAGAAGAAGAAGAAGTAGAAGAGGAAGAAGAAGAGGAAGAAAAGAAGAAGATAAGGAAGAAGAAGAAATAGAAGAAGAAGAAGAAGTGTTTCTAAAATTGTGTACAAGTATTGATGGATGATCGAGAAACAATGCATAGAATTTCTAACATATATGCATAACACATTTCTAACATACATTTGGATATATATTAACATGTTGTCAATGGTATACATTTTGAACATATGATATGGAGCTTTCGTTTAAAGCTAAGTTTAATAACGCGAGGATGTTAATTTCACTTCGATGAGTGGCTTCTTCAAAAGCCCTTCAAAATTTTGCTATATCAATAAATCGAATTAGAACTATTTATCAAGATAAGAAGGCTTCATTAATGTTGAAGACATGGTGGCATCTTTTCGTTCTTTCTAAGTTTAGCATTTCTGATTGTGAAAGGAGATCTGCGAGGCAAAGCTACCGACTTACACATTTTTGTGCCGCTGAATCGCGTTAGGCGATACCTCTCCTCCTCCGCAGTGAAAGTTCTTTGGTAATCATAGTAGGCCGACAGTTGAAGACCGAGGTCAAACATCAGTCCGGGAAGAACCATCTCCGGAATAAGGACCGCGGTGGGCTGAAAGAAAGCTGTCTTGCTATTGGTTGATCACACTCGAACCTTACCATAACAGTAGTTTATTACGTAGGCTACTTGTCAATGTTAGTAAAGTGAAAACAGGAATTTCTGGTAAGGGAAAAGGATCACATGGGCTCATGCTATGATCGAATATTCATTCTTTCTTTCTTTATATTCATTCTTCATATTATTTATACTTATACTTTCTTTATATTCATTCTTTTACTTCTATCCCTATACGTCTACTCCTGAATCACAATTCGTAGATAAAAATGCAATATTTCAACAATTTCAATTTCATTCTGCATCTTTTGCCTCTATCAGTTCATTTCATTATCTATTTTCAATATGAAAATGCAAAAGGAAGGCACAGGATTCTGAATTTTCATATCAAAAGTAATGAAAATCATTTTGTTTCTTACGGTCTTAGCCAAATCGTAGCCTAATTTGACTCAAAAGTAAGAGATTTCGTGAAGTGAAAATTGATAGGGCTGAAACAAAAATTTTGAAATAGTGAAAATAGATGGGCACAAGGAAATTACCCTGTCTCCAAGAATACTTTTGCAGACAAAATATCCCCCGGTAGCATTGAGAATGTCCTTAAAAAAAGGAAAAACAATTGTGAACTTTAAGCTGAAATATGACTGAGAAATGTTTATCAAACATGCTTATTCACTCAGGCTTGAGATCTTTGAACTTATATAATATCTACAACATCTTCATTAGTAGATGAATTTTGACAATGGTCATTACGTTAATACATAATATTAAAGCTTACAATGAACCCTAATCATTTAGACTAAGCATCAACAAAAGCAGAACGGCTAAAAAATTTGCTTTGCAATGTGTAAAAATTTGATGAAATGCTTTATACAAGGAAATAAACATAGAAGCATCAATCTTCAATGAACATGACGTAAGTTTTTGTGCCTGCCACTTACGGTAGAGCAAGATGTTTTGAAGGGGTCTTTGCATCCAGCTACAACTGGTTGATTCCAATTGGTGTAGTTCTGACGACACCATAACTGCTGCATCTGCAGGGGACTGAGCGTGGGGGCAGCTGAAATGAGGGACCAGAAAGCAATTATCGTTATTATCGATGCAATAACTGATTACATTTCATGACCTCAATATCAATACTTGTCATTGCAGAGAAACACAGACACTTTCTTCTCGCAGCAAGATGAAGTTTGACCTTCATCTAGGTTTACCACGTACCTTCCTGATAATAGATATAGTTCAATGAAACACATACAAATTACGACAGCTATGAAGAAGTATATCTAAGCTTTCCTTTGACAAAAAATATTGAAAGCTTGGCTCTGCATCTATGTAGTTTAATAACTGGGAGGAAATATTTGCTTCTGAATCGATGTTGCATAGGAAAGTATTTTGATTAAAGTGATACCATCTTCAGCAACATGCAAGGCAATTTCAATCAAAGATGCTGTAAGAGGTGGACTCAGTTGAATACGCTATGACCGAACTTTACAATTTACTGGCTACGAAGTACTTTGCTGGCATGATCGACAAAGATTGCAAAATAATCTGCCAAATTCTCAAACCTGTAATGGTGTCATTGGTGGCAACCAGGCCATCGATGAGGGAAAAACAAAACCAAAAGATAATCATTTCCAAAGTCGAGCGAGCAACTTCGACTATCGCTTTACTCTGAGCTCGAATTTTTCAACATCAATATCTGATTCAAGACTAAAACCAAACACCCGCTATTGCCCCTGCAAAGACGGCTTTCATTAATTATGCACATATTGGCAATTTATGAAATCACCTAGGTTACCTGCATGTATATCTTTGGTTGCAGCCCTTTGACAACCAAGAGGACTTTAGCCTGTTTTTTTGCTACCATTTTCTCAAAAATGCAGAATAAGCAATAAATACATGCCACCACTTCGGGAGCAATTATCTAAAATCTACATTCTAAACCATTCTTCGTATTCAGCACGCTAAAGAGAAGTCGCCTTCAGAAGATGCGTGGTTCGCGCACTTTCTTAAAGCAGTCAGCATCATTTTGGATTTATTTAGCTGCAGTTCTCATAAGCCCAAGCATAATTCGCATCGTTAATAAGTATAATATTACACAGAAGTCCTCTTGAGAATTAACTGATACGAATAGTATTCGAATCCCTCAAATTTTACGCCCTTTTCCCTTCATTCTAAATCTTTTGTTAAAGGTTGTCTGAAGTTTGCGATTTTTATGAAATATCCTACTTCCTGAAAAGTTTAGAGCATTCTTAGGAATCCCTCAGAGGCAAAAGATTTGATAATTCACTTCAATTGAATGAGTGGGAAGCCCTGATTTCGGTCCAGGCAAAGGAACACAACCTCACATTGAGCATTGTTTTCTGATCAAGAATTCAAAATGGTGACGGATTACGTTGTTTACACTTGAAGGGTGAGATAAAACGGAACAAAAGTTGTATTTGCATTTTGTGATTCAACGAGACAAAAGGATTACTGCAAAAGATATTCTACAGTCCTTATGATGTGCAGTATTTAGCATATTTCAAAGAAAAATTTGTTGTAGAACCAGAGGAGTGTAGGCCATTTTGAAAATCAGTGAAATTTGTGCGGCGTTAATGGAGGGTTTTAGGTACTACGGAACGGGACGCTATTTTGCGGTTACAAACAGGTTTGATCACAAGGGTGAGGCGATCGACAGCGACAGAAGCGACCAGAGCTTTAAAAACCCAGGCGATTATATCGAGCCGTTGCATGACAGATTAAGTGAAAGCAGCTATGATGGTCGAAAAGAACCGAATCAGACGTATCAGAAAGCATCTACAGACAAGCAGGATTGGAAAGTAAGAAAAGATCCATACGAGGAAGATGATGAGAAACAATTTACCAGCAGGGATGCAGTGAATGGGGGCTCAACAGGGCGCCCTCTATCAGACAAAAGGGCATTGCAAAGTGATTTGAACAGCAATTACGAGAAGCCGAGAAAAACATGGGAGGGAACAAAAGAGAAATGGATGCCGGAAGGAAACTATAGTTTGAAGGATGATGTTGTGGATAATCTGGAGAACAGGCCCTTACCTACTGGTAAAAAGTTATACAGAGAACCTGTGGGTTCAGGGCAGGAGAGCAACAGCAAAAAGACAGAGCCAGCCAAAGAATATCACTACAATGAGAAGCCGCAACACAGTTCACATAAAGCAAGGCAAGATTACAATGAAAACGCTCCCAAAATGTACACAGAACCTTATAGACCTGATGACTTGGAAAAGGTGTACCCTCGCGATGAAGATTATGCTAAGGAAAAATACAGAGCTCAAGTTGAAGATTCTTCAAGACGATACATCAAGCCTTTGCCAGATAATTTTTTCTTGATAAAAAAACCTATTATCAGTCAGAAGAAAAGAATATTGATAAGGGGTACAATGATGACTTTGTTGATGATGACTTTTATACAAGTGTTGATGGGCCTGTTTTGTTGGTGGACACAAACCAAAAAAGACCTGAAACATATAAGGATTTCAATTATGAAGAAAGGCAGGCCAAGGATATATACAAGGATCAGTCACTTGCTAATTATGAAAAGCCTAGGCATGCAACTGAGGGTAGAGGGACTGACCAATTTACAGAGGAAAAGCAAAATGCAAACATGGAAACCATAGCTTATCAAAAATATAACAAAGATGAGCGATATGAAGAATTTCAACAACCAGAAGAGAAAGGAGAAACAAAAGAAAACTTGGCTGGTGTTAATACAAAACTGGTTGAGCCTGAAGTAAAAGAGCCAGTTGATGAAGAAGTATTTTGTGAAGAGATTAATGAAGTAAAGAGTGAGTTCTTAAGGCTGGATGAGCTTGAAAAAAGTGATCAAGAAAGCAACATAGAAAATGACTGGCCACCCCCTCCTCCAGATGAGATTCCAGAGGTACCACTGAGAAATGGAGCAGGTAAAAGGGCTCCGGAATTTCATGATGACAAAACCGACTTGTCACTGTATACATCATTCTTGACAATAGATGTCAATTCTAGCAGAAAAGGGGATTGGGATTCTTCCTCTCTTGAAGACAGTAAACACAGAGCTTCTCTACTGAATCTGGTGACAGGAAGCCATGAGCTTGATAATGTGGATGATGTTGGACATATTGACAAGGAAGATATGGATAAAATAAAACATGATCTGGAAATGATCTCTAAATACTTGCATAACATGCCTTTAGGTGCTTCCTTTTGGCCACAGAATTATGATGTGCTTCGGGATCTGGTCAAGTTGTATTTGGCTGCCAAGAATACAAATAAAGCTGCCCTCACATATTTGTTGGATTACTTTCTGAAACTTGACTGGCCCGAAATATTTCTCAAATGTGCAAGAAAAATTTTGAAGAGTTATCCTCAAGTTTTCTATCATTCATCTGATGAATTGGTGAGTATGAAAATTGTCTGCTTTGAAATGAACCAAGTCATTACTGTTGTAAAAGCCAAAAAATTCTTAGATTATCTTATATAGAGTATCAAAATCATTAAAAGCTTGAATGCTCAATGCATCTTAGGTTTCACTGTGCAAGTCAGTTGATGAAATTGAAGGTCAGATGCCATAATGTAACTAATTAATTCAAATGTTTACTTGCATTGTTCATTTTAACATAATTTTAAAAATACTTTTTGGATTTCCAGATTCCATTTGAAGATCCAACACCAGAGACATTGGACATGACTTTTGTCAGTCTTGAGTACGCTGTTGCAGTTATTTTCCAAGTCCTGTTGTCACTTGCAGCAGAATTTACAGAAGTACATGAAAAGAGTAGAATGATTGGTCACAAAGGATTTGTCCAGTTTATCTTCCAAGAACTTCTTCCAAAATTACACAGTATTCCTTGGGGAAAGGTAAGGAATAATTCTACTTTTCAAATAATGTTTTCAGAGCGGTTTCTGCAATTCCTTGATTCATTTTCTGATGATTTGATGTCCTTTGGTATATCGAAGAACCATAGTGCCATTTACATTAGAAGGGTTCAAATTGTTTGGGAAGAAAGCTCAAATATAAATATTTCCTAAAACTTTTGCTTTGTGGTAGGTATTGTGTTTAAGTATTACCTTTTATTATTCAATGAATTTTGTCACATTTTGTTGTTCCTACTGTACAACTGAGGTTTTTTGATGCTTTGTCTTCAGAGCACTGCAAGGGAAGAATTTTTACATTCTGCAAATGACATTCTGTACAACTTTGTGCAGTCAGCTGCAAACATGGCTTGCTTCCACCAATGCAAAGCAGTTGAAACACTCATAAACCTTAGGAAAGAAACAGATTACATTGGTGGAAACAGAGTGAATATCGGATGCCTGTTGACACTGTCATTTCTCATTGATGACAGAAATAATCAATTGATTTTGTCAGATCCAGGTTGATATGCCTCTGATTGTTTTTTTCATCAATTGAAATAAACATTACCTGATAAATAAGAGGCAAATACACAGATGTTGATGCCAATTACCATTAATTTATATGTCTAAAAGTCACTGTCAGAATATTACAATGGCGATTAAAATAATTTTTTTAACATGCAAGTTTCAAAGTATTCCAGTGATACATACTGTACACACAGATTTATTATTGATAGGTATAAAGGTAAAAATATTCCTGAACTGAAATGTTTGTCTGAGACAAAGTGGTAATGAAATACTTACCCAATGCCAATATGTTTTTTTCCAGCTCAAGTGGGCTTGCTTGTTCACTATGTGGAAGAAAGCCTGTCCAAAATTGACCATTGCTATGCAGACTTTTCTCTATCAGAGTTAATTGATGGCTTGACGAGGATTGCATCTCATGACCAAAATAAATTTGTTGTAAGTTGATTGTGATATTAAATGGATATTATGGAAATTAATTTAGTTCCAGATATTTACAAAGTCAAAACTTTTATATTAATTCGAGATGATTAGCTAAACAATTTAAAATAGTGTCTACTGAACAACAGTTAATTAATTTGAAGGGATTCATGGAATGAAAGTTCATAGGAGATTTGGAAGTTGCCCAAAATAATATTCTATAGATAAGTCCAGCATCTTCTATGCATTTATTGGTCAATGTATGTTGCAGATATGCTCAAAAGGAGGAATCAGTGCAATCACAAAGGTATTGAAAAATACAAGAGATAATGATGAAAAGATTGCTGTGTGTAACCTGCTTTGGAGTCTCTGCTTTCTTGAGAAATGCAAGCAAAAAATCATTGGAAGGTCACCTGAAATATTTGGAATAGTTCAAGATCTTCAGGTGTGTGCTTCAAATAAACATATAATTAGCTGTGTTTGTTAAGGTAGGTTGAGGTTGCAGCCTTGTTTCTTTTGAAGGTTTTCTTTATATTTATTTAGTGTCTTTTTTCAAATGACTTCTTGCCTTTTTTAAAGGATTCAGAGAATGATACTTTGAGGCAATTGGCAGAAGCACTAGTCTGGGGATTTGAAGATAAGTACACAGACCAAAGTAAGCAAACATTCATTTAAGATCAAACTTTCCACTAGGTGAAAATATTTCTTACCTTGCATTTCATAAAAAGCTATGTTCCAACAGTGACATATAATCCAAGAAGCACATGTGCTGTTATTACAATTAGTGTCTGGCCACCCAATGATTGAGACCAATGACTTTGTTTAGACATGCAATTGGTTTTCCAAAGTAATCATATGATTTTAACATTTTGAAACTTTTCTTCAGTTTTTTATTGTTATCATTGCCCAATGGTCCATTTGGAGAAGAGGGAAGCACAGTTGATAGAGATGAAAAAATTTAGATTAATATCTGTTTTATGCTGGTTTTTAAGGATTCCAACTGAAAAAGACAGTGCTTGCAAATCACAAACCCTCTTGATTAACCCTATCAGCCAGTGCTTTTTGTTTCTTTCCAAATTTTTCTTGTCATGCAATGATCGGAATCCCAGTTTGTTTGGTTGATTAATCGATTGACTGGTTGATCTCTTTTCCTGTTTTCTTGGTACCAGGCTTTAGGTGACATGTCAAAAGCTGGAGCAGTCTTTAGTAATTCTGATTGCTTTAATTTTTCTTTAGATCCTCCTCCAGAACAAGACGTCCAGCACATCTTCATCAGCTACCACCCAGAACATAGGGTCACAATGAGAAAAATCAAGTTGCAACTTGAGGAAAAAGGGTACAAAGTTTGGATGGCGAAAGAAAGCAACCAGTCATATCCAGAGCACTTGATTGAAGCAGTTGAAAATTCAGCTGTAGTTCTCCTCGGGGTTTCACGAAAGTATAAGCAAACACCGTCTATATTTGCAGGTTGGTTTGCAAGTGAAATGCAAATATTTTACAAGAAATGGGCAATACTTGAACAGAGCTCATCATAACCATAAAGGGGTATACAACACAGCTTTAAAGATTTAAAATATGTTGGGTAGCAAACCACTCTGTTGTTTGTAGATGAAAGCTAGAATCACAACTTTTTTCCCATGTTTCAAGTTCTCATAGCTGCAGTGATTCTATTAAGCGCCTATCTTTTTCTGGTGCATAAAACCATGTTACCAGGCTTATCAATAGTAAGTTAACTTCATGTAATAAAAATTTTCATGGTGGAAGGCAATGGAGGTGAGCAATGTTTGGTGATATGTAAAATATCTTTTTACTGCAGATCCAAACTTTAATTTATTGTTTGATAAACACAAGTTAATTTATTTTCTCATATTGCCACATTTTGATTAAGTTATAGCAGTTTTCCATCTTATTGGCTAGCATTGACTACCCAGTAAACAGAAGAAATACATAACTATTTTCCAATTCTATCTCTAGAGGCTGATTATTCATTCCACATGTGCAAACCAATGATACCGATAATCTTAGAGAGAAATTACAAGCCTGATGGATGGCTAGGTATGTTGGTCGGCAGCAAGGTCTGGCTTGACTTCAGCAGTGAATCAAAGTTTCAGGGCAATATGCATTTGCTGATGAGGCAAATTGGAGAGAGAGGAAAGTCAGAGCGAACTGTCAACATACTCTACATCCCAAGACAACAGTCAAAAGGTAAAATATTTTGTTAGCTCTCAAGATGGTGTAACAGCACTGTTACAAAGTACTTAGGATACAACATCAACCATTTTAGTTTTAGCTTTTCTGGCTCTTACATCTGTTCCTGTGCAGGAAACTTAAAATCTCAAGTCACAGAGTTAATAATGTAGTTTTTGGTTCCATGTTTGCAACTAGAGTGTGGCTTTGCTGTATCATCATTAGAAGAATGTGTGATCAGTTTTGTCAGAGTTGATTGGCCTATTTTTGTTATAGGAGACAGAAATGAGAGCACTGAAGGCAGATTGATTGACATATCAAGATGGGGAAATGAGGAAGTCCAAGAGTGGCTGCAAAGACACAATCTCAAAAAGTAGGTTTGTTTGGTGTGCTTTTGATACATGTATAAAAGTCATATAATGATATGGATGAATGAACGTTTAACGACTTAAGTAAATTGAACCAAGGTCTTTCAAGATAATCCTATCCCTGAAAAATTGTAAAAATCATATGTAGCACAGAATTAGACCTACTAATGTCTTTGTTATAATTGGTTTCAAATGAGCCTACAAAGTAAGAATGTAAATATTGCTACCTTCTTGGCTATCAAAACTTGTATAGTCACTAAAACTCCTTCCTATTTTATATTACTAGTCAAGCATTTAGAGCATGAGAATTAATTAACAAGTTCATTTTAGTCATTATGCTCTCTTTGTTATTTGTCAACAAAATCATTGACATCTTTGTTCTCACTTCCCTGATTTTTTCTGTTTAGTTGTGTTGCTGATGACAAACTAAATAAGTTGTCTGGCTCACATTTACTAAGGCTACACCACTTGCGTAGAGAGGTATGTTGTCCTTTGGTTTTCCAGACTTTTTTGAGATGTTGTTTTAGTATTTGCAAAAGTTATTTTTCTAATTTTGTATAATATTTCAATCTGTGATCCAAAGAACATTAAAATCTTTTGCATCATTCAGATATAAAGATACAAGGACTGGTAGTATTTTTGATACACAAAAAGTAAAATGACTTGATTATAAGTCTTTTTGTTAGCAAGTTGCTAAGGTTTGCAAAAAGAGTTTTCTTTAAAAATTATCTTAATTAAAAGAGGGTATTTTTCTTACCTATTTTACTTTTTTCTTAGAGCCCGGAGTTTTATTACAATTCACTGGAGCCTCAGCTAGGTTTTACAGATGTCATCGACATGATGGAGTTCACACAAGCTCTTGAGTCTCTCACTGACTTTTTATGAGTAGATTTCATTTTCAGGCCATTCAGCGATTAACATATATCATATTGGGTTTATTGTTGGAGAAATGTAAATAGATAATCCTGTTTATTGGGAACATGGAAGCATTTTTCCTCATTCAAATTTATATATTTGGGATCTATATATAGAAAGCTTTTTATCCACAGTAAGTTGCTTTTAGCTTAGGGGTGTAAGGGTTGTTAACAGATTATCAGTTTTGGGGCAGAAGCAATGAAGCTTGTAAATGGAACAACTGACTCTCCATAATGATTGCTCAAAAGAAAACATAAAAGGAATACCGTTCTCTATGTTTTCATCATCTGTCAACAAAAGCACAACATACCTTGTATATCTTTATTAATATCGTTTACACACAGATAACAAGAAATCAAATATGTATTTAATAATAGATAAGTATTTTAAGTGTTTAAAGTTATTTTGATCAGAACTCATCATTACACATTTTGAAATTATTTGTTAACCAACTTTAGTTTTTGGTGCAATTGATAATGAAGTAATCACTAGTTAACCACAGATTGACCACACGATATGTAATTCTACCATGATTTCTTTTTCCCTTTATTTCCTGTTCTCTTTTGCTTTGCAAAAACCCACAGCAAAGTATCCACAAACATGATACTTTGCATAAATTGAATGAAATGTAGAAATAAAAAACTTGAGGGTAAAGAAAGAAACATCATAACATTATAACAAAAACATCCCGAAGTTTGATTTTTGTTCCAAATAAAAACAAGCTTAAAAACCCAACACAATACTTGGATGAATTGTCCTGTTTCTCAAAGAAAATTGGAAAATTCTAAGAATAATGTCAATTTTCAAATAGCAAGCTCCTCCAAGTTTTCCTCTTCATTTTCCAACACAATGTCTTTAAGCATCCTTTGTAAGAAAATTGAAGGCAGGCCAGCCAGGCATAGTAAAATGGCACACAAAGCAAACAAGGAGGAAATTCCATGTGGACTGTGTGTGTCATGAAGAGCAAGTAGGACGACAGCCGCAATCGCATTTAAAGGGACCCTGAACCAGTTGATGATTCCACTGTGGTGTGCTTCAGGCAATGTGAAGTAGCGTAATTTTCCAACAGCAGGGAAATAGACTCCACACAGCAACTCCATAAACAGAAATATCAAAAAGGTTGTCCTTGGATGATTTGCACTGGCATAGGATGCAGCTATATTTGCAAACATTGCTAGATAGATAACAACTGGCACAATAGTTGTTATTTTAACGCCTCTCGAACTCAGTACTTCAAAGATTGAGCCACCAAGCATAATGCATGCCATGAAACATGCAAATACAATGCCAAGGGGTGGGTTGGCTGGATCCAACACGGGTGTCCATAAAAACACAAAAATATACATGACACTTTCAAACAATGCCTGTACTGCACCGGTTATAAAGATTTTGCGGTCAGACAAAATCAAACGAAGACTCTCACAACAGGGCTTTAAAATCTTTCCTTTTTTGCCATAATTCTCATTCCAAGTGCACTGTATCAGAAACCCAGCCAAAACTAGAAATGGTATGGCGAGAACAAAGGGTGCCACAGGGCCAAATGAGAACCAGTCAGATACTGCATTGGCAGCTATACCAGCAACAATTGCAATGATGCTGTTTACAGCCGTGGCCTTGGAGAATGTTATTTGAATCCACTCAGGGGGGAACTCATTGGCCTGCAAGTGCTCATAGGTATACCATGAATCAAAGGCTGAGAACAACAAGGATGTTGATATTCCACCAATGATCCTGCCAGTGATCAGTACCGAATAGTTCCTTGACAATTTTGTTATACAGCACACAGAGTAGAGGATTGTGAACAAGATGCAGAGTTTCTTTCTGCCCCATGCGTCAACCAAAAACCCAGCATATGTACCAAAGATGACGCTTGACGCAAAGCCTGAGACATAAATCACTGCAATCTGGGTGTCTATGAAACCGTAGAAGCTGTACAGTCTGTATAAATATGGAGCTTGAAACCATTCTGCTAGCAATGCCAGGTAATAAACGGAGAAATATTTTTTTTGGAAATCAAGAAAAGCTGGATTATTGATAACTGGTTGGTCATCTTTTGTCTTTTTCAAAAAGAAATACATCAAAAAAGCAGATAAGACAGTGACAACCAAAGCGAAATATGCAATCACCAACATTTTGCCTGAAATGCAAAAAGTGAAAACTAAGAAAAATACAAATAAGATATTGGAAAATCATAACAAAACAACTAATGATAGCTTTGCAAATGAAAACTGTCAGGGAAGATGGAGAGAAAAGATGTTTAAAATTCATTGCTTTCATTTAGCATAATCAAGCAGAACCAAGTTTTGATAAAAAACAGCACATGGTTTTTAGCTTTCAATAAATTTTCAGTTGAAAAGAAAAAACCTTCAATTGTAATAAGTGATTGAGAAATTGAATCACCACTACTGCCAAGCAAAATCCAAACGTTTCAGTGGCATTTTTTACAAGTCTGGAAATACTTGGCAGAATAAATTCAAAATCAAGGCCACTGCTTCATTAATATCAAAGGGCAAATATCAGAGTATGACAGCAACAGAAATGAGCAAACCAAAAAGTAGGAATTACAACGAAGGCTTTTTCCAAGGAAAATCCACACAAAACAAACCCTTGAGTCTACAAAAAGGAGTTTGCCTCACCTGCCGTTGGTTTAAATACCTTTCGTCCACCAACGGCCGTCTCCCTTTAAAGATTTAAACCCAGTTCTTGTGCATACCTGACTTTGGCTTCAAACCAGTTCTTCGTTAATAATCCGCCATAATTATTGTGACGAGTCTGCAAAATGAAAACGAGGCATTTCCGGTTTAGAGCAAACAAAGGTAGGACCCCATCATCGTGTGATTTTGTGCAAACCGGCGAATCAATAAAAGATTTCTTTCGTTTCTTCTCAGAACAAAGGGGCTTTATTTCTGTAATTTATTAATGCAGGAAGCGCGTGCTCGTGTCGCAGTTGAACAACAATAAACACGAAGAGAGGAGATGGAGGAAGTTTTGTTTCTCGACGAAATTCTGGAGAAAATTTTCGCATTTTTCAACGCAAAATCGTTGGTGAGTCTTTCCTTAGTATGTAAACAGTGGTTGAGAGTTTCACGGGCACCAGAACTGTGGAAAAAGCTTGTTTTGAGGAAATGGCAATCGCAACGATTTTTATACAAAAACGTAAATAGTCGGAATATGGAGTGGTACATGGTTTATCAAGAACTTGAGCAGAAATCTTGGTTTTCACCTGATGATATGAAATATTTTATATTTTGCAAAACTGTGGCCGACGAACCGGTGGTGGAAGAACTTCGAACAGTTATGTTTGAGAAAATGTCATGTGTTGCACAGAAATGGCTTCATGTTTTCCCTTACGAGCATGATGATAGCAATTACAGATTTGATAAAAACGCCGAACTTTATTTTGATACTACTCAGTTGCGTTGGGTATTTCTCGACCGAAGACGTGGGTATATAGGTGACCTGTTTCCTTCACAAAAACTGAGAATGCTACGAAGAAACAAAAAGACAAGGCACATAAGGCCCTACCAGGTCATTCCGAGCTGTCTTGTGCTGTATCGATGGCTTTGTCTGTTCAGTTCGTTCGCAGCAGCCGAAGATGGCCTGACCTTCTATCGAATTTGGAGATTCAGACTGAAACACAGGGACACGGGTTTGGTGTTTGAAATTTACGATTGGAAAGCAGCTATGAGCACGACGTTTTCAAATGGCATGCCAAGTTGTGAATCTTTCCGCAACGATGCCTTGGAGCTCCTGGATATTTTGAGCCATCCACATTTCATCATGCACCCTCTCGGATTGCAGCCAGTTCTCAACAAGTTCAATTCCTACTTTGCAAGTGCATCTGCAGGTGGAACTTCCAGGCCTCGATTTCAGAAGGAGCAAACTCCGAGGAAAAGACGGAGATTAAGATGCAAAAGCCCCGCGAACAACGGATCACAAGACGCTGAGAGGTTTAAAGCCATTAGTGACGCAAGTGATAATGACGATGATATTCAGTACAGAGAAAGACGGTACCCAAGGAGGAAGCCCTCTCCGAAGCCCCGATTGCCATTGTCACCCGTCTCCCCAGTGGCCGGCAACACAACTCAGCCTTTTGTCTTTGAGCATCAAGTCTTCTCGAGGGAGTCGAGCTGCAGCAGTGCATTGAGTGATACTGAAGATTCCGAACGCAGTGAACGCGAGAGTGACTTTGATTCCGAGTGCGAGTTTCCAGAACACGGCTATGCAGTTAACTGTGACTACTTCATAATAGGTGCCCATAGCTTGGACATAGAAGAGCAACACTCTGTGCAGGCGTCCATATCTGATGGTTGGATGGTGACTAGAAAAGCTAGACCTTGTAATACGCAGGTTTTCTACAATCCAAACGAAGGATTCTGGTTAATTGCAAATGAGAACAATGCAGAGGCAGCCCCAGGAGGTGCCTCCAATGCAAGGAGAGACAGCCTGGCACCCTCTCCAGTTTTAAAGCCCCACGTTCATGCAAGGTCAAACTCTGATATAGGCATGCAGTCTTATTTTAAAGTAGGGGGTGTTGTGGAGAAGCACAGCCGGTCAAACAGCTCCTTGAATGTGACTCAACTTTGGCCAGAAAACAGGATGCTGCATGACCAGTTATTGTCACCTCCATTGTCACCACTGTTTTGCCTGAGTGGCTCTCAGAACTCTATTGGCAGCATTGGTACTTCAATGTCATCAAAGTCCTATGTCACTAATGAAGATGACCTCCAACAGCCATTAGAAGCAATGCCATCTTGTCTAGCCTTATACCGCTTGATATGCCTTTTCGATCTGAATTGCTCCATGTACAAATCGAATGATGATGCCAGTGCCTGGTCTGTTAAAATGCTTCACAAAAAGACTGGTGGTGTTGTCAATTTCAAGGATTACAATGGTATGCAGATTAGCATAACATTTGCAAACACATAATCTAGCCTACTTTTGTCATCTCACAAACTACCATTATTTTACAATCAGTATTATCAATGGTATTATGCAATAAAAGAATAAAATGATAGCAGTTCAAAATGGAAGGTGAAATATTTTGCCCCAAAATTGATTGGTTGTCCCTTTTCAAGCTCAGTTGAACATCCGTTAAATAAAAATAATGGGGGGATGAGGTAGAGACAAAGCATTGTTTTTAAGAATATAATGACCATGCTGTCTGTTAACAGAAGCATATTATTTTGTTTTCCCCACTGCTCTGCTTTTTATCTCTACATCAATTTGTGAATGATTCATTACCTTTCAATTTCCAGGCTGGTTTCAAGTCTTTCTGTCACTAGAGTTCCCTTCCCTGCTCCAAAAAGATGAATCTGGAGGAGAGTCAGATGACGATGAGGCCACTAGCACCACAGCAAGTAGCCAGAGCTACAGAGACCTCTCCTTCGATGCTGCTGAATTCAAAACTGCTGTTCTACAAACGTTGAATCTTTTGATGGATGACAAATTTTCTCATCCCTATGGGACTGTGGCTGGATCGGTTGCTTGAGGCATTAAACAAGAACAAATTGGACTGAGTATGTAAATCAAAATCCAAGAAATTGAAAAGTTGGCTCATTTATAAGAAGTAAATAGTTGTATGATTTCTGTTGCTGTTGTTGTAATATAAGTGATGTTCGTTAGTTAAAACTTGGTTGTAGCCTGGGAAAACAGAGCAGGAAACGAAAATGTTATCAATAAAATTAAGAAAATAAATTGTATGAAATTAATTTTCATGATTTGCCTCTAGTAAAGAATTCCATAGGTCCAGTCATAGATTCTGTTTATCTGAAAAGTCAGAATGCCTACGTTTCAGCCAAAGTGATTATGATGTTATGAGTTGAGGTAAAAATATTTATATAAGGAAATTATGGCATAAATTACCCTTTCCTTGGGTTCAATTTGTTTTATCCTGCCATTTTTAGGTTAAAGTTTCAGGTTTTGTTAAGATTTAAAGACCCCCCAAAAAGTTTTCAGCAAAAAACCATATGATATAAACATTTTCCAAAGCTGGTAATATTGGGGATGAGACATTTATTGTGCTCTCGCAAAAGGATGTTTATCTGCATGGTAACTACAGATTTCATCTTCATATCAGTAGACCCCAATCCTTTTCCCACGATCGAAAATGATTCCTCATACATAACTGACTTTGTCCAATGTAAATACTGTAAATTATATTTAAAATTTTGTAAATAAAGCTGGGTTTATGGCTCACTGGAGCCCCGTTTTGAACACGTCAGTGCATTGTTGATTTAATGAGAGAACGCAAGCGTTAATAAGACTCTCGGAAGAATGTAAAATGTCGTGAGTGATTATGATTGTGGTACATAGCGTGCCTCTGTGTGCAACATGCCTTTTGTGTTATGAAATAAAACAGAATCTAGTGAAAAGGAAGTCTTTTTTAAAACAACTGCTGACAGGGATGGATTTCCCATTAATTTTTTACGCGGGAAGAAATACGACCCACATTATTGACAATAACGTTAATAATAACGATTAGGTCAATTGTAAAGAGATGTTGTCTTAGAATTAGCCACAAGAGGGAAGTAACTTAATTTGAGCATATACAAGATATACAACCTTTATTTGAGTTTACAAAATAAAGGTTGATCTAGCAACTTTCGAAATTCAAATGAATCGATTCAATGGCTAGCTAATTTGCGAAAAGAAACTAAAACGCATCGATATACGTCCCGCGTTAAAGCCTCGTGGTTTTAAAAGATGCCACTACAAGGATTGTTTGCGCATGTTAAAAAGAGAGATGTGATTTACCTTGTTTTAGCAATATTTGGCTTTTTGTTTTGAATTTTTGCAAAGAAAGCGGCTCCAGGAAGTTGGGAATCTTTCAGTGACATGAAGATTCGGAGATTCACTGTCGTCGTAAAATAAAGGTAACAATGATCGAATGGAAAGAAAAACCGAGAGAAATATTATATGTCGCTATTGCACCTCTCTACTCCTCTTTTCTTCTAAAGTGTGCAAACTTTTCCATATTTTGGAAAGTAGTTACCGATACACAAATTTCAAACAATTAGGGAACTGGAGCCAAAATACACTCTCGCTATTTTAAAATAAAAAAGTAAAAATTGGCGTTTCCAGATGAGAAATATCCGAGCAACTAACGAAGCTTGGCTTTCTTGGGGGGTTTTACATACGGGTTATCCTGAACATCTTTCATGTTTTCATGTTTGTCCTTCGAGTCGTCGTTTTTTGACGGGTCTCCCTGGCTGTCTGATTCTTCACTGCACTCCTCCTCAGTGACCAGTGCGCGGAGGTAAGGTACTGTCAACTCTTCGGGGGCGATCACTAAAAATATGACCAGACATGATCAGACATTAACAAATGTTTCAGATTTAAGTACTCAGACTTTATTAGTTTAAATTGTAACTTTCTAGGATCTGTACTAGAGATAATTAGTTGCTTAGTTGCAAGTGTCATCCTGGCAATTTTTGGTAGCTTTGAGGATCGTATGCGGGTCATCGAAGTCTCGTTTATTTAAGGGACCCCCGGGCAAAAATGATTCATTTGCATTCATCTGGAGATGTTAGACGTTGAAGACCCAGCTAACCCAACACTTGTGATTAAAGCCAGACCTGTTTTCTCACTTTCGTGTGAGTCATGGCTTACAGTCCAACCACAAATCTAAGACACTTACTGACTGTAGACTGATTGATTTGCTGGAGTACAAATTACTGAGTCATGCCTGTCTACTTAGTTTACTGATCGTTGCTAGGATACAGTCTGGCTACTTCGTAAAAGAAAAGGGGTGTGCGAAACACTGAACTGGCCAATTTTCTATTTTTACTGTTTCAATCAATTCGAATCCTTTCTTGTTTCCGTTCAGGTCGACAGCCTCATATTCAGCTGCAGCGAGCATTGGCCATCGAATAGAATGTCAGTCCCATTGAACCTGGCATGACTTTCCGAAATCTGCATATTGCGAGCCGTAAGTGCCGCCCTGAACTTACTTGGGTATTTAGTCTTGTCCATTTTGTGAAAAATCCTCGTTTCCGCTGGTCGCGTTCTGGCCATGAATCTGGAATCAAACGAGCGCATAAAATTAGCAAATAGGCAAAATTTACGATGGTCAAATTCGTGAATAAGTGAAAATCACGAGAAACGCAAATTGGCTAAGATGCAAGCTAGTAAAGAAACAAATTCGCGAAATGCAGTGAAATACAAGGGGAAAGAATAATAATAATAATAATGCTCACCCAGTTAGTGATGATTCTACATCTCTCTTCTGCGCTGCAATTTTTTCTCGTATAATCTTGTATTCGTTAACAGGCTTTCTCAATGTCTGTAGAAAAAGAGAGTAATTACTTAAACTCTGTGGACGAGGTAATTGACAAAGCTTTTTTAACTTCTTGACCTGGCCTATTTCAACCTTTTCTGGCGTAAGGAATCGCGTAAGGAAGCGTTTTATGTCATGGCGTTTTATGCGTTAGCCGCAACCGTAGCAAGAGAGGCATCGAGAGGCGCAAGCAAACGAAGGCATCCAGAGGCATCTCATTCATGATGCCTGGGTGTGATTTTATACATCATTCAAGATCATGACTGCTCTTCGACGGGGCATTCGAGTTACAGAAATCGTCTCTAACAACTGAATCAATCTTCGAGTTTCAAAACTTTCTTCACAATGGGGCAGACAGGGCCTTTTTAAGCCAATAATAAAAGGGTTAAAGAGACTCAAAAGCAAGTGGAGCAAATGGAAATTATACCCACGGGAGTTCGGACGTAGGAATGGACGTCAGGGAAAGGAGGCAGGTGGACAGGGACGTAAGGAGGACGAGGCTGCTTCGTCAGCGATGTTTGAAGAGGCTTCGGAGTAGACGGGGGTTTTGATATCCCAGCTGTAATAGAAAAATTAAATTCATTATTTAAATAGAAGAACTGCAGAAAAGTATGCGTTGTTGAGAAAACGTAAAAAGGGCCAGTTTAGCCTGTCAATACTCGAGAGAAGTCGTGCGAAGAGCCCAATTGTAAAAATCCTTAAACGAAATCAATTATTTCAGCTATATTTTGACATGACATAAACGTAACCAAATATCTCCTTTCCATGGAGGTTATGGAATTATGAAAGTTAGCAGCAAATCAATGCTTATCCTTAGGTTGCGTCCTGTTCCAGAATGAAGCAGGGCTACCCTGTTCGTCATTTCATTCGAATTCTTTACGGTGAACAATTTTTCGACAAAACCTCTTATGGCCGGATAACTGCTCAATTTTGCTATCAACAAGACCGTCAAGGTAAATATTTAGAATGAAAACAGAGGAACATTTAGAATACACTTAATTCGTGAATGCGACTCCCCATTCCCAAAATGACATACTTGCCACAGATTCACAAGGCAGTTACCCCCTGGAACACATTTTCACCAGCCACTATCTGCCTGTGGCCCTGTAACTGACGTACCAGTTTACTAATTGTACCCCCGGTAACTTCGTGGAAGGGCAGAGAGGCAATAAATCCATTTAGCCTAGAGACTTCTTTAGGTGCTCCAGCCTCATTGTGCTTTATTAGACAATGATGAATGCAATTATTCTGTTGCATGCGTCACTTACGTGTTTGACAGAGTCCTTCCTGGTCTGTGCGCGTATGCGTCGAGGTTCTCCAATTTCATTCCTGCCGAGAAAATTAACTGCTTAACACAGAGGTGCGGCGTTTGCAATAATAAGTGCCGCAGCATTCCAATAAAAAAATTCCACAAAGGAGGGCTTTTAACTGCATAGTTAAATCTGCCAAATTTAATATGCAAAATTGGATTGCTAAACAATAGAAGGAGGCTAGAATATGATTTGGCATGAACAGTATCGGCCTCTTTGAACAACTCAATTAAGTGTGGGTGTGTAAAACCTGCGAATCCTTCAATTAACTCAAGTTTGTCAATATTGGTCAAGTTGAACAAGAACGTAAAAAGAAACCACCAAAAAAACGACAAAGGTCAAACCAGAATATAAAAACGAAACCAAACAGAAGGAGCCACCTGACCCGTCAACCGAACTGAAAAACCCCTTGGCAGCTCTTAAACATATAATCATATAAATTATAGAAGGTCAACGTCCTATTATTATCCTGAAACGTAAACTTTCGATTCCTTCTATATCACAAGCCAATATGGGGTATAAAAGAACAAATTCCATTGACAAAGGGCAGCTGCACAGCAAAATTGAAGCGGCGGAGGAGATTGTGCTGCGTGTTGTTTTGTTTCCCTGTGTTGGAGGGCGGACTGGTGTTTTTTGCGAAGAAGCTTGCGATTGTTCAGCTTGAAGCTAATGCCCAGACAAATAACTTAACATATGTCTACATCTGGTTCCAAGGTATAAGGGAATAATCGTCGAACGAGGATTTCATAATGAGTGCAAGCAGCGATGAGCTAGCCGTTGCTGAAATCCGACTTGAAAATAGGCCCTCAAGCGTAGGCCTATTGGATTTGGACAATTTTAGCCTCTGCACAGTTGTTGGTTACCTTGATTTCCAAGATTTTTCGTCATTTAGCAAGACATGCAAAAGGATCAATTTGCTAACTGGGGATCGGTATTCGTGGGGCACTAATGTGCTGTTTCGAAGGATAAGTCACTTGATCCAGGATGCGTGGTTCGAGGGTTGGTTCGAAGCAACCAGTGTAAGGAACTTTAAGAACTACCCCACTTGTGCGTTGGCTAAATTAATGCGAAGGGGTGTGAATCTTGGCCAGACGCTATCCATTCTCAACAGTGAAACAATCAAGAAACGCTGGAATTCAAGCGGCCCCTTTGCAACGGAGTTATTTTCATACCTCAACGAATACACAGCTGAGGAAGTGCACAGTCGTCCGCAGACGGAGTGGCTGATAAAACGCCAGAATTTCTATTTTGAAATCAAATCTGATAAGATGATAATTCAAGTTTCGAAGCTTTACTCAGAAAATAAAGCAATAGAAATACAAGATGGTTTTGTGGAAAGTTCAGAGGAAGAGCGAAGTGACAGTGATGATGATGGTGATGATATTGGTTGGGCCCCAGTTGCAAGAGAAGGTGATGAATATGTCAAACAGCTGATTGCACTCACTTCCCAAAAGTACAAAGTCAAAGCATATTTAAATGGCAACTGCATACTGATTTACAAAAGTGACACATATGAGGAGTCATTTACACGGAAAATTACAGACACAGAAGACATCCAAGTCACATCAGATTTGCAGGGAATTGGAAAAATTACTGACATTCTAGCAAAAATATTACCAGAAACTAACGTTCCACTGCGTTCTGAATATATTCTGGATTTGTTTTTAAGCTTCCCAGAAAAACCACAATTTGTAGATGTTCCTGGTTTAAGGTTTATAGACGAGGACAAGAATCATGAACCAAAAGGTCCTGTTTTTCAAGAGAATCTTGCAGCCATGAGAAAAGCGGCCATTGAAGCTTACAACAGTGAAGCTAACAAGTTTCTTTTGGATGAAATGAAAAAACAGGACCTTGCAGAAGAATTGGTGCTTCATCTAGGCACCCTGCTTGAAAAGAGACCAACTTTATTTGTGAACATTGACAAGTGCTTCCATATATCAGGAAAGACAGGCTTTGATTTGATTTTTGCAAATGAGTTGGCAGTGAGGGCCTTACTGAAAAGAATTGACTTTAGAGGGTCATTTTGGGGTGCAACTGATGACTATGATGATTTTCATAACTGTGTAGTTATGTTCAGACTACTGCTAGGCCAACAGCTGAAAATTGTTTGCACTTGGGATTTGGATGTCACTCCAGGCATGACAGAAAAGGTCATTTTACAATACCAGTTCTATGTGAACAATTCCCATTTTCATTCCTGGGATACAGTTGCTGTTTTACCACCAACAGAGAACTGTCACCAAATTAACAAAATAACTGAAGTATTCAAGAACTGTTTAAAAGCTGATTTTGGACCAGAGCAAAGTGCTGATATCTTGACAGACAAAGCCACTGCAAAATTTCTTTTAGGAATAATTAAGGGTCTACTGAAAGGGTTGAAAAGTCTGCCATCTCAATGATGTACGAAAGAACTGTCATTTCTCTACAGAGAAAACCTAACATGTAACAGAAAAAATAATGTTTTAATATTTTTAATAGATGTGAACAAATAAAATCTGCTTATTCCAGCACTCATCACATTGTTTACAGTATTGTCTTTTTATTCATGGGGTAATTATATATCTTACCAAGGTCAATGAGAGCCATTTTAACATCAGTTACATCTGGGTATGTGCGATGACACTGTTCACAGTATTCACGGCTGCACTCAGCAATTTCAGTGAGATCTGTAAAAAAATTAAAATGAGCCATTTGACACTCTATATGAACAACAATATAAATTCATAAATATATTCACCTTGGAGTTAAAACACTAATTCAATTTTCATGTATTCAAATTAATACTGAAGCATTATGAATTTAAGTTCATATTTAATAAAAGAAATTAAACGCAGAAATATTTTATGCTATATTTCATGTGCACATTTTTGAGAAAAAGCAGCTTGCAAAATTTTTCTGTTAAGAGTAAGTTAAGTTCTGGGATTTTTTCTTCATTCAAGTAATGTGCTTTCAGTAAAAAAATAAAAGTAAAAATATAGGTATGGGAATCAGAATCTCCAATGTCCTGAACATATAAAAAAGCATGTTTATGGATGAAGAATCAGCGAAAAATTGCTGTATAGTTAGCATTTAAAACATTGAGCTGTGAGTATTGGGGCTTTTGTTTATCAAAACATTTAACAATAAAAATAACAGTGTGACAACAGGAGAGCAGTTGAGTCAATGTATTAAAGAAGAACCCTTTAGGACAGCCATAAAATTTAAAAACTATATCTCACTATAAAAATGGATTTTTTATTTGCCAAGACAATTAGAGTTTTAAGTAAAAGCTAAAATGCTGTGAATAATGATAGACAAATGGTCCACATAATGCTATCAATTTGGAAATAGATAAACAATTACTTATCAAAGAAAATTATTGATGTTGCAAAAGTTTCCATACTCTAAAGCACAGGTTATTCTGAAACTTAAAACCTATTCAACACAGTCCCCAAAAATGTTTACAGAAAAAAAAATAAACATCTTGTAGTTACTTCTCCGGTTAACTTTCTGGTTTATGAACCTGCTTGCAATACCTCCAGAGGTTTAAAATGAATATAATGCAATATATTTTGAGACAAATTTCAAAATGATTAGCAACAAGGTGTTTAAGTAAGGTTTGCACATAACTGGAGGACCATGTGACAGTGTAATAAAAATTCATAACTGATACAAAGCTTTTGGCATTAATAAACTTCTATTTGGTCTCATTGCACTTTGCCTCTTTCCTTATTTCCCACTTGGCTGTTTGCACTCTAAAGTCATGTAATATGTCAAAATCAAAAGAATTTTTTTATTACCTACAATAATAACAAGTTTTGTTTTCAGATATGATAATGAAAGTTGATTACTCCACACATAGGCAGCACCAAGAATTTTGGAGGCAAAATGAGGAAAAAATGTGTCACTTAATCGTATGGTTGTACAATAGTTCTAAATATTACACAAGGAAAAACCCTTCCCTATCTTCACTTGCTGAAAACTATGCATTCTTCACAACAGATGCTCTTTACAGCATTTAACCCTTACTTGAAAAGCTTGCATGGTTTTCTGGTTGGTTTTTGTGATCCAAGTAAGGTATTATCGTGGTTAACCATGGAAAGCTTAATTATAGGAAAAATTTTGGTTTATTTTAAGGCTATTTACAGTTGTTATCTCGGTTAAATTTCATAGTTTATTATTTACTTTGTCCTCATTCATCATTGATTGGAAGTTTAGGTGAGATATCTACAGGAACATGATTCTGTATGATAACAGATAAATTTATGGGCTTTTCACATACTCAGTATGTCTTAGAAAAATTACATTAGAAAATTATAAGTAATTTTCCTAACTTTATTTCTGCTTTAATATCTAGGTCCCTTACTTTCCACAACTGGCTCTTCATTTTGATCATTTTCATTGCATGTTATTGGCATTGTCAAACCAAAAGGCCATATTTACTCAAGAGCACATGCCAAAATTATGTTTTCTTGTTTCCTGCTGTTGTGATACTTTGCATTGAGCTTTCAAAACTATGACACTAAAGACACTTGATGCTTGAGGAGCTCTCAAAACTATGAAACTTAAACAGAAGCTTTAGTATTTTCTAAGAAGGAACAATGGCATGGAACTTCCTCTGTAAACTTTAAACCTTATAGCTTAGTCCTTATAGCTCTTTAAAACGTTTTATTAAGTAAAATCATGTACTGTACAAATTAGAGTTGACCATTCATAAAATTCGCAAAGCTGAACAAGAAACCTTTATCTGAAACGTTTAAAATGCTGAAATTCAAAAGGAACATTGTTGGTATTACTACTAGTTCAAGATGAATTAAACAAGGGTTTGGAGCTCTTTCGTTTGTTGCTAATGATGAGTTCAGCGTACCAAAGTTAGAATTCTAATTCTGTGCATAATGATAATATACTTACAACTTTGCAACATTTCTGTAAGTGTTTCGAGTGCTAATTTTGATGCAGAGTCAAATCCCTCCTCTTTACAAATAGTAGAAACAGAATGCACAAGAGCTTTTCTGTGAGTGGACGTCGACCCTCCGACATTGCTGGTAGCCATTTTGATTGAGGCCCGTTCCCTGTTGCTGCCCAGCAGCTATTCAAGGCGCTGCGTAGCAAAACATTTCTCGTACAAATACTGATTCACTTTCAGTGGCGTAGCCATATACGTCACTCACGGCTGTCCACTATGTGGAAATCCTTCTTGCCAGTTATGGGGCTTGTCCGAGTGGCTTCATCTTCAGATGGAGGGGCTTCACCCTTCCATTGAGGTGTTTCACATTTGGATGAAGGGGGTTGGGGGTGTGATGTTGGGAAAATGGAGAATTGTGAATCGTAGCTCCTGACGCAATCTGGACCTCAGAGCTACCGCTTCCCCCCTCTAGCAGAGCCAATGTTCGATAACCTTTCCAAGTGAGGCGACCCCCGTCTGGGCCAATTTGAAATCGATATCCCTATCCATGTCCTGCGGAGGAGAAGCGTTGTCCTTTGTAAGCACGTTGGAAACCGATTTGATTCCTTTTGTGTGGAAACCTCATGTTTACTACAAGGTCACTAACGATCACAACTTTAAAAAGCCTAGTCTGTTTGGAATTTGGCAACAAGTGGTTCCTGGTAAATTTCAAAAGACTAATTGCTTAACTTTTAATAGCTGAGGCTAGTTATCCTGTTGTTTAAACAGATTCAAGCGTTGTTTAATTTGGTCGTTCACAAACAGAGGTCTTCTACAAACGCCGAGAACTGTCAAGATAAAGTTTATCAAAGATGCCACAGAACAGCTATTTTGCTAACGGGCTTGCTCATCCGTTCCTCCAACACCGAAACATAAACGCTAGTGAAACGATTCAGCAAAGTTTTGGCGGGCATCCTCCATTCGATGGCGACAACAGCGGACTGAAGCGGAAGCAACATTGGACTGATGACAAGGCGGGAAATTTTGAAATAGAAACAATGCCGCTAGGACCAAAAGCTCAGGTATGATCCGCAAAATGTTTATAGATACGTTTGTTTGTATCCAGATTTTGACCAAAACATTGGAAACGAATCTGCGAATCGTACATTGTTCGTGTTTTTGCACGTCAAAGTAAAACACCTGCCCATCTCAATTTGTGTACAGGTGATGTTGATTCTAAGTGCCATCTTCTGTAAGGAAAAGAGCTTCGAAAGGTCCCATTTGATCTCTTTTATTTTATGTCTGCCTTAACCAAATTTGTCTATTTGTTGCAGAAACTAGTACGTTTGTCAGATGACACCGAGACCTGTGCCTTTCAAGCAGCAAAAAGCCCAGCAGACGAGAAATCGCTTCCAGAGAACCAAGTGCAATTTTGCCAGTCAATGGTTGCACACATGACACCATCCTTTCATGCTCCTGAAAATCAATCTTTGCTAGAAAGTTCTGAATTAAGTACAAAGCCTGCTGATATGGAAGTTGATTGTCAAATGCAAACAGATGATGTGGAATGCACAGTGGCAGAAGAGCAACCAAAGCCACAATATATTGACTATGGCTGGTATAGTTATTTTTACCTTTGATGGCATCAAAAAAATCAGTTTCTTCACTTTCACCTAATAAAGAATTTAATGTTAAATTTTGGCATCATTCCTCCTTCCATATTTATGTATATATATTTAAGAAAAGGAAAAGAAAAACAGTGAACTAGCTTAGGACTGATCGTGATCATTGCCTAACTGGCTTAGGACTGTTACAAAGATCTACTGGGGTCATGTCCTGGTGATAAACACATCTGATGTGTTCTTTATGAAACTGCATTCTCAAACCTTGAATTTGGAATCTGTAATGGCAGAACAATTTCAGATCTTTTAATCCTTCTTCCAAACAGCACATGTAGAACCAACCACTTAGCTTCATACTATGATTCTCCTGTCCAATCAAAAACATACACACAATATTTCATATGCATACAATTTCTATTCCCATATTCAAGTCTTCAAATACACAGGGACAGACTCTCAATTGAGTCCTTGTTGTCTTTTATTTCCTTAATCTTGTTTTGGTCTAACGCCATTCTTACACACCCTATCCCAGCCCACCTTTTCTCTTTTCTTTTGTTTAATTATTGCATGCTAATATAGTGTCTCTAGCCAGAGTTAAAACATTGATGACTTAAATAATTCACTGTTTATTATTGTAAATCTGTTCATGTCCAGGTTGTAACACTATATATATATATATATATATATATATATATATCGGTGATTTTTGTTGCTACTATTATACTAGTTGTTTAGAATGTCAAAGAAAAATTTCCAGAAATGCAATCAAAATGCTCCTTTTGTTGTTGTCCTTATTGTGATACTGGTATGGATTTTCTATAGTATTACCAAAAGATGTACCATTTCAAAGTGCCTGAATGCTATAAACTTCTTTGGCCATTCCATCAAATATCAGAACTTATTGGTTTGCTCATGCCCAGTGAGACAAGAACAGAGGAGACCGTCACCTTGGGGTCTACTTCCCAATCATATTAGAACCTAATAGTTGTATTGTTTTTACCCCAAAAAGGTTCTTGTTGGGTGTTTATTGGAAACCAGGGGGCATGTACAGTGGGTTTTCCAAACAACCCACTTGATGGGCCTCAAAATGCCTTTTGTTGTCTTGAAATGCTTTGAAATACCTTTTTGCAATCAAATAAGAGGTGTCCCATCTCCCTTCAGTTTTAGAGCTGAAGATGTACAAGAACCAAACAAGAGAAAGCAACATTTTTACATCTACAGATGCAAACCACAGTACTACATCTTTCACTAAGTAGGTTTCCAAAATTCTATCCAATTTCCTGTGAGAGAAAATTTCTGAAAAAGCTGAGATTTCTTGAAAGTTAAATAGCAAGGAAATTGGAACTAAATTTGAAATAGATGATATTGGCTTTAATGGTAAATTTTTTCTCACATTGATGATGTTTTTCAGTACTGTTTCAGTTTTTTTAAATAATTTTCTCTTCCTGCTCCTTTTAGGATTGGGGGGTGTCATTGGCGACGAAGCATTGACCAAGCATCAAGTTGGTGGGAAGACTTAGTTGGATGTTGCCATGGTTGCTAGGGCCAGTGTTGTTGTGTTTGTTGTTTCATAAAATGGTTATTAGTAGAACTATATTAAATGGATTGTGTTATAATCAACCAATTAAGAGACCTGTCATCACAAGGCTTTAGATACGGTTTAGAAAGCAAGATTTTGAATTTGCAGTCCTGCATCTAAATGCTGCCATTCCTGATCACATGTTGTGCATTGATTTAAGAAAGCGCAAATATATACAAAGGCCAATGTTGTGGAGAGTAAGCCGTCTATGGTGCATGGTACTTGTTGTCAGGGCAGGCCTTGGTTACAAGCAAAGAAGCATTGTTAGCATCGGCTCCTGCAGGTATTTTGTTAGTACCTATCTCTCTGACAGCCTTATCCTTATGACTATCTTCTAAACATAAAGGTATTGTTTGATGCACATTAGGGAATTCCCAAAGGACCACCAGGGACTATAAATGAAGGATTTTGTTGATGCAATTGTTTTTGCCGTTTTAAAGTAGGAAATGTTTGTTACAGGACCTAGGAGTTGACATAGCAATCTAATTTAGTTTTACCATTGTTTATAGTCATATTAGATAGTTGTTAAATAAGGGAGTTTTCCATTTTTAATGAGAAGTTGGCATTTATGCGCAGTTTTAGAGAGTATTACAATTGAAACTTTTTGCACCAAAGGTTATTTCAATTTTCAAAACACATATTTTGAAGTTCTTAGTATAATTTTGCCAGAAAAGGTTTGATGCACTCTGTAAATGATAGATGTTATTAAGTAGAAGAGTATTTAATTTTGGCTCAGTTAATGATGTCTTAGTAAAATGTTTTTAAAACAAAAAATAATAAAATGTTGTTTGTAATCTGTTTCATTTTTTGGCAGTCGCTCTAAATCAATCGGTCGTGTACAAAAAGAAAGCGGTTTCAAAGACACTAAATTTTTTGAAAATCAATAAAAGAAAATTAAAATTAACAACATTAAATTTAGCAATAACTTACACATCTCTTTTAATAAGTAAGCAACAAATAACTTACATCTCTCCGTATTCACCTATGCTTATATTTGAAAAGCTCGAGTTTAAACTCGATGTGCTACCAACTGGTGTATTTTCACCACTTGAAGAAATTAGGTCAAGAGTATCCCTAGATCCCGCCATATCCCTAGATCCCGCCATATCCCTTGGTTGTCGTTGTTCTTCGCCTTCCTTCTCATAATAATCATCATCATCCTGAAAAAAGTCGTTTGTCGATTTGTAAGAAGACCGTTCCGATTTCATATCCTCCTCCGCATTCTCGTTAATCGGCTCAAACAAGTCTCTCTGTGCGTTGAATATCTCAGAAAACCTGCTGTCTCTCCGGTCTGTTTTCCCAATCGTCAGACTTTCATTGAGGATATCCGGCTCAAAGTCGTAGGCGATACCCCACATTTGGGGGAAACAAACGTCCCCTTTGTCTAAATCGTGTTCATTTGGAGGGGTTGCAGTGCTCGGGCTCTCAAACGAGGCCATTAAAGTTTCCTTGTAGTTGTCGTTTGCCATTACAAGTTCGCCTTCAAGGCAGCCTGTCCTCACTTTGTCGGTGAAAACCAAATCAAGAAGTTCGCCAGCAGCTTGCTGGAGGCTACAGATCAGGACTAAGACAAGCGCATGGGCGGTGATAAAGTAGAAGCTTAGGAGAAACGTGCAGTAGAGTTTGAGGGGCTTATCTGCTAGGGACTGGGCACCAATCATAATCATGGTATCCATGGTAATGTATACCCCATCGATGAAGTGGCCCTTGGACACCAGTGCTACAATTCCTCCGATCTGAACAATAATGGTGCAAATGGCCGCTGAGATGGCGAGTGTTTTGACGTTGAGGAGGCGTATATGAATGTGTTTAACGCGTTCGATCTTAGCTATGCATTCGATCATGGCATCGCGGAAAAAGTAGGCCACTGATACGATAATGATCACATACAGTGCGAAACCAAACGGAGTGGTAAAGACATAGAACAACTTTGCTTTCCAACTGGTCAGCCTGAGTCCACTGTTGCCTAGGAGGGAAAATGTCGATACAAAGCAGGGTCATGCTAACATGCAACAACCACACGGCTATTGGCATTTTGATTTCATCAATTTTTCATATGTAAACAATAATTGTTTTCTACCACTACCTACTTCTTAATACTTAAAGGGCATTGACTAAATATCAAAAGACCTTGGTTTATAAAAACAGTAGTTCCTTCCACGTCAATAAGAAAATGTGAGCCTAAAACAAAGCGACCCAGGGCCTAACTGTTCTTTTGAAATCTGCCGCGCGGCTATTTGCTTACGCCATTTAGGTCCACAATATGATTCCAACGTTCTGTCAATAGGCTTTGGGTTATACACGACCTATTTAAAATCGATTTGTTCCTTGGAAAGTGCTTGCAATATTTACTGACAGAACATCTGCTGCCTAAAACTCCGCATGCTTTTTAAAGTGTTTAATTGGTTCTTAATGTGTTTGGGATTCAATTAGAGCAGATGTACGGTAAGGAGGATAGATCACGCTTTCGAAAACGTGCTCCCATTCAAATCCGAGAATAGTTCACTGCTCATTTTCAACTCTCCAACAAACGAGCAACACCATTTGTCATATTATTGCCCGCTTACTGAAAACCTATATTTCTCACTGTACAGACTTCCAATATTCTTTCTCACTTTTAATGTAACTATTCTTAGATTTATAAGAGAAAGGTGTCTATTGGTTGTCGCAATCTTAAAGCTCTATTCAAAGGCATCTCGTTCAGAATATTACTGGATGCTCTTGAAGGATGATAACATAAAGCTTTTATTGTGAATTGTGGAGTCAACTTTTAGAAACTAGTAGCGTGAAGTTTCTTTCCCGTTCTTGATTCTTCAAACTTTCGCGAATTAAATGAATAATTATCCATCTTAGAAACCAATTTCCTTTAAAGATACTTTTCTAAAAAATTTGACCATGTTGATGTACTTCTGTCCAACTTAAGGGCTCAATAACTGCATGTGATGAGTCTTCCGAATCGCTAATGTCCTTCTACTAACAGAAAACAAGTGACGTTATGAAAGTTCGCTTATCATTTCAAAGCATACTACTACGTAAAAGTTGTCAGAAGAAACTCACCTAAACTCGTAAATGACGTCATAGCAAATAGATAAGCATTCTCGATCGAATCGAATCGATGCACACTTATGGGGTGTTCTTCCTCCCTGCACGCCTTCCTCAGTTCCAGAACAGCCGCCTCCGTACCCTTGCCCCACTGTCCACTTTGCAGCTCCGTCACAAGCGAAGTGATCTTTCCTGCTCCGGGTCTCGTATCCTGCTTTTCAAGGCTCTGTATTATGACCGCACAAATCACAACTAGGACTTCCAGCAAGGAAACCAGGAATGACAAACGGCAAAATGAAATCGAAGTTCCCATGTTCTCAAGGTGATCTTTCGGCTGTTCTTTGCGTTGAAGTTCAGCTGATACGAACTCCTGCTTTGGTTTTTGCTCATCTGATTGATTCAGACAGCCTCTATTGTTTTCTTGCCCAATCAGAGTTTATTGAATGTTTAATATGCCTGGCATTCCGGGGGAAGTTACCGCAGTCTTTTACCATTTATTATGAACACAAAGCTGTTTAGTTGTTACTAGATTATTTCAATCGAAACCAGATATTGTTTGTTCAAGAATGGAAATTCCGAAAGAAAGAGCAACGAAGACTGCATATAAACTGAGAATAATTATTTTTTTAATTTTTTCGTCCTGGAAGCGTTGCTTTTGTAAAAGCACATTTCCTTTAGAAAAGCCGGTCCGTCAAGTCAGATGAGTTACGTAATTCAAGTTACATAAGGGTGCAGCGTTCCTTAAAGCTTAGATAACTTATGCTCTGGTGAAACAAAATATAAGAGTTAATTGAAGTTTGGCTCGTTTTTATTCATCCCAAAGCAGACGAATTGCGGCAGGTAATAGTCTCCTTTATTTGGACACTGAATGTGTCCAGTGGCGGTTGCATAAACGCCAAGCTGATCGCAAAGGATCGATGGATGACGTCATCTGGATGCTGTGGCCTAGACCAGGGTCAATGTCCGCAGCGAATAAGATTGGTAATGACAATGACGATGACAATGACGATGACAATGAAGATGACAATGAAGATGACAATGAGGATGACAATGAAGATGACAATAGAGAACATGCAGGGGATAGAGAAGAAAGAGTAGATCGCTGCCATCGTAGGGAACTGAGGTGTGGAAGAAGAGACAGCAGGCATTAGCAAGCAAGAAGATCCTGGTACAAGATGATCCAATGGACAGACTATCTCAAAGAAGTCCCTTTGAAAAACAAGTCTGAACCAGCATAACTAACCTGGTTTCTACGATGGACCAAGTGCGTAAAAGGTTTCCATGGTGGTGTTTGTGCATAGCTTTCTCTGGAAGTGAAGCCCCTCTAGTGGTGGACTGTTTGTGTTTGCGATGCTTGGGTCTGCGATGTCTGTGTCCGTATTACTTGCGTTTGCGTCTTTGTTGACTGGGCTACGTCATCTACTTCTGTTTTCCTTTCACTTGCCACTCTTGAATCAGCACATGTTCTGCTGTAGAACGTTTTCCTTAAACCGACCTCAACCTTCAAGCTCTTCCATATCTCGGTGATTTCTTCCATTGAGTTTATCAGTGATGAAATGAAGCAGGCGACGATTGCTAGGCCCACGATGTTGTAGAACATGTAGATCACGCTGGACACCTTCCGCTGCGTGTCGTTCACTTTCGGTACAAGGTCTCCAAATCCCACAGTGCTTAGCGAGATGAAGCAAAAATAGATACCTGTTGACAAGCATTTGATGTATATTAAAACTGAACAAATGGCATTTCACTCGTGTTGGTTTAGTTGCCTGCTATTAAATCCATAAAGCATTGAACCGCAAAATCGCTGCAAATGATACACAAATACCTAATCGTGCATGACATTCAAGCTTAATTTTTCTTATCAACGAAATGAAAGCGACTTTGATCAAAATCTAATAATTTTCGCTTAAACTGCAAAGCAAAGTTAGGGGTTATTCTGTAGAGGGGCATTAGGTAGGACATGAGGGCGTGAAATAATTGTAGATGAATCAAAGGCTGAAACTCAATCAGGTCTATGATTTTAGTTGAACAAAATAAAAATGTAAAAATAAATAGAGATATAGAAACAAAATGAAAGCATACCGACAAAATGGAGATACAGATATAAAATGCAAATATAGGAATTAAAAGGAAAATACGAAAGAACTGGTCATTTGCAATGCCGCCAAGTCGAGCCATTGATCATTTGCGCCTAGTCTTAACGGGAGGAAGAACTAGGTTCTGTATTACCGGTGTAATCAAACAAACTTAAATATTTACGTTGGCAGCACAAATCTGAATCAAATCTGAATTAATTAGCAACGTTTTACATTGTCAAACCAGTCTAAATATGTTTCAGCTCGTTTCAAATAACAAACAATAAAGCAGCAGATTGTGAAGATTCATGAAGCCTGGTGATTTTTTCGGCTTTTAACGAATCTCAAAATTTTAATTTCAAACTTGCTAATTCAAAAGAAATTCTGATTTAATCAGATTACATTGTTCAATTCAATTCAATACCTCCAAGCACCACTTTACAATTCAACACACTCAATTTAATCATGTTGTCGATAAGCAGCAATTTTCACGCATATTGATTTTTACAAGGCGTGTCCGGTGAAACGCTCAGAAGATTAAAAAGAAATTAACTTTGCTACCAATTTTCAACTTGTTAATGCATTTTTATAAAATTTGCTGGATAAGTTAGATCACAACTCCTTATTTAATTATTTAGTCCATGTGCTCGCGTATTTTAGAAGTAACATTGTTTGTCATTATCCATGTTGAGTTCTGAAGTAATCTAAATCTGCGATTTGATCTAATCTTTCGATTTACAACTTTTAAATTACTGCTTTTTTCTATCAAATTTAATCTAAAAATCTGCAATTATGTTATTGGCTATTTTGGCCACACATGAAATGAATTGGCTAGCTCTTAACTTTTCCTGTCTTTATCTCTATTTATGCTAATCCCTTTTAGACACCTGGTGGCCAAGAAGCTAAGAAAGATTTTCTAAGAAAACTTGGCTAATGAAATGAGGTTAACGAAAAGCATTCTGCATTTGAATTGCCCCAAGGCCAACCTACCTTCGAAATAGCTCCATTTGAACGAGTGTGCCCCGAGGGCACCAACCAGAATTGTTGTAGTCATCAGCACGAAGGCGGATATTAATACTTTGATATTCATGTGCTTGACATCAGACGATTTGTGTTTCCTCGCGGCCATTTCGAATGCCTCAATCATCTTTCTTAGCACGTGGATGATCAGCTCGCCAGCGTTCTTCAAGAAGAGGGCGTACAAGGGGATTCCCACCAATGCGCTCAGCATGCAGAACAAGCGACCTCCAAATGTCTGAGGGACGAGATGCCCAGTGCCTCGAGATTAAGAACAATACAATTGATACAAGATACAGATACATTAATGCAGAGTGTTTTCGTAAGGGTAAAATTAGTGAGGATCGAAAACTGAACCTTCAAAATTAGGTTCCATTTGATCCTGGCATGAAGGTGGAAACAGCTTATAACCGACAACCTTTGATTGGCGAAATGGTTCAGGAAAAACTTTTACTTTTACACAAAGCCTGCCATGATAAAAAGTTGTTGGAAACAGCCGTCTCTCTCGGCCAGCCTTCACTGCGCAATCATCATGATTATTATGGTGGTGGCGATGCTCATGGTTATAAGGGTGATTACGGTGATAACAATGTTCACACTATGATCACGATTATCAGGTTGTTACCATCATCACGATTATAGAGGTGATTTCAATGATCACGATTATAAGGGTAATTAAGATGATCATGATTATCAGGGTGATTACTATGATCACGATTATCATGATGAGCGCGATTGGTCATTTAAGCTGCTTGTGTTTATCATGGTGATCACCCACTGGAAACTAAGCAAAGACGAAGCCCTTGTCACTGAACCACTACCAAGCTTACGAAAGAAATACCTTAAGTTAGTGTTTTGAAAACGGAGCTGAGAAAAAACCTGCCAAAGGTATTGATTCTCTACCAACAAGGCAGACTGAACTTGAAAGCCGGAAATGACTTGTAGAATCTGGGCGTGCTACCAATGTTCAAGAAGAGCACGGTTTATCCAAGGATTGACAATGTTTGCCTATCTGACAAAAAAATTGGTGCAAGCAATAAAAATTGTGGAACCCATTTCCTGACCTTCTGCATGGAGCAAAATATAGATTCATTCCGAAGAATGAAAAGAAAATGCAATAGGATAGTTAAGGGAAAACATCGGGTCTCTTGCAGGTCAACCCCCTCGCATAATCAGACGGCGTTTTGTCATCTTTTCTAGTGTCGGGAGTACAGTTTCATTTCTAGTTTCAGGTTTTCTAGCTTCATTTTTCTAGTCACAGGTAATTAACCGATGTTGATTTTTCAACAGGCTATAAAGATCAGTGTTGTTGTTGTTGCATGGTAGTCTACATTGCGACCATTACGATACTTTGATACCAACGAAAGGAAAAATTGCATAGAGAATGTCTTAAAACTAAAAGACTTAAAGCTTGAGCAACAAGGAAAGCAGCCTAATATTATTGTAATGGAGACTTATTTATATGGTGTAGTATAAACAGTATCACTACCAAGCTACAAATGAAAACCTTAAATACCACGTGGGCAGAATTCTAAAAGGCCTATTGTCGAGCAATCGTAAAGATATCCAGGTCACGTGTTCAACATCGTGTTGCCCGACAATAAAATGAAGAAGCAACCATTTCTGTTGCGCTATCTTCCTGGTGCTGGTGATTGCTCTAAAACCGACTTTGGCTATTGCCTTTAAGTTCATCCTCCGGAGACTGCGCTAGAACTGTACTTTACAATCAAAGTAAGTTTCGTTTGCGACCTTGTTGCTACGGCCTTCATATTAACAAGACTTCGATCTTTTCACAGAAACCTATTCACGAAGATGGAGGTGTGCAATAAAATGAGCAAACGGTGATTACTACCCGTATTTGGAGACTTGAGATGCACGTCAAACAAACTGTGCATAAACTGCACTTTTGTTTGTGCTCAGAAAACATTTCTCGCGAAACACAGATTCCTAAAAAAGTGCATGGAATGAAAGTCAAAAAGCAACATTGGCAAAAGCAGTTGATGATGACAGCTTCATTAGACTGCTTCTTACAAAGCAATTAGAAAAAGTATAAAAAAGGGATGCACGATAAATTGCATCTCAATTCGGAGCTAAACGCAAGAACTTACCAACAGTCGTAAATAGGGTCATTACGAACCAGAGAGAGGCGCTGAAGCTGATCCATACCGAGGCCATTTTGATCTTGTGGTCTTCATAATTCGCTTCAGCCACCAGTTCTATAAGCCTAGTTGCATCAGCACTGGATACATTGTACTTCTCAGATAAAATCAACTTTATTTGATTGATGTTCAGGTGACTGTCCTCAACTGGCTTGTATTCAAAGGTTTGAAAGAGTAGGGCGACAATCGCCATGTACCCATGAAGCACTGCGCACAGGAGGCCGGTTCGCGCCGTGGACGCCATTTTGAATCTATTCTCCAGAACCAGCTAACGAGCCACGCCTAGGCCCAAGCTTCGCGGTTCTTCCAGGCTATGCTACCAGAGATTGCATGCAGCAAGGTATTTCCACCGTTCGTTAGAGACCGCTTTCTGCCGCGTAAGTCTCCTTGCAGTGGCTGCTGAGGTCCTTCCTACTCAATCTTGAATTAATAATCAGGCAGCCCAAACTTGCATGTACAAATTGCACATGTATCAAGCCGTTGGGTAATGTACGGAAAACTGGAAAAAAGCAAGTTCGATTCTCAACGGACAAAACAGAGAAAACAGTTGTTAGATATATATTCAAAAACTTGAGGTTTGATCACTGCTCAGGCGCAATCAACTTTTGATAACAAGAAGCCACGTTATCATGTTTATAAAACAATATCATGATATAATCAGAAAGATATAATCAGAAAGATATAATCAGAAAGATATAATCAGAAAAAGCATAATTGAGGAATTCTACAAAAGGCCGTGTTATAATTGCAGTTTTCTGGCTGACTTCAAGCTTTTTTGATATATTTTTTGTATAGAAGGCAAGAAATTTTTCAGCCATCTTGTGTTGAGAAATGCATCAGCAATTTTCTAAAATTTTCCACGAAAGTCTTGGTCACTCCACGCCCCAAGATGTTTAATTGCGGATAGACACACGAAAGTTAGCTATCTATCATTAAAATAAAAATAATATGGCTTGCTTTTGACCAGTTAAGTGATCATTTCACTCTAAATCTAAAGTAAGCAAAGATTTCCATGGGATTGTTGTACCATACGTATTTGCTGAAATAAAAACCGATGCTTGATCAGTTGTCACGAAAACCCGTGGACATGATGGACAGAAGGAAAGTATTTCCTCTGAAACCGTCCTGGGAAATCTAATCGAGACCTTGATAACAAGCACTGCCTGCTTTTAACCAAAGGCTTTAAACACTGTAACTTTACTGTTCGTTTTAGATACTCGATAACAATTATTCTTAGCTTCATACATTTTCCCCGGTAGTTCGTTTATAATATGCGCATGTAAAGTAGCTTCTTCAATGCAGATTTTCGATCAGCCACTTCATAATCTTGCTTTATAACGACAGATAACAGGATTGCTGGCAACTTTTTTGGCTAGAAGGCATTGGCTCCAGTTAAGTCAACTTAGCATGATTTTCTAATAGACTTTGGAACGCTTCTTCATGGCCTTAGAAGGATTACCAAACAAAAACATGTCATTTTTATCTATTTGCTCATAACATATCCTGGAACGAAGCTCCGATCATTGCAATTAAAAGACTCGTTTCTCACGAAAAAGCCGAAACGCAATGAAATCTTTTCGAAATAAGATCCTCACTTCCGACGAACTAGATCCTTTGTACTCTTTTGTACGAAGCGATAGCAGAAAACAATGTGAAGACTTTTATCGGAAAATAGCGAAAATCAATGTTTTAGCGAAGACTGGCTGATTAAACCCGCTAAAAATACAGGTTTCTAGGGACGCAAGAAAAATAACGCCACCGTAAAAGGAGAGCTGGCATTCATGGTCAACATAATATGATAGCATTTTTTGGGCAGTATATATAACAGACTCAAGCTTTACCCGATCTTCATCCTTTTTAACGAAGCTATTTAACATCTATTTGAAAAAAATTCACACATCAAACTTGCACCGAAGCAGACTGACTAAGCAGAAAATAACTCACTTTGAAAAATCACAAATGCTTCCTTAGCCCGAAAACATCATTCGCCATGCAGAATCTGATTTGGAACACAGTGGGAGCTGCCGTGCACAAAATTGTAAACGACGAATAGTGTGAGCTTTGAGATAACAGGAAAAGATTCAAAATATAGTAGCAGTTAATGTCAACTATGTTTAAATACCATGCTCATCGAATTCTATAATTGAATGGGTTCTACATGCTTACCTCTTCAATGTTTAAAGCCGGTATGAGATTCGTGATTCTTCAATTAATGATTCTCGTGGCTGCATTGGCAAAGGTCGTTGCTATGAGTCTTCGCCGGACCCCGACGCACTCCGCGATGTCCAGTCCGAACAAAGCACAATGTTTACGAATAGCCAGGTGTCATTTTCTTAAATAACGCAGTTCCTCATACATCTGCGGTAATAACTCTTGGCCAAAAGCAGCAGAGACAGGCCAGTGTGGAGGTCAGAGGGTGTAGAGAATCAAGGTGACGCAATCAATCATGCTAACAATGGAGGGATGAAGTATCCTCAAGTGCCACGTGACTTGATTCGACAAACAACAGGTGGAGTCTGCGAGGAATATTAATGTTAAAACTTTGCGTTGCCCACGCCACTGACTTGGAAAATTCCCTTTCTGCTGGAGCAACATCGCAAATGACTTCAATCGGAAGATAGCAACAGAAGAGATACAGAGCAACTTTAACTACACAGCACATCCTTGAAACCAATCTTTGCGGTGTTGAAATAAAATGCTGGTGAAACCATCTACAAAAAACCAAAATTATTTCACATTCACATTAAAAATGTTTCAGGAACATTGCTTGAATTTAGATCCTACATATTGACTTTGCTCTAATACAATGAAAGTTTCTTCAAAACTAACCCTTACAGTTGGAACTAATCAACAATTATATTCTGCCTAACTTGAAGCAAACAAGAATACTTTTTGTGTTACGCTATATACAGGTGGCACAACGCATTTTGCAATTAAATTGTATGGCAAAGTTGAATCAATTACCACATCTTTACATCAAAAATATATCAAGGTCTAGGAAAAGACAGGAAGCTTTCTCTGTTTTGTTCAATTGTTGTGAAAAATCAGTTTAGACAGCTGCAGAATGACCATTGGAGAAATGATTGATTTTAAACTATAGCATACTTCACCAACATGAAAATAGTATTGTGCATTTACCTGATAATTCTCGCTAAAGCGGCGAATATTGGTAATGCAATTGAAGTCTAGAATATTAAAGAGCAGGTGTATTGAAAAATAAAAGACAAAGGCAAAGCCAATCAAATATGGCAAAGTGCTGTAGTTTGCAGAAGAACTGTAGTTTGTTGTATAGATTTATCAAAGAGAGACACAAAAATCAAAACTAATAGAGAAGATATTAATAGAAAAAGTTGACAGCATAAATGTAGAAAGTGTTCTCATAAAATGTGTGTGGAAGTCAGTGCTGATCGAGCCATATTCACTGATTATTTCATATCTGTGACAAAACCTATTTTTGGACTAATATCCTTATGCTTGATGGAAATGGTTAGAAAAAAATTATTCTTTGATGACTAAAGCAAAGCATTAAGATGCTTATGAAAAATAAATACCACTAAATTCACTAGACATGTTACAATCGTGCAATCTCATTGCCACATAATTGCAAATGTGCTTTGGTTCTAATAATTCTTCACTCTTCCTCGAGTGACTCTGCATCTGATAAAGTTATAATTCCCTTGCCATTCCCATCAGTGGCTTTATGAAGACTTTCCACTATTGTTCTATTACCAAATATAAAATTAGCCCAAAGAGTTTCAACTCCACATCGAGGACACACAAAAGTGATTGGCACAATAAATTCTGCAGTTTTGCATTTATCTGCAATACATGTGGCATGGCTTATAAGGAAGCAATTTGGGTTGAAGCACTTCAAGAGTTCATGTCCTTCCCTTGTATTTCCTGGCATGCGGCAAATGGTGCAAATCTCTTTATCGACACAGTCAGTATCCTCTTTCGCGCGTGGCTTTTTATTATTTTTGTTTTTAACTGTTATTGGACCATACGCTATTGGCATGTGGATAGGTGGTTGTGTATCTACTGGGAACATTTGGCAATACTCCTGTTTTAACCACTGGATCGTCAGAGGCAACCTGTGCCATGGACCAATGCGAAGCATCTCTGCAAGAATTCTCAACTTTGCTTCGAACTCATTCTCGCTCCGTCTTTTTGGCTGGACGTGTTTTAGACGCCTTGATGAGGCTGGATGCTGCCATGCCCATTCAAATCGAAGACCTGCGACATCATTTGGAAAGCCATGGACAATCAGAACCATTTCCCATGGGCCTTTTCCATCTGTCTTCCAAGCACCCCCTGCTCCCTTCCCTAAATTGTGCTGTTTTATGCGTCTTTGCGGGTCTACCGTGTACCCAATATAGGTCCGACCCTTGCGAGCTTCATTTAAACAATACAGTAGATAAACTCCATGGAATCGTCTATTCTGGAGATACTCTCCCTGGTTATCAGCTTCTGTTGTCATTTTTCAATACTCGTCTTTCCTTCTTCATATTTAAGCGCCCTGGACCATGAGCCCTTGCGATCTTAGGAAAATGAGGACGTTGTTGTTGCTTTCTTCAAATATGGCGTCCGAAGGGATGTCGTCGACCTTGCAAGGGGCACAAGAATCAAGTGTAGGACATAAACATGATCTCCGAACAGACAAAAATGTTCACGAAGAGGAAGTTGGAAATTGCTTGACTCAATTATCGGCGGAGGAACGTCAGCAATTTCAAAATGGTATATTCACATCTCTTTTGATGGTAGCTACACTAAGCTTTCAATCAAGATATCTCTTTCGATAAGACTATGTTCTCTTTCCAAGTTTTGCAACTGAAAATACTTTTCTGATGCTTCCTTCTCTTGCATTCGAACCAGCAAACAATAAACCTGGCAACGAAGCGTATTCACAGCAGGACAATGATAAGAATAACGTTGGACAACTGTTGATTGCATTTGGTGAAATATTTGGCAATCAACTGGTATCGAACCAGAAGCAAGAAAGTCAAGGCAAAAATGACAAGCAGATCAATGATGAGGTACATCCGATTTTCACTTTGTTTCTTTGTTTCCATGGATTAGGTACTGTGATTTAATAACTGAATATTAAGGGTTACTTTTATATAGTCAAATATGATAATCAAATTCAGAATTTAATATGCGCATTTCTGCTTGATTGCATGCACCAACGTGCAATTTGCTGACTTTCCATCTTATGTCTTTATATTTTCTGTTTCTTACTGAAACTTTATACATTATCTAATATTTATAATGAAGGCAATTAAAGTGGAAACATATTTTAATTTATAGAGTAAAAAGGATCTTGCTGCAACTTTTCAATGTGAAGTTTGTCATGATGTTTTTTGGAAGAAGAATGATCTCAGGCAACACATGTTTAAACACAATGGTCACTTAAAGTTCAAGGTAATTTTATTTATGTGATGACTAGATACAATTTGTGCTTTTTGCATTTTAACATTCAATGTTGTAATGCTTGTAGAGATGTTTATTTCAATTATTTTTTCTAAAATATTTATTTCAGTGAGTTGGTATTTGATACTTCTTGGGTAAATGCAGCAATAGATACCTAATATCCACTCATTTGTTGCAGATTGACTAGTCTCTTTTTGCTCTTAGCCCAACAAATAGAAATGCAGATTTCTTATTGATATTTAATCATTTTCATTTATTTATATATACGTATGAATATGTATATATTTTTAAAATATATTTTTGATATAGAATATATCTGTGATGTATTTGATTTCAATTATAAATATTCTGTCAAAAGTGTGATGTTGAAGGATGTGCATGGTCTTTCAAAAGCAGTTATAAATTAGAACGACACAAAACGATACACGGAGCAGGAAATAAATTTCAGGTATGTTTTGTTAACTTATATCAAAATTATCTATCAAAATGAAAAGAAATTTTTTTCAAAATTTTTTAATTTTTTTTAAAAATAATTCTGTCACAAAATGCACTTTCTCCATTGAATCACTGATTACGTTTTATTCTCTGTTAATCTTTGATATTAATTATGTCAGTCAAAAGGCCAAGATGCATTTTATTTAACCTGTACAGTGCCCAGTGGAAAACTGTAAACGCTATTTCAATGAAGGATACAAGCTCAAGTCTCACATAGAATCTCACTTGAAGCTCATCCAATGTCAGGAAAATGGTTGCAATGATTTGTTTGCAACTTCAAAAGAACTGGAAAGCCATAAACGGAAAGTTCATCAACCAAAAACATATAGGTAATAAATTAAAGCAAAGTTACAGTGGCCTTATTTATATATTTTGAATAGCATTTGTCAATCAACTGTAACAGTAACAGTAACTTACAGTAATAGGACTGCCTTGATATTAATTACATGCATTTCCAAGCATTGCTAGTTGAATTACCATTGCTTACGTTGCATATTATAAATTAAGCCTCAGGGATTTAGAAGATCAATGTAGTGTCTCATTTAGAACTTGTTTATGTCACTTTGATAACAAGGTTACTAGGTTTTAAACAAGGCCACCAAATTACATCAGTGATTTATCAACCGAATAACTCCTGGATTCAAATTCTCATTTCATCGTTATCTGACGTCTGTATTTTGGGAATATTCGAAAACAATTACTTTGGCATCAATTTTCATCGTGTTGGTAATTGCTTTTGGTATGTTCTTAAACACGTTGCGTTGTGATTAGTGAAGCAAATTTTCTGTTACCTTGTTTATTAAACCTTTCTTTTTGAACTCGAGCGTTTTTGACTGCATTGAAAATTCTCTCTCTTTCCAGGTGCAGAATTGAAAAATGCAACAGTGTTTTCAGTTCAGCAGCTGAACGCGACAGTCATGGGAAGACTCACGCAAGATTCATTTGCTCTTTTCCCAACTGTCAGCAACAATTTAGTAGACAGTCCTATTTGGACATCCACATAAGGTCCCACACAAACGAAAGACCGTTCAAATGCAACTACATGGTGCGTTTGACAATGTTTTCTCGCAGGAAGCCTGCCATTATTTTTCCTGTCATATTTTCAGTTGAGCTTGCCTTCTTTAGAAAATGCCGGGATATTATAAGATACTAAGGATATCGTAACCTGATATATGGAAAAATTCAACAGTTTTGCCGTAAAGAAATGCCCTGCAAAAGATTGACAATATATTCGTTTCGTGCAATTGAGATTACAAATAAAAGGTGGCTGCTAAATTAACCAAACGATAAATCTTCTAACACTGTCTACACCCTGAAATTGCTTGACAACCTCTTAGTTTTCCATTGAAACTACGTTTCACAGAGAACTGTTTTTTGTCATTCCAGGGTTGCTTTGCAACATTTACGTCAGCTAGCAAGCTCAACCGCCACCGCAGCACACACAGCGTTGCGAAGCCTTTTCTTTGCACGTACGAAGGATGCGGGTCTTCATTCAAGCGCCAGGATAATTTGAATCAGCACGTTAAGATGCATCACACGGGGCAGAAATTACCTTGCCTTTTCGAAGGTTCCGATATTAAAGTTTGATTTTAATGATGCTTACCTTATGTTTGAAAATCAGCTGCAACGCCCTCGCTGTTTTCTCTGAGTAAACCAGCAGCATGTTTTAGAATTAAGAATGTTATCGGACGCGAAAGTACTCGAGAGTGTGCTTCTCTCGTATTTACTGAATAGTTCTAAAGCTAGTTCTACGAGATTAGCAAAGAAAACAGTGTGGAGGGAATAATCCATACGATGACAAAATGCAATTTCTCCTTTGCCTTTTTTCTTGATTGGTTCGGCTGGGGAGGCTGGCAGCAGTTCCAAAATAGAAGATTTTTGCTTGTAAACACTTCTGCTGGGGCCTTGCATTTCATTATTTTATTGGTCGTTCTTACATGACACTTTTTTGTCTTTTCCAGGTTGCAGCTCAACATTTACAGCCGAAAACTCTAGGAAGGAGCACATGCGCAGCCACGCGAAGGAGAAATCGTACGAATGCTCGATTGAAGGTTGTGACAAGATATATTACACAAAGAAGTCCGTGGGCGTTCATATAAAGAGGCATCAGCAGAGAATCGAAAGACTGGGAAAGTGCAATCGAGAGCAAGATGGTGTGAGAAACATGCCCACAAACGCCGCTTTGGAAAGACGAGCCACGGACATTGCCTTGAAGCCAAGCGACTCTACACAACAGACAGACATATCAGTAAACGAGGTTCTCATTCCTGCGAAAACAGACGCTCTCATTGCATCTAGCAACGACGGGGGTGTGACAGGACTCGGCTCAGAGAATATGGTCATTGCTCTTGGTGAGGCTGTATGCTTCCAGTACATGAATACTGCAGGCAGCCTACCCCAGTCTAATGGCAGCATACCACCGTCTAATGGCAGCCTACCCCCGTCTAATGGCAGCCTACCTCCGACTAATGATGCACCTGACCGTAATCCAAGTGAAACGAGCAGCAATGTGGTAGGGGGTTCTGTCTACAGATGCAATACCATTTTTTCTATGTTATGCACCGCACAGTCAGCAACCGAGAAAAATAGTTTTTGTGGCAGTTGCTTTCCCTTGATAATAAAAACTATTGTGTTAAATTGTAACTGAGTTTACTTGTAAAATAAAGAGCAGATGGAAATAATATTGAATATAGTATACATAAAACCAAATGGAGAAAAAGCAAATGGAAGGATTAATAATGTGTAATACATTACATCAATTACTCCTATACGCCTAGAATGTAATCATTAGAGTACATTCTTGATAACGCGACATCTTCGTGGATGCTTTTTAAAGTCCACTTTGGAATTATGAACACTATAAACGTTCGAAATAGTGAAACCATGAGTTTCTGCAGATTGAGATCTTCGCATGCCTTGTACGTCGCAGTTTGATTAATTGCATTTCACATGTTCGCAAAATGCGTTCAATTACAGGTAGCTCCAAGCACTGCCTCATTGGACCAAAGAACAGAAACGACCAACTCTCCTTCAAAACGACTACGGAACAAAGAAGTATTGGACAAAACAACATGGCAGGATCTAAAGAAGTCGGCAACAAGATACTTGTCAGAGTTGGTGGGAATTTGCGACGATGGGAGCACGAATCAAGCCCTGGACGAAACTCCCTTTTCAGATGCAACAGAAAGCCCTAAGACTGATAGTTCATCGCCGATTTTCAGCTCTGGAATCGTTACGGTGCCTTTGTCCATGACGCAGTTCTTGCCTCGCGAAATCCAAATCAACGAATTGTTCCCCAACGAGTATCCAGCTGACCACGCCTACAATCGCTCCCTCTTGCCGGGAGATTCGCGCGCAATTACGACATCAGATAGTCGAAGTATCGACAATGCAATCGAAACTGCGCTAAGCGCCTCAGATTTCGATGGATCGCTAACTGTAAATAACGTAACTGACTCTATGATTGAAATGAGATCATTCTTTGTTGAAAATGGGATGGCTTCTTTCCTTGCAAATGACGATATTGGAAGGATGGAAACTTGCTCAAGTCAAGACGATTTGGGAATAGCCAGGAAGTTCGATCGACCCCATGATATCAGCAGCTCCATCATGCTAAAGGTATTTGTTCCTTTCTAATTTGATGTGATTTTCAGCAATTCACACTGGCATTAACCCACTGGAGTTTTTCGATTTCAATACAGGAAATAGGAATGTAAGCTTGTAGCTGCATTTTTGGAAATCAATTCGCTGATTTATGAAGTATCAACAAAATTAAAATTCCTTGAATGGTAGCTTGTTACAGGAAACATTTTGTAATCTGCGAGGCATTTAGCCCAAAATGGTATCTACAGCCTACCATAAGCTGAAAGCCATGAGTTATTCATATTTTGGATTTTTGTTGGCATGAAACCTTGTTAGAAAAAAGCAGTTATTACAACAGACACTGTATCAAATTGTAAAGCTTTTTGTTTTAACCCCATATTGCTTCACATTCTGATTTGGTAATGTTTAATTGAAGGACTGCATCATGGATCATCAAAGCTCTACACTCAATGCTGGATTTAACCATTATTCGTCAAATGACAGCTATGTGGTGTCACTGATGGGCTCATCCCAAATCGTAAACGAACACTTGCTCAATATATCACAAAATCCAACTATGGTGGACCACATGTACTCACAACACAGCCCAGATGGAGATGATTTGCAAATTTCACCTGAGGACCAGGTCTATGAAGAAAGTACAGTCAACATTCAGGACATCAGATGACACAAAGACATCATGCCTTTGGCTTTGACACCTGAGAGAAAAGTGTCAGTCCAATTAAGAGTCATATTTATTGCCCCAAACAACAAATGGCCCCAAAATAACAGGATCTATGACATTTTTCCATGTGCACATGTTTATCTATCTTTTATAAATCTATTGTTGTGACCTACATCCTAATCTAGTTCCTTGTGTCATTTCATTCTTGCCTGTATTAGTAACACTCTTGGCCAACTGTTGAGTTGGAGCAGTGTCCCTGGGCAACTCAGTTATGTGCTTTTTCCAGTTAAACCTTGGATCTCATTTTACAGGTTGTTAGCAATGAGACTATGAAATATGTTGAAATTTGAGACTTGAATTGTAGACACAATTCGTGTTCTAAAGTGGCAGGGGATATGCGAAACAAATAGAATTTCAAAATGTAAATAAATATGTAATTGATAAAGTACAAAGTTTGATAAGTTGTCAGCCTTTCTGTTTCATCTTGAACTCAATGAATGCACAGAAAAGCTTCATTACAAACTTCTGCACTTAAACTATTAAATGATATAACAATTATACAATTAATAACCTGGTTATTGGTCCTTAAACAAAATTACAAATGTACAAAAAAGTTTATATTACTACATAAGGAATGTCATAATGATATGACACACTATTAAAATATGGAACAGGCCTTTTATTTGCTGCAAAACAGTCCAGTGCACCCTTTCTTCTTGACCAAAGCTGTTATGATTTCCTTTTGCTTATCACTGAGATCCCAAGTGTCAATCATTTTCTCCAATCTTTCAATGCCCCCATATCCAGCAAGAAAGCCAGTTAGCTTTGATGCCAAGGGTGAAAGTTTAACTTGCTCATCAGAGAGGTTCAGAGAGCTAAAGACTTGTCTTTGCTGCCGTAGAATGTACTTTTGGTGATAGCTAAAAATTAATGAAAATTGAATTCACCATAATCTAAAAATGACTCTCAATTTATAACATTAGGCTTAGAGCAACAAACATTTTTCAAATTTGATCATTGTTGTTGCAAATCATCTCATCAAAACAATTTGCTGATAAATTTTTTATACATAACTTTATTAGACTGGTATAAAGCTATTATTAAAAATTACTTGATAATTGCTGGTGCACCATTACAAGATACACATATATAGAAATATTCATATTTATAACAAGCAAAACAAATTAATTGCAACAATTCCTCTTTATTAAAATTTCAACTTCAATTGAAAGATTTTTGTTCTACTTCTCTAAAAAATCTACAAGAAAAATTAACATACTCTTCTGCATCATAGAATTTCCCAGCTTCCATTATTTCAGTTCGCACTTTTGCTGGCTTCCACTTTTTCTGCACTTCTTCTAATGACTTTTCTGCCATTAATTTTTGATCCTCATTGTGATACAATATAGCTGACATGTACTGTCTTTTGACCAATGCTGTAGGGTTGTGCCCTTCCCAAAACAGGTTCAATAGTGTATTATAATCCACAGCAGTTGTATCAAATTCAATCTCAATACATTCTGCATGATCACCCCTGAAATAAAATGGCTTACTGTCTGATTTTGAGGCATACAAGGGCTGATTAAACTGTTAAAACAAGTATTTCTGACCCATCTATAGAGATTTCATCAAATCTTCTCTAGGAAACTAAGAGGAAGACGAAGCCAGAACAGAAGTTCATACTTGTCAAATGTGTCATCAAAACCATTGTGCTAGCGACTGGAAAAAATGTCTACAAAAATAAACTGACAATAAACATTGTAGTATCCTTTTGTGCTATAAATTTTGTTTGCGCTGGCTACGTTCGGGTCCCTGGCATGACCAAACTTTTACCCAGAGTGAGGAGAGTCTCCAAGCATTATGAATTACGAGGTGTGGTCACATCGAGACGAAGGATCATGACACTGCTCAATAAGCTTAAGCTTCTCAGTGTCCTAAAAACTACCTTCAGAAGTAAGGTAGATATAAATGCTAAAACACTATACTAATTCAAGTTTGCCAAAAGGATTATTGCGGAGGAAAATTATATTTCTACATTAGGAAAAATTCCTGATTAGAAACAAGCCTTTGCATTGAGAAGCGTTGGAAAATTGATTATTTTCACTAGAAAGAAGTTATCAACCATTTGAAATCTGTGATACTTACAAATTGTAGTAGTTTGGAAAGTCTTTCTTTCCCCCGGAGTATCCCACTTTGGTCCGCACAACTCCGTCGATGCAACCAAACTGGGCCTCCGGGAACCAGAATCAGGACATTGCAAAAGTGGCCTTTTGAAGCTCGCATTGTGAAGAGTTCGTCGAAGGCATGCCTCTTGCAATGGCAGTTGAACCTCTGGTACCAAGTGCAGAAGTTAACACGGAAAAGGCTGCTTTAACTTGCAACCAAACCATGAAGATTGAAAACTTAGGCCACATTGATGTTGTTATGCAACACGAGAAAAATGATGAGTCAGCAGGTATGTTGCAATAGGGAAGGTATGTTGCAATAGGGGGTTGGGAAAGTATCAGGGGTTGGTGCTCATCAAGGAGGGTTCCTATCACCGATGTAACTTCTTTTTCAAGTTTATTGAGAATTCAAGATGATTAAGGGCAAAAGAAGTTTTTTGATAAATTTGCTTACATTCGGCAAGCCCCCAATTGTCATTACAGCGCTAATGGATAAAACTCAATCACATCTTCTGGGATTTCAGAGTTACATCATCGAGATTTCACATGGTTCTTCTGGGAGACCGGCAAGTGTAAAACGCTGGTAATGCAGGTTGATAAAACGAAGGTTAGATCGTCAACAAAAATGGCCATGAGCCTGGGGTCTTTGGCTTACAGCCATCGATGGTTGGGCATCGGAAGGATTGTTTGAAATACTTGTATATCTCGAGTATTTTGTAATCAGACAATTGATGTATTTAGAGAAACTGGCTTTTATGATGATGATGACGATGGCGATCCCAAAGAGAGCTCGAGTTACATAAAATTCACAGTATGGAGACAGTCACTTGGTGATTTCGATCATCATCAAGTTGCAATAATTCAAAAATTTCCAACACTCAACAGGTCCTCTGCACATTGCGATGGAGCTGCGACGGCCCCCCTGTGCAATCGGTGAAGGAGGAGCAGTGCGGATAAATGGCTTGGCCTTTAGTGCTGGCTTGAAAGCATGACCCGATAGCCCAGCGGTAGAGCGGAGGCGTACAAAGTCAAGGATCGCGAGTTCGAGTCCCGCTCGGATCGGTTATTTTTCCGCACTCAATTTCCGACAGGTTGGAAATATAGAGCTTCCAAAATGGCTTAGTCTCATAGCATGCAAGCGCACAACACCCCTCCCAAAACTGCCCCTCTGACAATACTCTCCCAGCACTGCACTCTCCCAGCACTGCACTCTCCCAGCACTGCACTCTCCCAGCACTGCACTCTCCCAGCACTGCACTCTCCCAGCACTGCACTCTCCCAGCACTGCACTCTCCCAGCACTGCACTCTCCCAGCACTGCACTCTCCCAGCACTGCACTCTCCCAGCACTGCACTCTCCCAGCACTGCACTCTCCCAGCACTGCACTCTCCCAGCACTGCACTCTCCCAGCACTGCACTCTCCCAGCACTGCACTCTCCCAGCACTGCACTCTCCCAGCACTGCACTCTCCCAGCACTGCACTCTCCCAGCACTGCACTCTCCCAGCACTGCACTCTCCCAGCACTGCACTCTCCCAGCACTGCACTCTCCCAGCACTGCACTCTCCCAGCACTGCACTCTCCCAGCACTGCACTCTCCCAGCACTGCACTCTCCCAGCACTGCACTCTCCCAGCACTGCACTCTCCCAGCACTGCACTCATTGGTTGTTAGTTAGTTAATAAGTCATTTTATTTCATAAATATAGGTGACCCCAGATCCAAGGCTATTTTTCTTGACCTTTTATAAATATAGGCGCAATTTAACCTGCGTTTTGCTAATCTGCATGATCTGCGTTTTACACCTGCCAAAACTTAGGGCACATTAATGTTGTTATGCAACATGAAAAAATGATGAGTCAGCAGGTATGTTGCAGTAGGGGGTCGGGACGGTATCATCGATCCAACTTATTTTTCAAGTTTCACAAAATCCCCAAGTAGATTAAGGTCAGTAGAAATAAAGTTCTTACATCTCAGAAGCCCCCGTGTCATTTCAGCGTTGATGGATGAGACTCGTTGGTGCAGCTTGACAGAAGCATTTTGACTTCTTTGCTCTGTTATTAAAAAAGCTCTGTCAACCTTTTCTGCCTCTTGGGCCTACGTCAACGAGCAAATCGTCACCGGTGTGCTCCACATGTATTGCAAAAAGAATCAACAAGTATGATGCCAAGCAATTTGAAAAGACTGACCCCCAATTTGAACAAAGCTCCGATTAGAATGAATCGAGCCCAAGTTTTGCTCACTTCACCATATGATGACTTGACAGAGATGACTTAACGAGATCATTTTTCTAAACCATCTTGGTGTCAGAGTGGGATAATAAAAGAGAGACATTGATTTGAGCATACCTAAAAAATTCAAGGTTTACCCTTGCCAGTTGCAAAGAACTAACAGATGTAACTGCAAGAAAATGCTGTAATATAATCAATTAAAATAAATTTGTTTACTTATTCATTATATAATTTGTAAACATATTGAAAACACCTGAACAATTGATTACCCTCTATCACATGCTCGTTGAGAAAACTAGTTTGTGTAGTCTTTCGTTTTACGATAACTTACAATAAATCACGGACCATTCTCCATCGTAAATTTGTCAATTAATTGAGTCAGCGGTTGTTCATCAAATTGCAATCTAATTCACGATTTGGTATCACTGCTAAAATGTCGGTCTTGGGGGCAGAGGGGGTGCCTTCTTGATTTGTGCCTGGTCAGTTCTGGGGGGCAATGGGGGAGTGGTTTCGTCGTTCAGTGAGATTTCAGTGAAGGCATCGCTATTCAATTCATTATCTTCAGCTTCTGCAACAAGAGGTGAACGAGGCTTGTCCACCCTCGCATACAAATCAGAGATATCAGATTGTTGAAATTCCTGAGCCGATGAGCTTTCCCCAGCATCCGCCAGTAACGTTCGCTCGTGCAAAGACTCAACATTGTTTGCCTCCAAGCTGCCCATATCAACTACTGCTGCTGCTGCTGCTGTCTCTAGTTGATCATCAGCAAATTCTAGCCTTGGAGGTAATGCCGGCACGCCTTCAAAACCTTCTGAATTCTCATCACTATATTTAATCTCGTTTTCGATAACCTCGTTACCGATCGTCTGTTTGTCAATCACAACACTTTCCGCTAAAGTTTGCTGCATTCGCGATAAATCAGACCGATTCCTCGGAGGAAGAGGTGGTCTGGATATAGAACCCGAAGAATCCCGCGGTTTAACTGCGACTTTCGCTGTTTCGTCAATTGATGTGTACATGTCGTCGACTTCCAAACCCATCTGACTCTGTTCCCCAGGCAGCACGGCCTGCGGAGTAACCCTAGGAGGGCGCTGTGGAAGCTCGGCATTATTTTTTCTGCTGGGGTTCCTAGCTGCTGGACGCGGGGGTGCTCTTGGCCGCTCCTTAAAGCTGGCACTCTTTCTTTCTACAGGCCGAGCAGCTATTGGAACATCGCTTGAATTAAAATTCACAATTGAGACCGGCCTTTGTTTGGGCCTAACTGGCACACGCTGCTCCTGACCGGAACTAGCCATTGCAGATCCGTCTGCAACATCATCCGCCGCAAAAGCCAAATTTTGTGTCGACGAAACTTTGGAAACTGAAGGTACAGGTCTTTCTGGTGGCCTTGGACCTGGACGTGGTTGAGGTTTCTCGGTCGGATCGGCTTCCACTGTGTCTGATATTGGGGTGACTTCAGGGGCTTTATGCTTGGACCTGATCACACTCGGACGCTTACTCACCGATGCGGACCTTGATTCAAGCTTGGACATGAATTCTTCAACATTTGAGGAGTCAACGTGGAGAAGATGAGTCACATTGAAGGGATTGCTGATGTTTTCGCTGTCCTCTTTAACGCCCTGAAATAAAAAAATAGCAGATGAGAAGATCAAACTTCCTGCCATCTTGTTGCTCTAAAGATAAATATAAATGTCTGTAACCAACTGGTACAAGTAAAAATAACAGTCGTGATTAGGCGACAGAAAAAGTAAAAAACTAAGAAATAGACAGAATGTTAAACTGCAAAAAACACTACGCACATCAGACACAAACCACAAAGCTCCTGGAAAGGACCGAGAAATTAAAGAACTTTTTTAAACAACAGCGAAGATGACATAGAATCAATAAGTTAAAGATTGAAAGGGTTCAGTACGGTTTATGTTGAAAGAAGAAAGAGTTGCTCACCTGAACAGATGTATCCTTTGGAGCTTCGTCACCCTGTGGTACGGCTTTCTGATCAACACCATCCTTCTTCATCGCAGCACGTGGTGGCGGAGGCTTGGAAGGCGCCTGTTTAGGCCTCGCAGGCCTTTCTGGCTTCGTCCGCTCTGGCTTGTGGTTCAACGGGTCAAATTCGCTGACGGAAGTCTGCGAACAGAACGCGTTCACATCCTTTTCTGGAACTACTTCATAACTATTGGAGCAAACTGCTGCTTCTTTCGTAGCTGCGGCACTGATTGGCGGAGGTGGTTTAACTGGAGCAGTTGGCCGCTTCGGAGGAGCAGCTGGTCGCTTCGGAGGATTTGAGGGACGCTGTGGAGGATTACCAGGCCTGACTGGTGAAGGCTTTTGAGTAGTTCGTCCATCGGCCGCTTTTTCCTCCTCCTCATCACTATCTATCATTTCCTGCTGACGTCTGCGGATCATTTCCTGGGAATCCTCTTCTAAGAACTCATCTGAATCGGAATCCCCTTCTAACAAGTCGTCAACCGAACGGGTGTCGTCATCTTCATCGTCAAGGAAGTCGGCCTGCTCGCTGAGTTTCTCGGGAAGGAGAAGCGAATTCGATCGAGTGTTTCGGCGGGAATGCGTCAGCAGGTCGGAGAGAGAGAAGCCATGCTCGTCAGTCTCGCTGTCGTCATCGTTGCCAAGGGAGACCAATGTATGGACGGACGGTTCTGTTTTTGACAATGTCTCAGAGCTTTTCAGGCTCACAAGAAGTGGAACATCGTCCAGCTGTGTGTAAAGCGACAAACAATTAGGCATCAACAAAGACATTCTTTACAACGAACTCTTAAAATGACAACTGCTATGTAGTTGCTTCTTCGGGTAACTTCGGAAAGCCCGGATGAAGTGACAGACTACTAACGAATTATTAAATGAAGCTTCAAGAGGAATACAATAATGTCAACTGAACATGCCACAGCACCTCTGAACGGAGATAGTTGCAAGAGAATGCCCGAAAGACATTCAAGGGCAGCAGTGGGGGACGCCTGACTTGTTGACTATTTAAAAGTGTCGCTACCGGCTCACCGTTTTTCCATTCAGCTCCAAAGCTGCAAGTGCACTCCTGCCATCTTCATAGGTCAGTAGAACCTGGTCTTCCACAGCTCTGGAAAATCAATTGTATGAATTCCACAGATCTGCTTGCATCAGAGTAACAACAACAACAGGAGCGAATTACTTAGCAACCAACTCAAGGCCGATTGCTGGTTCTTCCTCGCGATGGCAAAAGGGCTTCTTTCATTTATTTCTTCGACTTATTTGCATACTTAATTTGTGCTTACAGCTTGGCCGGTTGTTATACGTTGGGTTTCAGAAGTAATCGCATTGCAAAAGGCAACAGGTTATTGAATAACTGTTTGCGATGGAAAATGTATGCACGTGGTTAATATTTCCACCATTTTCCTTCAAGAGCAAACTCTACACTCTGCATTTTCGCAATAGTTAAACGAGTAGCATTTGAAAACCCATCAATCCAGAGCCCTGATCTAAACCTATCTGAGAAATCGGACTTCGAAATTTTTGGAAAAAAAACTGAAAAAGACGCCTTTATTCTCTGAAAAATAATTAAATCAAGCAACATTGAATGAAACACGAATAAACCTTGCAGCGCGGGTTAAAATGTTGGGAACGTGCACTCAACAGTTTTGCTAATTGCTGATAACGTAAGTAAGCTAATGACTTGTAATTAGTAGCTAGTCTAGGATGCGCAGTTAGAGTAGATTGCTTGCTGCTCCCTTGTTAGCTTACTAAGGATAGCGTAAAAGCTTCTAGAAAGTTCTAACGATCGCTGAGATTGAACTTCTTATCACGCGTCACGTAGAGTTCGCAGTGTTTTTTTCAGTTTCGCAGAGAATAAGTCGTCTCAAATCACAACATAAAAGACCTGAGGCTTGAGCAGTACCTGACCAAAACAATGTCTCCGCACTGTTGGAACACTTCAAGCACATTTTCAACATTGATTTCGAAGTCCTCTGGCACATCAGCAACACTGTTGTCCACTTCAATGATGACGGTCGGGTTGGCTGGTCCGAGGGACTTGATCTTCTCCTTGTGAACATTGGTCAGCTTCTTCTTATCCACAATCTGCAGCTCTATTTCAATAACAGCAATGACAGGCCTGTTTCGAACAAAACAAAAGACATTCACTTTTACAGCATATGACTTGCATAAACAGCCGACCCTGGTTGGGACTTTGAAGCAGCATCTGATCATTTGAAAGCTTTGATAAGTCAATGAAAATTATAAAATTATGAATTAATTGCAAAACTTCTTAAAGTCAAACTTCGGAAAAATGCTAGATTCAAAAGCAACTCTGAACGCGACTCAAGAAAGCTTAATACCAAAAGTTGGGTCTCCTGGCAGAACTTATTCAACTCAACGAAAGAACTGAATGGAATGGAATAATAAGCCTGAGCTTGATATTAGAAGCTAAGTGAAGGGGACACGAGAAACTTTGAATCAGATTCGATGCAATATGGTCAAACCTGTGATCTGAAGTTTTCAATTCGGCTCTGCCATAATAGAGAATTCTCCCAGGGTTCCATACATTGAGTGGCTGACCTGCAAGAAACACGCACATCAATTCTGAAGAATCATTCCACTTCAAGGCAGCATTATATTTCTATACAAGGGTGATAGATCAAGATCATAAATAACGTTCCTTATAAACCTTCCATTGGATTCTAAAATTGCTTGTAAAAACAGCACCACTCACGTTCGTACCATCTAGATGGCTATTAGAATTGGAGCCTTGCAATTTTGTGCCACTCAGGGCATTCCTACCTGGCTCTTTCTTTCCGGTTCCTGTCTCATCCTCACCCTCTGTCCCCTGTTCCAATTCTGATCTCTTGTACTGCTTGCGATACCACAGCACGCGATCGGTCCACGCAGGGCACCGCTGCTTCTCCCCCGTGTCGTAATCATCGGAGAACAAGTCGTACTTGTAGGTGGGAGCGAAGTTTATTGGACCCTCGCGGAAACTCTTGAAAACCTGGGCATTGAGATGAGACGGATAGGGGGTAGAGTTGGCTAAAGTTGAATGAAATATTGCAATACAGGCCACCTAGAGATCGCGGAATGGCAACTATCTCGGGGAAATATTTCTAAATAGTCGATAGTAAATCATTTCAAATATCTTCAATTGCAGAGATTTTATAATCACACATAATCATGCAACACACATTTTGAGATTTTAAAACGCCGCATTTCACTGAATCACAAAAAACAGAACAACATGAAGAAATATAGTGAGACATATGTAGAAAAATTAACTATTTCTCGGTTATTTTATATAAACAATCAGCAAGAATCGCCGTAAAGAAGATGAACGTAGAAGGGAACCTTTCCCTCTGCCTTTTGGACGGAGAGTTGGTCGCTAGCCCTCAGTTCGGGCCAGCGTTTGTCTTTGACCATTGACTTCACTTCGTCGTTTGGCAAGTCGATCCGGTAATTGAAGTCGCCACACCAAAAGACATAATCGTGCGAAGCCAACACTGAGCCCTGAAGTATAAGTAAAATATAATACGTTAAAGCACAACGAAATAATTCGGATTACATGAATCGATTGAAAAGGGACTAAAGACAAATGACATACCATAGGGAAGCTGATTCGCTTTGTAATGTCCTGATAATTGCTATTGCGCTCCGAAACATTGGACTGACCAGCCGCTAAGTGGGCGCAAACAAAGCACAGAGACGTCGAGTGGAACAGAAGACGAATGGCCACAGCACCTTTGTTCCCTGTGCTCCCTTTTAAACCGGTTTTGACCGTGTCGACAGCAACATCTCTGCAAAAAATGAAAGACAAAAAATTCAAAAACCGAGCTCCAGACCAGCAAGACATTCGAAGTAGAACCGCCATCATATTTTGGGCATGTAAAGTGTAAATATCATATTCTATGCGTACCGACCTTATGCAACATACTGCAAACTTAATGAGTTTCACTGACTCGCTAAGGCATCAAAGCTAGCTTATCACACTCTTTATTTTACAGCCTTAAATATCTTGGGTTTTTTATTAAGGTAGACAACCATTCAAATGATAATAAACATTAAACACAGATCAATTTAGTCTCTTGCTATCACAACCATCGCCATTTTGAGCCATTTACAGCTCACGTGATAATATCAGACTGGGCAAACCTCGAATTAGAGCAAGTTCGATATCACGTGGCATCAGTTCAGGGAGACTCACCTGATGAACGGCAGGTGGTGGGCTCGAACAAACACATACAAACACACACCGACCAACTGTTCAGCAGTGAGAAGAACGTATGGGTGATCCCTTGATATAACTCGCTGCAGTTCGGACCCCCATTCCTTCTTTTGGGTCGAGCTAAGAACAAACGAAAACTGTAACTCAAACTCTAAAGAGCCTCAAATTGTCTTTTCTCACGCTTAAAAACTAAACGTTAAATAATGAAAAACTTTTCTGTCAGATTGAATGGTCGTTTTGTCGAGTCGTTTTGTCGAACCTTCTCACAAGGGCCATGTTATCTTTATGCTGGCCAATGCACATAATTGTAGAAATATCTTTTTGTGCAACTTTAAGACCAAATAATCAAAATACCTGGTTGAGATGATGTTGTTTGCATTCAAGTCCACAATCTCCTCAAAGCCAAGGGCGTAGATGTCAGGGGGGCGAATAAACGCCTCTTCCTTGTCAAGAATTCCTTCTGGTGACTTCGTAAAGTAATCCAGCAGCCAATCATGCATCGACATATGTTTGTAGGCAATGCTTCGGAAGTGCTTACCCCCGTTCACGTTCCAAGTTCCACAGCAAACGCGAATTTCCGAGGTTTTTGTGAATTCTTCATGTTGATAGCACAGCTCTTTAAGGATTTTAGGTGACGCTTAAAGAAAATAAAAAATTCATTTGCGACAAAAATAAGTGACCATAATGAGTGACTGGAAAAAGTGACGGAAATGAGTGACAGAAATGAGTGACAGAAATTAAAAACAGAAATTAAAAACAGAAATTAAAAACAGAAATGAGTGGTAGAAATGAGAAACAGGAATGATTTTTTACGAATGAAAAGTAGAAAATAAGATTGGCACAAAACACCCGTCAAGCAAACTATAATAAGAGTACGTCGGAAGGCCAGACAACATTAACTACCACTTCTTTAACAATTTTTGCAGTAAATTTCACCAGCCAAGAAGCTAAACTATTTTCCAATCATCCCGCTGTTCATCAACTGAAAACCCCACTTCCCCGTAAGAAATCATTTTAACAGTGAAAAAACCAAGAATTGGAAAAAACTTGATTTAAAGGCAACTGCCTTACACAGAACTGAAAAAATACCATGTATCTAACTCACAATGCAAAAAGGAAGCATTCAACAAGGCCCTCGCTCGTTCTCCAATACTTCCGATAAACGTATTTCCAAGAAGAAGAATATCAATCGCTTCCTGTTTACTTCCGTCCAAGAAATTATTGACGAATGCTCTTTTGACTGATACTGCTCCGTCGTGAAACTTGCTGGCGAGCTGTAACGAATAAACCAATCATATCTTGCAGAGTCATGATGTTCTGAATAATAAAAGCCTGTTGCTTCTTAAATGAGCGCTTTGTTCTCTGGTGGACTTTTATTGTCAGTAAATTGCTGAATCGGCTGAAAGAGAAACTCACCGTGCCCTTGATACCGCTGTCGAGGGCCCCAGTCCCCGAATAAAGTTTGCTGATTTGATCCCCGTTCTGTAGCCACATGTTTTTGTATACTTCATGGAACCGAGAAGGAATTGATTTCTCGGCTAGGCCCATGCTCGAGAGCTGCTCGACAAGAACCTGTAAACGCAAAATGGATATTATGAGCCTTGAAACAACATACGCTGGCAGAACTATTGTTAAAGAGATGATTCACATGCAACCTTGATGAGGAAAAGATAGGGTAACAGTGCTCTCATAGCAGGGACTATTTCATATATGTAGTGTGGAAATACACTTAATGTTCACCAGTTTAACTGAAATTTAACGGAAATTGAACTCTTGAAATCTAGGCAAATTTGAGGTTGCAACCGAAAGTAAATAGCCTTCTGAAAAGAAAGGCCAAACATGAAAAGAAGGGCAAAACGAGGCAACTTCGGTTGAAAGCGAGAACAGCAGAACGCACCGTTTGACCGAATCTAGTTTGAACTGCGTTGGTACGATCCAAACAATCAACACAGTTAGTTCTGATGGTTCCAATTTGCGACCTACAAGAGATTTGTATACGACAACCAACTGAGGAGAGAGAGATGCTTTGGAACAAAAAAGATTCTAAAAGCTGCATTGGAACTTGGAACAAAGCAAGAAGCATAGCAACAAGCAGTCGAGACATCTCGTTTCTTACTGATTGGAGTTAAAAGCAGTTGAAGTACTGGTTGATGCCTAGAAGTGGTATAAATATAATTGTAAAGTTCAGATAATTCTCTCTTTCTCTCTCGGCTCGGATTGTCCATAGAGGTTAAGCAACGAAGTCAGTGGGAACCAATCACAACTCGTTTCTACACCTGCAATGTGGGAAACTTTAATGCAACCGGGATTTTTCAGAATTTGACCAAAAACGGCGTGGCAAATGTTTTGATACAATAACCAAACGGAGTGAAATCGTGCATCATACAATACGACAGTCTAAAAAAAGGGGTCGAAGCTTTAACATGAGGGTTAAAAGAAGAACTCTAACATAAAATGGTGCTTACCTAGTGATTTCATCGCCAGTGTAAAAAAAGAATCCGAAATTGTCAATAGAGGCGTGCGCTTTGTCGACCAGGCTCTTCAGATTTTCAGTCTTGCCTCCCCGACAGTGGAAGTGATAATCGAACATGATGATGTGAGTGTCGAAGCTGTGGGACGACGTTTTCAGGTGGTCCTAAGGCAAAAAACAAGTGCATCAATGCAACATAAGAAACAAAGGGACAATCCTTCAGGCTGCTGAAACAATAATATTGCCTCATCAATGAAAACATGGAAACTTTATTTACGCGAAACGCTTGTGTACAAACATCATTACAATTCCTAAAATATCTCCTAAAAATATCTGGTTTATCGAAAAGTTTGATTGCTTCAAGCAGTGTGAAAGCTTTCATGAAACTTTCTTCACCAAAGCCAAAACTGTAGCATTCAAAACGTGAGAAAACATACTTCAACGTTTCTCTTTCAAAAGATGATAATTTGATATAACCAATGAAAACTAACCTTGTATGCTGTACTTAAAGAGTGTTCCCCTTCCTTTCTGCCAAGCAAATTCACTAGAAGTTGATACCCATAAATTGACTTGAGGCTTGCAAGATGCCTGCAATAGACATCGATTCAGCATCAGATTTCTCCGAACAAAATGATACAGCATTAAGATATTGGGCACTGCCATATATTACTACAACCTTTAAACAAAAGGGAAACAAGTCTTACTTTGCAATGAAAGTAAATCTTCTTCAAACCTCAACTTGGTTACTATAGCTCAACATACAACCTACTGCAGCTTGCGTGCTTGTAAAAGGATGTTTACCTTTCAAAAGCTGGAGATGATGCTTCATGTCCACGAGAGAATTTGATCTTGTGTGAGCCAACTTGCACCCCAGGTTGTTCCCAAAAAACTGGCACTGATCCTCTTGTTTGGACAAAAGATGTCTCACAGTCGCCAAGAAACACCACCTGGGAAAACATGAGTCCTCATGATGCAAAGTTCTGACGAGTACATTTTCACCAGATTATAAAATATAAAATTTTACTCCCCAATAGCATCAATTTATAGGTAAATATGCTTTAGCTAGACATTTGTGAACCAAACCTGTTCTGTTTCAACAAAATTAGCCACATGTCCATCATCGTTTGTGCCCCTCACATTGAATCTTGTTCCAGCTCTTTCACAACTAAGTCGTGATATCAAACATGCTTTAGCTTGGCTGCTGCCAACATAAATGGTACGGATTTGAACATATCCACACATGATTCGAACAAGCCATTCATTGCAGTCAATATTGAATCTTTCCAAATGCAAGTGAAGGGCACGGTTCCTAATAGCAGAGAGAAGAAAATCATAAGTTATAAACAGAAAAATTCATCATGAACCAGCAAGAACGCTGCATCGCAATTAAAAGCTTCTTCTAATGTGTGAATCACATCAATTAAGTGGATATACAATTGCTACAGTTCAAGCATTTTTCAGATGTAAAAATCATATGAAAAATGTAGTCCCAAACTGATACTAAAAGTAATAATTACAGAAATGGCTTCTTATTTAATTTGCTACTGATGTGACAAAAACCTGCAAAAGTTTTCAGTGTGCTTTTTTACAACTATTATAAACATGGATATTCATACCAAAAAAATCTGTTATCTGGCTGTTCCTGCAAATGTCTTCTTTGTGCACAAAGGCTAAGGTCAAATGTATTGTTACCACTTGCTGAGCAAGAGAAAAAGAGGTTGCCCGAAGATAGGAGCTTCTGTACGTCTGCAACACGGGCAACAACTTCTGTACTTTCTTGAAGTGATACATGTATGCAAGATGTTATCCTGAAAATTTCATGCTCATTTATTTTGCCAACAGATGAACATCCATCGACAAAGAAAAGAAAAATGAAATTTTCATCGCCTAAGAAAAAAATATGTAAATTATAAATCAACGGTTAAGTGTGTATCAATAACAAATTTCCAAAAGTATCCATAATGTCAAAAAGTATCCATAATGTCTATTCACAACACACAATTTTGATAATTTTGACTCTAGTATACAAAGCTCTGTCTACCAAGCTTTATGTACAGATGTGTTAAACACTGCATAATAGACAAACCAAGCACAAACTGCACAACATTATATATTTGCATTAATTAACATACTAAGAATACATATTACAATGCAAGGTATAATGTATAGCTGGAATGCTTTTTTCAAAAATATTTCTTTCTAGATGTCTTCATGCATTCTAAGCATTTACTTTGCATTACTCAATAGACAAATCTGGCAGAGATTATATCCCTTTCAGCATTCACCAACACCGAAACAATAAATTTTATAGGCACAAGAGAAAAGTAATGCCTTCTTTGTACATGTGAAACCAAAAATAAGAAAAAAATATTTCCTTTAATCTAAAGATTTTGATTAAATGCAATTCAGAAGCAAAGGTAAGCATGGTTAGGAGGGAATAACTGGGACTATTTAGATTTATTTAATTCATTCCCTTCTTAATTGGATACCTTTTTGGCTGGCAAGAAATCATGCAAGCTTATGATAAACTGCCTAATTCAATCTTCTATCAAAATGGCAGTACCTGTTTCCGATAGGAGTAATTACCCTCAAGATTTAGAGCCTCCTATAAACATTACAGATTAATTTTAACAATCAATGCTTGAATTTTCAAAAGCCAGATAAATATTGACTCAAGACTCACAAAAAGAATAGAGCCATAAAAAACAGTGGCAGAAAAAGAAAAAAGAGCAAAGAAAACTAGAAGAAGAAACTCAAAACAAATGTAGACTACCATCACATACCGATATGAAGCTTCAAGGCTCCAATAAAAGCATAAGCATCAAATGCTTTTGTATATAATTTCTTTATTTCATCTGTTTCCAATTGTTCTAAGAAGGAAAGATCAATACCATTTCATTTTTAAATGTTCAGCAAAACTATTATTCATTTCTTATAAGTATTAATACAAGATATAAAAGATATAGTATTGTTATTAAACCAAAAGGGAAAAAATTAAAAATGACAAATGCTGTATCTTCAGATAAAAACACAACAACTTGCTCGTAAATAAATAATGCAGCTGGTGACATGTCTAATATGGCTACTCTTCAGTACAAGGAAACTATTTGCTATCAATTTTGCTTCCTGCAGAGCTTCAGCCTATTACCCAGTTAATCACTTTACTTCTCAGCTTGTGGCTTCTTTATTTTATAAGCCTTTGGATTAAAGCCCAGTCTTTCTTTCAATTCAAGGTTGGCTTTGTATTCTTTACAAGAAATACACCTGGGTAATGAATGGTTTTGAAGCTTTCAAAAAGCTTTGATAGTCAAAATATTTTTCAGCATAATATATATTTATATATCATTCAATATATCAAACAGCCTTAAACTTTCAAGCTCCCCAGTCTGCATTTTTGTTATGTTTGGTTTCCAGTGCATTTATAAACACTTCTTTTTGAGGTAGTGAATCAATTTGCAAAAAAGAGGAGAGTTAAATTGTCATGGTATAGCTAGACAAGTATAAAACATGTTAGTGAACAGATTGATTAGGACATAAATTATTAATTAGTTCCAAAAACCTATGCATGTATTAAACCACAGGTTTTGCAATGGCTATCAGACATATTGAAAATTTGAGAAAAATGTACCAAAACCTTTGCCTTAAAAGTGAAGAACAAATGACAGAACAAAATGGAATATGACAATATAAAACTGGATGATATAGTGAATTGCATAGGTGATTCACATCTTGGGAAAAATACTTAATAGATTTTTAGAGTACTTTCATATCTGAGTTTCTTATCAATAGATTACTTATTTATGTGTAGATAGAGGGACACATGCACCTTGCATAAAATGTAGGAAGGTTCCATAAAGAGGGTCATGCGAGTGTACCACAAGTGTTTAGAAACATCGAATGAATATAGTTAATGCAACATATATATAAAGGTTTGTTTGATTATGCTGAATGTGATGATAGAGATATGGAAGCTGAATATTTCAATATTCGCTTTTTCCATTGTTGCAAGCAAAAATGCCTATAAATGCCAAGAATTCAAAAATTCCCTTTTGCCTATAAGCCCAAACCATCTAATTTAAAACAAACAACACAGCACACTGTAAGAATAGCAACAGTAGTAGGGTAACTGTGGCCGTTTAGAGCATGCTGAAAAATAGGGACTTAAGAATTGGCAGAATGCTTTGGTTTTAAATCAAACAATAGATTTTTCAATTTATAACAATGTCTTTATCGCATTAAATATGGCAACAGTTACCTAACTCTGCGACGACCCCTTTTTCGAACAAAAGGGTTCCACCCTTTTGCTTATGCTCCAGTAAAACTGACACTGCTCCATCTGAAACTTTCTTGTGGCATAAAAAATTCCTTCCAATTATCATGATTTCATGGGTCACAAAGTTTTCCTACATTGAGATACCTTTCCTCGTGAAATGAGAGTGATTACTCGCGGAGCCCGGCGAAGCAGGTCTCTGATGGGCCTATCCTCTTCTATCTGGTCGGCACATCTCTTTTGGACTCAAAAGCCACCTCTTGCATAATTCATCAAAAATATTGCCATAGATCTATATTTGCGCTGATGGATATTCAAACTGTCGTATTGGTTCTGGAAAACTGCATCATTGAGCTAAAAAAGACCTGCTTTCTTTAAATTCGATTTCAAAATATACAATCGAGATTCCATGTTTCCCTTTTCTCCTTCGCTGTTTCCTTCGCAGTTTATTTCCTGTTGCTTTGTAGGAGAAGTTGGCATTTTATCATTTATGACCATTTGCAGCTTCAAAAATCGTAAGAAAAGAGATGAAAATTGAACTAGATGAGAAGGAAGAGCCAAAACCCCGCAGATTTTATGATTTAGAGATAAAGTCGGTGGCTATCAAATATGAATGTCGATTTGAATAAAACTAAGCAAATATTTGTTAGAGCAAATCTGTACGCCAGTTCCTTGCTTATAGTCTGTTTTATATTGCCAAACAGAATCATATTTCTACTGAGAATTTTTTCTTTCTCTATGGAGCATTTGAGTATAAAAACAGTAATTTTCAGTCTTCAGTTACCGTTGTGATTTTTAGGTAAGTAAGTATAGGTAAGTCATCAGAACTTTAGTTGTTATTTTCTTTATTCTACAATATTCCTCGTCATCTTAGCAGCATTTCAAATTAATTTGCCTACGAAAGCTTGCAGAAATCCTTCACGAACTCATGCAACCTTTGATAAGTGCATATTTCCTTTTGCGTTGTAATTCAATATTTAAATCAATATAAAATGCCGTCAAAACTGGCTTTGGTATACCATATTTCTGTCAATGCATTCAGTATCTTTTAAAACTTCACCATCTTCAAATCAGTGGCTGCTATGACGTCACTTAACATCCGGGAATTCGCGAATTGCTTTCTGGAGCGAAATTCGTTTCTTTCGCTTGCTCGTCCACAACAAAAACAAATTTGTAAAAGAAATGTAAAATAACAAACAGTTGCAGAGATGACAAGTAAATTCCGCGAGGTATGATACTTTTGTATTTCATCAACATTTTAGAATATAGATATTTTAGGCATTGCAGCTATTCTGCTGTTTCACCGTTAAATTTGAATAAACAGCTTATTTTTCTGGACTACGAAGAATAAGTATCGCGAGAGCCAAACTTTTTAAGCTCGTGCATTATAAATGAATTTGAATAAAGGAAAAAGAAGAAAGTTTTCTATTTCAATAATACTTCAAGTGGCTGCATGGAAAAAAAGTCAAACAGAAATATCGTGCTCACGCGAAAGTTTATATTTCTAGAGCGCTTTTAAAGTTCGGCGATTAGCCGGAGCTATTTCGAAAATTGGTCAAGGAGCTGGGAAAAAGCAGGAGGAAACAGGAGAAGATGAAACAAAAAACGTGGAGAAAAAAGTTAGAAGTTTTAAAAACGTGAGTATCAAAAGTTCTTTCTCTGCATCCTTGTTTTATGGTAAAACATTTCGAGAAACTCAAATTCCTTTCAGGGTAGTATTGTTTACTTTCTACATTTTGATAAATTGAGAGTGTATATAATGCTCTTTTTTAGCAGAAAAGATTTTATAAATGATACTAATTCACAAGTATTGGATGAAACAGTCAAAATTTTGGTCTTCATAAAAAATTTTGGTTTTTGCATTTTTGTTTGATACATAGTTGCACACACAAAATATACCGTGATTCGATATTTGAAAGAAAGTATTTTCATCGACAATCTATTTTTAATTTTTTCATAACACTGACAGTAAGTAATTAATGATACAATTCTTTTGATCTCAAAAATCACATCACGTTATTTCAAGATTGCCAATGAAATTCGGTTGAAACAGAAGATAATGTCAGCATTTGCTGACGAAATAAAGCCCCCGGCGGAATTTGAGCCAGTGTTTCGGACAGAAAGCGAGCGAGAAGCCGAAAAAGAAAATGTTGTGACGGTTGAGGATGAAAAGAATAACATCTTAAAGGACTTGCCAGAAATGAATGACGACGAAATAGTCGAGTTTGTGTCAACGGAGCTTGCAGGGAGATTTCTGAACAGCAAAATATTCCGCAGAAGCATCATGGCAGTGATTATTACCAACAGTATAATGATTGCCATCGAGACAGACGAAAAACTGGTGGGTTTAGGGGGGGGGGGCTGTTACCAATGTCCTTACACTTTCCCCTTTTCCAAAGCTTTTATATATCTGTTGTATGGAACTAAGGGTGGGGGGGGGGGGTTACGAATAGGGATGCCTTTGGCTTTGAGGGGAGTTGAATGGACATGCTAATTGCCACACCCCCACCCCCGATCGACCGCGAAATTTACTTTTGCTTCCTATAGGGGGTAATGGTTGCATATTTTGTATCAATATTTTTGTCTGTTGTGTGAAACTAAGGGAGTGCATAATTGAGGGTGGACCAAGCACCATTTGTATAGTGGATTTCTAAATAGAAGTAGTGTATTGTGGGGGGAGGTGTTTTTGTGTCACACCTCCCCGCCCCCGGTCAACCTCAACATTTACTTTTGCTTCTTACATGGGGTAATGGCTGCATACCCTTCTTTGCCCTTAAAAGGAAAGGCAGTATAGTCACATTTTCACGATAATGGACCAATGCATGATGACAGTCTTTGTCTGCGAGATTCTGACGAAATGGTACCACGGTTTTATGAAGTTTTGGACACAAGGATGGAACATATTGGACTTCTTCATTGTCGCTTCTCTTCTGTTTGGTCCACGTGAGTGAAGTTTGCGAATAATTCGTTAAATGACGCAAAAAATCGCCAGATTTAAGCTGCATCTTTACAGAGAACATTTTCTTTTGTGCCTCTAAACAAGGGTGGCACTTATGGTCATTGCAAGGAATAACAGGGTGTAGCCTTGTTATTCGATCATTTTGAGTGTGGGATCAAAATAAGCCAAACGAAGCAAGCAGCTGCCATCGGATGGGGAAAGCCATCACAGATCAGACGCTGGAACCTATATCCTTTGCCGAAAATAAAATCCTTTACCCCAATCTGTTGCAACAACATTCGTTCACCAAAGCCCTGAAGATGACCACATGTAAAATGTTCTTTATTTCAGTATTTCTTGATGAAAGCTCTGGCAGTCGTGGTGTTTTGCGTATTCTTCGTGTCCTGAGGGCTTTTCGAAGCCTACGAAGGTAAGTTGCGACCAACGAGGCCCTTTGGAACTTTTTAAACGCTTTTTAAAAACATCTTCATCTTAGTCCTCGACTGCAACGTGGTTCGAAATATGTCTCGTAAACAAAGTTTCAACAATTTGAGATTTGTTAAAAACATTTCTTAATTGTTTGCATCTAATTTCGGAAGAAGCAAAATGTAAAAAAAGTAAACTGAAGTACCTACAGGTAGCCATTACGCAGTTGGTATTTCCTTCGCGAACAACTTCAAGTAGCTTGGGAAGTTTGCATGTTCCAAAGTTGTTGAATTTGTCTGAAAATCTTCACTGAAGCAAGATGCGCCGCTCTACCTAGAAACTAAAGACATATATTCAGTCTTGTACGCTTGCAATTTTTTTGCGGCCCATCTTTGTGAAGCAGAGACAAATAGTTTCAAAAACAGCAACTTACTTCTCTTCTTCAAGTGCACCTTTTTCTCTTTTAGCATGAGTTCTCTACCTGGGTTGCAGGTTGTCGTGCAAACAATATTACAGTCTGTTCCAGGTCTCTGTTATACTTTTTAAATTCACTACCACATTGCTGTTACTCATGTTAATGAGCTCTACTGTCACGGATCCCGCAAAATGATACAGAAGCGGATCCTGTGAGAGGAGCACCTGTTTCGTCAGTGTTTTGCAAACTGCTGAAAACCTAACATTGTGGTATATCCAAAAAAGATGCCTTTCCTCTGAGCAATAACAGGTTCCAGCCAAAATGCCCTCGTCAAGATTGACTCACTAGAAGGCAAGCTCTGCAGCAAATCTGTTAGGCCTTCAGTTTTCAAGTGTAAACAATTTTCAATAGCAATGATTAGCTGTAGCCATTATGTTGAAATTTGCAATCATGTTCTGAGCCTGCCACTTGCAACTGTTCCGAGAAGTAGCAAGATGACTTTGAAATCGCAAATGACGTCACGCCTGCATTCTTCCTCAGACATGGCGAACATCGTCCTCCTCTTGGTCATCATAATGATCGTCTTCTCCGTCATTGGCATCACCCTCTTCAGAGACGTCGTCCCTAAACACTTTGGAAACCTTTCAACTGGTATCCTTTTCAATTTCTGAAGCAATCCATTGCTCAGTGTCATCTGGTACCCTTGCCGCCCTCTCTCTACGTTCCGTTAGATGCAGCTAACATTTCTGGCTTCAATTGCACGAACTCGTGACGCTTTCTGATGAGTCAGAAGGCTGCATCGAAGCTAATTTGTTATTCCTCTGATCCGATGTTGCAGAGCCTTCTGGTCTTTGAACAACAGATGATGCATGCGTAAGCCGAATCAAGTCTTTCTTCTATCCAACCGCAACGGGTCTTACCTCCATCCAAACTGATTGATTCCTTGACAATAATGAAGCGATGTTTTCGTTATTTATATGTCTGACTCAAGATGGATGGGTTGAAATCTTCAAAGAGTTCGAGGTAATCAAGTCCTTCTTACGTTTTTCGTACTTAAGGAATTAAGGTGGCTAAACATAATTTCTTCCCTTGCTTTGTTTCCTTGTTGACACAACTATATATTTTACAACTATCAATGAAAATGTGTGAATGCCGATTGCAAATTTTGAGTTCTGAAGAGCAGTTTAAGCCTATCTCGTTAGTGTACAGCTGAAAAAGTTGTCACTTGCCAACCATCTCTGACAGAATTAAAGTCATAAATTGCAAAAACCTGTCTTCAAATTACTTTTAAGAGATTGTTTAAGTGAAACTGAAGCCTTGCCTGCAAAGTGACCAGGTAAGAAGATGCTGAATCGCTTCTTGCAGAGCCGGGGAAATGCCAACTTTGCTGGCGGTGGTATCTACTTGATGGTGTTCATAGCAATCGGTGCCTTCATATTCGCAAATCTGGTCGTTGCTGTTGTTGTAACTAACCTGGAGTGCGCGGTGTTAGACGTAAGGAAAGAAGAAGAAGAGATTGCGAAGGAGCACGAGTCAAAAGTGACAACGGATAAAGAAGACGAGAAGATTGCTAAAATAATAAGCGATGCCGAGATCCAGCCATCGTTTTTTAAAAGACAAGAGCCCCTTTTCATACCGGTAGGCACAAAAGGATTTAAATAAACTTTTCTCAGACAAAGTATAAATAATTCACTTTATTAGAGTATTAATATCCTAACCAAACAGGCGAGAAGCATGTGTCATCTCGCATACCATTACCTTTCACTGTCTTTTAAACCAAACTGGATGCGTCAAGTGCATGTTACGTCCATTTACATTGTCACAACATCACGATAAAGTTTTTAACTATGACGTCATTGTCCAACTTCTTCTCGCAGGACTTCACAAATGTCAGTGTCGAGAAATTTGAGAATTATATATTGATCATAACTGCAATGGAAGACAACTACTTTGAATATATGAAAATAAAGGAAGAGCTTTCAAAGGTACGTGTTCCTTTTGATATCCTTTGGTACTTAATTAATATAGATTATGCGAATGGACATTAAGAATTAGGTGTTTTATTGCTTCTTTGAAAGGGCACGTCTTAGCCTCATGGTCACCAGAGTCTTTAGGCAAGGCTCTTTGAGATAAAGGTGAACACTGTAAAAGGGGGCTAGCCAAAGCTCTTTGAGAGGCTCACCAATGGAAGGGGCCCATGGGTTTGGGCAAAAGCTTGAACATGTGTCTGCATGGGGTATCTCCTGTCTTACTGAAAGTAAAATTTCAAACCAAATAAGTTTCTTTACCTTTGAAATCTTGTGTGCTCGGGGTTTCAGCATTTCTCCAGATCTTAGGTAACTGCGGGCGATGAGCAACTTCTTTGGCTATGAGAGCTATTTCCTTTTTAGATTTTCAGCGAAGTGGTCGAAATAAACGAAAATGCTCAGCTGCAATTGTTTATGTCCGGTGAACAATCTTTGACGCGTCGCCGAAGCTCGTCCGTTTCTTCGCCAAGTCCGCGGGTGAGATATCTATTTGGTACTACAAGGTATTCGAATGTCACAGCTTGCTGGGAAATTGCATATAGAATCTCCCTCCAGAATTTGACAGCATGATTCACAGTCATGGCTAATATTTTTGACGTATATATAATATAAGACGTTCTCTGAGCGCCTTGGCCCAAAGAAGTCTCAGCGGACTTTGAAATTCGAAACATTCGAGAGGGTCCACAGTAGAAGAAATACTTTATTTATATTTGCTCCTTTCAAGGAAAAGCTTCATAAGAAGCCAAATAGTTCGGCCATTACCAATGCCTCTCATAAGAAATGGGAAGAGAGTGAAAGTGAAGAGGGGATAGAAATGGTGCGCAAGAAGGTCATTCGGTGACATAATCATGGTACATTAGGGGGCGAAATACATCTTTAGCGAAGAGGGTTGTCAGTTGTGATGTGGGGGCATTTTTGTATTCAATAAGAAAACGGTCCCTTGTTCGAATATCAAAAAGGGTTAATTGACTAATTCAACACCTTTCAGTCGACAAGCAGAGCGATGTCTGGAGACATTGCCTCAGGGCTGATGACAATGGAGGACAACCACGTGTTCAACAGCCGCAACCGAAGCCTGAGCGCGTTGATCAATCAGAGTGCCGAGTCGTACGCCCATAACAAATACCAGAAGAAGAAGGAGAAGAGAAAGCTCTCGGCAGCGAACAACAATTAGGCTGGTTCAAACAGGGCAGCATCGTCGGGCGCAGTGTATTGGTGCAATGGCATTTTACGAATGCAGGGTTGTAAATAGCAAATATCAGTGTCAACTAAGAAAATGGTCGAGGCTTCATATCTGTCACTGCCAGTTCTAATATAAATTCACATTTCAGTTTTGAGCTCCAAAACGGCTTATTGGCTTAGAAAGCACGTCTTGATTTCGGTATAAAAGAAAATGGTCGAGGCTTCATCTCTGTCACTGCCAGTTCTAATATAAATTCACATTTCAGTTTTGAGCTCCAAAACGGCTTATTGGCTTAGAAAGCACGTCTTGATTTCGGTATAAAAGAAAATGGTCGAGGCTTCATCTCTGTCACTGCCAGTTCTAATATAAATTCACATTTCAGTTTTGAGCTCCAAAACGGCTTATTGGCTTAGAAAGCACGTCTTGATTTCGGTATAAAAGAAAATGGTCGAGGCTTCATATCTGTCACTGCCAGTTCTAATATAAATTCACATTGCAGTTTTGAGCTCCAAAACGGCTTATTGGCTTAGAAAGCATTTCTTGATTTCGGTATAAAAGAAAATGGTCGAGGCTTCATATCTGTCACTGCCAGTTCTAATATAAATTCACATTGCAGTTTTGAGCTCCAAAACGGCTTATTGGCTTAGAAAGCACGTCTTGATTTCGGTATAAAAGAAAATGGTCGAGGCTTCATATCTGTCACTGCCAGTTCTAATATAAATTCACATTGCAGTTTTGAGCTCCAAAACGGCTTATTGGCTTAGAAAGCACGTCTTGATTTCGGTATAAAAGAAAATGGTCGAGGCTTCATATCTGTCACTGCCAGTTCTAATATAAATTCACATTTCAGTTTTGAGCTCCAAAACGGCTTATTGGCTTAGAAAGCACGTCTTGATTTCGGTATAAAAGAAAATGGTCGAGGCTTCATATCTGTCACTGCCAGTTCTAATATAAATTCACATTTCAGTTTTGAGCTCCAAAACGGCTTATTGGCTTAGAAAGCACGTCTTGATTTCGGTATAAAAGAAAATGGTCGAGGCTTCATCTCTGTCACTGCCAGTTCTAATATAAATTCACATTTCAGTTTTGAGCTCCAAAACGGCTTATTGGCTTAGAAAGCACGTCTTGATTTCGGTATAAAAGAAAATGGTCGAGGCTTCATATCTGTCACTGCCAGTTCTAATATAAATTCACATTTCAGTTTTGAGCTCCAAAACGGCTTATTGGCTTAGAAAGCACGTCTTGATTTCGGTATAAAAGAAAATGGTCGAGGCTTCATATCTGTCACTGCCAGTTCTAATATAAATTCACATTTCAGTTTTGAGCTCCAAAACGGCTTATTGGCTTAGAAAGCACGTCTTGATTTCGGTATAAAAGAAAATGGTCGAGGCTTCATCTCTGTCACTGCCAGTTCTAATATAAATTCACATTTCAGTTTTGAGCTCCAAAACGGCTTATTGGCTTAGAAAGCACGTCTTGATTTCGGTATAAACATTTTCCTGCTACACAAAATATAACCATCTTAAAAATTAAAGGGAATGCTACTTCTTTTTCTTTCTTTCCCTTTCATTACATTCTTGGTCTTTCTCAGTCTCTTCGTGCTTCCTTTTCTTTTCCTTTTTCTTTGACTTCGCGCCCGTATCTCCTTCCTCTTCTTCGCACCTTATTTTTTCACTCCTTCTTCCTTCGGTTTCAACCCCTGCCTTCAATGTCTTTGATTTTTTTGTTTTCTCCGTAGCCACTTCATCAGTCTGTTCACAACGATCTTTACTTCTCTTCTCTTTCTTTTTAGACACCTTCCTACAATCCATATTGTTCGTCTGATCCTCTTCACTTCTAATTAAATCATTATCTTCGCGTTTTTTTGATTTTTTCTTCTTTTTCACAGACCTTAAATCAGAATATTCATTAACTGCATCTTCAACAGCTTCAATTTTGTCTCGACCCTCTTTGCACCCTGAACCTTCTTCAAATTCATCCTGCCTCTTCTTCTTTTTCTTCTTTTTCTTTTTGGTCAACTCTTCCGTTTCATGAGCTATTTCATCATGCTTTATTTCTGGACATTCTTCCTCTATTTTCTTTTCAGCTCTCGGCTTCAAAGCAGCCATCTTTTGTGCAAAGTAATCTTTTAAGTTCATCTCACTTTTCACTGTCACGAAACCCTGTTCTGCATCTTGATTTTGACTTGGCACAGGGCATGATGCTGTACTTGTGTCGGATTTGGCATCTTCATCCTAAAGAAAATTCTTCGTTAAAAATTTGAAAGAGTCAGTAGAGAAGAAAGGCAAAGCTGTATTCGAAAAACCAACACAAAAAGATACTGAGCTCTTCACATCTCTTTAAAAAAGGCACTTGCAAATCTATGCAGGAAAAAACAAAGGCTGACAGTTTGCACATCAAATCCTAGAGATTAAGATTTCTGATATTTATACTTTGAGTGTAAAGAGTACAACTTGAGAACCAATTTCTAGAACAACTCAAAACTTTGACTAATTTTATTGTTAAGAAGTGAAAATGGTTTTATCAAAACAGATGCTGTAACTTCCATGTGTAGAGGATAAACGGAAGCTTATTATAAAAAGCAAATACCTCACTTAGGTCTTGTGGAGTTGCTGGTGTGGGCTTGCTTCTTTGCCCAAATATGCATGCAAGATCATTCTTGGATTTTAGAGACAGATCCTTGCTTTTGATGAACTTGCTATATCTTCAACAAAAATTTCAAAGTAAAAAGTGTTTGCATGATTATTTTGGTGGTATTATTTTGGTGGTAGAATGAGACTTGAATGAAACTTCAAAAAACACCAACAGAGCAAAAGAATAAGTTTATAGCATATTGTTGGGAGAAACTTACAATATTTTTCTCTGAGATTTTTGAACACTTTCCTGGAGACTTTTCTGTTCTATTTCATCAGCTTCTAAATTATGAGACAGAAGACAAATCTATTTCAAAAAAGAGCTGATAAGTTAGTTATCAGGCAGAAAAGAAAGAAATATGTTTGGTTATTCCACCATAATTTCAGAAAACTTCATGAGTTGTTTTTTTTTTATATCTCTAGAAAAACAAATCAAGCAGACAATCAATAGTGAAGTTAAACGCAGATTTTAATAAAAAATACCTTTGTTTCCTCCTTGGTTAAGCTTTGTTAGCAGTGCGCTGAACTCATCATGATGAGCAAGCCAGTTATCATCATGAAATGAAGGAGCTCCGAATCCTAAGATTACAAAATGCTTCACATAGGATAGGTACTGAGGTAAAAAAGAACAGCTTGTCAATAATGTGGGGACAGAGTCAAAAATAACTAGGCTACTAAGTGAAATATTGCTAATCTGCCAATAAGACTTGATCAGCAAATCAATCAAATGCTGTCATATTATCATTCACATTTATGAACAAAAACTTTATGCATGCTTCTGGTGGTATATAGGGTGGTATGTTTGGCTTTTGATAAAAATTTGTCTTATGATATTACAAGAAGGTAAAAAAAAGAGCTTGCAGGACCTCTAGTTATCTATGGTGGATGGAAAGCAATGTTATTCATACAATTGATATTATAACATGTTACATGCCTAAAAATGATGCAGCCTTTTAAAAAGGTTTATAATCTTGGAAGCTATACTATTGGAAATATTACCAAGATTCTCTTTCCTCTTTGACACTTTGACATGGGAAACTGTTCCATTTTCATTTGCTCCAAGCCCCTTGCCTTCTGACCAGCCCATTTTTGACAACATTTTGTAGCCATATTTGTTTGTATCTAGTTGGAGAACAATCATCACTATAGTGACATTGACAACAAACACGTGAGTACAATTTATGGCAGTTCCAGTAAGCATAATTCTCAGTTAGAGCTGACGTACTGACAACAAAGCGGGCGCTTAACGCAAGGAACCAAGTTAGCCCAGAGATCAAGGACCTGCGTTATACGAAGTCCACCATTCATGCCATCGAAACAATAAATACAAGGAAATAAGTTCATTTAGATCTAGCGTAGCGCTTTTTAACATTTGAAATTTAATTAGCCTGCAGAACATAATTGTTTTGTTCTTTCTTAGACATAAGGCGCAGAACGAAACATGTTACTATCAATGTCACGAGAATGTTTAAATGTTGACATACATGCTAAAGATTTATCATTGTTTCATCTTAAAAAAGCTCCTACCGTTGGACCAATTCAGGTTTCTTGGATCTTCGGTCCATTTTTGTTTATACCTTGGTTCTGCCAACATGCTTTCAGCAATGAAAATGTGGAAAGGAAACTCTTTTGACCGCGCCTCGTTTTTGAAACATCGGAAACGAGGTCAATTCTTTTTGATAAGGAGCACATTTATGGCGGACTTCAGGCGTTGCTGTAGATGACTATTTCAAACAGTGTAGCCTAAACAAGAACAACATGCCTAAGTAAGTGACCTCAATCTTTCTGAGTTGCTTAAATCTATCTTAAAAAGATCTTTTCTGGACTCGATAGTATGGTTTAGGGCTCTCAGAGCTAGTAAACCGAAATCCATTTAGGAACATTTTTAGCTGCAAATTACTACTAGGTACAGTTATTCTCCCGCATGATTTATACAATGTGTCGAAGTTTACAAGTCTTTCTGTTTGCTTTGCTTTTAGTGGGAATTTTGGTTTGGCAGTGTTTATAAAAAGTTTAACATCGCAACATGGGCCTTGTATTTGTAAAGGTGTAAATTATTGTAAAATGGCAAGAACTGAGATTTTTTATCAGAACTGATGACCAGCATCATTTTAGAATTTGACGTTGATTGACAATGTGTTAGAAACTCTTTCTGTTTTCTTTCTCATATTGGTGTGCACAAGAAGCCAACATTTTTAATTATACTTAGCCAAGCACACTGAGCTGATTCCAAAAGTAGTGAGATTCTGAGATAAAGAAACTCTACAAAATATCGAGATAAACATTTCCACTTGTGAGCTTTGCATGTGGCACAAAGCTTTAAACTTTGAGACATTGAGTTTTAGCAACTGACATTTACTCTTTTCTGTTTGACATCTATTGTTTGTTTCTTCCTAGATACTTCTGTGACTATTGTGACACTTATCTTACACATGATTCGGTGAGTAATTTTGTAATCATTTATCTGCAACATAAATCTAGTTCACGGCAAAGGAATAGATATGAGCCAATTGTTTGACTCATAATCTTATTGGCAAATAAAATTTATATTTACACAACCACATCTTGAAAAGGGGCAATTTTTTGACATTTTGAAAGGAATGAATTTATAACAAAATTAAGTGTTTCTTGATTCCTGATTTGTGCTTGATGTTCACATCCTCTAACCAAAATTTGTCTTACTGTAAGCTTCCCTTGAATGTTAATAAATATGCAAAAGTGTCTTAGCCTTGTGAATGCTTCAGCAAAAATTTTTTGTGTGAACATTCAAACGTAAATTTCAAACAGATTTGTCAAGTTGATATTTTTTTCTAGCCCTCAGTTAGAAAAACGCACAACAGTGGAAGAAAACATAAGGATAATGTAAAGTTTTATTACACAAAATGGATGGAAGAGCAGGCTCAACAGCTGATTGATCAAACAAGTAATTACCCAATTTATTTCCATTTTTTTCTCTACAGTATTTGTTAAAACTATTTGATAATTTGCATTTCTGTACTCATAAATCTTTTGTTGCATTACTGATGTAAAAAGTGGAATCCAAAATATAAAGGCTATAACTCTAACTGGAATACTTGACTTCTAAATATTTCACAGTAGATTCATCTTACAATGCATTATTTTTATAATCTTTTTATGTGTCATTTAGCAAACCTGCATTATCTTCTTTAGTCAAACAAGCTGAAAAATCAAAACAAACACCTCAGCCAAATATGCCAGGAATCGCTCTTCCTCCTGGTATGACACTGCCTCCTGGGATTCCAATGCCACCACCAGGTATGATTACTGGCATGATGATGCCTCCAGGTATGCCAATGCCCCCTGGTTCAATGCCACCACCCCCTGGGGCTGGAGGACCCCCTAGGCCAGGAATGCCTGTACCTCCAGTTGGTATACCTTCAAACAGCGCACAGCCAATGCCAAATGGGCAACCAAGGCCAAGCATGGATGGTCCAGATGGACCACCTGGTATGGATGGACCACCTGGTGTGGGAGGAAGAATGCCCCCAAACATGGGAAGGGATAGAAATGGGCCAGGAATGCCCAGAGACAGGCAAGGGATGGGCAGAGGTAGAGATGGGCCGCTGGTTAACCCAGAGAGAATGGATATGATAAATCGGGATGGGGACAGAAATAGAGGCCCACCAGGCAGAGGTATGGATAGAGGAAGAGGAGGAGGAGGACCCATGCGAGGTGGTAGACCAATGATGGGTAGAGGGGGTCCTCCAAGCATGGGCATGGATGGTCCACCAATGGATCATGATGGTAGACAGATGAGAAGAGATGCTAGACCAACACCTTATGGGAGACCTGGGGGTCCACCAGTAGATGGTCAACGAAACATGAGAGCTATTGGAGACACGGTAGAGGAGGAACCTATGGACGGTTCATTTCCATCAATGATAGGTGGGAGAGGTCGGCCTGGCTTCAGACGATAAATTAATTTGATCCCATGCTTTCTAAGATACTAGTTGTATTTGTATATTGTATATTTTGTTTTTATCGCAAATGTAGGTGTTATGATATTTTGTTTCCCTGTCTTCTGCCTAACCTTTTTGTTTTTCTGTAATTTGTTAGTCTTTTTTCGTTTCCAGATTTAGAGGCAAGTAAAAATCCCATTTTAGAGTTTCAATTTTCCAGAGTTCAATGTCATGATTTAATGTTTAGAAGGAAAAGTCCCAAATATTATGCAAAATGTACCCCCAGAGTAGGGAGAAAGCAAATTTAAACATAAAGAAAATATGAGCCAGAATGATGCAGTTTCTTCACAAGGCATTTCATTAATTTTAATTGTTTTAGCAGCACCACTTTAAAAATATGGTGGTAATTTCATTTCAACCAAAAGTCAGGGTTTTAAAAAAATAACACTTATTGATAAAAATTTCAGGGTTAATTTAAGAATAAGAATTAAAATTTGAGACCAAATTAGAAGACAGTCCAAATTTCAGAACAAATTAAATTGCTCACAAACAGTTGAGATATTGTGAGAAAAAGTGACTGCCCTTGGTGTCAGTCTGCTAGAACAGAAAAAATAGTTATAGATGTTCTAACTCATGTTTGTTCAATGCACTTAGAATTTAATGTTTTTTCTCATTGTTGTCCAAATTGTACAAATCAAGGATAAATTGTAATACAAGAAGTTTACTTAACATCACACATCAATTTTCAGAAAGAATATTTTTGTAAAAATTGTCCATTCAAGCAATGTTCAACCCAGAACGATACTGGAAACAGTCTGGGAAACATTCTTCTTTGATGGGCTAGATGGTGCAGCTTCTAAAAAATATATTTCCTTTAGATTCGAAGATTGTCAAGCTGAAAAATATGTTCATAAAAATGCTGATAGAAAATTATGATAATGATAAAAAGGCTAAAAACAAATGCTTGAAGATTTATAGAAACTTCAAAATCACCAAATTTAGACAAACCCATAAATACAAAAATAACCTTGTTTGTAGAAATCAAAACTTGGATCTGCAAAACGGTTTGGTACCACAGAAAAAGTTATCTATGTAATACAAATAAATTGATGATTTATTGAATTGTCTGTACGCATGATAAAGTAAAGTGCAAGAATTTTAATTTTCTTTAACCTTTACATTGTGAAACTTCAATAGAAGTTCATTTGAGCAGAAATTAAAGGGAACAAGATAATGTACCTTGGGGTTTTCTTTTCTCTCCAATCTCTATTACTGGACCACTGTAGGGCTCACGATCAACTTTACATGGTTTGCAAGTCTTTAAAAGAAAGTGATTTGGTTAGATAAAAACTGTGTTACTCTATGAAATGAATTTCTTGATAAGTTATTATGTGAGGTTCAATGAAAATGGAATGTAGCAAAAATAGTTCAAATAACCTTCTCCCTTTGTAGCACTCTGTTGTAGACATAAGCAGAAAATGGATTTCTTGGAATATACCTTCCTGAGCCACGCTCCACAAAAAGCTGTGAGGAAAAATATGATATTTATCTCAAATTATTTTGGATATCTGAAAAAATAGAAGATGGTGAGCGACAATAATTCAATGAGCGCAAACAATTAGATTTGAGTACAAAAGCTGGGTCTAGAGAAGCAGCAGATGAAAGTCTATTGTCCTTTCACTAACATCAAGCACTAATAATTGTTTCATTTTCTTTTTAAAAGTTTTTGTGCCAGATTGCTGAATGTGCTATGTTACATACTCTGTTGTTCTCCCAAACAACTTTGCCACGGCTTATAGTGGTGGTGGCGACTCCATGGCATTCCATTCCTTCAAATATATTAAAGTCGACAGCCTGCATGAGAAAAAATTGCATCACAGGAACTGCAATAAGCATGAAAAGAGTAAAAACTTAGCAAAGGGTAAATTATCTTTGAAACTTTGAAACATATCTTTGAAATAATTGTTCTTGTTCCTATTTATCCTTGTTAAATATCAATAGTAAAAGACATGAAAAAGTCGGATAGAGGGACAACTTTAAGTAAAATGGGATTCTCATAAAGTTTGTAAACTGAGGAGTGCACAGGTGTGTAGGGACTCGTTTGTCTACTTTTCACTGTCACACTATGTTATGCTGACACATCCTTTTTCGCTCCTCAGCCTAGACTGTTCCATCCCCATTACATCACCATTTCATAATCCTCTCTCATCCCTCGTCAGCAAATTTATTTTTAGAGTAACTAATATAAATATAATTGTAAGGTTCAGTCAGAGTCAGAAACAGAGCTACAGAATACAACAGGCAACGCATTGTCTCTCTCTCTCGGCCTCACTCCGTGTTCTCTGCACGTTAAATAAGACAACTAAGGCTTCGATCGTCCATAGAGGTTGCAAAAGTGCACTTTTTCTTAGATGCTGAAAAGCCAAGATGGGCATGCATCATGTGCCCTAGAGCACTGAAGATCTACAGAGTGTAAGAATGCTGCCTTCACAACTGGCTACCTGATGATGCGTTTTAGCAGAAATGGTTTTCTTTGCATGGGGGTCCCAAACAACCAGATCTGCATCTGAACCAGGTGCGATGCAACCCTATTGAGAGATAAAAAGCAACATTCATTAATTCTAGAGTCTCTCAGAGTATAACTGAAGGTCCTAGTTAGAATTTGTCTGATTTAAAACAAAATGTGCAAAAAGTCCATATTAACATTGCAATCAAGTTTTTATCAGTACAAATTATTGTAGATAAGAGGGATGGAAAACAATTAGTCACGCTTGAAAGCATGGTACACACTGCAGATTGAGGAACAGGTATTTTGCGTAGAAGTAAAATTGAAGATTTTAAAAGTACAAGGGCCATAAAGATCGCTTAAAGATTTCATTTCGCACATCCCACTTGATATAGATAAATATTTTTCATTAAAGCAGACTTGAGTGTTGATTACATGGGAAATTTGTTCGACTTATTAAGGTTGGTCTACATAGGATACTTTTGGTAGCAGTATTCAAGACCTGCTACCCTCTTATCTTCCACACCTACCTTTCTTGGGTAAATATTAAAGATTTTTGCTGCAGTAGTACTTGTAACTGAAACAAATCGGCAGGGATCCATTTTGCCATTATGCTAGGAAAAGAGAGTGTTGACAGTGAAACTGAAAAGATGATACAAATGTATTTAAAAAATGCGTCAGTGGCGCAAACAATTGAAACATTTCTGACATGTCAGTACACAACATTCCTTTCTAATGAACATCTTTTTCACGCTAACATACTCTCAATTCAGTGATTTACATCACAGAGCTTGCAAGAATGCAATATCATCTTAAAGATAGCATAATAGTAGTCTTTTCCCAATAGATTTGCCCCTAAAAATTTTCGATGTTTCTAAGTGTCGAAATAACTATACAAATGTACTCCAAGAAATCAACTCTCCTAATGAAAATATAAAATTCACACCTAGGTATTAAATGTATGAACTTACAACACCCTTTTCCCAAATAACTGACATTCTGTCCTCCACCCCTAGAAAACAGAATATTCTTAATTTTTTTTTATTGATACAACAGGGCATTCAGGGGGGCATGCGTGTAGTGCATCAGTTGGGAGCAATAAAGTGCTCATGCAGTAATGAATTCTTCCTTTGAGTAGAGCAATTTCTGTATATTGAGGATTTGCTCCATTCCTAAAATTGGCAGATCTCCTTGAGGAACTCCTATACAAAAGAGAGTCCGTTCAAAGGTTGAGAGAACATTTAGCACCGTCAGCAACATACTCTCTGATAAATGCCTCTCTAGCTCACATAGGACTCTAAACGGAAATTTGCCAGCTTACGACGATAACTCTCTTTGGAGAAAAGAAGAAAAGAAAAAATCATCGAAAGAGGCAGTGATGCGTGTGTACTTGAAAACAAAATGGAGAATATAAACAAGCATGCAAATGAATGCATCCACATTTCGAGACACTTGGCCCTTTTGAGGTGAAAGTATAAAATGTTCAGTAAGCGAACTGTTCTGGAATATTTTTTATATATATATATATATATATATATATATAGCATTTCAGTTCAAAAAGACCTCATTATTTCGTGCAGCAAATTAATTTAAATTGCGTGCGCTGCACAGATCACGTGAGTTGCTGGATACGTGCGTCAGTGTCTGAACGCGAAAGCCCTGAGACATTGCTACCGTGCCATGGAAAAAATGAACAAGAACGAAAACATTTCAGAATGGAAAAACCACAAATTTTCATTAAAATTGGCATTCAGCTGATGAGATGTTTACATCTTTATTTGCAACATTTGTCGATATTTTATTACCCATTTACAGCTATTTTACATGACTGATAAACATAGTAAACAGAGCACCCGGCCATTTCATTTCATAGTTAAAAGCCAAAATCTCTCAACGTGTTTTTCGCAGAGATCTAGCATCTAACAGTCCCTAAACTATTTTTGCCATAGACCTAATTGCAATTGCACATAGCAATAATTCGATTAAATGTCATAATTTTGCAGCTCCAACCGCCCCTGTGTTACGCAAAAGGAAAGAACCAAAATAAACACAAACTAAACATCCACGGATGACAAGACCATTTAGTGAGCGAACTTGCAAAGGTGCGTGAAGCTGCAGATAATGCCTGGATACCTACCATTAACTCCGTTGGGTATCCTTCTGAAATCATCTTTACCAAGAGCTTTTTGATCAGCATTGAAAGTGCAATTATCTGTACCCGTACATTGGAGATCTCCGCTAAAATTGAATTATTCTAGATTTGAATCTTATTCTTGTCGAAAATTCTAGTTTTCTCATCTAAAGAGGTTCACGAAATTTACAGTAAAGTTTTACGTGTTAAAAGATCGAACTTTGCTCGTAGGAATTTGTTTTTTCCTGAGAATGCAAGTTTCCTGAGAATATTAAGTTGCGACTGTCTTATTCTCTTTGAGAAGAATATAGGCACATGATTCCCACCACTTCTATCTACTTAGGTTATTCAAAAGTTCATGAATACTAAATACTGCTCCTAACTTCGATTAACACTAAAATACTTTATAAATGCTTCATAAACAAAGCGCACAAAAAATTGGTTTGAAAACAGATTGGATGTCAGAAGACAAACTCGTGGCTTCTACCCAAAAGCGGATAATACATGGGATAAACATACTCAGCTGATTGATGAAAATTAAATCACTAATTAAAAAATGCCACAAGACAGACAACAATGGTTTGCAGCTCATATTCAGAATTCTTCGGTAGAAACTAATTGCCTTGGCTTTAAAATTGAAGTCCGTTTGACAACCCATAAACATCAACATACTTTGCGAGGAGCTTCATAAGGTACTCTGGAGTTGATGGATCTGGACGCAACGGAGGCCCCATCACATGACCTAGAAACAAAACGAAACGCCCCTGCTTACAATTGCAGGGTTTTGAACGCTGATCCCTACTTTGCAAGACTCGCTTCACACAGAAGGACTTTGGATTATCTATTGGATTATCTTGAAATATCTAATCTAAAATATCATAAAAGTTTAAGGATAGAATCCAAGTGAAATACGAAAAGCATGAAATCCAAGCAAGCCCCTTTCAATTAAACCCCCCTCCCTATACTTCTAAATGTTTAAGCATTGCAATAAGATCTTTATTCATTTCGTCCTGCCATTAATACCGGACCCGGAGGATCATGTGCCAATTCTCACCCGCAGCATGTCTCCAACACTTGTTCCAATACTTTGTTCCATCTGTACCAAGGCCTGCAGCTATCGGCTCCCCAAAGGCGACAAATCCCTTCCTCCTGCATTCACTGATAACATCGGCAGCCGATTTGCTCATTACATGGACAATGTAAATAGGACAGCTTGCCTAAAACCAAATTAGAGCATGCAGTTGTAAAAGCAATGAAAAGAGACAAATTCCAAGAGGCTGATTGCACTGTGCACTAATCTACTAAACGCTATGTAAGAAAGCCCCATGTTGACATAAAAGCTTCCGAACATAACGTTATTGACATGACTTCCTAAGCAATAGAGGCTTAATTCAAAAAGTATATGTTAGAACGCTTTCAAACAGTTCTCTATGAATTTGAGAATTACACACATTCACATTTTAAATATTTTGCGAATAAAAAAGACCGTTAGTATCAATGAAAGATTTCTCTTTATAAGACATTTATCTTTTCACAGCCTATCGGGTGTAGGAGTGTGAAGTTATAGGCTTTTGTCCTTTCATGTATTGTCAAGCAATCAAAACTATCACAGACTGATATAGGAAGGTCGAAGGTAAAGAGTCAAAGGTAAGGTCAAAGATGAAAGGTCGAAGCATCACTCACCTGATCAGCAATAACAATGGCTCTATGGGTTGCTTCACCTTCCACCTTTCAAAGCAAAAATTCCAAACCTAGAGTAATCATTCAATAACTCTTGCAGCACTCTGAGCGTTACTTAAAACAGAAGTACTTTAATGGAAGGGTTTACTAAACAGCCAATACGTTTAACTCATAGCTATATGAGATACTTTTTAACGCTGAAGCATATACATCCTAATACTGACGTCATATATAGGGCCAGCATTGGGTCCTAAACAATTGCTATTCAATTGCTATCCACTCCGATAATGATGCTGAATTATTCAGTTTCAATTTTCAGACAACTAAGCCTATATTGCATCTTTCTCCCCAATTCTCTCCACCGAGCTTTATGATGGTTTACTTGTTTGGACGGAAGACAAGGAGATAGTCCAGCCTGGGACCTTCATATGGTGGAGAGTTTCAGCAGCAAACAAAAATCCTTTAAAGCAGCAAACAGCTGGATGAGCGTGGAGTGTGAAAACATGTGTACCTTCAGCTGCATCGAGTGGCAAGAATCAGGCGAGCTCAGTACGTGTCAACTGCAATCATAGGTAGTGATTGTAACGCATTCAATAGATACTCACATGCTCCGGTCTGCACATTTCGTGTCCTTCGGGGCCTGTAATGCCCATTTGGATCATGACCTTGGAGCGCTATGGTTGGCAAAACAGGGCTGAGTATTATAATATGCAATGGTGATGTATAATGTAATATTGCAGTACACTTGTGAACGGTAGTCAAACTCAAATCGGAACACAATGGTTCAGGGAAATTTAAAGGTAGTCTCTACGAGCACTAGCGCAAAATTGATGAAACAGACAAACAGTCACACAGGTATGAAAGCACAGATATATAAATGGTTTTAAACACAACAAAGGCCACAAGATGTCAAGTGACGATGAATTTGAATGTTTGCATAATGGGGATAATCAAGCATGGAGATGCTTCGACATTCGAACCTCGTGTATGAGGTCGCCATTTTCAGCGTGAACTTGCGCAAGGGCACCGAATTCCCGACATGCTTTGAAGGCGTGGTACAGCTGCAAGAAAATATCACTGATTATGAACATAAAAGGTAATAAACATAAAAAAGTAATAAAAGCTTATAAGATTTAAAAAGAAGCTCCTTTATGAAGAGCGTTAGATACTTATATAGCAATCGTAAATGAAGAAAGAAAACCTGATCTAGTGAGCAATAATAAATAGTAAACAATAAAAAACAATATTATTAGTGAACTGTGGTAGTATTTTTTTTTGGTTCCAGCATCAATAGGAAGCATGATAATATTGTACATAAAATGAGTAAATGTAGTGCACCTCTCCATCGTTCAGTTGGAACACATCCTTGTAGGCCATGAATGCCTTGAATGAGTTCACTCCTTTGTCGGATGTCAAAATTTGCATCTCTTTGCGCACGCTTTCACTCCACCAGGTGACAGCAACATGGAAGCTGTAGTCACAGCAAACTAAAGAGGAAAAGCAAGGCTTAAAGTTGCACTCAGAGGCCAGTGACATACAATATTTCTATTGAGCAAGAAATCAGCATACCTTTTTCGTCAGCCCATTGCCGCCATTTGTCATATGCCCCAAGGAGAGATTCACCTTTTTGTGGTATGACGAAATCAACTAAAAACAAGTTTATATTGTTATTCAAAGTCGATCAATAGATAACAATATTATACACAGCATTAGATACAAAAATATTTCTAAAAACATAAAATCTCTTAAATACATTAAAAACTCTTATATTAAAACGCCAAGGCAATTACTTGAAACACTTGCTACTCATGACAGGGACTCGGTAAACAATCGTGGACTTTCTGTTGGCTTTAGAAACAAACAATGGCGAGACTTTATAAAAGTAACATCTCATTTTTTTGGAGAGGCAGCTAACATGCAAAACAGAAAGCAATGTTTTGATTCGATCCCAAACGTGCCAAACAACGCAAGAGCCAAAGCTGGCAAGGCCAAAGCAGAGGGCGTGAAGAGACTCACTTATCATGGTTGTCCCACCAGCAACAGCCGCCTTTGTGCCATGGAAGAAATCGTCGACAGCAACTGTGCCCATAAAAGGCAGCTGCATGTGGGTGTGGGTGTCAATGCCCCCTGCAGCAGAAGAGAGGGTTCAAAAAGAGAGAGACATAATTGGGGCTCAAAAGCCCGCCTTAGTTAGCCCTTTTCTTCCCTCCCATTTGGGGGAATAAGCACTAGCTTGGCACAGCGTACGTAAAAAATATCTTGAACCTCCGGTTAAATTCTTTAGAAACGAGGTGCAAAAATCCTCTTCTCCTTCAAAACCCAAAAACCTAAAAAAACCACAGGCATTTCATCTAGGAAGAATTCTTTTGAAGAAAACACATGGAGTAGCTAGTTGGAGCAGACAAGCTTAATATCCATTCACAAGAAAGCAACTTAGTTTGAAATCCTCATGGTCCAGTCAGGCCTCAGTCTTCATTACAGAAAATTGAACTTTCTTAACTATCGCAATAAGCTTATTCCACCCTTACAGCACCCCTTTTTCCTTCTAATTTTATAAGTTTGTTTTCTTTCATAAAGTGCTGTTTACCTGGCATGACGAGTTTGCCGGACGCATCCACAACCCTGGTTCCTTCAGGAACCTCTAGCCCTCCACCGACTTGCCTGCAAACAAGAAGCCAAGACAAATTAAAACAAAGCGAAGCGAGAGAGTAAAAAACAAGATAAGGGAAACGGGGCACAGGGACACAAGATGTGGTTTTTGCGGTGACAGTGAATGGAAAAAAGAAACAGGTTCTGATAGTTCTTACGGGACTGCTGATTTGCTACTCATAAAAAGAAACGGCTGCGAATAATGGTATGATGGTGCAAGAGAGAGGGCATGCTAATACTTGAGAGAGCACTGCACAAATTCATTGGATTCCTCCTTTAGTGTGTTCATAACTGATAATAAAAAAGGACTGTCCAAGGTCTGACGTGTTACTTAACAACGAAAGATGGCCTACTTGATAATCCCATCTTCGATGTAAACATCGGCCAGAAACATGCGGTCCTCGTTGACCACCGTGCCTCCTTTCACAAGCAGTTTTCCAGAAGAGGCCTGCAAAGATACCACGGGACATGAATAACAGTCTGATGGAAGACAGGCTCTGAAAGCCGCTTAAGTGCCTGTTAGAAAAATGCTTGTTAAATGGGACGTGTAACCAGGCTCAAAATAAGCGGAACAGGCGAAGGGCGGGCGTTGTGCCCACAACAACACTCAAAGGGAAGGGATGGGATGCGGTTGGTCAGGACCAGTTGTAAAAGCCGCCAGGTTGAAAAGGCAGGGGGGTTTACCCCCTGGATCTGAGGGTCCCTTTAAAAGGCTTCGAGCTTATCATGTACTGGCACTATATCAGCTTAGATTACAACTGAAGCCTTCTATTAATTTCCAATATAAAAAGGCCTTCTGAACAAGCCTGCCACTAAATTTCAGAATAAATTACAAGAATAGGGACTCTTAGCTGATTACAAAGCACTGGATAACTCGATTTTCTTTCCATTTCATACCCGTTTGTAAGGTCTTTGCTGAGACACAGAGGAGGCTGCTCTTTCGTGATATGGCGTAGGCTGTTTCCCACGCTCGGTTGTCAAGATGAAAGTCCGCTGGTCATTATTCTTGCTGAGTTCATATCCTTGGTCCTGATCAATGTATCGAGGCGGCTCTGATACTTGTCGAGTATACTGCCGGTTCTGTTGCTGCGGCGGCGCATCTTTAGGGGAACTTTGCATGGGGATTTCGTAGCTAACGCTTTTGTACCGAGGCTCAAATTCGTATTTCGGCGGGGAATACCTGGGCGCTTGATTTCCGACATGGGGCTGGGCACTTTGGGGTGGCTCTGATTGATAATTGACAGTGGGTGGCTCAAATCGTCGTGGCTCTGTTACAGGCCAACCATTAGTGCCAACCGCTGTTTGGTACCACTTCGGCATGGCATTTTTGGCTGATTCGAATTTCGGCATTAGGCTCAGTTTCCCATCAATATCATCTTCCAGGCTCTCAACGGTGTAAACGCTGTCTGTATCACCTACCGTGGACGAACTCGAAGACCAAAAATCCGGATCGTATGATTTATTCAGGGTTTCAGGCGGGACTTTTGACTTCGACAGAATATCTGGAACCTTGGGCCTGCTCGACCTCCCTGAAAATTTCGGTTCAGATAATGTTTTTCTCAGTTTCCAAGGTTCGCTTTCGTTTTTGTTTTCGAACAGATTCAGAGGTCTATCTGGCTCGAACCCTTCGAATTGGTCCTGGTATTCACGACCCACAACCTCGCCATTTATGATGTCGTACTTGCTTGAATTCAATGCTCCTGAAAGTGATTCTCCACAGGCGCTGGGTGCCCTACGCCCTCTTCGTTTCGCGAATTCCAAGTGCCTGAATTCTCCATTGATATCCGTCATTTTCTAAACCGGCAGAAACTCTAAAACTTTGACAAACCAATCCTCGTAAAACGGTCGCTAAGCACTGTCAAACCACAGCTCTTGCTTTAGCTGACTTGAAGAAACTTTGAGCTGTACGGCAAATAAAATTCTTCAATCTCCTTTTGCAAAACAATCTTTGGTATTATGCCCAACAACAACAAATTTTTTCTATTATTTTCGAGTCTTTGTTAGTCCTCTACACACGGTGGGTTAACTCGCTAAATGCTTGAGTGAGTGCATTGAACATGTCTGAACATTTGATTGGGCGTCCAGTTGCTCACTCCGTGCCCAGCCGATCATTTAATAGTGCAGCCTTAGGGAAAATTTTTTGGCAAAATTAACTCTGTGCAGTCTTCAAATTCTTAGAAGTCGAAGGTCAAAAATATAATAGGCCAGTTCGCAAAGGGTTCCGGTTGATTTTAAAACCATTTTGTTCGATAGCCCAATTGTCGTACATGAAGAAAGCGGAGATTATAGAACACAGAACAAGACTTGCAGCACATTAAACAAGCGTAAATCGTAGTAGCTGTTGAAGGTCGCTTCACTTTGCTTCCAGTTAACGCGAACGGAGACCCCGGGACTCCGCCTTCTGGTGCCGACCCGAGGCTGTATCTCGTTTAAAGATTTCTACCAGGAAAATGTCGACTTGAGGTGACTTGGATTCCAAGATCGCCGGTTTAAAATAATATGCACAGGCCGAAATATTCATATTGCACCAAAACGGTTTACTAGGAATTTATAAACATTGGTTAAATGTAAGTCTCCAACTAATGAAAATCTCGTTTGGTTACAAAAACGTTCTCAAAACAAACGAGAAACCGACCCATTTCTCTTGTTCTGCAAGGACTTTATTGCTTACAAAGGACGAGGAAATGCCAGTGAATTCACTGCTTGCTACTATGGAAACAAGAAAAGACCAATTAGCATCCGGGTTGCGGCAGAAAAACAAATGCTGTCATCATAATCATCGTAACTCTCCAACCACTCCAGGCCACTCCGGTCCTTCAAACCTTTCAAGGTATTTCGCTGCGTTCACAGAAATTTGTCGCAATAGTAGACGGTGAATTAAAAATATATAATGCTAACTGATTGATAAAAAGAGGCAAAAGAGGTAGGACAAAAGACAAAGCCGGCAAGCAAATCAGCTAGTGTCCAGTCCTAATTTTCAAGGGGCTAATACTATAATTTATGACTTCTATCATAAACATTGACTGAAGGGATCAGCTGAGGGTATGGGGAAAAACTAGGACCTGTCGTCGTTTTGATCGTGATGGGCATGGAAATGGGGCAGTGTCTCCTTAACTATGAGCAGTCAGGGGTAGTTTTGAAAATTTTGTGATTTATGAAGTTTGAAATTTGAGGATTAACAGCTTGAAATGATCAGTAGTGAATTTCCTCAACAAAGTTTTAAAAGTATTAATGTGATGTTTTCATGATTTCATTTTATAAAGAAAGAGGTCACAAAGTTATGGAGTTATATAGAGAGGTCAGATAATAGATTATATTGCTGTCAAGTATGATTTCAAATGATGGGTCACATATGTAATGGTAGTGTTTTGTGAATTTGATGAAGTAAAAGGCAGCTTTTTGCATCCACACATGCAAATCCATCTTTCTTTTACCCAAGATGCACAGAGGTCTGCATCATTGGTAGAAACTGATAATGCGAAACGTGGGTGAGTAAACATGGGTAAACTGTGTTTTGATTCACTGGTATGAGTGAAGAAGGGCCAGGGCACTGTCAGTAACCATAAGCTTCTTACTGTCCTAAAAACCACTTTTGAATGCTTTGTAGAAAATATCAAATTTCAAAGTTCTAAATAACTGGAATTGAAGTAGTATTCACAGTTTTCCTAAGTTCTTGATTTTGACACTCGTAGGCTAAGTGCAATTGGAGTAACCTTAACACTAGGCAGAATTCCAGCATGATATCTCTTGTAAGAGGTATTCTTTTGTCTCTATTTCTTTATTTAGGAAAATATTATTCTGACCTGATACCAAGAAGCTGTGCATTCATACCAATGCCTATGGACCTAAATGGGAATATCACTTTCCAGTCCCCTTTCTTGCTATTGGTCTCTCTCGACTGCAAAGAATATGAGTTTAAAAAAATACATGCATCCTGAATTCACTCTCCACAGTTCAAAGTAGAGTCTTTTTAGGGGGAAGGATAACCCAACATTGGGTATTTGGAATAAAAATTAAAATTACAAAAACATTACTTAAATATGTTCAAAATATTTTGAGTTTACTTTGAGATTTTCATAATTTCAAAACATTAAAAAATCTCAAAATTTCCATTTTGACAGGTCATTGTCAAGGAGACACTGCTCCTAGACCATGATCCTCCCATCCTTGAAATTTTAAAGAACATTGCTGATGACTTGCACTACCTAAGAGATTTTCAATTCGGATTTTTAAGTTACCTCCTGGTCAGGGACAAAGGTCAAAACATTCATACCAGTTTTAGGCTTACAGGCATAAGAGATGGCTATGTAATCATGGCAAGTTCAGTTCTCAGATGTCAAGAGCTCTCAAATGAGCCTATTCCCACCTCTATGGAGTAGGTAGAACTGGCTTCAGTGATATTTGGTCTTTCAGGTGATTGGTTGTTGGCAACATTCCCCAAAACTTTAAGCAGTCATAAACTACATGACCAATCCAAACATTTTTTTCATTTAACCTACTGAAAAAGAAAGGGAATTCTGAAGAAAAGAAATTCTAATTACACTTGATTAGAATTCCCATGGTATCAGAAGAATTAATACCTCCCCCTGTTCTGTCACAGAACAAAAGAAATACCTTGGGATCTCTGGGAATGCACGAAAACAAAATATATTACAAAGATAAGTTAAGTTTTTAAAAGGCTGCCCATCGGTCTCAGTACAGCTAGGCAGGCCCAAAGTCATTCCGGTTAAGGGAACCATAACATGAAGCAGAAGGGGGTGTCGACGTTACGATGGTTAAATTCGATGGTTTTTATTTGGCTTTCGTAAGAACCTGGTAACGACTCGTCACCTTTAAATCCCATCATTGTCTCCTGCATTGGGCTGTGCGATGAATCAATGACTACCTTCTCGTCCACCAAGTTAGGCCATCCACGTGGGGGTGTTGGTCATAACAACTTTGAACAACTCTCCACATTGTTTTGAATGGCATTTGTTACACCTATCTCAGTCTTTTCTGGCACCTTCAAAACGATCAACTCAGAAACAGTGACCATGTGAACTCTGGTGTCTTTAACATCAAGGTGAAGTCTTCTCATATTTTAGTTAACGAACCGCTTGCTTAGCCAGGGTACGTGCTGTTAAACATATCGTCCTTCACTGGCGCGAAGAGTCTTGCACGTCGTGTTTCGCCTCACCAGTATGTTTGAAGTGAGTGGTCATTTGCAGCAAAGGAAAAATTAAAGTCATCCAGGCCCTGGAATTGAGCCCAGATAGCTTTAATAGAGCCCAAGCACTTTGAAATGTTTCAGATTCACAAGCAAGCTTTGCTTCTAGGCCTCAACAAGACCGCTTCTTTCTAGTTGAGGCAAACATTGCTGCAGGAAAATTGGAAATGGTACTTACCATTTCTGTTACAGAGTTGATACCGAATTCGATCCACTGAATCAACCAGTGAAAATGCTGAGGTTGTTTGTATTCAACGTGTCAACGCGAACTTCTCAGCGCCAATCAGTCTCTTCGGTTTTCAAAGATAACGCTGGAAACAACGAGACGGAGCGAAAGTTCTATTGCAACCTTTGTCTCGGGCTGGGCCTTTTGCAAAAGAGCCAGTTCTTGCGCGATAAGAAGTGACCAACATAAACACGGTCAATATCAACATCAGTTACATGATCAGGGTCATTACCAATTTATTCATGAGTGAATGTGAGTTTGATAATTTTCATCCAAAATATTATTATGTGAATGCTTTCTTTGAAGATCAATCTTCTAAATTTCAAAATCTAAAATTTGATAATAAGATAAAATAAATGACGTAGGAATCGGGGAAGGGGGCAGAGGGGTCATGACCCCACTTCTTGGCTAATTGTGTAAAAGTGTCCCTGATAGGTCCAAAAGCGCCCCTTCCAAATTGACACTTGGGAGTGATTATGTGCCCCTTTCTTGATCCGGCCTCTTCCCTTTTTTAGATGTTCCTACGTTCCTGATACAAATGTTTTGATCGTATTTGTATTTTGGGTCTATTTCTTTTGGCAAAAAATTGTCAAATTTTGAAATATGAACTAACGAATCGAAATATCCTATTGGATGCATTAAAGAGCTTTGGTGAAGTGAACAGTGAACTTTGGTAAAATAAATGGTGCATGAAAAAGGAGGAACCAATGCCAGTCTTTTTGTAATGAAAATTGTCAGCCTGCCCATCAACTGGGGAGCTTGCCCATCAACCCAACAACGTTTTCTTAGAATTGGTTAGAGACACTATGAGGATATGCACTTGCGAAACGAATGAATCCCCTGATCCACACCAAAATTAAAAAGTTTTGTGGTTTTTTCTCCGGTATCATTCAACCGGTTTTCTGCTAATGATTATATTCCTTAGCACAATTCACGTTTTTTCTCTTTTTCTCGAAACTCTAGGCCTTTCCCTTCTCACGAAAACATTATGTGACGTAAGAATTTGTCGGCGCTTTTGAAAAAATGATGAACTCGATTTTACTCTGCTTTCGTTCAGAGTAAAATTCCCAAAGATAGAGGATTAACACCAAATAACCGCATCAAATTTTGCAGCGAAAACTGACAAGTCGGGTGCGCGATCACTTTTCAACGTGCTGGTCCAATATCAGAAAAAGTGATGGAAAAAAGTGATTGTGTAGACTGTAGAGATCGTCATCGTTAACCCGGTGCGAGAGAGCAAAGTCCCCTCTCCTTTCCAAATGAACCTCAACCCGGATGACATCACAGGTTGAGTGACGTAATGCAGGTCCAGCTCCACAAGTCCAATGTTCAGCAATGGTTTCCGGTAGAGCAGTGAGAATCATTGATTGGCTCAATTTGCTTTCTGCCGAGTGCTGATTGGCTAGGCGCTGCTCTGTCGTCAGGGAATATGGGGTCAAAGTCCAATCGGACAGACGAAATAAATCGACTGTGATCACTGACTCCTGATGAGTTCACGTATGACAGCAGAAAACATCTAGACGGAGAAAGGTTGGTAGATTTGCTGCAAAATTATATTCAAGAGAGAGAAAAGATGTCGGACACTGAACACAGAGAGCAGCTTACGGTTGCTGGTGGAGAGGGTGTGCCTCAGGAAGACAAATCGTTCCAAGAACGCTTGAACGAGATTCCAATGTACACGATGACTCTGAATCAACTTTGTTCCGCGTACTCATCAATCAGGCAAAGAAACGAGTACTTGAAGAAAGCATTTGATGCGGGAGAACACTACATGAAGGTTATAGCAGACACAGCCAAGCCTGTTGTTGCGAGTGCTACGACTACTGCTTTGGCTGCTGCGAAACCAATGATTGGGGAAGTCGAAGATCCAGGTAGCTTGTTGTAAAATTTCTTTAAACGTGATCCAAGACATATTATCTGCATATTTCAGTTGCAGAGAATGCCAGTCCTTTCTTAAATTCGGGAACACTTTCAATGACCTGGTATAACCCCAAATGCTAAGAGAAAAGTTTTTTGTGCTCAGTAGAAACCTCACCCATTCCATGATGATGACGCAATTTTCACTGATGATGAAATGGCACCCTGATGGTATTTGTCCATGTGCCAAGATTTATGGCTGGAATGGTAGAGATCAGGTTGCCTAGTTTCTAATTTATTCCAGCTTACTTATTGTATTTCAGTCTTTGTCTTTAGACTAAGTAGAGAAGTATTTTCAAGGCTTTAATCTTACTTTGCAAGTATGCTCAACACATTTTGATTTTTAGCTGCTGCTTTGGACACCATGGCTTCAAAAACTCTTGCAGAGGCAGGAAAAAGATTCCCAATTATCAAGAAAACCCCATCTGAGGTTAGAAATTAAATCTTTTGCTTTGAAAAAAACAACTAGAGCATTTGGTTGAAGTAGATTTGGGGAGATAAATTGATTCTCGAACCTGTCTGAAGGATATATCCTACAAAGGTTTTTGCAAATAGAGACTTGATCATTTCCAAATGTATAAATAAAGTTGCTTTTTCAGCTTCTATGCTTGTTTTTATATCAGTCCGAAGAAACCTGCTTCATTTTTGTTTAACTCAGATTGCTGAGACAACAAAGGATGCAATTAAAGCTACAGCAAGCACATGCATGGAAAAGTTGCAAGGCAGCACAACCATTAAAACTGTCAACAAACAAGTTGAAAATGCCATCTCCCTATCAGAGCTGATGGTGGAGATATGCTTCCCAACAGATGGTGCAGATCCGAATGATTTGGCAGAATTGGAAAGGGAAGAGGACGCAGAGCATGAGGGGGCTGCTGTTAGGGTGGCAAACCTCACAGAAAAGGTGAAAAACAGGGGCAGAAAGAGAATCATGTCCTTGAAGCCAGTTCAAGTAACAATTGATGCTGTAAGTGTGTGTCTGTATTTATCATTTTATGTTATTTGAGAAGTGATATGTCCCAAATTGGGTTTCAATAACAACCAAATATGATATATGCTAATCTCACCTCCTGGAAATCTGCAGTTGATGGGTAAAGACAAGAATTAACATCAGTTGTAAGACTCCTTGCTTTTACTTCAAACCAACCCTGTAGCCAGCCTAATAAAAAACATTCCAGTCAAAAGGGGCTTAAATTGCAGGTTCAGTATGCACAAGAAAGGATTGCAGAAATGAACCAGAAGTTGGATCAAGGAACGAATTATGTGAAAGAAAAAGCAGAGGAAGCTAAGACTTTTGCCATTGAGAAGAAGGAAGAGACGGAGCAGTTTGTTCACAATCAGGTCGAAAAGACAAGAGAGTTGGTTAAAGAGAAATGGGATCACATTTACTCAACTACAATGTATATACCATCAAAAGCAATCAAAATATCAGGAGAGGTTTTTGTCTCTACCAAAGAAATTGTCTTTGCATACACGCAGGTGAGTGATATTTTCAAGCGTGTTAAGAACTGATGTTTTCTTGCAATATATATATACCAATGTCATGTATTGAGTAAAACGCTGCTGAAAACATTTGGGTTCTTTGGTAAGGAAATTGTCATCAAAGCAGCTGTTGTTCTTTATAAACAATGATTGAAGCATTTCATTGGGAATTCATCTACTTTTGATTCCATAGCAAACAAGCTTTGCTACTAAATATTTTGTATTCCCTTTGAGCAAATTTTTTATTTGCCATGTTTTTATCTGATTTTTCAAGGCCCATTCCATTACTGAAGTGCCTCATGCAGTTGTTGAGATGATGGAGAGACATTACCCATCACTGAAAGAAGTTGCCCCTCAGTTCACAGAAATCACAGACAAGGCTGTAGCATATGTTGTTGTTCCAGCACAAGTGGTGTCAGAGTACATTTTGTCTTCAAGACCTGTGCAGTGGATTATCCCAAGTGTCATCCAAGCTGATGAGGTGAAAATCATGGAAGATGTTGAAATGTCTGAAATTGAAGAGGCTATACGAGACAAACAATGACTAGCTACATCTCTTTTTCGCTTGCGTTATGCAATCAGTCCAGATTTTATCTTTTTTACTCTGGACTGTGGAATTAAATTTTGATAAATGCAAAATCTCACAATAGGTGATGTAAATTTGTTTAATTTTTCACATTATGCATTTCTCTTATATTATTTTAAGTGTTTCTCTTGTTGGAGTGAATCATTTCATGGTTACATATTTATTTTTGCAGCAAAAACAACAAACATCATAACTTTGTTACCCATTCTCATTCATCTTTCATTTTTTAATAAACTTTTTACTTATTCAAGCAGCTAATATTGACAAAGACTATAACAGCTTATTGCAGTTTAGTATGCAAATAGTTTATTCTGCTAAATTGGATAGTGAAAATGCTTATTGAATGCACAGTAGGTTTTGAGTTCTTTGTTATCATAAAAAAAAATAAAAGGCAAATTTGCTTCAAATTGAATTTGAGTCAAATTGAAGCCTCCTGAAGCATGGTAAAAATACATTTGCTTTTGTTCTGGCAGTCAATCTGGCAAAGGAACGGTTACTTTAATTCAGATCACAGGGTATATCAAGATAATTTCTTTCCATCTTTTTGACCCCAACTTCACTATTCAACTGAATTAATTTATCTGTGCATTTGACATCATTAACAGGCTGGTATTGGTAAATTGTTATAATCTGTTTAAATGTTGCTGTTAAAAAGTTTGTTGCAGCTGTGAACATCGTTTACATTAAGAAAATGCATAAAAATTAGTTGGTTTAATTGATGATACTGACAAAAGCTGACAATTTGTATTTTTTGTTCCCTGCTAATGTTTTGAATGAGACAAGATGCAGCTTTGCAAAACAAACATGATGCCCTGACAAAAATGAGCTTCAAAAAATTGAAATATTTCATAAATGAAACATTCAAAAAACAATTTAGCATGATATACTTTTCAAAAAGAAAATTAGCTAAGAGACCATTCACATGGCAACAAAGGTTGATACAATAAAACTAAGTTTTACCTATAATGAATTATTTTCTTGACTTGGGAATTGTCTTGGTATACTTGCATTATCTATAGACAGCAAATTTAAAAACTTTTGAAGCTTTACAGTCTTGTTGCTGCCCACAAAGGACATGGTGCCCAAAATCTGCACCTTGTGTAGGCATTGTACAGAAAATGAAGCAGGTGAGGCATGGAAGAATGAACTTTTTAGATATTCTCTATGAACAGTTCCTTTTTTCTTATTCATATATATGTACATACAAAAATTTAAAAAACCAAACCCAAAAAACAAAACATTTTCTTCTCTGTAATGTTTAAAAATATCTTATTAACATAAAATGGAAATATGTTAAACAAAAGCATTGCTATATACCATTTACAGCTTAGTCTTCAGAAAATAAGAATCCTAGTTACCCATGTTCCTCAAAACACCTTCAGCTTGTGGTATTTAGGTCAAATTCTTTGAAATCTTTTCTAAACTTTCCAGTAATTTTCGACTCTTCCTCTTTTGACAACATGCAATTTTTCCAGTCAACTTTGTCTGGAAGGTTCAAGAGCTCTGGGCTGGCCAACACTTCCCTAAGAAGAAAACAAATTTTTAAGAAAGGTTTTTTTAAGAATATTGAATTATACACGGTAGAGAATATTTTTGAAAAACTTGAGCAAACCACACCTGCCAAACTGGAGTGGCATCTTTGACCTCACTCTATGCACCAGTCTTGTTCCTTCCCCAAATTCTACTGTGAAGTAAGGTGAAGTACTGGACAAGACCTACAATTCAAATTACAGCTGGCTCAGTATGAAGTTTTGATAATTGGTAACTATGCTACCTAATAACAGACAGATTACAAAATTTGTGAAACCCTTTTAAAAACCTCACTCTGATGAGCAAATTCATTGGTCTTTCAACTTAATCATCAAGATCTGACTACACCATATTTCTGCCTGATGTTGATAGGACAAGCGAGAGAGCATTAACTTATCCTATGGTGTATTAGAGAAATAAGAAGTAACAAAATTACACAAAAACTATAGGAAAACAAAATAACAGTCAACTTTCTAAACCAGACTGGCATACTCAGGTAAAATCATTTTAAGTAGTAAACTCTGGTGCCTTTCAAGTTCAAACGCTGATGGAAACTTTCAACCCACCTCATTCAATGACTTGCTCTCAGGAACCTCATAGAATTCAATATTCTGCAACTTGCCATATTCCACAAAAGAAGATTTTGCTTCCTCTAACAATTCATAAGCCACTGGAACAACCTTCAAATTAAAAAGGTAGCTTCACCTCAAAAGGATGGTTCAACATGTCATTCTCAATAAAAAACATCAGAAAATCATACAAGGGGTTGACGATTAAAAATCCAACCACCATGCCATCTAAGACATTTCCAGATGCATTTAAGACAAGAAAAGAGCAGAAGAATGTTACAACAATGGAAAAGTTTGCAACAACAAAATGGTCCTGTACATTTTTGGCACTTCAATAAAACATCACTTTTTCAATTGGACGGAAAAAAAAGAAAATTGCAGTGGGAGGTGGGATTACTAAGCAACTAGGATGCAAACAAAGGAAATAAGGTTTCTGAGATAGATGTTTTGTGTTATAAAGATCACAGGTGCAATGTGATGCTCTGAAGAGATGAAACAGGCTCTTAACCAACATGATTATGCAAAGTCCTATGAAAAAGGATGATGTATATATGTCAAAGAAACGCAGTCCAGACTCATGTTGTGGGATCAAGCTAATCTACAACACTGGGATCAATCTTCTTCACAGTACGACCATATGTTCTTTGGCTTTAAATTTCCCATAAAACACAAATGCACTAGTCAGATTACTGGGCCTTTGTTTTGTGCAGAAAAAAAGCTGACAATAATGGCAATATTTTGAATAGAGAGGTGTTCTTAATAGCAAAAGCTTGCTAATGGACAGGTTCACTAAGCCCTTTTCTTGTCCAAAAAATAAATTGAAAGACAAAACAAAGAAAATGAATTGCAATGAAAGGCAATATAAAGTGATTTTTTGTTGCTTTCTATACAACCTTAATTTTTCTACCAACCGATACAACACAAGATGTCATAAAAGTGAAGCATACAACATAATTATTCACCTGTAACTGCAAATGATGGGAGTAGAAATTTCTTTCAAAGATCACCAAACCTTGTTGATAGCTTCTGAACATCTTTCTCAGGCGATCCTTGTACCTTGCAAATAGTCAAGCTTCACAAATACATTAACCTCACAGCATATAAACCATGATTTGGCATAGAAACTTATCAAATATGAAAAATATATTTTTCCTAACAAGTTAACTGGGGAGCAGCTTACCCTTCAGCTAAAGACAATAGAAAATTGGGAAGGTGCCAAGAAGGAAACAAGTGAAGTCATTTCATTAATTGGTATAGGGTTATCATAATGTAATCATAAGGGTACTAAATTGTTGGCACAACTCTCATTGATTTGCTTGGGATTATCATAGGTTTCACAAAATGTTTGCTAAAGGATACTCTTCAATTTCCTTGAGTGTTTCCTGTGAAAATCCAAGCATATATATTAAGCATGTGGCAAATGCTGAAAGAAATTACTATAAACTGTGAACCAATTTGGCTCATTACAGGAAACTAGCTGAATTTCATTCACAGGCACTGAACATAAGATCAGCTCCTACGAATGGACCAAAGAGCAAAAATGCCAACCAAATAATTTCTCAAATCGGTGCTGACAATCAGAAAAAGTTTAAACAAGCATAATTGCAGTTATGTCACAAATAAATATCATACAATCTACAGCCTACCTTCGGTAAGGCAAGAGAACAGTGGTGGTGCTCTATTGGGCAAATCAAAATATGATGATCTGTTAGGCCACCTCTTGCTAAAGCCAGGTAAGACTGAAGAAGATCAAAGCAACTCAATGTATTACAGAGTTTCCATTTGTATACATTTCAATAAAAAAGCAGCTCAAAATACACATGAAAATAGTCAAAAAAACCTTTTGAATAAAATTCAAATTTAATTGATTAACATTAAATCAAATGCATCTTTAAAACAGACTATGTCTGCATTTTTGTAATAGTTAGCAATTGTAACCTACACATTCTCTACATCAACACATTGAAAGGTGAAATATCAGCCCTAGGAATTTGAACATCAAAGATATGAATATGGAATAAAGATGTGGCAAGGAAATCATTACATGGTCTCCCACGCTAATAACAAGATGCCTTTGCACTTCTGGGTTGCCAAGACAGAACCAACATGGTCCAGTCAGTGTAGCTAAAGAAAAAGAAAATATTTGTATATCAAACTGAACTGCATTGTAAAGTCTCTTAGATTCTGGAGGCATTTAATCAAATATAACATTATTTTACACAGAAAATATGTTGAAACAAGACAACTAATAGAACATCTTATTTGTAAGCATGAAAAGTTATGATGGGAAACCAAGACCAAAGCACTCACGTGGTCCCTTTGCATGCTTCCTATGTTGATTGTCATCTTGGGAATCTAAACAATAATACATAAAACCAACAATCAAAATTAGTTTTACGTTAAATACAATTTAACTTATCATTTAAGGGTCAAACAAAAATTGGCAGCATATGCATAGCTGTTGAAAAGACTAAAAATTAAATTAGAAGTGACAAAAAGATGTCATTAAGGAATCTTATCACAAACTATCACAAGATTCACAAACCTAATCTTCTCTTTTTCGATTCATCCAGCTTCTTCTGATCATAGAAAAACTGTTGTTGCCCTGAACTTTGCTATAGTGATTAGATAAATGAAAACAAAATTGACAAACCTATGAATTTTACCAAATTTTTACTACATGTTCACCTTTAGAGCCCTACTGCTAACAATTACTATAATATCTGCAAACTTTGCAATTCTATAATAAACCAAGTTCTTGGGTTAATTATCAATAAAAAGTCACAATTTAACTATATTTTCAAATTTTCTTTTCAACTTTGTAAATAATTTATAGTGGCCAGTGTGCTCCAGGTTTGAAGCATATGTACATGCCATAATAAATTTTGATAACCGCCATCCACTAAACAAAATTTCAAACCACATAATGTTCAAATGGTGGAATATATTATCATTTCACATTAATCATGTTGTCTTGAGTGGGCTTCAAATCATAAAAATGATGACTTCATTGCTAAAGATTTCAAAGAGATACCACAGACCACAAGTAGCAAAAGCTTCACATACCCCCCTTTCAGCTTGTTCCATTTCACGCAAAATATGTTTGTAAGGGAATTCAGTTGCATCTGGGGGCTGCTTGATCAGCTCTTCCCTAGCAATTGCTGACATGGACAAATGTTGAAGGCGTACAACGACTGGAACAAAGGCATGACTGTTTCAAAATAGCTATCCATTTTTATAGAAAAACTTGCTCATTCAAATCATTAAAAAAAAATGTGAAAATTTAAAAAGTCTGTTACCAAAAAATATAAGGAAGGTGTGTCTTAAGAAATAGCTCACCTTTTTGTCAGCTTTGTTCAAGAAAGGTGCAAGGGAGATAAACCTGGTGACATGCTCCTGCTTGCCTTGTAAAACATGGTGGTTTCTGTTAAAAAATTGTTCTTATTAATCTTTAAAACATGGGCCGTTTCAAAAATAGCAGATTTCTGCACCTAAAGATTGGACTCACCTGTACGGTAGTCTCTCAACGTGATGATCTTCATGACTAGTGAGATGGTATCGAGGCTTCAGCACTGATGCAGCCATGGAAATCAACCTGGACGCATTTGGTACATCAACCTTAAAAAGAGATGCAAAGATCAGATGGCTAATCACCCTTTGATTTAGGAACATGGCAAACATAATTCATTGTAAATGCTTTCTTCCAAAGAAAATGAAGCAAAAACTTTACTGCGATAAAATATTTAGAAAAATTTAACACAGCTTGTTTTTCTTCTTTGGTTATAACTTCAACTATTTTTCTACTTTAAAAGGTTGAACATCCATTTCAGGCTTATTTTGTCTCTATGATTTGAGGTAATGACTAAAAAAATCCCATAAATATTTAAGTACGAAATAAATCAGAACAGGAAACAAAACATTAACTCACTTTAAAATTTGTATACTTGAGAACATTTTCAGGCCATGAGCTAGTCAGTAGGATATCAATGCCAACAAATTTGTTATTCTCTTTTGGTTTCCTCAAAAGTGCCTCTATATCTGAACTCTGACTTTTGGCTGCAGGCTACAAAACAACTCTGATACCTGAATTTGATCTATTTTCAGCATGAGTTTTAAAAAGACATGGTAGAGAAGTCAACGAGAAAGAATCTGATGAACATAAGCATCATCCTGTGTAAAAGCATGCTAGATAGGTCAACAAGTGGGCAGTTAGAGAAAGTTGGGCAATTAAAAGATGATTTATAAACACAGAATCACATTTTCTAGAAAGCTGACATTGATTAGAATGTGAAAAATATGCATGTTTAGGTATAAGAACAGTTGTGTCAAAAACTTCTAGACCTATGCAGGCACAGCTGTATTCTCCATACAGCCTTATGCTTTAAAGTTCTTATTTGGCTCAACCATGGATGGCCTACACAGACATTGTAACAATACATAAATCTGTAAAATCTGTTGGTCTTTTGTTTTTCGTTTAGACACTTTAACTCTGTTTCCATCTGTGTTGGCCTCATGCAAACTAAGAAAAGTATATTTTAAATAATTAATGCCTGGTGAATTGCTAATGTCCTGGTAGGTGGCAGCCTGAATGTGTCCTCCTGGGAATGTCTTTATATAAACACTATCTATTAAAACACTTGCTTAGATCTACTAGTTTTTGATAGCAGCAAACGAAAAAACAGTTCAAATCTGGTGTTGTGCCTTTGGTGATCAGGCTTTCAGAGTGGTTGGAAATGGAATGATATGGCCTTTTCATATTGTCTCAAGGAACTTTGTGTTTTTGATTATCAGTTCAAAAAACTCAAAATAATAACCAAATCTTTCTTCAGAATTACAATTTGAAAATAGATTTACTTTGTTTGTTGTAGCTCCCAGATTGACTCCTATGTAGGCAATTTGTAAACCAGAAACAGTTGTATAAATTCCACTAGCCCCTTAAAAAGAAAAAAGAATAAAAAACATTTTCAGGGATATCATAAGAACAACAAACTTTTACAATTTAGTCGAAATTGAGTCAAACTTGCAGGGAAATTGACACCAGCACACCAGGTCAATTTCTTTATGGCACCAATTCTAACAATTCTTAAACAAATATATATTTTCTTTTGTCCTAGCCCATAAATTCTCCCTGCCCCATAAATTCTTCGAACACAACCCCCATTTGTTATTTACTAAACAATTAATTCACATTTCTGCCAGTTACTGGGTTGCTCCACTTTTTTCTTGTTTTAGAGTCCCCAGCTCTAGAACATATCAACAAATGGAGTGTAAATTTTTTTACCTAAATATGTAATGTTTTGACAAAGATCCCCACCATCCACAAGTGACACCTTAGAGTAAAACTTTTCCAATTCTGATGATGTTGGTCCAAGTATGTAAAATGGCACCGGTGCTGTAACAAATCAAAAATATCTGAAATACTTAATTTTACTGACTTGTGTATTATAATCAGTTGATAACTATTGCTTCAGTTGCTAATTCAGACACAAAGGCTTAAGTATTATTAGGAGTTTCTTGAAAATCAAATGGTACTTGAAAAGGCATTTTACCTTCAATGTTTCCTTGCAGACATTCCTTCCATTCCTTTTCACACTGATCAGAAGCAGAAAAAAATGGCCCTGGACATAGGACAGCCTAAAAAATGGCACATCTTTGAATATTTGAGTAAAGGAAGTCTTTTCAACAATAAAAATGGCAATTAGTATTGAATATAAATAAGTTTTATCTCTTTAAGTTAAGTTATATAGTGTTCCTTTATATTATTTGACTTAGTGCATCACTATTCAACAAAGCAACTACCAGACATTATGATTTGTGTAAGTAGCAATGTGAAAGCCCAATCAAAATATACAGCATAACAATGGATTTTCACTTGTCAAATTCGGAAATGCTTAAGACAGTGGTTAACGTTGTGGAGACAACATGGAGCATAAAAGTTTCTTCACAGCCTGTGATACCATTGCTTGGTTAATGTTTTAAAATTGCTACAATTTCCAATTTGGATGCACCAGACAATCAAAATTAAAAATATCTCCTGATTGTACCTCAACTGGTCCAATCTTTTTGTTAATGGCTGCAACTTTCTTAAAGATTTTCGCCAGTTTTCCATTAACATCGCCACTAACAAGCCTTGATAGAAAAAGAAAAGAAACAGCTTCAAGCTTTATGTAATTGTCTTCTATAAGAAAATGGAAAAGTCAAAGTTGGATTGCTCAAAACAGTCATCTGAAGATCTAATAGCAGTGCTTGTTGAAGCAAAATTGGGCTTTGAAAGGTTATTAATGTTTTTTTTATTCTACTCAAATATACAAGGTAAAACATTTTCTCTCACTTTAGATGCATATAGTAATTACACTTGCAGCACTGCTTGGTTATTATGTAACCTCATTACTTCACAAAATTCGAAAAAAGTGGCTAATAAATAAAGATTTGGAACCCCTTATTGCCAAGAAGAAAGTATGTCAAACTAAGCTAGACTCTGCTGATAAAGAAACAAGCATGGATTACAAAAATCGTAGGCCATATTCTTATGATTTGATCACCCTAACCAAAGACAGGGTATCAGTGCTGACTATCTAGAATACTTGTTTAAAGTATGCTGCAGTTGAAATCAATTTAATCATAGCCATGAACTTCCTGCCCATGTGCTTCAGAACTCTAAACCCTCGATAGCTGCATGCAGCTAATATGCATTTCCACATTGGAACGATATACGGGCAGATGGGGTGCTGTTAGGGGGGCAAACACTTGGGCATTCATTTTAGCAGAGATCCATATTATCTTACATCCTCACTGGTTCCATCCTGTCTCACGGCTGAATGGCCTAACAATATTATTTACTTCTGGTCAACCAAGAAACCATGTTCCTGAAGTTCGAACTACTGCGCCATATTCAAGGAGCCTGGTGACGAAAGAGTCTGGGACCGAGCGATAAAGAGATTCTCGACAACGTGATATTTCTTTTGCCCTTCCTTTGCTGTGAGGAGTTATCCAATATGTCTGAACAGGTAGGAACCCCTTTTAAGCCTAGTATGATCATGGACATGCAAGATTTTACTCCATTTGATCAATTTCAAACTGTTTGAATCCAGTTATGTACCACGTCAGATTTCTAGCCCACATTACAGTACCCCTGGTGTAGACCACATTTTCGGTGCCTATCTAGACTCGAATGAGTTTTGAGGCAATTTCGTTCATTTGTACCCACTTGGATGGTTCTTTGAAAAATTTAAGTAAATGTTATTTTAAAATACCTCATGTTTCTACTATTTGCTGATAATGTTTTAGTTTCGACATGAAATGTTCCGCGTCGATGTGGCCGTTGTGTTAATGTTAATTAGGCCCTAAATGCAGCTCAATGTTTATCCTCTCCAAAAACTGTAGCCAGCGCTTTTTGAAAGATAAAACTGCTTTTAAGTCTTTATCGTGTGGCTGTTGACTAATCTTTGGCACGAAATTTCTCATTTGAAAGTCAACTAAATACCAATGGTGCAACGTGTTCAAGAAGATTCTGCACTGTGTTTGTGTGATGCAGACTCTGCACATGAGTTGCCTAATGCCAGAATGACTTTTCTGTTGGCTATAAGGCTTTCAATGTTGGGGATAGGCCACAGAAACATTATTGTGTAGATAGAGTCAAGGCAAATCCCCTGTTTATCGAGGTGCGTTAATGAAGACATTTTAACCATGCATCAAAATCTGGAGCCTTAATCTTGATTGACAGAGTTATATCTATGCAATGTTATTAATATTAAATACTATATATTAAATTCAGGGCTATAAATGTTGAGTTCCACTTTTTTACCATCTCTAAGGTGGCGCTATTTGAATGAGGTACAACTTGGCATGGCTAGTGATTGCTGCTTTAAGTTTGTTCCTAAGGTGTAGCTAGTTGTTTTGAAACAGTTTCATGAATTGCTTTGTTTTTTCTGCAGACAGAGAGAGCCTACCAGAAGCAGCCACCAATCTTTCAGAATAAGAAGAGGGTTGTTGGCAAGGTAGCCAAAGCCAAGGAACAAAGGTTCATCAGAAATGTTGGCCTAGGATTTAAAACACCAAGAGAGGTCATTACTGTTGTAGTAATTTACCATGTATATACTTACCATCTTCTTAATACTTTTTTAGTTTTCATAGGTAGAGAATCTGTTCCTTTTTTACATCTTTATTATTTTACCAGATGATTTGTATTACAAAACTTCAAAAAAGAATAGAACAGCAGGACCATTGGTTGCCAAATTTATGGTCGCAATAGAAACTATTGCAAGCCTAGCTTTACCCTTAAGTAAGTGTCATCAATGTGTCACCAAAGTTTAGAAATATTGTCAAATTCCTACGTGTTGACATGTGACTTTCATGTCAGCAGAACATTCTGTTGCAGTGAGTGACAGAGCTACAAACTCTGTTTGTTTAAAGTCCCTTTTGTTACAATTTTCAAATTTATCAGTTTTGATCTCATTTCTTTGCCACTTGAATTTTAATTAAAATTCTAAAAAGTATTTGTGCATAATAGAATGTTTTTTTAAAGCTAGTAGCTTTGTGCAGTATGCTCTTGCTTAATACTTGGGAAACCTAAAAGGCTCAATTTGTCCATGCAGAAGGTTTCATGCAAGTTTGATTTCTCATAAGGTATATACTAGTAGAAACAGCCTGCGAAGGGCCATATAACAACAGGCCTAATTGATGCATCACAACATAGCTGTAAATTTTTTTTTGACTTACGGGTTTTGCTCAGTGTCTGTGGTGTAAATAGATTTTTATTTGCAGGCTGTCGAGGGAACATACATTGACAAAAAGTGCCCTTTTACTGGTGATGTAAGCATCAGAGGTCGTATTTTGACTGGGGTTGTCCAAAGCTTGAAAATGAGAAGAACACTTATTATCAGAAGGGACTATCTTCACTACATCAAGAAGTACAACCGATTCGAAAAGAGACATAAGAACCTGGCTGCTCATCTTTCACCATGCTTCAGGTAGTTATTACTCCAGTATTCATCTCTATGGACCAAAACTTTACTTTTTCTAGGGAAAATTGAAATCTTCTAACACTTTTCTTTGCTGAGTCTTTCAATATGTGCAATGATTGTTTTGAAGTTTTTGAAGGTAGATTTTAACTTAATTGCATTATCTAGTCAGTCCATAATGGCTTCATTACTTATTAAATATTTTTGCACCTTCAGTGGAAACTGATTTGCAAGTGTTTTATCATCTTAATTAATGTATTATGCTTTTATGTTGGTTATATCGAAGAGAAGCAATCTCTGTCAAAAATGTGAAATGGGGTGTCTTGAGAGAAGAGCAATGATGTAAATTTAGTCTCGTTCGTATGATCTCACTGATTATAAACAAACCAATCTGAGCTCCTTCCAATAGTCCCCAACCAATTTAATCATTCAAATGATCGGTCTTTATAGGAATAATATTCTACATCACCGTGTTGTGTTCTTTTTCTAGGGATGTGCAACTGGGTGACGTTGTGACAGTAGGCCAATGTCGACCACTTAGCAAGACTGTTCGATTCAATGTTCTAAAAGTCAGCAAGGTCCTGAAAGGAAAGAAGAGCTTTGAAAAGTTTTAATCCAATTTGTTGATATATCCAATCAAATGTGGAAGTAATCTGATTTTTCTTTTGTTTTCTGTCTTGGTTTTACATAGGTGTAATGCCTATGATTCGTCCAAAGGGAATATTCAGAGGACAAGTATGTGCTTGGCTACAGATATTTTTTTAAAGACTGAGGATTTTGAACATTAGTCAAAAAGTCACTTAGTCAGAAAGTTATTTTGATCAGAATATGGCAGCACCATTTTTGTTTCCATAGAGTGTGCTTTTGCTGTAGATATCTCAAAGGAAAAGCGGGTTAACTTGAAGGAACATTGTTTTGAAGATGTGGCCTTTCCTTAAAATGGCTTTTTAATGCAAGTAATGGCCCTATGTCTTCAAGTGATGGTAGCAGTTTTGAGGTGGTAAATGCACCTTTTGATTTGCAAACTTAGCAAAAAGGTGGTTGGAGGAAGCATTCTCAAAATATTGCACAGTTAGCATCTGGGTAATTGGACCTTTCGAGGACAGAACATCATTTTTGAGGTAGAAACTTCTGGTTCAGCTGGTCTTTTTTGCACTGTTTATGAAAAAAGAACTTTGTAAATAATTTTGATGAAAGCAACTAAGATCGTTCATAAGTTCATCAAAGCAATTGGTCCTTGAGTACTGAACAATTAACAAAATTGCTTTGCCACATTACAGTCAATGATTTGCTTTGCAAAACTCTAGAATAATTCACTTTGAATGAACACAAAGTGCTTATTTGCACCTGCATCTAATGCAAAACACACTTTGACAAGCTTGAGGATTTGTGACTTTTTCAGCAAATCTGGGACGACACTAGATGGAAGCACCTGTCCTTGAGATAAGAATTTATACAAGATTAGACTTAATTGTTGCAATGTCATGATTCTCTTCTTTACGGTGATGTTTCCTGATAACTTGTTTCCTGCTGGGCTATGAATTTTGCGATGGTCAATTTCGTGTTGTTTGCCTTCTTTGATAAAAGGCGATCAACCTTCGTCACAGAATAAGCGACATCATCATGCGGAGGCGCGGCGAAAGAACTGATTGAAGCGCCCTGAGATAAAAGGAGGATAAACAGAAAATTGTCATATTATGCGAACAAGATAAATGCATTGATGGTGTCACCTCAACCGTAGAGTTAGTGATCTGCCTGTCAGGCGTAACTCAGACATGAGGAACACGGAAATTTCTACGAGCTTGCTCGCTATCAAAGGTACTCCTGCTCGAACGAACCCCTGAGCATTGGTGAGATGTCTCTCTCTACTTTCTTGTTATAGTTATTTTCGATACTTACCCTTGGGATGTTTTCACTTTTGCTCGTAGGCCAATAAATAATAGGCTACGTATCAAGCAAAAGCTAGCTGATAATAAACCGAGGAATGATGTAATTTGAGGCCAACCTCGTCACATTTGGCGATATTTACGACAATGAGTCGCGAAGGAACGTTTACTCAACTAACTGGCATGCGAAGGAACCTTAGAGGCGAGAACCCTTCAAGTGAACGATGGTAAATGAGAGCGGAAATGTTTTTGAGTTGTCTGCGGTACCTCGCTTTTTGTGAATGGGAATGTCAGTTGCACGCTTTGTCACAACGCATCGTACAACAACTTATTATGCACTATAGCTGAATGCGATGAAGGTTTCTATCGAATCGAGGATCAAATCTTTGACTTTCGAACAGTTTCTATGGTCAGTTAGAATCAATGCGAGTCATCTCTAGTCATGATGCACCGATGCAAAAAGTAACTAATAAAAATGTTTTTTCTTCACATGGAAGCGGGGAGGTAATCGACGAAGCAAGACCTATGTTAACTTCAGCTTGTAGCCAGGTGTATCCGCAAGACCAATAGTTTGTAGATAATGCTCCTTGGTTTTTCTTCAAAATTATTCCCAATGCAGGGAACAGGGAACGAAATTTCAAATTAATTCTTATGTAATTTTCTAGACCAATATCTTATGGGTAGTGCGGTTGAAGTTGAATAGAATTGCACAAGTTTACATTTTAGAAACTTCCCATAAATATTCTGGTTTTTCCTCGTTTGCAGTTGATTCCCCACATGAATTTCTCTGTTCCTTATCGTAATTCAAGGAAATAATGAGTATTGCTTCCGAATTAACATATCACTCTCAAATCTCTGAAATTCTCCATAGCAGATAACGGACATTTACTTAGGAGTGAAGTGGAAACTGTTGATGTGATATAATATTTCAAAGAGGTTTTGTGAGCTTTCCACAGTCTGATTAGTCTTTTTATTGCCATTGAAGAAACGCAAAGTCGAAGTACTTCGTCATAGCTGTTCATCGTTGCTCAGCTGTCGCATTTCAACGCAGTTGGGAGACATTATCTCTCCAAAACACAGGTTAAAAGTCAAGTTTTCGGGAACACAAGGCTACGCAGCTCTTTCGCGACAATGTTTTTAATGATGTCAAAGTAATGGCGAAATGAATATAGTTTTGCTTTGGCAGGCAATTAGGAAAGGGACCTTTTGCCTGCAATCAGGTTTCGTTTTGATTGGGTGGCCTGCGGGTGTTCTCGCTCTGCTTGCCTTTGTTTGTAGCTTTTCCTTACTGATGTATCCCCTATTTGGCTAGATTGTAATTGTCAACATACTTCGATGTGAAGCAAGCATGTTGTCATGTTGTCGTAATACTGAAGATTCTTGACTGTTTCGAAACTAGTTATCAGGTCTCTATTGGAACAGTATTGACATTCTCCAACAATGTCTGAGGTGATGCGATCCAGTTTATCAAAGAGGTTTTACAACGTACGCATAGACTTGCTTTTTTGTTTATTTATGTTTCTTGCTTGAAGATGCCATGATCCATTAAAAGGCCACTTGTTCTTGTTACATTCTCCACAATTAAATCAGTAGGCTGTTATAGCTGTTCAATCATTTCATCAAGTTAAGCAGAACTCAGTTTTAAAAAGACATGCTCATTTTGCCCATCGACCCTTGTTTGTGAAGCTGCAATTCTGAAACTAAATCGATGGCTGGCTACGTAGACAAAATGTGACTTTAAAGTTCGTATTTGCACACCTGTTGAAATGCACATTACAACCCCTCAGACTAATGGCCTTTTTCTAAGAGCCACTTTCTTTGTTTGATAGGGGAGCAGCAAGTTTTTCGATCCACAAAATTACTGGCCTGTGTTCCAGAAATGCAACGAGACGTTTTGAAGCCCTTATTCACAAGACAAAAACGGGAGGACTCACTTCTCCCAAGTGTGGTTGTTCTTCCAAAGATTGGCAACGATAACGGAGACTCAGAAGTAAGCAAGGGCAAGAAAAAGATTGATAAAGAAGGACAGCAGGCATCATCACAGAAACCGTTTCTTAGTGGCAAACGGGCTTCCAGTTCGATGTTTAAACCGATTGCTCCGCCCAAGTCTGACCTGCTGGTCGAGAGGACAACAGGTAGGCCCTTGTGTCATTAGCTTTGAGACCTCGATCAGACGAATAAGTTGGCCTTTTTGATTATTTTGTATTTTATCATGAAAAACCACAACTTATGAGGTAGCACTGTTGGAACAAGACCTCAGCTATTGTAGTCTTGAGTTTACACTTCTTTCTCCAATATGAACTGTAGACCTCTGTGCTTCGAAGTGAAGACTGATTGAGTTCCCCAAGGATTACATCTGGAATCCTTCTTAGGCACCCTTGTTAACACTGGGACTTGCCTCCCAATTTCATCTACCTAGTGATGTAGGGTGCTCTCCCAAGCATTTCGATTGTTAAGTCGGTGAAAAGTACTTCATTGTTTATTGGTCATTTCATTAATTCTTATTTTTTGCTGTATATTCCTTTGACTTTCAACTGAGAAATGCTTGGTACTACTCAGATGCCATGTAGGTATTAGAAATTGAGCTTTGTAAAGCATTCATCATTGGACTTTTCTGAAAATCGCAGTAGAGACGTTACTCTATAACTTCAAATAGTTTTGCTCTTGACGGATAGTTTCACCCGAATATTGTTGCTGTTGTTGTCAGGGTCAGAAGGCATGACGTAAGGGTGTGTTGTTGTCGTTTCGTAGTCTGTTTGAGCGGAAAAGACACCCTTCGTCTGTATTGACGAAACTTTGAAACTTTACCGCCAACGTCATGGAAGAAGCCTTTTGGCGACCCTTCAGAGATTAGATGAAAGCATTTCCATGTCGACTTTCACGTCAACCATACTAATCTAAGAAAAGACGCTTTTTGCCTACGGAAAGAAATCTTCTTAACTGTCGTGGTCTCAAGTGACCCATGAGCTCCTTACAGACGTCGGAGAGACACTTATGACCTAAAATCGAATAGAAGTCAGCCGCATCTTACACAATACGCTACTCTCTTCGTGGACATTTGCACGACTATGCACAACTAGTCGTTATATACCAATTCAACTATTTCAGTGCAAATTGAAAAGCATTATAGCTTGATACCTTACATTAAAAAGCGCTGTGCGACACTGTTCATTAACTACATGAACAAAGGCATGTAATCAGAAGTAAATAGAAGCAAAGTCAATACTCATAATCAAATAGAACATGCTCTTGCCCCTGTCGTTTGTGTTCACCCGGAAGTGCGTATTGAATCAGCATCTGAATGTCAGATTTGTCCCGTTTGCTCATTGATTTGCTCATTGACAGGATTCCCAGCACTGTCAGCAAAGCCGTCACTGCTTGCAGCAAAGAAGGTTTCAAGGAGGGACAAAAAGGAGGCGCAGAGTTATCCGCAGTTTAGAGACCGGCTCAGGACATTTACGAATAACTCACGACAACCCGGAATCAAGGATCACGCCCTGTTCGAGGAGAAGCGACCGGACGCTCCCTCGGAGGAGACCAATGCCGTTGTCCAGGACGAAGGCCGCTCAACAATCGACGAGACAAATACTTTTGAAGACCTGTCTACACGTGACCTTTGGCATAACAGCAAGCAGCCACGGTTTCTATCGCGGAGGGAATCTGTATGCAGTAGCTGTGGAGGAGCTCTGTCGTACTCAAACTCGTTTGCAAGCACGCGGCGATTCTCCGCTGTTTCAATCGAGGTTCCAAATGAAAATCTCACGAAAAGGTCTCTTTTAAGCAGACACGCGGCTTCGATTGCGGAAAACTCCTTCGCAACGGAAGACAGTGCCGAACAGCCACGCAAATGGGCCGACAGCAGCTGTGAGAGAGTAACAAGGGATGCAGTTGCTGAGAGGATGGAATTCGATCGACTGTACGTTTGCTTTCGATTTGTCGATTGTTCCTGCTCATTTCATACCTGCATTTTCATCTGAAGCATCGGTTTATTGTCATCTTGTGATTGGACGTGGTAGCCAAAAAGTAATCGCATCCCACGTGTCTATAGAAATATGAATTTTATTTCTACAGTCAGAGAAACTAAATAATAGCCCCATCGTTCCACTAGTTCATGTTGAAATTAAAAAACTAGGCTTATTTATTTGTATTTTGTGATTAGGAAAGTCTCTGTTTTCACCAAATAGCCCAAGCACCTTTTCACCTCATCAAATTATGGCCTCCATTTAGCTAGCCTGGCACCTCTGGTCTCTTAACAGGTTTATGAGATGAACAATTCAATTGAAAATTGGTTTTATTTTCCAGGGAAAAACAACGAAATCTCCTTTATGACTTGATTTCTGTTCTCTACAAAAAGTAAGTACAATGCATATTATGCAAAAAGTCAGAAGGGTTCCCCTGACCCCCTGAATCTTAAGGTAACCATGGCAATCTAATACTCCAACGGTGAACATCTTGTCTCCATTGGACTAACTGAGCCTCATTCCAATGGAGAAACGAGGATAAAAGTGATTGAGAAAAGAGGACTATTTGCCCTTATATGGGAAGTGGCCGAACATACCTAAATCTAGGTACACAAGGCCATGTTAGGGGTGGTTGGGTTGCCTTTGCTTTTTTGCCTTCCTGGGATGTCTCCATGTTTGCAGGGGAGCTTCGCTGGTCCCCCCCGGCCAACCCTTAAGCATCGATTGAAAATCTATTAAGTAATCCCCCTGTAAATAACTTCTTTAATTCAGTTACCCGATCCTTTTGAGCTTGCCGAAGTTCCCTGACTACTGTTATACACCAATAATTCATTCCTTTTCTTTTACCACGTGGATATCTGAAAGTCTATTAGAAACCGCATTTGATTTGCCATGTTACCCATCATTGTTTGCGTGGGGTCTTCATGAGTAACACGAGTCTACCAAGACAAATAGAGTAAGGACCATCGACAAATTGAGAAAAATACCTGGAGGAAGGGTCATTTTCAATAATTGTGAAATATCCACTGTTCCCCCTAAGCACCTTTTTGCGATTTGCAGACAAGAAACCCGCTGAAAATGTTTTGTCAGTTACGTCAGAACTCAAATTTTGCCCCTAGCGCCGTATCAATTCTAATAAACGCCCTTATCGGATTGCTGCATTGTCCGATAAACGCCCCTTCCGAATTAAGCCTTGAGCGCCTACCCATTAGCGAAACATTTGCGAACTGCCATCCAATGCCCTTTGAAAATTTTAGAAATTCAAAGTAAATCTGTGGTTTTCTGCATCTTTGTTGATACTTGTTTCCTCTATACGCAAATCCTATCAGAGCTTCAATAGATCTTTGTCTCGTTTGTTTATTTTTATCAATGTTTATCTGAGCAATTGTAACTAGCGAATGGAAACCACAACCTAGTTGTTTTCAAATTGGCGGTGACGATTCGGATTTGCCTTTCAGGAACTTTGTCAAAGACGAGATACGGCCATACGTGCGGCATGCTTTGGAGCTGTGCAGCAAGGAGAAGGAAGAGAAGCAGTAGATTCCAAGCCTGGAGCCAAGAAGGTTGGGGGTGGGGGAAGGGGCTGTTGACGGAGGGGGCGTTGAGTCAACTCAGACTTCTTTCCTGACTACCAAAAGATACCAACTAATTATTTATTGTAAATTATCTACCTGTAAATATCAAAATTAATCGCGATGTTGCTTGTTTAAAGAGCGTTCTTTAATGTAGATGGTACTCGGAAACCATTTAGGCCCTCGTGTCCAAGACATTTTAGTTATTGTGTCTTGTTCAGGCTCTCATAAGGCATGCCACAGGTTAGCCCAGGCCACGACAAAGATTGAGCAACAGGAAGATACGGTACGGTTAATGCTACTAAGTGTTTCGAAATCATCATGTACTCAAGGGAGTTCGTAAGCCTAAATCACAAGGTGCAATCCTAGAGCAATCACAGTTCCGTTGACGTCATCAGAAAACCGATGCTCCTTGCCTCGATTCAGCAACTGCCAGGTGGGTGTGTTAAGCAACAGTGCTGTTTATGGAACAGATATGAGCAAATTACTTGGCCAATTCACTCAAAATTGAAGGTGCAGAACATGTGACCTTGTCAATCGGAGACCTCGTAATTTTGCGCCTTAGCTTCCTTCTTAAAATTAGGGGTCGTCTATTAGTTGTTGATAACACCCTTTTCAATACAATATTCGGGACAGTCATTCTTGAATAAATTCATTATTATCCTATGTTCATGTGTGAAAGTTATGATTAATAGCAATATCATATAAAAATTGTAAATAGGCCATAGAAATATGAAAATGTAAAGAAGCAAGTTTTATCGGAAAGATGGGGTCAATGGAGAGGCTCGGGATGTAAATCATTTTTTGAGGATCTTCAAGCTGCTTCTTGATTCATTGTAAAAACACACTTTGAGCGCAGTGACACTTTGCAATGAAAGATACATTCTTGTAAGACAGGTCTTCCCTGATAATAATCAACAAGCTCTCGGAGTTTCCCAGCTTTATTCACCCTTCCATTGGCCTCAAATGTGACTTGCATTAAGTACCGGATGAATTGATGCTTTTATTAATTATTTCTTAAAGATAAAGTCAGATGATCTAATTGTTTGCCCATTTCTCGTACTTTTGTTTCTTCTTCGACACCGAGTATCACAAGGCCTGGGCTAAGAAGACTTACAGTGGTTATTGTCCACGCAGGTCTATGTAAAAGTACTTATTGCAGAAGTCCATTGCTGAACAAATGGCATTTAGGATCATTACTATGTGGAATTTTAGGCTATGCTGAACATTTGAAAGCCAGTAAAGAACTACTTGAGAGCTTGTAGGGTCAAAAAATTCATTTTTAACAATCAAAAGTTTTAGTTCAAAAGTTTAATAGCAATCTAGTTGAACTCAGAGATTCAAAATAGGACGTTTCTAGAGCTCAATTTAAATCTTAAGTCTAAAAATCTTTTTGCAATTACAAGAATGGCAAATGGATGTTATTCAATGATAATTTGCATATAAAAGCCAGCTGTTCTGAGAAAGATTAGATGCAAGAAGGTGTTCTTTTCGTTTCTTTAACACGGGTGCTATAGAGCCACAGTGTTTTTCTTGTATTTTCTTTGGAGGTTGACCGATTTAAAAGGGGCTTCAAAAATAAGGCTAATGTGCTGATTTGCAATGAATCATTCGAATCATTCTAGGAAGGTCCAAACACCATCTTTTACGGTGCTCTGGTAGATGAACCAGACATTGGAACAAAGCAGCATATACGTTTAAAATGGAAGATTGTTTGGAATGGAATGGAATAGAAGATTTTTTTGGTTCAACGGAGCTTCGTGCAAGCAATACATATTGAAAGGGGACTAGGTTTATAGTAAATGAGTAAAATGAGGTCGCGAAATATTTTGGCTGCTTATTAGAAAAACTTCCGAGCAATTCTGAATGGTAATGGAAACTGTTTTTTAAATGTATTTTCCCAAAAAAGGCTGATTTTAGCGGCAGTGCGCTCGGATGATAATTTTTATATTGGCAAAGAAATCTATCTCTTGACCATCCCTACCCAAAATGTTTGCCACTACCTTTCAAGCGAGGTTGGTTTGGAAGCGAGACTACTTTTGCCAGTCCAAGATGGTGCACTGTTTAGATTTTTCCTTCAGCATGGTTGTATGCTCTATTTAAGATAATAAACTGACATACTTACTCTGCAAGCGGAAATGGGAGGTGCTGTATCAAATGAAATAAAACAAGACAGGAAAAAAGATGACGGCTCTGTTGAAGGGGCTATTTTGAGCGACTGTGTCGTCATGTTTTCAACTACATCTTGCAAGTTCTGCGAGAAAGCGAAGCTGTCTTTGGCGAATCTTGGCGTCAAATACAAAGTGATCGAGCTGGATTTACTTGGCAGAAGTGGTTTTGCCTACTCAAGAGAACTCTCTCAAAAGACTGGTATCAATACGGTGCGTATAGCCTAACCCCGTGACACTTTGTAAATAATATATTATTATAAATATATTATTAATAATAATATATTAATACCTTTTTTGTATTTCTAGCAAATGTTTTTGTTCTTTCTGCTATGTTTTTAAGTATCGAAATTTGGCCCCCTACCTTTCGATCTCGATGAAATAAAGAATGCAGTTTTAGTTATCTAATCGTTTTATCTTCCTTTTAAAATAAACCCACACAACTAATTTGATGTCTATATGGTGCCTTTAAGTAGAATTGCAGTTTCTTACTATCACACAGAACTTCAAGAAGTATTGATATGTGCTCACAAGCGATGAAAGAGTTGTAAAACTTATGGCCAGTCACCAAAACATCATTGTTATGAAACAAGGATTATTGACTGTCATTTTTCTTGATTAGGTCCCACAAATATTTGTGAATGGCAAATTTGTCGGTGGGTACACTGAAATGGAGCAGCTGAAAGAAGCAGGAAAACTGATTGAAATGGTCCACCAGTGTGCATATCAAAGTCAGTGGTAGTTTATAGATTTATGTCTTAGTGTTGAATGTAGTTTTAGTTCTTATGGATTTGAATTTGAAGTTGTGTTTGATCAAGGTTGTTAATCATTGTCATCTGTTCTGCTATTTACAACTACCAAGCAGTGACTTCACCATATTGGTTATGTAAATGCTAAGGCTTGGTGAAGCTGCCAAGCTGTTTTTTATCAACCTCTGGTGAGAAGCTTGGTCAACTGAGTTCATTATCAGATACTTTTGGTGTTTGTGGGTCATTTCACATGGGAAATATTCCAGAAACTTTATTGAATTCTCTTTTTGTGTGTCATCTGCAACTCATTTCTTTGTAGCAAAAATTATTAGTGTTTAATTCATTCCTGAACAATGTGGACCAACTCTTTAAGATAACTGAATATTTTATGGGTGTTTTTATTAATTCAGTGTCCTGCTTCAACCTTTTTAAGCATATAGTCATCAGTTGTTTAAATAATTCTGTCTTCTAAATAATGCAAACAATTTCAAGAACAGATATAGAAGAATAAAGAATGATGCAAATGGTACAATGGTATCAGATCAATATGATAATCTCCCAAGTAAATTTATTCTAACAATATACTTTGTTCAAAGAACAAGTCTAGAGATTTTATAACAAATCAGAGAAATATACACATTTTATTGTGGTAGATTGTAAGATTTGACCAATGACAATGGGAATCCTTAACAATGAGAGCAATCCTGATAGATTTATTGTTGCAAAATTGTTCTTCTCAATCCTGTATTTTTTGGACCAAAACCTGGAAACTCTATTTACAATCAAGCGAAAGCGTGCAAGCGTTGAAAGCTCTTTACATCAATACAGTGAGCTCCATGTGTCATTGATCAAACTTTGTATGACATAAAACAATAATTCAGACTCAGAATGTGTCCCCAACCGATGAAATATATCTAGACATCTTCTGCTCAAACGCAGCACCCCTTCGCCTCACTCTGCGATTTGCTCAGGATTACTCTCAGGGTCATCCTTCAATGGCTGTTTTTCCTCTGGGTAGTAGTCCTCCTCTCATGTCAGGTGAATGCCAACGTCATTTCGTAGAGCAACCCCCCTACAACACCAACGAATTGTCCAAGATCGGGTACCAAAACCAGCCACCGTGAGCACTAGAACCAGAAATACATTTGTTTCAAAACTGAAAGCTTTTAGAAAATTGGCGACGGCTAACGTGTATCGGTCAATTCTGCTCTTTAGTAGGAAAGTTTAAAGCAATGTTGATGGAAATGATATACACCAAAAGGCATCGATTGTACTGTTCAGTAGTGTTGAACCCTAAATTTAATTGCTTCTGAAACATATATAGTGAAACTAGTTAAATACGATGCGACATTCTATGTTGTAATACAATATAACATACTGCAATAATTCATAATTGACTAAAAACAATGAATGAATAATTTTAGTCGGGTGGGGGTGCATAGGTTTCAAAGGTTAGAAAGCAAGATCATGATGGCGCCTTTTTGCTGGATACTCGAGAAGCGATTTGGATACGAAAGTTGAGATTTCGGCCACTGGGTAAACAACTTTTGGCGGTTTCTTCACTTACGAAAATGGCTCCTTTCCCCATCCAGCAACGGCAGTGAAGACTCTTGGGATCAAGTCACGTGCAGGGTTGACTCCGAAGCCAGCGTTGATGCCGAAGGAGGTGCCAAGGGTCATAACAATGAGGCCAATCAGAAGAGGGGCCATGTTGGATCCTGGGCCAATGTTCTTGTTGTCCAATAGGGCGAAAGATTGTGCCAACAAATATGGCGGTGGCAAGGAGCTGAAGAGAAAACGTATTAAAAGTTAGATTCTAATCGTCAACAGTGCATCCAAACTGAAAGGGATTTTAAAAGGAGATTGGTACCTAGGGCACCCTATGCTTTGCGTATGGTGCCCTAGTCACATCTGACATGGCCATTTGAGGCACTAGAAGTTACTCATCCTAACAAGTGCATAGTCGTGTCTTATTTATGAAAAGTGACAGCTCGTTGAACTAGATATTACTTGTAGGGCAGTGTGAACTGAAACCCAGTTCAGGAGTTGGTTTCAAGCCATTGACTGCCTAACCATTTAATTCTCCATCTTCTATCTTCTCTTCTCTTATATTACGTCACGCACTACGAAATGGCTTCGTCTCCATCACATTTCATGGAGAGATTATGCTCAATTACTCCACACGAAACATCGAAATAATATGATACGCCTTAATTAGGTTTGAGAGTCGTTAACAAAAGTCAGAGTATTCAAACTAGGTGTTTCGAAACAACAACACAAGCTGTGCAGGCAAATGATCCACTGTAAAGGGTTGACGTAAAACGGGAGGGGCAGTTTGGATGGCTAAAAAGAACTAACAATGGGTTTCAGTCACACCTCAAATGTGGGCAGATTTGGGAACATTGGGTTTAAAACGTCGAAGAGCCCTTAAAACGAGGGATTTGCAATTGAAGTGGATGCCATACCTGATCTCCGAATCCACTCCAGTTCGAGACGAAATCCGGGGGGTAGGTGGAGAAAATCCCGGCTGTTCCATTGACCCCTGACGTCAGTCTTGCCGCTGCACTGAACTCTACGTCTCTATCAAATTAATTTATCAAAGATAGTCAGACCCGAAATGGGAATAATCCACTCTAAGCTTGTTGGGGGTAAACTGTTTCAATAAATCGCATTTCCGTCTCGACTAGAGCTAGTAGTCTTTGTTAGTTCCCATGAGTACTCAAGCGTTGAGACTTCCTTGATGTTTAAGTAGGTGTGTAGGCAAGTTATCTATTTACCGTGGTAGACACCGAAAACCCCTGCGCAGGCGATGAATGCACCAATGAACTGTGCCAGCATGTAGAATGGAAGCTTTGACCAAGGAAAACGATCGCAGACTGCGAGGGCCAATGACACGGCTGGATTGATGTGTCCACCTTAATTAAGGAGGAAAAGCAGACGTTATTCTGGCAAACTTTAAAACAAACAGATGAAGCCAAGGCCTATGAAAATGCTAATTTTGTTGCCAAACTAGGCCCTCGTGGACAACACTAAGCAGGGACAATTGCTCTCTTTGGTGTTTTGTTCCTCTGCTTGGAAGTAGGTGCTGCCATCACTAGCTTCGAAATCTCAGAGCAGTTTAAATTTTTGCTCTTTCCAATTTTCTTCTTAATTCCTTCAAAGTTTTGGATTTCCCTCGTCACCATAATAGATTATCTGCTGTTCATTACTGACGCAAGACCACCCCTTTCCATTTAAACGCTAAGTCATTCTTTTCCCTTGCTTTTTACCTTGACGTCTATTTTTCATTCTATACTACTGTTTCCTTCAAGGTATTAGTTTTAGGTCCCTTTTTGTCAGAGCCAGATATGAGCAAGTTCTTCCTATCCTTTTCCAAATCCAACACGCTATCCTACGCAGCTTCCTTTCTCCTTTCTTCGGGTTAGTTGAATGTCCTTCCATACAAAATACTAAATGTACTTTTCATTGACCCCGGTTGCCATTTCTATGAACATTTCTATAATGCAAATTCTCAACAACGTGATGCCACCAAAATACCTGATATGCCTCCAGCCCAGTAAATGCCGAAAGCGACGCCCATTCCCCAACCGAAGTCGACGGAAAAGTAATTTCCGAACTGCTGTTTGGCCAGGACGAACTGGGCGACTGAGCCACACCCAAGGGCCTAAAACATAGATTGCATTATTACCACGTGAGATGGAAGGATTGTCGATGCAGGCAGAAGGTTGACACAGCATTGCTGTAGATTCTTATGTGGAAGATGCATTGTAGTGCACACAGGTGTGGTGTATGACGTCATTTGTTTTGGTTGTTTAGAAGCCAGGCCATCTTGCGCACGTGGGGTTTACAATGTTTAGACGATGTTTAGGATGTGATGGCTAGTCCCATCATTTCTTTCAATGACAAATTCAATTGAGGCTGCATGGCCTCTTTAAAGTAAAATGTTTTTATGGGACAATAGTTCATGTTGCAGAACCAAGTTCTTTTTTTCAGGTGCTGAGGTGCGATGCGTTTTTCGTCTTGTTTCTTACAAAAGATACAACATAGCATCTTAGAGAGTCCATTACAAGGTGCTAGACTTACCACAAGAATGAAGGTTCCCATCATTTCAGCCAAACACTCTCTGACGAGTGGAGGCGATTTTAGCCCCCGAAGCTTTTCGATCATCTTTGAATCCTTTCTGTAACTGTCTAACTCTCTTCACATCCCTGAATGCAGAAACGATAAATTGTCCCTGAATTAGTAACCTGTATTAATTTTCTTAAATTAACTGAAATGTATCCCTGTCAAGTGTGTTTGCCAAGTGAAAGCAGCCCCATTGATGCCTCGAATAGCACTTGTAAAGCATATGTATCATTGGTCTTTGGTCGCAGTCACGCGCATGCACCCAAAACGTGTTTACACGAGAAGGTGCTGGGCTTTTAGATGTATTTGTCTTTGGGGCAGTTGGATCAACAATGTTGGGGCTCTTTACGGAAAGGAAGGGTCATTGATCTCTTTTCTTGCAGTTGAGCGAGAAAGTAGACCCGCGAAGGTAGAATTGTATTGCAAACCGTTTCTTAAATTCAGCCATTAAAATAAAAAACGCTCATAAAGAGAATCCCTCTCCAGTTCGATTTAAGCAGATTTAAAGGACAAGGCATCTTACTTTTGGCTGCCACATTTGCATAAGCACATAATAAGCATATCTTGACCATTCTATAGGCAATGTAGAACAATCGTTCTTCAATGTTTACTTGGTCTATTTTCCATGCCTTTTCAATCCCCTCTCCTTCCACGCTTCCCCCCCTTCTCACCCCCATAGAACGCATGTAATCCAACCAGTTCCCGGGACTTCATAGGGCTTCCACCATTTTTGGCACTGGTAAAATCCACCCTGCGGCTTAGTGGTTCCTTCATTGCTGCCAAATGAACAACATTCTAATTCACAAGACGAACATCACGATTTCTTTTTTGGATACATAGTAAACTAAAAGCCCCTGAAGTTGCGTCCGCTTTTAGGTTTTATTCGGGAATAGTTCTGCTGTTCATAACTGTTTCATCTGCACGAATGTTTTTCAACGTGCAATCGAACTGTCCATTTGCTGCAGTCATCTTGTATTGTAGTAACAGAACAGCGGATTGTTTAGAAGATTAATGGCACCGAAATGGACGAGAACATGAGCAGCAACTGGAATCGTAGTATGAAAGTCTTGATATATTTGCGCAGTATTATCCTTGGGCTCAAGGAACGTATCAAATCAGTTGTAAGCTTTCGCATACTGCCAGTCATCAATCGCAAGTTGAAAGTCAGAAGAAATTCAAGCTACACAGTCTTACAACTGAGTAAAATTGTTTTACGATGCTAATTGGAGGTGATGCTACAATTAAAAACATTCTAAGAGCAGGTATCTGGAAGATGGGAAATAATTTTTCGAAGTAAACATTCAGTTTATTGCAAGCATTACGGCTTTACTACAGCAAACTGTGATAAATAAATGATAGAGGTACAAAAAGTACTATGTAGAAGTGCCACTTACCTCTCGAAGTCAAATTGTTGACGAATTTTTAAGTATGTTTGGAAAGTGATTTTAATTAGGTCGTGCCATTTGTATGAGATGGCAGTTGTGTGCCTACTCAACCGTTTGGTTTCAATGCTCATTAATACACAGGAACCTGTGATCGATACCAGCAGCCCCGGACCAGTCGTAGACAATAGAACCCCTTGGCCAACACGCTACCCACTGGAGAGATAAGGAAGAGTTGTGCGCACCCAAGGCCTATTTCAAAGAGTAGTCGCCAGTGTCTCGAGGAAAGAAAAGGATTCCTTAGTCGGACCAACGACTACTATGTTCAGTCTAAAGTTTTCATCTTTACTTCAAATCCCAATGTTACCGGCCGCTCGCTCGAATCATTACCCGCCCGGGCGCTGGAATTGCACTTTAAGGTCCGGTCATGGGAAATACCGACCCCCGATTAAATCATCAAGCTTATCGGATTCCGCAAAGCCTACTTCGCGTTCCGAGGCAGAATTGATTCCGAGGCAGCCTTGCACGAATTATTTCGTGTGTTGTCCTTACAGCCAAGCAAAGATTGAAAAATAAAAAGCCAGTCAATTCAATGCATGTACTGAAATAAAAAAAATCAATAATAATCTCATTTGAATCACTAGATACGCTACGTATGTTGTGAATTTACTTACAAATCACGTGTCACGAAAATTGGCCCGGGGATGGGGAGTGTTTGGCACAATCGCATACTTTTGGAAGATGGAAGGGGGCATTAACTTCGCTTTGTAAAAGTTTCTGTTTTTGTTTGTTATAATAAGCGTTGGCTATACAATGCTCAATTAAAATGTCACCTGGACAGATTCAACTTGATTATACTGAAAGGTAAAAAGGAATGGCCCGAACCCGGGCTGATTGAATGTCAACCGGTTTATTCATGCTATAAGTAACCGCGAATGCTCCTCCGCATTTAGTCCTAGCAGCTCACTGCTCGAATTCGCAGTCCTTGTTCTGCACTCCAACGGGGTCCTCCTCATTGGTTTTTGAAAACCTGACAACGACATTGCTCTCCGGCTTCGCGCTGTTTGGAACCTCGTATTCACGGTTATGGTGCATTGCTATGGTAACAGTGTAGAGGGAGGCACCAAGCACCCCGCCGAGCAACTGGCCAAGCACTGGATACCAGAACCAATGATCATGCACGCTGCAATGGATAACATGCTAAAAGGCGTCATGACGTCACCAGGCCGTTGCAATAGAGGTTGACAAGTGATTTCCAGTTAGTGGATACAGGCGAAAACAAAGGAGATAAGAACAGCATGCCTGGAGGTCACGTTTCAGGAGTATTTCAGATATGGAAATCATTCATCCGTTGCCCGAAATTAGGATCAACGCGGCGAAAATAAGAATGAATGCTAACTAAACTGGGGACAAATGGGGTTAGCAAAAAGACAGAGGGAGTAATGTGGTAAAATTCATAAGCGCCCTACAAAAACAGATGCAAAGTTGTTACATGGATACTGAAAACAATTAAAACTGGAGATGTGAGAAAAAGCCAAGTTTGATGATATTAGGGCAGCTGACATGTTCCTTAAGGAATGCAGCCTGAGCATGCGCACTGGCAATTGCCATTAAAAAACTAGAAACTCCATGTCTCGAGAGAGAACACAGTGAAATGTGCGAAACTGACAGAGCGATCAGCTCATTTGCCATGTTATCAGAATATTGTTGATGTTAGGGGATGTGAAGGATGGAAATATGTTTTCTGTTGAAAAAAGATTTTCTGTTGTATTTAGGGCAAGACATTATGGAACACAATGAAACGGTATCGGAATGAAAAATAATGAAATCTTCAAAAGAAACAATGTGGTAGTGCAGACAGAGCACTTAGCTAGGAAACGATGTGCGTCTAAGGACGTATGATGTGCGTCTGTGAGAACGTATGAAGGCCGTCTCAGAGCGTGCGGTGTAAGTCTTAGGTCGTATGATGAGCGTTGTAGGGCGTGCAAATGGCGTTGTAGGGCGTGCAATTGGCGTTCTAGGACGTACGACTGGCATCTTTGGACGCATGATTGGCGTATTAAAATGTATGATGTGCGTCTTAAGGGGCAAGATTAGCGTCTCAGCACACATGATTTGCCTTCATAGGGCGCAGGATTTGCGTCGTAGGACGTACGATTTGCGTCGTAGGACGTAGAATCTGCGTCGTAGGACGTCCAATTAGCGTAGGACGTAGGACTAGCGTCGTAGGACGTAGGATTAGCGTCGTAGGACGTAGGATTAGCGTCGTAGGACGTCCAAATAGCGTAGGACGTAGGACTAGCGTCGTAGGACGTATGACTTGCTTCGTAGGACGTAGAATCTGCGTCGTAGGACGTCCAAATAGCGTAGGACGTAGGACTAGCGTCGTAGGACGTACGACTTGCTTCGTAGGACGTAGAATCTGCGTCGTAGGACGTCCAATTAGCGTAGGACGTAGGACTAGCGTCGTAGGACGTAGGATTAGCGTCGTAGGACGTCCAATTAGCGTAGGACGTAGAATCTGCGTCGTAGGACGTACGACTTGCTTCGTAGGACGTACGATCAGCGTCGTAGGACGTAGGACTTGCGTCGTAGAACGTATGATTTGCGTCGTAGGACGTAGGATTTGCGTCGTAGGACGTAGGACTTGCGTCATGCAACGTAGGACTTGCGTCGTAGGACGTAGGATTAGCGTCGTAGGACGTAGAACTTGCGTCGTAGGACGTAGGAGTTGCGTCGTAGGACGTAGGATTTGCGTCGTAGGACGTAGGACTTGCGTCATACAACGTAGGACTTGCGTCGTAGGACGTAGGATTAGCGTCGTAGGACGTACGACTTGCTTCGTAGGACGTACGATCAGCGTCGTAGGACGTAGGATTAGCGTCGTAGGACGTAGGATCTGCGTCGTAGGACGTAGGATTAGCGTCGTAGGAAGTCCGATTAGCGTAGTAGGACGTAGGACTAGCATTGTAGGACGTAGGATTAGCGTCGTAGGACGTACGATTTGCGTCATAGGACATAGGATCTGCGTCGTAAGACGTACGATTAGCGTCGTAGAGCTTACAATTACATCTTCGGACGTATGATTTGCGGCTTAGGACATATGATTTGAGTCTCAGATACGTATGGTAAGCGTCTTAATACCTCTTAATAGCAGTCGCCATACTCACGTGAATGGTTTCGTGCCCCAGCCAGCCATGGCCGTAAAAATTCTTGGAATAAGATCACGTGCCGGATTGATACCGTAGCCACAATTCAGGCCCAGTGTCATCCCAATCACCCAAACGAGGCATCCGACCATAAAAGGAAGCTGCTTCGGCTCTGTGCCATTGTTCTTTTCGTCGGTCAGTGCGAAAATAGTCCCAACAAGAATCATCGTTCCGAAAACCTGTCATCAGAATGAGAGCGTTGTGGCTTTTAGTAATGGTAAAATAGTACGAGAGAGAGAAAATTGAGCTGCTTGTTTTGAAACACTCTTTCAATAGTACGCTTTGATCAACTTCTTCATGAATATGACCCTGCGATCATCGGATGAATTCCAAAACCTTGCCGCAAATTCCCATTCTAAACAGAGATCGGGTCAACGACGCTTTGGAGTACACGCTTTTTGTTATAAGGAACCACTTTATAAGGAGCCTACATGTAGAAGGCCGAAATATTTAAAGAACTTATACTACTAAAAACGAAATCCCTAAGGAACTTTTCGATTTGAAATTTTTTTTATAAGTGCAAGCATCAAGAACTAAAAAGCCGGTTCTATTCATTTGCAGCCAATACTCGCATAGATTGTTTGCTATTCGTGTGTTAAGTGCTTCGTTGAGTAGTTTCCGCATATGCTGTTTCGCCCCTCTCTCTATTAAGAGTTAAGGCTTATTGTAGTCAAAGCACCGAAAGTGAGAACTTAAGGAACCTTTAAGGAACTTTTGGAACTAAAATCTGATCTTTTGAGGTCTACGAATAAGGAACTTTTGGAACTGGGCCTTGAGGTAGGTTCCTTATAAAAAAGCGTGTATGAGTTCTTTCATACTGTATTGTTTGATAAGCTTCTACCTTATAGAAAAATTTGTTTCTTGAAAAATTTGTTTCTTGTTCGCCAATAAAGAAGTAAGCATTCGTTGTGGCCCTTTTGTTTTCGTGACGATTACCTGATCGGCAAATCCTGACCAATTAGAAATGCTCTTCTTCCCATCGCTGAATGGATATGTCGACCAAATGCCTGCGGTGGCCAATGCTCCTTCGGTTTGGCGGGTCCCACCATCGTAAATATCCAGTGCGTCTTAAGAAGAAATTGAGGAACGAAGAATTAATTATCGCCTCGGCGACACTAGTTTGCATTTGGCAAAATTGTCTGAATGCCACCACTGTTTTATAGATTGTGTGGTTTTCATTGCTTGACTTGATGTTTAGTGAATACAGCAAATAAAATTTCGAAATTTTCGTTGAAGTGTTTTCCTCCTTTGCAAAAACTCAACATGTATAGCACCTATAGTGCTGGAGGCTACTGATGTAGATATTACTGTCTCAAATGTTTTCCCTACGGAAATAAGTAAGAAACCAAAATCTCAGTTTGGTTTAAAACCCTAGCAATTGCTCTTAGCAAACTGTTTGACAAGCTAACCACTCGCGGTGAAAGGTCCCAGGAGCAATTTTAGTTTTGATTGGTTTTAATTCTGGTTAGATTGGGTCAATGAATTGTCTATAATGGTCGACCATTTCTTTGCACTCAACGGAGCATAAGGCAAATGAAGCGTCATGCAATTCGATTCTGATTCGTTTCTGGTCGTTCACCTGTCAATCAACCGGCTCTTCATTAGTACCCAGTCCACAGACAGGTTTCTTGCTTGGAGGCCCAGACTTGCGTCATGGGGGTTCAGTTTGAAAACGATCCTCGTTTTATCAAATTATTTGTTTCACAGAGTGACTGGACTGTCAGGCCCGAGAACATACAGGATGGCAACGACATGTCATAGGGGCAAGTCCTGTGAGTCGTATGTCCCATCATGGTACTTATTTACATCGTACTAATATATCACAAGCCCAACAATGCAGGAAAGATGTCACGGCATGTTGCCTGGAAACCGGCGATACGGTTCAGTGACAAACAGAGTTGTCTAAGCACATACCCTTGTATAGGCCATACATGCAAGCTGATGCGAGAAAGGAGCCCAGCGTCTGCGCTGCCCAGTAGATGGGTAGTTTTCGCCACTTCAGTCTCCCGAAGCAGGCCATGGCAAGACTCACTGCTGGGTTGATGTGTCCACCTAAAACGAGGCCATATTTCTAAGAGAAGAGGCAACTAGGTGCGCCACAGTTGCTGTCACGTGTGCATGCATTGTAGGGTCTCGAAACATGATTGGTACTCAGACTGTGTCAATGCAATTTCATTGTCGCCCTAACGTTCCCTCTAAACCATTGTTTATAGTGTTGTCTTCAGTTGTCTTTCAAAATGAGTTTCTGTCAAGAACACTAGAATACCCTCTCCACCCCCTAACAAAATATATTTGCAAGATAATTAGGACATACAACTAAATCAATTTAAAAATAAACTTAAATACTTTGAAGGAAAACTGAAAGTTGTACATAAGTCGTATACAGTATAAAGACGAATACAGTATAACGACGAAGCTTTGTAATTAAGGATTAAAAAGAACGGAAATAATTTTCAGTTCGGAAACATCTAACATAATAGATAGCGCTTGGAGTTGATGGTCAGAATTTTCGACACTCACCAGATATTCCGAGCGACCAGAAGACACCAAACGTAACCCCTAGGCCCCAGCTGATGTTGACGGAAAGGAAACCGCCAAGGCCGCCCTTGCCAAGCTTGAACTGCGCAACGGACCCGATGCCAAATACCTGAAATGCAAGCCTCGTCTTGAGAACTGCGTGCGGAGGGATCAAGTATTGAGTAACGTATGGCATGCACTGATCTAAAAAAAAGACTGGATCGAGCTTCTGTATTTTTTCGGTGATGCATTCTAAAAACACGGCGGCCATATTGGTCGTACCCAAAACAAGTATATAGGTAAAAAGCGTTCTACGGGAAATTGCACCAGAAGCCTTGAGATATTGGTTCTGTTGGATGCTTTAGAACCTTGGAAGGTTTGTATTTGATATTTTTGAATTATTTATGTTCACTTTAGCAGTCCTTGCTAATAATTCCGTACCTGTGTTTGTGGGGAGAGCAGGAACAATGCAGTAGACTGATGACAATCCAGCAACGTTTAAAATGATCGTGATACAGAAGAATACAAAAGTCTGAAATGCTTGAATGACTTATGTTTCGCTCCGGCATATACAGGCTTTGATAGTGGTTTTTGCATCGGAAATCTGCCCAAAACTAACGGTGAACTCGCTTCATATTTTTCCTGGTAGGATAAACATATGCGCGATGAGGGGTATATAACACGTAGCTTCAAAGAACCGAACTCAGTTTTAACAGCACAGTCAAATTTTAATTGGGTTTACAGCATTCGTTTTACATACATTTACTACTTTGTTCATATTTACAGTTAATATGTTTCCACGAGAATAATGTCAGCAGCTTGTTTTTCTGTACTTTTACTGGTGTTTAAAAAGGATCAGCTTCGTGAGTTTCTTTCTGATGTTGGGGCCTGAAAGCTTCTGTGTTTTTTCCTTTCCTAGGTGATACAATCTTACCTTGCAATAGCACTTGGCTAAGATTTTGATCATATGGAAAACATGATTTTCACCAAGTGCAGAGTCCAGAACATGCTCATCAAGGTCCCTGAACACAGTAGGCAAATTGACATTTCCTAACACAGCAGTTGCTATTGCATCAGGGATACCTGAAAAATACCAGTATTTAAAACTAAATATTTTAGAATTAGAACTATTTGTGAAAATGTGATGTGAAATTAATGCACATTCTTTTGACAATAAGTTATTCAACTACTGTGAATGTCTTTTTCCTTTCTTAATAAACAAAGTATTTCACCTGTTTTTCGAATTTTCAATTTATGCAGCTTGCCAGTAAAATTATATCATGTGATGAGCCACACTGTTATTATATATAGATAAAAGGTGAAGGGTTTAATTAAAGTATGATATATACCATGACTGGATATTTAAAAGAGTGCAAATATATAAAAGATTAATATACATTATGTCCATTGGCATGAAAAAAGGGTTGAAAACTAGTTTCTTGGTGGTATCCTCAGTAACTCTCTGAGTTTGTAAGCATTGTTTACATTTATTCATGTTTGTGGCTCAAGGGAACAAACCTGCACATTGTGGAAGATTTCCACCAGTGGATACCAGCATCCTGTTAAAGCATTTCTCTGTTTCTTCGCATACCGTTATCACACTCTGGGTTGGTTTAAAAAGTCCTCCTCTGTCCTTGAGTGCAAGAAATCTTGAATTTGCTGTATTATGCTTTGAGCCAAGTGCTCTACAGCAATCCATGCACAAGAGCCTTTTTTCTGCCATTCTTGCAACATAGCCAGCTATGTATGATACAGCAGCTTCTTTGTATTCAGAAAGGCTTGCAAAATTGGGTGAATCATTATAGTCATGCTCAGATTGAATTGGTATTCTTTCATGCAGGTCATACTTTCTGATCAATGCTGCATTGGTCAATGATACATTATTTTCATCATTATAGGAATCATCAACAACATGGAGGACTTCTGTGGCATCCTGCTTTATACAATTCCCTTGGCTACCTTTAATACTGCTGCGCATAAGAAGCCGTTTATAAGCTGCTGTGAATTGCTGAGCATTAGGGTTATTATTGAATCCTCCTGCAGATCGAATGGCACCAAAGAACAGCTCCAGATGATCTTGGCTGAACTTATACATAAGCAAATATTTCATTGGAGCTTTTTCAGACTCAACTAAATCATGAAAAAGTCCTTTGGTGCTTTCAATTGCCACTAAGAAACCAACAAAACCAGTTTTTCTGCGTGTTGTGTACATTTTTGCCCAGATGCATCTTTCAAGCCAAGTATGTACTCAAAGGCCACATCAAGGAATCCGCTCCATGTACTTTTGTTTGCAACACGAAGAGCTGACTTGTAGCCTTTTGCAAAAGGATTTCTTGAATTGAGCACATCAAACAAGTGATCAAACGTGCGGATGAAAGTAACAGTGGCCTCTGAACCTGCAAATTGCTTCATTTTGAGAGCATCTCTGCAAAAATCAATAGCATCAGCAACACTTGAGCTCAAGGCTTGAGCAGCAAGATTGACCTTCATTTTCTGTTGCCACCATTGAACATGTGCTGCTTTTAGCTTGTTGCCAAGACGTAACCCTTCCTTTTCTTGGAGCTTTTGTAGTTCTTTGATATACTGCCAGAAAATTTTCCTGCCATCTTTATCCACTAACATGCATCCTTCTGCTAATGTATTTCTCACCAATTTCAACATGTGGCAGACATCAAGAAGGACATGGATTTTATGTGTTGCATGAAAATGAATGATGTGACAAGATTAGGTGGATTTAAGGAAGCTCCAAGTTGGGACAGCATATTAAAATGGCAAGATGGACCATCACAAATAACTGAACAAACTTTGACTCCAACATCAGACAACCTTTCAATGCAAATTTTTACCAAATTTGCTCGCTCAGAGCCACTTAATCCATCAACAAAGAAGTATGCCAATGGAACTTTCCAGGATCCATTAACATGAACAGCCATAAAAACCAGTGCATCTTTTGCAACAGGAGTCGAATCATCCTCAATGCCATTTCCAAAATCAACAAAGCCACGATACCTAAAGCCATCCCAAGAAACATGCTTCTTGATGGCCATTTCATCAAGCATCAAGGAACAAATCACTTCTTTGCCAGTGCTCTCTGCTTCAGCTACCTTAATCTGAAGTGCCTTGAATGCTGGCTTTGTAAACCCAGGGTCTGCAGGAATCTTAGCATACCATCGACGTATTTGACTCTGATGTGGTAAAGCCAAGTTAAATGTTCTTCGAACAAACTCATAAGCCTTTGATGAGTAGAATTGCAATGTTAATGCAAAAGACTTTAACTCTGGTGGGTACTTGCAACCTTTTCCATTGATCTTGCCGGAAGTCATTCTCTTCATAAGGTCCAAGGACGCTCCAGAGAATGATTGTTTGAGCATTTCTTCACAGCTTGATGAAATAATCTGCTTCTGGCGTAGATGTTTAACAACAGTCTTCATTGAAGTCACAGACTTTTTAAGACGACGAGATTTTTGCTTTGCTGTTTTTACTTGCTTTCGCAATGTCTGAATTTGATTGTTACACTTTTCAATCTGTTGTTTCAGTTTTCTCGGTGAGTCAACTATATGGTAGTTGTGATCTTGGCCAACTTCCTTTGATGGCAGGCAAACTTCATTAACAGTGGCATTTTCAGTTACACTGGCAGCTCTTCTTTTTGGTAACTTTCTTTCTTTTGAAACCTACAACATTTATAACTGCTGTTAAAAATTTAGACGAGAAAGCTTGTTAGAATGGTGTTTTTAAGGAAAAGATTTTGCAAGTAATTTTCACAATTTTCATGGTAATCTTAAAAAACAAGGCAAAAGAAAAATCTTTAATGGTATGCATTATTCAGAGTTTTGCTTAGGTGCCTCCCTAGGAAATTAGAAAGGGGGGCTGTTCTGCAGAAACTACACCCTTGCTGTGTATATGACATCACTTAAGCTATTTGCAAGCTCTCGAAGGCTAAAAGAAATTGGTTATTCATGGAAAATCAACATCACCCTAAAGTTCAATCCACCATGCCAAGTTAAGAATTTATACTGGCCCTTGCTAAGGGGTGGAGCCACCCTAAAATCTCTAATTCTACCAAGGGGGCTGAGCCCTCCCGAGACCTCACCATCCACCGCACCACTGTTGCATAGAAGCAGTATTCAGTAAAATCGACTGGAGCAACTCAATAAAACAAGTACCTTTTTCAAATGATTTGGAAACATCTTGAACCTTACAGGAACAGCTTCGCTCTTCAAACGCACGACTTGGCCTGTTCTATCGATATCCTTTTCCTGGAAATGGTCCGAACACAGCAACGAGTGCTTGCTTGGCAACCAATCTTGGCGATGAATTCTTGTCACCCACGCTTGTTTCCTTTCCTCATTTTTTGGAAATCTAAAAAAAGAGAGGTCTACCTTTATTTTGTACAGGGCGTAAAAATTAAATGCACGATTTTATCGTGGAAAAATTTAAAATAGATGTCAGGCAGGTACATAGTAACAGGGGCGCAACTAGGATATTTTAAGGGCAGGGGTTTCGTGGTAGAAATGGGACATAAAGACATTGGATTTCCATGGATATAGGGCAAAATTCACTTCCTTGTCAAAAAGGACAGGGGTTGTAACCCCCACAACCCCCCTTAGATGCCCCGATGTTTATATATCACAGCAAAAAGAAAGAACACCTACGCATGGAAGGTTCTTGGCAATTGTCTTTTTGCAAAAGATTCTTCGTCACTGCTGCCTTCACTTTCACTTCTTGGGTCAACCTTTTTTCGCTTAGAGCAACCAAAAGCGCTACATTGCGGTCCACGCTTCTTACCCGACATTGTTTACAGTAGGCTCGTGGGTACGACCAATATGGCGCCTATTGAAAATCGCGCGCTTCAAAAGTCATGTTGGGAAAACAATAGGTAGCTCGATCCAGTCTTTTTTTTAGATCAGTGATGGCATGGCGTAAAGCGGAGGCAGTGGCATGAATGTGAAGGCGCTATCTGTTTTGTAACCCGAAATAGGATGGATTAGGCTATGGTTGTGTATTTGTGATATTTATGATATTTTGGTTTTTATGTTTATTTATGTTTATTTATTTGATATGATGATGGACTTTGGGATGATGGATATCCGAAAACGAGCTTGGATTGGCTACATTCTGAGAGGTGAAAACCCCTTTGCAGAGTCATCCTAGATACCCCTTCTTCGGCTTAGACTCTTTTGGGGGCCCTCAGTCTACTTCTAAAAGTAAAAGACAAGTAAAGTAAATTTCGAGTGTCTTTCTGCTAGTGGAATACGCAGGTTGAATTTCCGCGGTGTGGTGACAAGTTGCGAATATAACAACAGAATTAGCATCCAACCTGTATGCATTGTACGTCTTTAAGGGATCAATAAGGGACCCCTGGTGCAGAGCAACACTCCAGATATTGATAACGTCACTCAGATGTAAGATGCGGTCCTAGTCACACCATTACTACGCGCACGTGAATGGCCAATGGTTGTGATCAGATTGAGTTCATTCAATGAAGCGTGCCATTCGGTTCGTGGGTTGTCTATCCGTCCACACAAGCCTATTATCACAAGCAGGCGCTAAACTGTTCTAATACCGCAGATCAGCCCTACAACCACAACAACCTAAGTATTCTCAAATACTCAAAAGGCTACTACCATCAATATATATGTCCCCATCATTTCAGCAAGAAATTCCCTCACTGTCTGGCTCCCTTTGAACCTGCTCCCCAGCCTGTGAATTACATCCATGTTGGCTCCGCTTCCTTTTCCCGTCCGTTTCTGTTTTCCTGCAATGTAAAAAGATCTTTTACAGTCTTTCTACTCGCAGTATTCCGTATGCTCCTATTTCGTACACACCCAACCCTACCACATTGTTTGTCAATTCTGACCCTTGCACTTTGTATTCGTATTACAGTGACTTATTTCATATTTGTATTCATATGCAGAGCTTTGTGTACAAGTTCAATATTGCTTTTTGAGTGACCTGAGTTTGCCTTCCAAAGTATTTACATTTATATCTGCAGGGCCTTCGGAACCGGGGGGCGTGCTGGGGGTTGGAGCCTGGTGGAGCTTGAAATAATTGCCAAACTGCAGTATGTTTCCCTTACAACGGTATACTGAATGTAAAGGAATGCAATGGGCAGCGGCCTTCCCCTCTAAAATGAATTTCTTTCTGATGGCACTGAAAAGGAAAGCTCAAGTATGACTTGATGTGTTTGCTTTTGCTAAAGCCTTTTGTTTCAAGGCAATAATGACCCAGAGTCACCCAGCGTTAATCAAACATTACTCAACTTAGCTCTTGATCTTTGCCTTATAACTTTTTAATGAGAAAGGTGCTAATTCAGAACTATAATTGATTGCTTACGCTCTCAACTCCCCGGTTAAAACTTATGTCCAGAATTGTGGAGACTCTACTAATGTTTTGAACAATTAGTTGTTACATTGACTCGGACTTGTTGCATTTTTTGGCGCAGGGCGTGGATACATTAACTAATTTTTGAATATCTCGGTCGGTCAATAGTCAGGAATGAACCGTGTTTTTGTCACCTGGTCCAGCTTGTCTCTACGACTGGATCAAAGTACTTTGGTGCCCTGGCATCTGAACCTTAGACGAAAGTTCTTCTGCAGACCTTTTCTTCTAAAAAGATATCAGCTTTCTGCATTTTGTTTCAAAACCACGTCCCAAGAGTCAGCCAAAGGTGTATTACTTTTCTCAAATTTCTATTCACAAACACAAAATGTGAAGCAGATAGACGGTAGTTTTGGAATGTCGTCTCATCTTTATAATCAGGCAACGTGACGAAAGTACCAAGTGGGACACTTTCAAAGACTTTTAACAGACATTCATTTGCGCCAAATGGTTAAAATGTCATTTTATTCCCTTGGTAGTTCCGCTGGTGCAATGTTGAATGAGTGGGCTGCTTGCCAAGTCGGAAGTGGGCACCCAGGTATTACTCTAGATTACCGAGTGTGTTTTCTTTCAATGGTCGCTTTGCAAGCACTCGCTGCCTTGTTGAAGTAATTAAGTATTGACTCACGACATTTACTCAGAGGCTTTGTCCTAAGCTGATGAATGGCGCAAACTCTGTGATGTAGTGGCATGCACATTCATGTTACTTGTGGCCGTTGTGCTAAAGCAACAGCAACTTATTGATTCAGTTTATAATGATATGTAAATTTATAGTGCGCCTTCATTTGGCAGAAACCAAGATTCTTCAGCTAGGGACCCTTCACCAGAAATCCATTTCATTCACAAGTACCATTTTCCAAACGCAGATTCTATATATTGTGGCTTTGTCTTGAATAAAGCTATTCGCCTTTGCGAAACATTTCGTGACCAATGGTATTGTTATTTGAGTAGTGATAAATACACTTACCAAGTCTCTTCCACTCGTGCAGTGCAGCGATGTAGGTCTTCTTCTTTAGTGCAGCGATGTAGGTAATGGCAGAAGAATGGCCCTGAATGCAAACACAGCAAACTGAGTGTAGTTCTCGTTCGCAATGGGACAGACCGCAGGGGCCCATTCCATACCGGAAGCTATGGCGACCCTCTCGGTTCCGGAGTGGTCCATTTGGGTGTTGACTGTTGTCATGCGGTGTTCGTTGACAACTTTGTCTGTATGCAGTTGAGAAGGCACAGCACGCTAGAGTCAGTATTGCACGCTGGAGACCGCTCTTCACTAGAACAGCGTGCACATTGACAAATGCAGAGAAAAAGGCAAAATGTTTCCTATTCGGCGATGAGCCAATAATTGGTCAGGAGGATTCAAAGCTCCCCTGTATGTCATGTGTCCCACAGGGCTCCATTGTCGGTCCCATTCTTGTCAGATATAAAAAAAGGACAGAGTTACGTCAACATATTAAAAAACCTTATAAGTTTAGTATTCGCCTTAAAACGATCTCATACTTGTCTTCAATTTTCTCTACCGTCTCTACCGTTACATTCATTCCTTATTTAGTTTTGTTCATGTGAGTTGCCATGGTTTCTCCCGTGATAAGGGGGAGTCTCCTGTAAAATAATAATTGCAGAATTATACCGAGAATTGATAATTTGATATCTTTTGTCACCAGCAAGGGGTAGAGCCTTCATAAGCACCCCTTCAGCCATTTAACAGTAACTTTCCAGACCATAAATCATAGCAAATGGAAAGGGATTCCTGCAAAAAGTCAGGTATAAATGTTAGCTTTATGGTGTTATGGTATTCTAAATTCATAGTCTTGTTGGTAGACATTTCTAAATTCCTTACAAAAAGTTATCTTTAAGACACTACTTGGAAAGAATTGATTGAAACTACTTCAACAATTCAAGGTCTTCATTGATATATATTAAAGTTATTGCGCCAAGAAATAACACTAGCAATTCTGATATGGCAGGAAAGTATAATACATTGATAGGACAATAGAGTAAGGATTAGGGTAGGGTTAGGGTAGGATTCGGATAGAATTTTGCAAGAAAGTACAGCACAAGTTAGGATCATGGTTAAGATTAGGGAAGGATTAGATTGAGATATGGTAGGTGATGAAATGCTTGGAGAAATAGCATTAGAGCAAATAAAAGGGCTAGTTAGATTTGGATACAATGCATGAATTGGGATTAATAAATACTTCTGTTTAGGGCAAGGGAAGGTTTTGATGCTAAACAACTAATGAAAAAATTTATTTTGGTTGCATAATGGGGGAAATTGAAAATAAAATGTAACCTGTTAATAAACTATGTATAATAACTTTTTATTTAATAAGCCAATAACTTACTATGCAAATTACTTATTAACATACAGCAAAAACTGAACAGGTTTTGGGCCATTATTCGTGACAGCAGTTACAAGAATCTCTGAGACAACTGTCATGGTATGCAAAATCATGCTGCTCGTTGGAAGTGTCTAAAACCCCTTTGACCGCTTGTATAGCATCACATGCACGGTTGATGCCTTCAAAGTATGCACCATGGACAAAACTTTGGTAAACTTCATGTGTTGCCTCACCCGCAAAAAACACTGGTCCAACGTTTGCCTTCAATGCAAGAAAATCATTATGACTTGCATCAGTTGCCAGGTACGAGAATGAACCATAAAAGAGCTTCTTAGAACTCCATTTAGGCACAAGGATTTTGTTAGGCAAAGGAACATTTGAACCATAAACTGCTGTTATGTGGCTCATTATTTCTTTTATCAAGTTTGATTCTTTCATATTTTCAATTCTGTGAGACTCACTTCCTGTAACAGGTATCAAAAGTATGTTTGTGTCCCATTCATATCTGTTACCTGCATCCAAACTTTGCCAAATTGGAAAGGTTCCTTGCTGTCCAGAAGCATAAAAAATGTACTCAACATTATCCCAGAATCGATAGGGAAACTTCAGAAAGATCTTTGTGTATGTTGCCATTTTGAATTTCTTGAAGACATCTTGTTTCCATTTTGGGAGCTTTGGGTGAAATAAATTTGGCCTGTGCTGGTAAACACCATTGCTGGCCGTGCTAATCAAAACCTTGGCTGTTAACACCCTTCCTGGAGAAGTCTCAACTCTGACACCATGTTTGTTCCAATGGATCCTTGTCACTTCATGATCCAATTTCAGCTTGGTGAAATCCCCTTCTAGAGCCAACGTTTCTAAGCCATCAATTAGCTTTTTGTACCCATTCTGTTCTGTAATGAAAAACTGCTTGCCAAGTTTTGTGTCAATACCTCCCTGCCTTGTGGTGTATGGAACTGACAAAAGTTCTGCTGGAACACCTTCCATGTCATCAACAACAGCATACTCAACTAAAGTATCAACAATGTTTCCCTTTTTCCAGCCGCTGAGGGTCAAAGCCTCCCTTAATGATTGGTTAAAGTGTCTAGAACCATCTAGACCATTAATAATATCCCGCAAAACGTTCCGGCGCTGTGTAAAATCAGCTGTTATGTCTTGCCCATGTTTGTCTTTTGCTACGATGGAATTGATATCTTCGTGTTTTCCTTGAATCCCGAAGCGATGAATCAGATCAAATAGAGGATTGTTTTTCGTGCCGTGAATCCAGTTTGGGCCAAGTTCGACAGTAACATTGCCAAGTTTGGCACTTTGGAATCTGCCTCCTGTCACGTTTCTGCCTTCTAGAATAACAAAATTTGTAAATCCATTCCTTCTTAACTCTCTTGCACATGCAAAACCAGAAATACCAGCCCCAACGATGATTATATCAACATCGTAATCAAATTGCTGCGAGGAACTTTGCTTCAACTGTCCAGCAACAAACAACAGCAAGAGAACAAAATTGAGACCCAAGTCGTTATTAGCAAATGAAAATATATTCCTGGTTGGCTCAATAGTCATGTTCTTGCAGAAATACTGGCTGCAAACTGCAAATCGATTGCACAATTTCTTTTATGGTGATTGTTGTTGTTTGGGATGCCCAGCCAAAAGCCAGTTGATATTATGCTACCTCGTTTTGATAACGAGATAATGAGGCGATTCCCGGATTCTGGGAATGAAAGTAACAGAGGGGTCAAGTCAGATGAGACCATGTTGGCTCTAGGAGCCAATGGTAGAAATGTGAGAAAATGACCTAGTTTCTTTGAGTATACACAAGACCTTATTTTATTCCAATCACTTATCATAAAAGCCACAGAACCTATTGTTAACGGAAACATGACAGCAGATTTTTATAAAACATGTTGTTTATTTTTTCTGTTGTTTGTCACTAAGTTATTAACATTTTGCAAATAAAGTCTTGTTTTGGCAAGTAAAGCCAGATGAAGCTCATAAAATTTTACTGCATATTTGGACCTTTCTCAGTTTGAGGAAGAGGCGTTGCCCCCTTGTCTCTCCCACACCCTGCTACTGAGCGTACATGCTTATAATGCTGAACATCTCCTCTGAAAATTGTGTGATCGTGATGATGATAAGAAAAGGAATCGTCCACGAGTGTGATTGCAGATGATAAACAACCTGCTTTCAAGGTCTTAGATTCAATCGTTTGTTATTGATTCTTGCAGTCCTATCTCTGCCCTATCCCTGATAGGTTTAAATGTACCGCCGACGCATGGGGCAGTCCCATTTCTGCTCTATACTTGACAGGTCAATGTGCCGTCAACGTTACATCAGTGTACGTCGGCGTGGCAAATCGTCATATATTCCACATGACGTTAACGTCAGTCACATGCAAATCTGTCTCATATACGTCACTCACGGCTGTCCAATTTGGGGCAGTCCCACCTTTGTCCTATTCATGACAGGTCTATGTACCCTAAACGAGACATCAGTGTACGTCTGAGCAGGCAAAGCGTCGTATACTCAAAATGAAGTCAACGTCTGTCATATGCAAATCTGCCTCATAAACGTCATTCATGGTTGTCCAATATGGGGCAGTCCCATACCTGCCCTATTCATGACAGGTCTATGTACCCTCAACGAGACATCAGTGGGCGTTTGCGTGGACAGACCCTCGTATACTCTAGATGACGTCATCGTTCATCATATGCAAATTTGCCTTATATACGTCACTAAGGGATGTCCACCATGGGGCAACCCTTCTTGCAAAGCCGCAGAGCCTATTGTTAACTCTCCACTATGGTAGACGAACGGAAACACAAGGGAAGATTTCCAGAAAACACATTGTTTTTTGTTTTTCTGTCGCTTCACCGTATGTTATCACTTTTCCTCGTCGCCTCCCCCTGAGGTACAGCTTTTATTGCAGATTTCACTATTGTTTAGATTTACCAGATTTAAACAACCATCCATGCAGCATTGTGCAAATTTCAGTTTGTGGTATTTCCAAAATCTGAATTTAATCTTATTTGCAAGTCAATCATCACACTTAACTTCCATTTTAGTTTCACTAACCATCATTTTTTTAAATGAATTGGAAGTTTTGCAAACAAAAAAGTGAAATTCCATCTTACAGCCACATGAAAATTGACACATTTGGTAATAATTTGACATGTTTATTTCATAATAAAACAAAATTTACACAATAAGGGTTCAAAACCATTTTGTATTATTGAAAGAACATTATGTGAAATGAGGGAATTACAGATATACAAGGTTATAAGGACAAAAGTGGTATTTGCCTGTGCTTGAAAAAATTACAACAGTTGCTTGATCCAGTCAAACACAGCCAATTAAATATTTTCTTTAATTTAAGACACAAGTTATGTGACTCATATCCAAACTAATTCAAAATAATACAAAATTTCTACAGTGTAGAAGGATTACAAAATCAATAAGACAAGAATTGCTTAGAAAACCAACATGTGATTATTGCAGTAAATTGTTTGAAATACTGAGGACATTGCAGTAAAGGTAAGCACACCTGTACTAGCTACAAAGTATAGTCAGCTAAATGCATACATAGCACAAATGCAGAAGACAAAAAGTGTTTGAAGAGCTAATGAAAAAAGCTACATTTTGATAAAATCTTGTATCACAAGAGCAGCATATTTTTAGAGCATCATTGGTTACATAATATTAGCTCAAAAATAGTAAATTGACAGGACATGGTTTTTTTATATAGTCTAGATAACACCTTTATGTCTGCAAACACTGAAAGTTCCCTAAAAAGTGCAAACAGTATAAATTGTGTGCCTCTAATTTGCTTCTGGTTTTGAAGTGAAGATTCTAGTTATGATCTGGATCTCATTCTCAGTTTTTACTTGAAACTAAGGTCTTGGCAGCTTGTTGAGTTCATGAACTATTTGTTAACTATTTGAATTAAATATCTACCATAATTGGCTTAAAAAAATAAATTCCATTCTTTGGATGAATTTATCACATCTACAAATTGTCCGTTATCAATTAATCTTATTCATATAGATTATCAAACATGTTGACATCACCATGATATCACTATGGCATCAATATGACATCAATACAGCTCGCTAGCATAGATTGGAACTATTCTTTGACATCAGATGGTGGTGTCGAGATTTCTGTTGGCTTCTCTGTATTTTTTTCAACATGAACATCAGTTGCTTCATTTACATCAGGTTCAGTCTTGTTCATGGAGCTATAACCATTGGGCGAATTTTTTGCAAATGTTGCCTTTTCCTCAGTAGGATTAGGTTGCCCAGGAACGTAAGTACTGTCTTCTTTTGCTGATTTTGGTTCTTCTGTAACAACACCACTCTGTTCATCTTCACTTGATGCCTCTTCGTATTTTGTTATGTCATCATACTGACCTTCCTCTTCCTCTTCCATCATGTGCTTGAATTTTCCGCAGCAGAAATTGCAACAGAAACAGAAACAGCAACAACAGAAGTAACACCCAGTGATGATGCCACAAAAAACCATTAAGCCTTTACACCAGCCACTGCTCAGAATGAAATATGTCTTCACATTCTAGAACAAGATATTTTACCTTTTATAAGAATGTCAGGAATTAACAAAAACAGAAAAGAATTTGTTTTTCTTTGTTGCCAGGAATAATAAACAATTTTTAGCTGTTCAATACCCACAAGGATTTTTTATAACCAACTCAGTTACAGTATATTAAAAATGAAGCCTGGATTAGGTTTACCTCTTCTCCAAATTGTTCAGCTATGTACAAACCCATTGTTCCATAATTGTCGTAAATTTCCCTTTTGTTTGGGTCAGACAAAATTGCATTGGCATGATTAATTTGTTTGAACTGAAAAAAAGATTTGTTGGCCATGTTGATATCATGCATATATAAAGATAAGATCAAATTAATTCTATTTCAACATAGGAAAGCATAATGGAGCATTTTAGAAACCAGCTCAATCTACCCCTTTGGTTTTTTTCCAAAGTACCAGTTTACTATACAATTAGAATTCTTGATGACAATTACAATAATAAAGAAACTTCATGCAAAAGCTGCAAAAAATGTAAAAATACCCTTTCTGTTGCTTCAGGATCATCTGGATTTTTGTCCGGGTGGTGCTTCAATGCCATCTAAAATAGATCAGAAACTCTTTTTATAGCTTCAAAAAAAGATAGAAGTTCTAAAGTAAAAGCATTGGGATTTGGGCAAGAGATGCGAAAAATTGGCAGCAGAAAAAAACAAAATAATTTGAGGTGATTAAATCAATATTATAAATGCGCTGTATAACATCTTCATCCTCACTTTTCGATAGGCCTTTTTAATCTGTTCTGGTGTTGCATCTTTATCAACTCCAAGAAGATCATAAAGGGATTCACCATCTTTCCTAGAAAGTTGAATTGGGTACTTCATATGACAATATGGAAAATAATAAAGTCAACTTCCTTTACTAGCTGACAAATGTTGATTATGATCTGTTTACTAAAAAGTATCTTCAACTCACTTACTTTGTCTTTTAATATTGATAGGATTTGATAAATGTGAACAGTTTTTGTATTTCATGGGTAATTTCATAGCAATTCAAAACCAGAACAACTAAAAACTTCACTTGTGCATAAAGTAAATAAATCTTTAACGGTAATATTGAGAGATCTATTTTCATTGTGGCTGTTTAAGTTATTTCAGTATTGGACTTTGAGCATCTCTTTCTAGTTGATCCATCAAGACTCCGGTTTGGCGTTTAAGCAAAGTTACACTGATAAATATTTGTAACAGTAGTACTTCTTAATGACCATTCTTGAATGCCATATTGTTCTTAATATTGTCTCTGGCAGTCGTGATTCATGTTATACAGGCTCTCTTATTGTCAGTCGTATTTGCAAACTCCATATGCTCCTTTTCGTGTTGTAAATTTGTGTTTGTTTCGTTAATGCGGTGTGTAATAATAATAGGCTTTAAAAAACAATACTCACTCTTTGTGGTGTCCATGCCTATGATTGAACGCCATGCAGAATAGTTCAGATAAATAATAGAGCAATAAAACTATTCCCCAAGCTTATTGTGGCATAATATAGCTTGACTCATGCTCTTTATATCATTAAGTTCTTACAAGTGCGACCTACACCTCCACCTCGCACTTGCAGCTAGGCCTGTTGAAGCATGAGATCACTTTGGTTACCAGTCCCCACTGACTTCTATCCCCGAAACCAACCCATTGTGAACCAACCCTTCTTCCTCGCGGGAAGGGGGATAAGAGACCCATTTTGTGGATATTTGTTAGGGGTAATTTAAAGTATCTAATTATCTATCACATCCACCTTTCCAGCACAACAACAATAATGGCAATGGCGCTTTCACTGAGTATATCCTTTCTGTCTCTGTCGTAATGAGAAATTGGGCCTAGTATATCAATCCTGCACCGAGAGAAATAAACAAAAAGGATCAATCGCTTAATAATTGAGGAAATATCTACCAAAGGGCATTTTGAAGCACCCAGTAACTCGGGAAACCACCTGTTTTGGTCCCTAAGTAGACTTCTAATCTTTTGAGAGGTCGATAAGAGTATAAGAGATAAGTGCAGTTTTGCGTTTTATCTTTGGCTGCCTTTTCTCATAACCCCACTTTATTGCCACTTTCTAAAAATCGTCATCTGGTTTAGAGGTTACCATACAAAGACCAATATTGCAACAAGGCAAGTCAAACTTTTGTTTAATTTCGCGTCAATTTGGCTGACACTTCTTGAATGACTCACATTTTTCCACTCGAGAGATGACTGCTGATAAAGTCTAACTTTGAAAGTAATTCATCTTCACACATCAATCTAGATGCTTGATAAATTCCTTTAATTTGTGTGTTTAGCTACTCCCTATCCCCTCCCACGTCAAGGAATTTTTTAAACCCATTGTTGTAATCAGAGGCATGTCATTAGCTGGAAATTTGTTCATGTCAATTTGCTAGAAGTACTTCTGCGTGAAAGCGTTGGCGTGATGACGTCTTTTAGCATACTCGGGAGCACCTTGCTGTACTAAAGCAGCTCAGTCTTGCAAAAACAGCGAGATGGGCAATAGTGAATTGTTTGGTCAATGCCAAGCCGCTCTCTTCAGACGCCAAGCAAGAATACTCAACAAATCGAAAACTATAATTGCTAGGCCGCTGCACCCAGAGTAAAATAAGTTGCTTACTTGTCATGATCCGGGCTTGGCATCTTTTCATATTTGTGCTTCATGTTGCAAGTCCTTCAATATCGACATTATTCATCACATCATTCCTCTTCGTGAAAATTGCAAAACTTGTAATGAATGAATGTCCCCTTTGGTTGCTTCTATTTCACGTCGTTTGATCGTATCCTGTGCAGCCTCGCCAAAAGTCCTTCTGAAGAAGTGTTCCTGGCGGACTTGTGTAGGAGTAAAACTGCCGAACGAAAGCATGAAATTTGGCGAATTATCTGTCCGGGTTTTAAGGATTCTTCGGCGAGATATTCTTCACCGAAACACCTGCTATTGGGTGGGTTGTTGTACTCACTTTCTTTGCATAAATTAGCATGGAATGGAAAGAAAGGTTCCTTACACGTTTGCGGGCTACTAGCAACAGGTGTTTTCAAGAATGCCTTGTTATGCTAATATCGGTTTGTTTCCGAGGCTAGCGAAGTTATTCTTGAACTGCCTTATCATTCGTATCGTTTGCTTTAGCTGATAAAAAGATTGTTTGCCTTTTGTAAAGAAGTTCTTATGATATTTGATATTAAGTGTAGGGGAAAGGCTGGAAACCGTCAAGTAAGGATAAAGTATTGGTTTTGTTTGTTTGTAGCAAGTCTTTGATAAAGCTATTGTTATGTTAAACGTGAAATTAGTATGAATCAGATTTAACCTCTGCAACAAAATTTCAAGAGAAGTGGGTGGTAGGCAAGGAGAAATTTATCGTCCTTGCTTTTCACCATTCTAAAAGTGCTTGGAAAACTTTAGGCAATTGTAACGTTTCACGACCATTTTATACCAGACATGATCAAATCTTTTAACTACGTCAAGAAATAGCTTTGCTAAAGTAAAATTATAAGGTTATCAAGTAACACCCTATTTGCGGCAAAGTTACCCCAGGCATGTATACAGTGAGAAATTGACGCATACTCTGATTGCTGTTTTCTGTAATCTTTCTGCTCAAAATGGATAGCTTTTCATTTTAAAAGAGCAAATGTTACTTGCTTCTGGTTGGGGTCCTCAACCGATTGGCGCCATTTAATAAGCGAAAGCCACCATTCGACGATTCGCTATTTCGAATTCCAAATTCGGCGGATTGTGCCGGTGAATCATAAACTTCTTGGAGGCAAACATGGCTTCTCGCAGCAACCTGATCTTGATCTTTCTGGCCAGCTTTGCTTGCTGCTGCCATTGTTACTACTTCGGCTATATGTATTGGACCACAAGATACACGTTAGATGGGATAAACTACAGAGACTGGGAAGGTTATTACAGTTATGTCCCCTACCTGGCCAGGGTTGGCTACCATCCGCACTACCAAATCAACTGGCACTGCGGGGGCTGCAAGTGTGACCTCAGCACAGGCGTTCTCGACTGCGGAGCACTAAATTCACTTCACACGTGAGCCTTGCTTTCGAATTTATTACAGAACTGGCTCTTAGCCAGTTGGTGCATTTATGTGAATTATTTGATTTACCGAAGTTTGTTTATGGCAGAAAGAATGCTGCAGTGGCTGCAAGGGGCAAGGGTCTCGGGGAGTTGTTTTGAGAAGCTCAACATGAGACTCGTTATTGAAGCGAGTTGCGTAGAAGGAGGGTTGTTGGACAAACTAGACGCAGCGGTGTAAATGAAGGATATTTACAGTTGAATATGTGTACTGTAATGTAAGTACTTTAAGTAATGTAAGCTTTATGGTGGTCAATTAGCATTCATAATAAAAATTATTATTTACTGTTGCTACCGTGAATACAGTCAATGCTAATCCGATTCAATTACATAATTGATTGAGCCATTGAATACACTGAATTCAATTGGCTATTAATTATGAAAAAGGGGGCGGCTGAGCCACAACAGCATTGGCCACGCCGGCGGAGATCTTACGTTTTGTTTCTGTTTTGGTTGCGTTGTGATCTGTTTGCGTGGGGGTGTTTTAACGAACGGAACAATGAGAAGTAATTCAATTCATCGAATTCGGCGGCCTCCTTATTGTTTTGTGGTTCCCGCGAACTTGACAACGGGAAGACTCCAAGGCAGTTGATCGTTTTATGGCGGTTTTTTCATTTGTTTGCCTCGCAGGATCAGACAGGATTTCAATTAGCTGCTACGCGAAATAGCAACACCGATATTTAAACTGGCCAGGCAATTTTTGGGTGCTTTCATTGCTCAAGACATAGCGATCGGTGTGCAGCACTGTATGGGTTTCGGGGTCATTGACCATCAACGGCAGCTCCAGCCCAGCAAACTCGGTTCTTGCAAACGTTACGAAGCCACATGATTTAGTTGGATATGTCCTTACCCATAAACAGCCGTTAAATTTATTGAATTCACGTATTTGTATGTTAAAAATTAGGTCGCCTACGCAAAAGGTTTACTAAAATTGTGGGCTCTACGGTGCTTGACAACGTCCCTTGTTGACAAATAAAAGAAATTGACCGATCATAAGATTAAGGAATGGCGACAAAAGACTGGATTTGCTTAACATTTAGATTTGTTCTGATCATGACTTGCTGTGCAGTGGCAACGGAATGCACGTGGCTCGGGGCATCATACTGGACGAGTCGATATTCGACAGATGGGATTTCTTACACTGATTACCCCAACACTGGGGCATATTTTAATGATCAAACTAATGGTCGGAGAGCATATGAGCCGACCAACCAGTTTGGAACATCGTGTGGCACTTGTCAGTGCACAAGCACTGTTGCGGATTGCTCAGCCGTCTCAGGCCCCAGTGTGTAAGCACATCCAAACATTACATCCAAGTATAACATCAAAAATTTATTAGAATGATGGTTAGAAGTACCCATCTTTGTTTAAGTATGGGAAGTCTTATTTCTTCACAAACAAACCTATGCTCTCAGTGCCACGAAATGTTTGAGAAGTGCCGCAAATTTTGAAGCCTGAAGATTATAGAAGGATTTAAGTGGAGGAAGGCCAGTCATGGTTGTCTCTAAGCATGTTGTTCATCAAAGAATAGGAGCTCTCTTTCTATTTTCCCATTTTTATTTAAATCTATTTTAATTTCCACTACTGAGCTCTCATAATGAGGATTACATTTCTAGTTTTGATTTTTAATTATAATGATGTGTACTTCATCCATGGATATTGATTTCGATGCAGGGGTATAATTGCTGAAATTTTTTAATTATCAGTTGATGTCTTTTCATTTAATAGCCATATATACAACTTGCCCATAAAAGAAATAAAGGAAAACGGCTTATCTGTAACTCTGGTAACCTTGTGAGTATTTCATTTCAAGGTTCTTTTCAGGCTCATTTATTTATTAAGAGATATGTCACAAATCACTGATTCTGCTTGTGACACCATCAACTGCCCTGTTTGGCTTCAAGGTGCCAGAGACCCAAGTCACTCTTCCTAAGAAATTGTATCTTGTAGCTTAATCAAGTACAGAAAGCCTTTTTAATGTGTGCCCAGTTTAAGTAGGGAATTGTAATTATTGTGAGTTTATGTTTGGGTATTAGAATTGGACCAGGTTGCTCTTTGGTTCACTAGCCTGAATGAAGAAAATGCTGGTGGTGGCTAGCTTGAATCTTGTCTTAAATGTGTCACATGCTGGCACTTTTCTCTTTCAATTTTTATTTTCCCATCGAACTACATTTTCTGTGTTGGAGTTTGCGTCATTTCTACTTGCAACTTCACTTGTACCATAGTGTTTTAATATCACATTGTTACATCATTAGAAGAAAGTGTTAGTTTCATGTTTTCAATTTCAAATATACAATTTTGGATCATAACTATATTCATTGTTTGTTGCTGAAGCTCTGTTTGCTTTCTCTTAAGAAAAATACGGGGAACAAATCTGGAATCAATCCACCCAAAGGCATTTACAAATCTTACAAGTTTGAAAACCCTGTGAGTACCCTTCTCTATTGCAGTTTGGTACTGTTGTTTCTTGTGTGTTAGAAAAGAATTTTGAAAGTCCTTTGTAAACAAATATATTTTCAAGTAGCAATAACTTTTTTGTTTACTTCACCACCCTCCTCTAAGAAGTACTAATGGCTCATTTAAAGGTTGTTATTGCTAAATGCTGGATGGCTGCAATTAGCCCTCCAAGGTGAATTGTGACTTGGTGAATGCTGAATTATGCAAGAGCTTATTACCAAGCAACATGGGGGACTCCAGAATCTTGGATCCTTGAGTAGATATATCTTTGTTTCTGCTGAAAGGTGTGACATTGGAACAAATCTATAAATGCTATTTCTAGGGTGTTGATCAAGAACAAATTGAAGGAAATCCCAGACCTGAGCTCATGCACAAGTCTTGAGGAACTGTAAGTTGTGTTTAATAGATGCATTTGTCTGCTAGGTGTCTAAGGGGCAAAATTTGCCTACTTGTTTTGAGGGTCAAGTTGCCTGGTTGTGACTTGGAGTTGAGTTTTGAGGGTCAAGTCGTCAGCTTAGGAGTTGTCTGCTGGTTCTACATTTGTACCACACACAGCTAAGCAGCTGAGACTTGAACATTAGAAGTGATAAAATGATGAATATGAAGAAATTGGGGTAATGGTCAAGATTCAAAGCAATGATAATTTGCCCTCTATTTATCATCTCCCATTGTAGTTTTGCTATTTTATAGCCTACGAAGTCTCATTTTAGAGGAGAAAAGAAGTGTGCATGATCGATATGGCAAGGATGGGCTTTTTTTACTCTGAGTCAATGACATAACATGTAGCATTCCAGCATTCGTGAGAGAATAAAACGTTATCTCTGTGCTGTGGTCAGGAAAGTTGATAATTGTGTCCTGTTCTTGTATGTTTTCAGGAATCTTTACGACAATGAAATCGAAATTTTCCCCCATAATTTCACAAAGCTACCAAAGTCACTTAAGAGGATGTAAGTTCATTTCTTTGTTTCTAAATCACTAATTTTGTTTCTTCCTACTAACTCCCGCAACTTTAAGGAATCTGCGATGCATCAGTGTTTTGTTTGTCCGTTTGCCATAAGCTCAAATTCTCTGGAACATTTTCACAAGACTGAAATTTTCACCATCATTGCCCGTCTAATGTACTGAAAGGTCCAGACTCACAAATATAATTACGCTCTTCAAGCATGCCACTTTTCTCATGGTCCTCGTTTTTTCGTTGTGTGCCATCTTCATATCGCTTTTATATCTTTTTTGCTGTTTACATCTTGTTTATGTCGTTTCAGAAACCTGATCAAAAACAAAATCTACAAGATTCCTGAAAAGTTGTTTGATCTGCCGAACTTAGAGCAGCTGTGAGTGTTAAATTAGAAGATTCATCTCCTGAATCTCATCTGAATCTCATCTTCTTTAGCTCTTCTTTTTCTCCTGGAACCGTTTCTTGCGAAAGTCTTAATTTTTTATAATTTCTTCGATCACTTCTTTTTAAGAGATGGAAGTCGTAAATCTTCCGTTTTTGATAACGATATCTTCCTTTCTACCTTTCAAGAACTTAATTGTAAATGCATGAATTACTGCTATTAACCAAACTGAACGGATGAATTTATGAATCACTTTGTAGACTTTGATTAATGCCAATTAGCACCACTGTTAAAACTTTATTATAGGGCGCTGAGCCACAACCAGATGACGTCATTCCCCAAAACTGCATTTCACAATAACACGAAATTGCGATATGTGTAAGTTGTTAGCCATTGCCATTCTTTGTTGCAGTGGCTGCTACTCAACTGTCCCTATTTCTATGTGTTTGCTTTCTTATGTTTTCTTTACGTCTCTGGGATCATTCTGAAAGGATGTATGAAAGATCTTAGTCTAGTCTATTCTTAGTCTAGATGGATGTATGAAGTCTATTTTTCATTAAAAGCTCAGCAGTATGTTTTTAGGGTCTCTTTATGAATTTCCTAGCGACAAGTAATTGTAAGCAAGTAATTTTATGCATTACTAATCAATTTGACTGTTCAGTGATTTGAATACAGTTCAATAACTGTTTCGCTAGTAACTTTCCTTTGGCCACCCTTAGGCTATATTCCTAATTCACTCGAGGTAGCAAACAGATATATTTGCTTCGCAAACACCAAAGCCCGCTGCATGAGATATCAAACCTGTTTTATTTTATTTTTCAGACATGTATGTGGCTTTTTACGCTCACTCAGACATTCTTGTCGTTGATAGGCTTAGTTTTACATCCATTTTCGGTTACCTATTCACACGATGTGGCTCCAACATTCACTTCATTTGCCGACCATAATTCACGAAGGAAAGTGCTGCCACGCAGCTGTCCCCATCTAGGTTCTGCCCTGCGTTTTGATCACTATTATCAATCATTCAATCACTATTATCAATCTGATATACTTGGTCTTATTTCCTTCTGAATTTCAGATCTGTCGACGCTAATCACATTAAGGCGATTTCAAAAAGCGATCTGGCTCCCTTTTCTGCAAACAGCTCGTACCTACTGCACTTGTGAGTATTTGTGATAAATTATTTTTTTGCATTTGCTAGAGAGACGGTTTTGTTTCCTACATGGATTTTGTGGATTTTTGTCTTACGTGAACTCACAGTCGATCTCTTTTTCAGGAACGTAAGTAACAACCAGATCAACTACATCGAGGCTACAGCATTCTCCCAACTCATTCATTTGCGAATCATGTAAGTGAGCGGTTGTTTAGAGTACAAATCTCATTTTGTCCCAACCACAGACTTTGTCCTAGATGGCACCTCAAGTCTATTGAATCCAAGTATACCTTGGATGAGATTAATTAATTCTACACGGCTGAAATTCTCTAGTTTAAGTACCATGCTCTTCGTGGCACTCCTACTTTTTAGTTTGGCCCTTTAACACTCTTCAGTTGTCACGTTGCCCGTATTTGTACCACATCTGACGCAAATATGTCAGGCCCAGACACACATCGTTTAACCACGTGTTTCGTGTGAATACGGCCATCATGTCGAACATGTGTCTGTCGCATGTCAATTGTACCATACTCATGGACTATTTATCACTTGCCGCCATTGTTGTGTCATACTCATGGACTATTTATCACTTGCCGCCATTGTTGTGTCATACTCATGGACTATTTATCACTTGCCGCCATTGTTTTCCTTAATATTTCGTGTGCTGCTAGGTTGTGCATTAGACTGTCTTATAATTGTGTCGAATGCCCCGTTTACTGACGATACATCGAAAAATGCATCAAAAAATTGTCTACTTTTGTTTCTCAGAATCGGTCAAAGATTCACTGATTCAATTTTTCTAAAATATTGATCTGACAGTTGTTATTCCATTGGCTATTTCATCAGTCTTCTGGGCTTAAATTCTTTGTAACTAGATTCTCCTTTCTTGTAGCGAGTTGCACAATAATTCTTTGGAGCAGATTTTGCCCGGAGTCTTTCAAGATGTCCCTCAGCTGGTTCACATGTGAGTAGCTCGCTTGAAGGAGTTTCTCCTTCGTACTTGTATGAGAGGTGTGTTATTTAGGCCAAGGTTTCCCGGTGATGACGTTACATTCCAATCCCCCATCCAGCCATCAGTACAGAAGGGCCAAAGTGCACTTGGCTTGCAAGATTTTTTAAAGTTGATCACATTTTGGTTAGATTTTGATTAATTTGTAGGCTTTCAGTGATCTCTTCGAAGGCTCTTTCTGAGATTATGTCTGTATTTTTAAGTTATTGATGATTATTTGTTTAATTATTTATTTTTCAAGTGATATGAATAACAACAAATTGAAGGAGCTGACCGCTGATTCTTTCAAAGACCTACCGAAGCTGAAAGCGCTGTGAGTTGAAGCCTTTTCCCCTTCTACTTAAGAAAATGAATTATTCGCAAAGTTATCCTTCTTTCATTTTTTCAACATTCTGCAATTTCACCTGAATTTAATATCTCTTTTTCAGGATTTTACATAGTCAAAAAGACTCCTTCAAGCTCTCAAAAATATTTTACAATTCAATGAAAAACCTGCCTAATTTGGAACAACTGTAAGTGAAGTTGTCTTTTGGTTTCTTTTAAATGCTTTTTGCTAATGCTGAGTATTGATATGTGCAGTTTGCTTGGGTTTTCCGCGGGTTTTCCTGACGTTGCTTTTTAATCAGTTTGCTGGGCTCTGTTTGTGCTGACAGGGCTTCATGATGAATGTAAACAATCGACATACAATCGTCAGTGTCATACGATGCTCTTTTAGCCAGGATGTAGTAGGATATCATTTAGGTCATTCATTCTTCATCATGTTTGATGCGTCGATGGGCGCAATGTCAGAAGTGACGTCACTTTCGATTTTTCCATTGTAGATGGCTCGGTAGCAACTCGCTGACGCTTTTTCCTTTTCCGGTACTTCACGAGGGGACCTGGACCAAGCTGAAAGAATTGTACGTCATTTGTAAGCTCTGTCACGCACCATCCATTTTTCAAATTTTTCACCTCTTTGAGTGGGAACACGGGGGCAGTCTTCAAGTACACGAGAGATCCTCTCAAACTCTATTTTATTTTACAACACTGCATTTTTCTGGTGTTCCTGATGATGTATTTGCTTGCGATATCGTAGGAATGCTTAGATTAGAAGCGAGGAGGTGCTCTTCATATACCTCTTCATGGCGATCGATACCAGTCGTATTCTGATTCGGTGTTGCGACTCAGTTGAAAAACTTATACTTTCAGACTGCTTTATTCGTTTTGCTGCTTGCAATTACTTCTTCTCTTACAGACGCCTCGATAACAATCAGATTCCATCTTTTCATACATATTCAAACACAGAGTTTCCCGCCACTGCACAGGAGTACTACACGTGTGTATTCTCACTTCCAGTCTCCGCTAGAAACGCAATCCTCCTCGTAGATTCATGAATTTATAATTTATAGCATCATAGTTTATTAGTATAATTTATAGTTATGGTTATAGTATAAACATTATGGAACATTACATCTTATCTTATATTATACTTTTCTATATCTTAGGCCGTAATTTTGCAACTGAATTAGGTTCTCAAGGTATTAATAAAAAATGAAGTCTTGCTTCTTCTTCTTGTTTGCTAACACTTCCGACAGTGTCAAATAGTGTAGGAAACGTCATTTCTACTTATTTCATCACGAAGATCAGCGCATATCGTCTGTTTTGCCTTTTTCTAGAATTCGCCAACCGACATTCAAGCCTTTTGCCACAACACCCGCGGTCGAACGCTTGTAAGTCTCAAAATGGCCGCCCGTTTGGCCTGCGAATCATCTTCAAAATGCACATGTTTTTGATTAGGCACAAAACGTTTAAATATGATGAATAATTTGGCAAACGTCTCTATTTAAATTCAAGAAGTCACTTTACTATAAGAACTGCAGGCCTTAAATCAAATGACAACATTGGTAGTATCCATGTTAATAAAATTTCGAACGAGTTCCGGAATTAGTAGAAAAGGTTTCATATTAAAACTGAGGCACTCAGCATGGACCATTTTTATTGAATTTTCGTCATTAACCAGAACGTTTTCCATTTGTCTTGAAAACCAGAAAGGTTTCACACAAAGCTGTACAATGCTGAAGACACAGTGTTGATTGTACGAAAGCATGTAGTTAGGTAGAAACCTATGTTGTTGTTGCTGCTGTTGATTTATTCTACCTTGTTCTTTGCTAAGGTTCATGCAGCGTAACTTCATTACTGAAATCACAGCTGATGACCTCGTGCTCCTTGCCAATCTCCAGCGTCTGTAAGTCCTCAGATATTCCAGTATCTTCGACTTTGCCTTGATGCATTTAAACTAATCTAATTTCGTATCTGGACCTCTTTTCCATGGTGGACAAGTCGCCAATTGGCCCTAAACGCAGCTCTTGCCACAGTTCCAGGAAATCTGAAGAACTGCACTCTCATTCACTTCCGCGTTTTGTTTAGGGAGATTACGGGTAACAGACTGGAGGACAGCACGATTCACAGGGATGCATTCCGCAACAACACCGCCATGTCTGAACTGTAAGTCATTCGCCGGCCTTATTGCTCAATAATAACAATGATAACGATGCTAATAATGATAATTGGCAGAAAATGCCATTTCAAAATGCCATTTCAAAATGCCTGTGAGCAGCTAAATCCGAGTTGGCAAGTGACTGTTGGGCAAAGCCTCTTTCAAGTGGAAAGAAATTCTTTATGCACATTATTCCACTCACCATCGCACAGAAATCTCCAAGGAATGGTTTTTGTCATGATCTCTATGTTGTGGTTTCAATAATTTACTAATCCTCTCCATTCTGTTTGCTCAAGTTTCCTTGGAAGCCAGTCGTCAGCAGGATCCTTCAATGGCATCCAGTATGTTCCTGAAGCTGTGAAAAACGGGACATCATTGCCTTCTATCCAAACCCTGTAAGACCTGTTTTCTTTTTTTATACATATCCATTAAAAAATTACAATACATAAATACAAGCTACGCTACTTACAAAATTACTTTACGATACTACCTGTTTTCTTTTATTGACACTTGCGATGATGATATAAGAAGTATGGATGCTATTCAATGTAACAACAATGATTCTATGTCACATGATTATACTTGGAGCTTTAGGCTTACTGATGTCATAATTAGAGTTTGATCTGTATCATTTTGCCGATCCATTTTTGTTTCAGGGACTTGAGTGTTAATAGGATAACCTACATTCTAAAAGGCTCTTTCACAAATTTATCAACACTGACTACGTTGTAAGTATCTTGTTCATCCCTTTGTCGACATCCAAACCATGGTCCTAGCCTTCCCAATGCAACACACCGCTGTGCGTACGATAATTACCACCAGCGCTATGGTTTTAAGGGAATTTCGTTGTTTGGTGCTTTATGGCATTTTGTTGAAAAGAGCGCATTAGCAAGTTGTTACCTTTTTCTTGGGGTTTCCCCAATGCACATTTGCTGTTTGATCTAGTGGGGCATGCACTAAGGTATTTTTTTCCAACTTGGTTATAAATTAAAAGCAGCACAGGCAAAGTGACCTAAAATTTTTTTTTTATCATTGGCAAAGCCAGGTTGATAGCATATCCTCTCTTTTGTTACAGCCTCTTTATTGTTAAAGCCTCGCTGTACATAGAGCTGTAGTTTGACTTGGGTTTGAAATAAATGCCGTGATTGAAATAGCTCTCCAATTTTAAAAGAAAAGGAGCAGATTGTGAATTTGATGTTTTACAATTAAACTTTTGCAACAGCATTTTCTGATGTCAGATATTTAATCTTTTAGATCCCTCCGATCAAACGGAATCATTGCGATTGAAGACGACTCATTTCCAGCTAGCATTGCAAACATGTAAGTTTATGCCCTTGCTCTGGATCGAGTTTGAATTTTTCATTTTCTGCAATCAAATGCTTTTTCAATATTTGTTCCTTACTCACATTTATTCAGTCCTGATTCGATTCTATTGCAGAGATCTTGGCTACAATAAATTCTCCTTCAGGAATGAGAGGCCATTTCAGAATTTCAGCAGTCTTGTTTCTCTGTGAGTTGGTTCTACATTGATTCTGTCCTTTCCAGGATTGTTTTTTCTGTTTGGATCAGCACGCAGAGTCACGGGTCTTTTCATCACTGGCTCGCTTGCTGATTGTCCCAGTAATTCGTCACTCTCAGATTTCCAGTCGTTAACTTTGGGTGAAAATATGAGTTATTCCACAATCTTGAGTTAACTAAGATGGGTTGTAATGGTCGTTAGGCCCACGCACTTGAATTGTAAATGCACCCCCTCCCCCTCTTTGCTCGGTGATTGCAAAAGCCGGTCCCTCCTTTTTTCCATCAACACAAAACAGTCTTTGGTATCCGTGCTGTTCTCGTGTGCTGTACTAAAGCAATGCCGCCTTTAGAGACTTGCTCGTTCAAAGGAATATTGTTCTTCATTTGTTCAGTTCTGTTTCAGGTCACTCGGAAACAATTTGATCAACGTGATTCCTGATGTAGCCTTCCACGGATTGAGTTCCCTCAGGTTCCTGTAAGTTCTTAGTTCCTCTGTGTTTCACTAGTAGCTTCAGATGCGTTCACACGAGTGAACCTTTGTTAACGATGCCAAAATTTATTCCCTGAAAACATTTTAATATCATACAGAATATGGATGCAACGTTTAATGAGAACTTTCAAATTGTTGAAGGATGTTCGAAAATAAGTCCTCTGTTTATGACAAGATTTTCACTCTTCAGCACCCCTGCTTTGACATTTTTCTTATCTCTTGGAGCCCTGAATGGATTTTGAGCTGCTGTTTTGTCTGAAATTGAGCCATTTGCTATTTGAAAGGTGTTTTCCCTTTCCAGTTACCTCTCGGATAACCAAGTTGGAAGAATCCTCAAGGTCCATTTCAAAGACCTGCAGCGACTCCAGATATTGTGAGTATTTGGGTTATTTCCGAATGTTTCTTCTAGAAGGGTTTTTGTTTCCTCTCCTTCAAGCATTGATAATGTAGCATTGATTTTCATGCTAGCGCAGTAGATAAATTTGGTCTCGTTGGTACACGTATTTTGATTCTGATTTGTAATGCAGTCTTGAAAAATATGTTCAGGTGAAAGTTTTGTTCAACTTTCAAACGTTTGAAAGGAGTATTGGAAATTGAAAACTCTTGTGAAAATGCTGCGGTTCCAGTTGACTGAAGGAACTGATTTTTCACATCTGCACTTGCTGTCCCTAAAGTACAATCTTTATACTTGAGAGAAATTCAATTTTTTAGGAATACTTTTTCTTATTTTTCGTTCACTCTTGAACTTTATTTTGTCAAATTCTACTGTGACCTCAAATAAAGAAGGTAGCTAAACATTTTGTTGACTTCTAGGGACCTGGAGCGGAATAAACTGGCATACATCGAACAAGGCACATTCTCTTGTGTCAATCGTTCGATTACCACTATGACACGCATGTAAGAATCAGACGTCATCTGCGATAATTCAGTCCTTCTTTTGTGTGATGTTCATGAGACTTTCTGCAGAAATTTGCTGTATTTTACGAAGACCGGCACATAAATTGATGTTCTGTGGCTATAGGCCTATTTCCGGTAGCCCTTGTGAATATGCCCCTCATATCAATCCATGCGTACTTAATCATATGCATCGTGAAAAGAAGCAAATGGAACTTTTTTTTGGCGTTATAGATTTTTATAAAAGTGAGGTTGTCTTTTTCTATCAGTAAATGTTCATTTGATAAAAATGTTCATTCTCTACATTACACGAAAGCTATTGCTATAAGTAACGGTCTATGATGGCCAAGTCAAAGTCAAGTTAATTGATAACAGTTGTCTTCCTTTGGCAGTGATTTATCATACAATGAACTTTACGAAATTCCAGTTGGAGACTTCGACAATCTCAGGATTGGATACCTGTACGTTTTTCTTAAATCTTCAATATTGGATGTTTGTGTTTAACTAATTCCCTGTTCTTTATGCTTAAGGAAATGGCTTTAAGCATCTTTAACACATCTGCAAGCATATCTCTGTGTGATTGGTTAAATTCCTTGTGCTATTTTCACCACTGAACAAGCATCTTTTCTCCCAACACCTATTGCAACCTAGTCAACCTTCCTTGATGTTTTACCTTTCTTATATTCCTGTTTCCATCAGTCATTCTAAGCACAATAATGAAATCCTGTAGGTACTTGCACCAGAACAGAATCACCAAGATCAAGTCAAATACTTTTGTCAATATGACCATCTCCAATATTTTGTAAGTAGCTTTACTAGCTTTCTTTAAATGTCTGGGAACAAGTATTTGAGAGGAAGGTGGAAATATTTTGGACATCGCATCATTATAGGTTTTTCTATTCCGTAAGGGTTTGAAATTTGAAGCTATTTGTTTATTGTCCCAGTTATTTGCGTCGGTATTTATCCATGTTGCAGTTCAGTTTTAGGACTACATCGTATAAAATTTTACAACTCGCTTTGATGGTTTTTCAATGATTCTAACTGAGGCGTGAAGCTGCAGCAACACTGGAAAGAAGATGAGGATAAATAAATTCTTGATTGTCTCTTTAATTTACTTGTCTCAAATTTGTGGATTTCTAGAAATCTGAGAAGCAACGCGATAGAGAGGATCGAAGCAAATGCTTTTCACAACACCAACAGCCACATGACGTAAGCGACTCTTGTGGTTATGTAACTTCATCCACTCAATAGCAACTCAAGATTTGAAAAAGGATAATCATTGTAATCACTATCAAACAGGATAATCATTACGATTATTATCAAACAGGTGGATCATTATAATCACTATCAAAAATTATGACCATTGTAATCACTATCAAACAGGATAATCATTACGATTATTATCAAACAGGTGGATCATTATAATCACTATCAAAAATTATGACCATTGTAATCACTATCAAACAGGATAATAATTATCATAAAGGACCATCATTATTATAAAAGTAGAAGAACACATTTTGCATCTTTGATCGGCTGCCCTATTTTTCAAATCTACTAAAGCCTAAAACTGATTATTGTCTGAACATAGACCGAATGTGTCAATTATCAATGATCAATTGTCTATTGTTGTGCGAAACTGCTGATTTCTTCTTAAGAGCTTTTAATTACAATCTGCTCTAAAAAACCTTTTTAAACTACTTAGATATATTGGCGATGGAACCACTCTTCCTTTGAAAAAGCTCGAGTCAAGAGCATTCAACATTTTCTCTGGGCATTCCCTGTGAGTTTTTTTTGGAATTTTTGCATCATTCCTACATCATTGTCTACTCCCTCGCAGTAAACTGTGCTTAACATGGTAACCCTCGAATAACTGGATTCATGCTATTTTGTATTTTGCTAGTTTTGGTCGTTCGAATCAAAGATGATCGTCGTGTGTTTATTGCACTTCAATAGGCCCATAGCAATGCTCGCAAAAGCCCCCTTCCAGATAAAGGGTCTCAGTATTAATAGGTCGTCGTTGGACCAATCTTTCCAGTAGCTTTCTTTGCTAGTTTTTAAGCTTTACCGAGAATTACGACCAGTCGAGTTTTAATTTGTTGAGACCTTTTTGTAGCAGCTTATGGAGTCTAATGCAATCGATGTTTTATCAAATAAGTAATGTTTTGTAGTATGCGCACTTTCCGTATTGTATGATATTGTAAAATGTTTCTGATATATTATGCTTTTGTTTCATTATAACAATCGTGCTCTCCATCTTGCAGCCATATTGACAAACTTCAAGTCGTCACGATTCTGCAGCACACGTTTTTCGATGTGACTCTGACTTACCTGTAAGTCCTTTTCATCTTATTTGATGTACAAAAGCACCATGTACCGCGATGTACCGTGAGTTAGATTGGTTAGTACTGTTGGAGTTGTACCACAGAACGTCGAAAACTGCAGAGATCACGTGTCATGCCTTCTATCGTTTTAGTTACCTGCAGAGCGGAAATATTACGACAATTGAAGAAAGTGCGTTCAAAGTGACTGTTGCCAAAGATTTGTAAGAAACTTTTGCTTATCTTTTTTAAATTTTTACTATTACTTTGAATTTGTTTCATCCTTTTTGATTTGGAATGATCATATATTATATTACTTCTCAACTTGAAAAAAGCTAGTTTAGTGGAAATATGTACCAGTTTGTTGAGCGACTTGACAATCTAAGGTAAAATCTTTAAAAATTAATTGTATTGAAATCTGCAAAAATAGTTTCATCCGTCAGATCTAGCTGTAAGAAATTAAGAGTGAATTTTCTAGAAATGGCTGTTCTAAAAGTGAATCTAATGATGGAAATCTGAATACAACTCTTGTTAACGTCTCTTCCCAGAAATCTTAGTGGCAACAAATTGCAGAGTATCGGAACACAGATATTTACGACTCCATCTTCCATTGAGAACTTGTGAGTATTTGAAGTAATATATTATGGTTTAAAGCGATTTGAAATGCTTGTCGTGGCTTTGTCTTGGGTAGGGGATAATAATTACAACAACAACACGATAACAACAACAACAACGACGACGATGTCGACGACATGTCATAGAGTACGATGACGTAGAGTTAGACTGTGGCCTAGCTTGTATGCTACCGATTGCTACCACATCAAACCATTTACTAAATGCATTTCGTTCAAGAGTTTTTGCTACAATTTTCCAAATTATGACTCTATTCGCAGGCTTTTGAACTCGAATAAGATCCGGGCATTGCACGACTCAGCGTTCAACGGACTCACTGTCTCCAAGAAACTGTGAGTATGGCGTCAGCACACTTGTGTTTTTGATCTGTTTTATTTTCAAAGAATCGCTTTATTTGGAAATGTTTGGTCAGTTTTTTCTCCAGTACTTCCAGGGGCGTAGAGATGAGACAAAAGCCTCGAACGCCTCAGAACCTCGTTTTGGCATTGCAGCCAACCTTTGAAAACTAATCGCTTTCTTTTCATGTTATTTTATCGACAGTGATCTCAGCTTCAACAAGCTCGTCATATTTCCAGTGAAACCGTTAAGCTCTTTAGTTTCAGTCAAAGAAATGTAAGTATATCCTTCCTATCGCAGCTCTTTCCTTTTGAAACTGCTTGCTTTCTGTTTTTTGGTTTTCTTGCTTTTCCACTGCTAGATACTGCTTTTAAATGCATTTCAGCTAGTCTAAATGCTATAAAACACTGAACTAGATGCTGCATCGAAGTCGTATGGATTGTGAAAACCTGGATACTGGGACATTGTTGGAATATAAGGAAATATAAGGATGCCAGGTTTATCCTTATGGGCGAAACAAATTCTTTTTCTTTAAAGCCATCTGCAGAACAACGAGATAACCACGCTGGCTGTTGGTGCTGTCTCTGCCTTCACGTCAATAACCCATCTGTAAGTCAACTGTGTTTTGATTTATTTTGCTAGCTACTACCTTTGTATGTAATGACAAGAATTGTTTGAGAGTTGCCGGCCATGTCCGCCCCTCTGACTAAACATACTGGTCTAGTCAGTCTAAAATCTTAGTTGGCCGTTGTCGTGAATTTGTTTTGTTTTTGAAGGTATTTACAAAACAATAATGTGACAATCTTGAAGAAGAGAGTTTTCGAGAACACTACAACATTGAAGTTCATGTGAGTACTGCAATTCCCCTTTATTGATTCTTGTTTAAGTGCGTATGCCCTGGTGCTTATGTTTGCAGATACTTTGGACTCTTGCCGTTGACACTTATATTCTTCTCTTTAACTCCTTCGTTGCGTTCTATTACTCTCAGCGCCTCACGCAATCCACTTTGTTTCAGTCATTTGCAGAAGAACAAGATCACGAAAATCGAGGAAAATGCATTCAATTTCAGCAGCACTGCTGCTGTGGAAGAAATGTGAGTTGCTTTCTAAGCTAATCCCTGCATGCAGGACCATCGATTTAAAATCATTCCCTATATATTTTTGCTTTGCCCAGCATAATTGAGGTTCAACGGTCAAAGTTCAGTGCTTCATCTTACCTTTTTGTTGAGCACTTCACAACCTGATTTCGATATCTCTACACTTGTTGCAAAAAGGCTTCAATTGCAACCAGAACCTTTTTAGTTATGTTGCTTTCATTAAAAGTTTGTTTGTTACTACTTTGTCCCTGCATGATAATAATTTCTTCACTTTCAGACGACTCGACGACAACCAGATCTCCCATTTTCCTAGCCTCGGAGAACTTCCTTCACTCAAGACTTTGTATGTACCAGTCTTTTTTGCCCATAGAAAATTTACTGTAGTATTTTTAAGATGCCTTTTGTGATCCTTCGAGCTTCTTTCGGTGCTCATCTTTTAGCAGCAATCTTGATCTCGGTAGAGCAACTTCTAGTTAGGTGTATGCATACACATGTATGTTTCTTAATTGCGATGTTTTCTTTTCGCAGGAATCTTGGGAACAATGTTCTCGAGACCTTAGGCCAAGACGCTTTTGCCAGCCTTCCTGCTATTTCAAGCATGTATGTGGATGCTTCCTTTTCCCTTGGCCGCCATGGCCTTTTCACGTTCACTTGTTATTAGCCTCGTTTCTGTTGGCACTGCTTCTTGTGTGAAGGTTTAAACGAATTTTCACCAACTTTCCTTTTGGTGTCAGTAGTGCGCCCAGTTGCAAATGCTTGCTGAAAGAGCATCCGTTGATGGGGACAAATCCAATTATGGCGCCATTGTCAGTTTAATCATCTCAACTGTATTCGAAATGTAATTTTATGCTTAATTTGTTGATGATCGCTGAAAAGTCCTGGTAATTCATTGCGGTACGTGACTGGTTGGCGGTGATTGGTCGAAACAAGCCAATCAAATTCACCATTCATTTCATTCCCTAGCAAAATGAATATCTTGCCACTCTGCCAAATTTCATTTCGGTGCATTCTTTTCAAGTACGCTTGCCTGTGTATTTTCGCTACGCAAGCACAACATTCATACCACTGCGCAAAGCATTGCGCATTGGCGTAATCAGAGGGCTCCTGCGCATTGAATTTCCTTTTGTTATCTCTAGACCGCTGACCAATAACCCGATTGCTTGCGACTGCAACTGGCACCGAAACCTCTATCCGATCTTGAGCAAAGTGAGTGGGGCCGTCTGCACCACACCCACGCACCTCGCCAGCTTCCAAATGACGTCCAGCAACAAAGTTCCGATGTTCACGAGGCGAAAAGAGTTCATTTGTGGTAAGGCGCCTGGAGGATACTTCTCCCTTTTTGAAACTAGGCAAAGCTTATAAAAAAACCACTCTTTGGCAGCTTGTTGCATCGATTGATGTTTCCTTATTATTGGTGAACACTTTGCTTCGATTTCAGCCGTATGGAATCTAAATCACAACTTATATCATGACAAGTCATTACTTTTCTGTAAGAACAGACAAATGATGCTTGTTTGCTGGATCAATAAGTCTTTTTGCAATATGTCCCTGGCTTTGATATGAATAGAACCTGCCGCCTGTTTGTTCCACGATATACCCAGTTTCATTTCTCGTCTTCTTCTTCTGTCTTAGCACCCTTCTCCATCATATCCTCTGCGCTGGCGAAGAAGACGCTGTTTGTTGAATGGACTAAACCTACGTACAAGTATGCAGCCGTCAATGGAACGGACTCCGTCGAATCTCTTCTATCCAACTCAACCGTCTACTTCAAGGTCACGTGCGTGAACACAGGGAACCCAACACTAACAAGTATTTGATGACGTCTCTCTTCTTTCACTAACCTCAATATGCATTCTCTCGTACATCTTTGTTCTTGAATTCTTGAGTTGAACTCTGATATTCTTTGAAGCTAAGTATGGACATCCTATTGCACCACCATAGGGTCGCTGTACCTGGTTTCCAACACAACCTTCACGAGCGCTGATGACGTCAAACCGGGTCGCATGTACGAGTGTCGCCTGACCATGACTGTCCCAATAAGTGGCACTAATTTCACGAGTGGTAGAAGTGAACCTTCCTTCGTCACAACAAAGGAAGAACGTGAGCAGTCCTTTTTGCTTAAATTTTTAAGTTTGCTTAAATAGAAATTTTCATTGACATTTGTCTGTCCTTATATCTTTAGCTTGTCAATATTTGCTTTTTGGAAAACACTAGATCTTTTCCTATGTAATACCGTGAATTACCTCCACCACCTTTTACTGAAATGCGATGCGGTCCTTTCAGATTTGCTGGGTGACTCGTGCACCAAGTTTACGTTTGGCTTGTTATTGGCTCATCCTTCAATACTATGTTAACTCCCATGGGGGCATGTCAATAGTTACCCTGAACACCCCTAAAGCCCAGGTGTAGCCCCATGGGACAGCCTCCCTCGCATTCGTCATTTGCTTCTGGATGACGACTTCCTCCTAACTCGTTCGATTTGATTTTCCAGCCAAGGCATCCCTGTGCTCCGACGGCCATCCGTTTGAATGCGAGACTCTGGCCGGGCCTGGAGGCAGTTGCAAGTCGCCGTGTGACGTAGCCGCTTCGCAAGCCATGCAGCCTGGCACGTGCAACCACGCTGGATGCTGTTTTTATTGCTACCGAGTTTGCACCAATTGCAGTGAGTCTGTTTGCATTAAAAAAAACGCGTCAAACCAAGTGTCGTCCGTGCATTTGGCGCAAGTGAATCTAATGCCTTTAGCGCCGTCCTTCACACATTTATCACCCTTTATCGTTTATTTTAATCCTTCAAGCGAAGCTTTCAAAGTCAAATTGTTTCCCCATTTGTATTTTAGCCTTGGGATTAAACGGGACCATCAAACTGCCGTTGACATTCTACGACTTCGAGTGCGTAATCCCATGACTGTTTTCACTAGTAAATCGTTTTTCCTTATCGTGCTGGTTGTTTGCCTTGTTCCTTTCAAGGCCCTCTGCCCGCGCTTATCGAGGCTCCTCGTAAGAACCGTCTTTCCTTGTCACTTATTCATCGTTACCCACTAACGACCACACTGTTTGTCCACAGGGCCAGTGCGCGTGACTTCGATGGGGTCACCTACAAGAATGATTACACGACTGTCCGCTACATCCCTTCCCCCTTCGAAACCTGGCTCGCCATTTCGGACATCCCCACGAGCGACCTCTTCTCTGATTGGTTCAGGTCCGCCTCTCCTCGCAACCAAGTCGTGCCCTCTTCTTTGTTCCTCTCCAAAACTGGCGAAACCGACCCGGTCAATGGCAAGCCGATCTTCCGCTTTTACAGTGGGTCATATTGGCCACTAAACGGGAAGGGCTATGGCTCCCAAGGTCAAACTGACTGTTTCACGAAAGAACTTCAGAATCAAGGGTGAGGCTTTTCTTCTATTTCGTCTTGAAATTTGCCTTAAGGAGAGTTGAGATCTTCAAGCCACAAGGTTTGATTTAAAACGAGCTTCTTCAAGCTTCGCGTGATCTTTCCAGTGGTGATCAACTCTTCATTTTTTCGCCGTCATCAATTTCAGCTTCACCACCGCAATCAGATCTGCGTTCACCTACAACGGACTAGAGAATTTGGCTTTTGCCGGTGGGGAGGAGCTATATGTCGTCATAAATCGGGTTTTTGTCGTTAAGCTGTTTCACAATCCGAGCAACCTGACGGTGCCATGCAGGATGATCAACCTCAGTCCAGCGAAGACGATTGGTACGATTTATTCATTCGATCGATCAATTGAATGATCTCCCGAACGATTGATCAAGTAACTGAACAACATATTGATCGAACAACCTACTGACCGATCAAATCATTGATCGAACAACCTACTGACCAATCAAATCATTGACCGATCAACTGATTGACCGATCAAATGATTGACCGATCAAATGATTGACCTATCAACTGAGTGACTGATCAACAGATTGACCGATCAGCTAAATGACCGATCAGCTGATAAAACAGTAAACAAATCCACAGACTGACCCCAGCTGCATTGGATTTCCAGTTTTTTCAGTAAAGCGCAATTCTTGATCATATATTTTATTGTCCCCACAATTTGACTTCACGTTAATGTTCCTCAACACTTATTCAACTTGTTCTATGACGTATCTGCTTGTTGGGTGACCTTCTGTCGATGCAGCAGTTAATGGGCCTAATTCTGTGCAGGTGGTGGTGTTATTGTGCCCAAGGAAGGCTCCATCGTCGGTGGCAAATGCGTCACTACCGGGGATGTGACGGCAGAGCAAGTCACTTTGGAACTCAAGGTAACCAACTTAAGGGGAATCGTCAGATAAAGGTAGCTCATTAACTCACCAGGTGATCCATTGTTTTCAGGTAGTCCTCAAACTTGAAGTTAATCTCATTAATTCGTTCATTATTGGCAGCTGTTGGTACGAGTCCAAATTCATGTCGTTCAGAATACCGTCTTTCGCAGATACTCTCCGTTTAATGCCATGTGAATGGTGGGGCCATCTAAAAGCTAATAGTATTTGTCGTTTTCAAGTATTAAGGTTCAATTGGGCAAACACAAAAATTAATTTAGTCGATTCAGTATTTCCTTTTTTTCCTTGCATAAAAGGCACTCTTTGGGAAGTGGGATTTTACGATGAATTGACAACCTCTGGATGCACTCATTGTGTGATCTGTTCGCTTTTCGCTTAGGTCGGCCTGACCTATAGAATCGAAGTCTTCCACGCCGAGCGATTTCCTTGTTATTCTGAGCTGCTTTACCAAGTGAGCAACATGACCTTTGTCTCTGCGGAGGAGCAACAGGCATCAAAACCGCCCGTCGATCACGTGGTAACATTAAGCGAGAGCCTCCATGTCAATGGATCGGTGCAAGATATGCTTGTCGCAGATGCATTTTCCACTGGTTCGTATATATTTCCGTACATGTGCTATGACGTATACCTTGGTGCCCAGTGCCCAATTTAGTAGTATATACAATGGACAATCTTCGTGATGTATTCAATGGCCTAGTTCATGAATCACCGTCGCAGCACCTTTTCTCTCGAAGGTCCTTATTTGGTAACAATAAACACCGGAAACTCAGAAGGGAGATTCGAGGTTAAAGCAAACGATTCCGAGGCTCATCTTGCAGCAGCAACAATCCCAGCAACCCCTGCGCCCACGACGACCATACTGAATGGTGAAACAATTCACCTGTGTCCTAATGCGACTTCAAACATAACAGCGATCCCTACGCTGGTCACGGCACCAGAAAACTTTGGACCGTTCACTATGAACGCAGTTCTGATGACCCTGAGGCACGCTTTGGACTACGAAGTGACAAAGGAATACTTCATTAGACTGACTGTCACGGACACAGGCAATGCCGTAGCTGGGAATGTGTCCATCAAGGTGCGGCTGCTTTCCCTGTTACTTGGCAATACCCCAATCAGTTTTCTGTTTAGTATGGAACATGGCAGTCTTGTGAAGTCAGCAACCTGAACGACCAATAAGCATGACCCGCGCATCATTTCAGTTAAATATCAATTGGTTAAGACCTAATGCTAGTAAAGAAAAGGTCATGTTATCGAATCTCCGGCTGTCATCTTTCCAGTCATTTTTCTGGCCTGCTGTTAATAGTTTAATTAGTTTTAGTTGCTATTTTTGGTATGATTTTACATTTTAGATTTTCGTTACTGACTACAACGACAACTGCCCGATTCTGCCAGATCTGTCGTACACGAGGTACCCAATTCCCCCTCTGCAAGTCGGCTCCATCTTCACGGTGTCCGCGACGGACAATGACAGCGGTAACAACGGCCAGATCACGTACGCAAGCAGTGCTGTCGTCAGTGCCATGTGAGTTTATCCAAGTTCGCCTGTTTTCATCGGAGAGACTTTTAGTTCGCCTCAAGTGTACTAACCTGAAATGGATATCATTACGAGAAATTTGAATACATTTATAGTTGTATGAACGAAATTTGAATCGCTCTTCACGTTAGTCAAGAACGATTCTTTGCGGGATTTCAATGAAACGCATTGGTGGTTGATTAGCTTACGCTCTTGGTGTACCAAAAGAGACGGCCTAAATCAACCCCTTTAATGTTCACATCGGATGTTTACGTTGTTGTTGCAGCCCGACCATCGTCAGCACGAGTGTCAACATAACAACCGCCGGCAACGTCACTGTAACCCAGGTAACCAACGTAACGACCAAGTGGACGTGGAAGGTCAACATATTCGCCGTTGACGCCGGAAACCCGAAGCGCGGCGACTTCATTCCGTTCACGGTGACGTTTAGCGCCATGTGCGAAGACAAAGCGAAAGTCAGCGTTGACGCCGCAGGCAACGTCTTCTTTACCGCCCCCGGCTATACTATTTCAACTTACGGTGAGTCCAAACAGATACCCTTGTTGTGATTTTTGCTTTCGTAGAGTCTTCTTTCACTGGCAGTTGAAGTTGGCAGTCCTTTCACTTGTTTTACTGTGCTTTTACCTTCAGATAACAAGGACTGTTTCGGGTGCAGAGCTGGCTTCTCCTGCCCGGGGGACGGTAGAGAGCTCAAGTGTGGTAGCGACCCGGTCACAAAGTACATGTACTCGTACGGATCAGCGGACAACTGTACTGCCTGCCCCGAAGGATGGGTGAGTCGTCTGCCCCCATTACTTTCCCCTCGAGTAGAATCTGCTAGAGCTGAGTAACACATGACGATCAAAGGACGATCTTTCTTGCCTGAACTGTTTGAGCTTTCTTGTCTGAAGAATCTTAACTATTTCTTTGAAATGTTTTAGGCCGAGTGACCCTTAGATTTGCTTGCTTGCTTGGTTGCCGATTGGATAATTGGTTTTGCCAGTAAACCTGCCTGATGTTTTCTTGGTCCGTCTTTTAGCTTTGTCACAATGGTTTGATTCTGAAGTGCCCTGCAAACACCTACGTCACGTGCAATGCAACGGTGAGTGATATTTTCATTACTCTTACTACGCATGCGTGCCTGGCTGGTGTTTGTCACGTGTCATGATAGAAAGCGTGTGATTGGTTTAGATTGACTCACAAATAGTTCACCCTGATTTTTGTTTCAGTGGTGCCCAACGAGCTGCTACCCATGCCCGGCGGGCACCTATTGCTACGAAGGCAAGAAATACGACTGCACCCCCGGGACATTCAGCGATGGCATAGGTTTGTTCAAATTTGTCCGAATAAAGCATCGAATTCAACTTTGCAGAAGCGTTGACACTGGCTCAACGTTGTTGGAATTTAGAAAATAGAAACTTTTAACTGGCACAAAGATCATGTCCTTCCACTTTTCATTCAGAGTGGAACGAATTATCATGTAGTTTACGTGAATCTAAGACTCCTTACATTCGGACAAACTTATGTTTCGTTATATGTGGTTAGAGTTATACTTGATAAGTATGATCATAATATTTGTAATTTACCAGGTCGATGCAAACTTTGCCCTCCTGGCAGCTACAGTAACACGTCGCGTGCTGCGAAATGCGAATGCTGCCCCCCTGGGTACGAATCAACTAGCATGAAGACTGGGTGTCATGCTTGCAAGAACAACGAATGGTCCGGGGGAGACTGCACCAAATGCAGGTCGTGTCTCAACGGAGCATGTGAGTGGGTCGCTTTGATCTTAAATGATAAGCTTAGTACGCACTTTTCATTCTGTCCAAATTCAACTTTGCGATTGGCGGATTTGCGTGTCCTTTGTCTGTCGCCATTACAATCGTATTCGTAATTCAACGTCACACCCCAAACCGATTGTATTCTTCTGCAATTTGCCTTGTCTCATTGCTGCCCTGTGCGTGAACTCAGGGTTGACCCCATCAACTCGGCTTCTACTATGCCTGAAATGAATCGTGCCTAATGCAGGTTTGTTTTCGCTCCAGGTGCTTGCGACAACAATCCTTGTTTCAAGGGGGTCCAGTGCACCAACACTGGCCTTGGAAGTTACAAGTGCGAATCTTGCCCCAAGGGGTACAGGGGTGATGGTGTCACGTGTACTGATATCAACGAGGTGGCTTTTCTTTACTGATTGCTTTTCGTAGATGATCGTTACCTCATTTTTTCTGCCTAGCTTTGTCCTTCCCGTCGTAGGCTAGAAATCAATTCTTCTTAGCCCAAGCCCATGGTCGACTAGTCGCTTGTCAGTCTATGTATACTTATTGCTTTTCGATGCAAGGGATGTGGCCTTTTTTTCTGACGACGATTGCACCTGCCGATATCCAGTTGTCTTTACGTAAATTGCGGACCTTTCTTTGTAGTGCGTTGAGAGATCCCCCTGCTTTGGGGCATGTGTCAACCTGTCACCGGGGTACAGATGCCAGGGGTGTCCACCTGGATATGCTGGTACTGCCCCTAGTGGGGTTGGCCTGGAAGAAGCGGGAAACAATACCCAGAACTGCACGGACATCGACGAATGTGCCCTGGGACTGCATGCTTGTGACGTCAACGCCAAGTGCATCAACACTTTGGTATCTATTTGATCTTGTTTGATTTTTGTATCGTCAATGCATTTGCAATTATTCAACCAAAATCTATGTTAATTATTGTTTATCATCCTCGTTTGCTACATCATCCTCGTTTGCTACATCATTCTCGTTTGCTACATCAGCCTCGTTTGCTATTATTGGCCTTGTTTTTCTACCTCAGCTTCGTTTTGCTACCTCAGCCTCGTTTTTCTACCTCAGCCTCGTTATCTACCAGACTCATTTCCTATCCGCCTCGTTTGCAATTATCAGACTCGTTTGCAATCATCAGCCTCGTTATCATGATATGTATGTCTCCACAGGGCAGCTTTTACTGCGGCGACTGCAACCCAGGCTTCGTTGGCAATGGTTACGCGGGCTGTCAGCCTGGAAACTTCTGCGCCTCCAACAAGACCAACGATTGTCACGTAAATGCAAACTGCGAGGCAACGACGGCTGGTGAATTCATCTGCTCGGTAAGAGAAACACTTCAGTCAGTCCTCACGTGACGAGTCTCATGTTTTCACTTATTATCATTGCTTGGAATGTAACACTATTTAACGCATTGCCATCCATTATGTTGTCAATTGTTGTCAGTGAGTGGTTCTGTAGTTGATTCGTTTGCTGGAATACAAGGGCCAGGCACTCCATTCTTGTAGTTAATTCTTATGGACAGAAAGCCAAGTATGTGCTCAAGTGTATTTATGATTATGGAAAAATATGGCAATCGGAGCATGTGATTGGGAACCTGTTATGTCTCGTTTCAGTGCAAACCGGGTTATGCAGGCGATGGCAGAGTTTGTGGTGATGACATAGATTTGGATGGGATCTCCAACATTGGCATTGACTGCTCCATAACTGAATGCAAGGGGGTATGTCTCTTCTGCAGTTTTCAAGGCCTCTGTTCTGCTTGGCTTTAACACTTTGGAAATTTTATCAAACAGGATCCGTAATCAAAAGGTCTTGCATCCAGTTTTTCTTTCCTCTATGGCAGACCGAAGCCACAACGTTTTCCCATCTTTCCCCTTTGCTTTTGTAACTGCAAATTATTACATTGTCATTACATTGTTACGTAATCAGTCACGTGACTCGTTCCAGGACAACTGCCAGCTGGTGCCGAATGCCGGTCAGGAAGACAACGACGGGGACACGCTCGGTGACGTCTGCGATCTTGATGATGATGATGACAATGTTCCTGATATCAGTGTAAGTTACCCGTTTGCTGTCTACGTCATCTGCTCAACCTGCACACCCATTGACAGGGGTCTGAGCTCCCCGAAGGGATCTGATTCCCTTAAAAGCTACACGACTTTCCATTTATTTCTCCTACCTTGCATGAGCAACATCCCTCATTTCCTTACATTCACATGATGTAGCTAAATACATTCGCGAAATTTATTGCATTTTACTTCTTGAGATTATTCTGTAATCCCACAGTCGGTTGTAGTCTCTTATAATCCCACGCTAGGACAACTGCCCATTCACTGGGACTAACACAAGTCAGGCAGACAGTGACTCGGATGGTGTTGGTGACGTTTGCGACAACTGCATCTTTGTCAGCAATCCAGACCAAAAAGACACCGACAAAGATGGCATTGGCGATGCCTGTGATGCCGATTTGGACGGCGATGGTATGTCCACTTTCCGCTTTGCACTTCCAATTGCTTTTAAACCGCTAATTGCACCCTCATTCTGTCACTTTTGACCTAGCACCAGTGATAAACTGAGTGTTGTTTGTTATTCCGGTTCAGGCACAAGAAAGGCTGTCCATCGAATCGTCAATATAAGGTTGCTTGATTTTCGTGCATAGGATTATCTCTTTTTCCATTTTTTGCGAGAAGATCAAAATTCGGTCTTCAATAATCTGCAAAGCCACTTGGGTCCATAACTGCCATATTGATTGTTTTGGCAAAGTTCTTAGAATGGGATGAGATGCTCATCTCTTTCCTTTTGTGAAGGAATCGCCAACGTGACAGACAACTGCAAGTACGTGAATTCCACAAACACAGCTGACGCAGATGGGGACGGAGTTGGGGATGTCTGTGACAATTGTCCCTCTGTGTCCAATGCGGCCCAGGTTAGTTCCAGTTTTTTCCATTGATTGCTCTCTGATACGTTATTTTATGCTGTTGGGGTTCAAAGAGGCCAGCTTTTAACGCACCAGCCCTATTTCTTAATTCTTTTATCGGAAATGAATATTTCACTGTGCACACAACGTTCTCCCCGCGAACCATCCTCGTATTGAAAAGGCGGCCAATTGCTTTCCTCTTGTCGACACTTGCACCATTCAAAGGAGCATTTCCAACGATGTTCATGTCGTACTTTGTTAAGATCCTGATAACTGCTTCTGATTTCGTGGCATTCCCTCGTAGTGTGTGAGCACAGGGAACATATGGTCGATAACAAACAGCGATAACAAATGGTCTTGATTTCTTTTGTAGACTGATACCAACCAGAATGGCTACGGAGATGCTTGTGACCCGACCTTGTATGGAGACAGGTCTGGTACCATTATTGCATTCTCATCTTATAAAGTTGCTTCGTTTCTTAGTCATTGCAGCATTGAGGTCAAAGTTCGTGAGGTCTGCAGCACGTATTCAAACAGCTCATTATTGTTTGCGTTATTTTGCGGTCTTGAATGTTTGTTTTCGCGCGTAGGATTTGTTGTTGTTGCAAGGCATGTGACGTTGTCTCCAATTGCAGGGATGGCGACGGCGTTCCTAATTCCCTTGACAACTGCCCGGACCTGCCGAATGCTGACCAGGTGGACACCGACAAAGACGGCCTAGGTGAGTGTGCGTCCATTCCTGGTTTGCGTCTATCATCAATGTAATGTCAACATGCAGTCTAATCAGCCCTTACTAGGCCAGGCCAAAGACAATGGCTGTTCTGTCTTGCACAAATCGCAGTCTGTCTTGCACAAATCACCTTTGCAGTAGTCGTGGTTGCCTCTGTTTCAATACCATTATGACCCATTGCATGCTACAGTCTTGTCGTCATAAATCACGTGCTCATTCCCAGTCCTCCTCCATCAGGTGACGCCTGTGATGGTGACAAAGACAACGATGGTGTCCTTGATGCCAGCGACAATTGCATCTACGTCATCAATCCTTCGCAGAACCACACCAAACTCACTTATGACGTCAACAGTTTGTACCCTTTGCATATTGATTTCCATTCAAACTACCATGCATAATTGTGTCATTTCCCTATCTATTCGTGTTCCTTTGCTGAGTGACCCTCGGTCTTTCCTTAAACGCCAAAAAGGGTATAACAGGGAGGATTTCACGTGACCTAGGAGAGAGTAAGTTTGCTCAGGCCAAATTCCAATCATTGGGCATCCCCCTTTCAGCCTCATTTTGCTCTGGGTTGATTGCCTAGTAACGAATTGTTCTCCTTAGACAATGCCATTGGCGACGCATGCGCAACGGATTTCGACGGCGATGGGCATCCAAACACCATTGACACGTGTCCAAGCACGTCGAGTATTCACAAAACCTCCTTCGCAGACTACTTCCTCGTTGATTTGAGCCCCACATCATCAACCGAACCGCAGCCCAAGTGGGCAGTCACGAACAAGGTGCCTACCAATTAAAAGCCATCACTTTACAGTCGAATTTGCTCTGTGTTTTCTAACGCCTATTTCTAATAGCGACGCGTTGTCGCTTCATCTTCTGAGTGTTCTTGTTGATTTTGGGCCGTGCGTTATAATAATTTCATTGACTTCCATTTTGATCCGTTATTCATCCACATCATATGTGCTTCATCGTACATGCGCGCCATCGTACATGCGCGCCATCGTACATGTGCGTCATCATACATGTGCGTCATCATCATAAATGACAAGTGCTTTTCGTGTTTTCATTTCAGGGTATGGATGTTGAGCAGAAGGTGAAGACAATGCGACCGGTCATGCTCATAGGTATTTCCTTTTGCCACATAACAGAGGCCTTGTCTTCTGGACGATTGCAGTTTCGATCTTTCTGCAAAGAAAAGTGCCAGAGCTGTCATTGAATTTTTGTGACTCTTTTCAATGTCCTTTTAGGCCAACAGAAATACGGAGAAGTCGACTTTAGTGGGACAGTTTTCGTCAACACAAAAGATGGGCAGGATTTCTTAGGGATAGTCTTCGGCTATCAAAGCAATAGAAAGTTTTACGTGTTGACTTGGAGACACAAGAACAACAACCTTAACAACGACACATACAAAGCAGGGATCAAAGGGATTCAAATTAAGGTACATTTATATGACACCCTTGTGCCACACCATTATCCAGCAAATTAGAATTAAAATGAAGGTACCTTTTCCTCTTTTTGTGACACCCTTGTGCCACGCCTTGAGATCAATGTCTATAAAACAAGGGCTTGCATCCAGATTTCACGGTTTGCAAGATGAAAGGTTTACATGAGAGACTACACGCGAGCGTAGCTTGAGTGAATGTCTGGTTCTGATTATCCAGTGGTATCCAAAGAAGAAGTCAGTAAGATTACTTTGTATTTGGTTCTTGAGGAAGTTGTATTGCTGAATTCAGATGTCTCCTGGCGAGACTCCTACCCTGATGCCATTTTGAGACCCCGATTAGAGATCCCCTCCTCTTATAAAGGTGTGGCCCTGTTGCTCATGCCGATATTCGCTCGCTTCCTTTGCAGTTGGTGAATTCAATTCAAGCGGGCAACTCTGGTCCAGGAACTGCCCTCTCCAACGCACTCTGGCATTCTGCCGACACTTCAGAACAGGTGGATTTTTATTTCATCTTTATTTGAAGATGTTATATTGTTCTTTCTTTACCATCCTTCTGAGAACAGTAATCAATTTATATCAATTTCAATTTGTTGTTTTTGAACACTAAGTTGTGTTGGTATTTGCTATAAGGTCCTTTTTGAGAAATATTGATTTGTAGCCATGCGATGTAAAGAAACCTTTACTGATTCAGGAGCTTTTCCCCGGTAGTAAAGAGTTATTTTGATGTAATTTCGCTTAAAAGGTTCGTGTTTTATGGAGCGACCCTTTGATGCGGGGATGGCAACACGAAACGGCCTACTCCTTCCATCTGGAATTAAGACCATCACTTGGGCGAATGAGGTAGGCTTTATTCTTATCATCATCACTATTATCATGTGGTTTCTACCGCCTATGATTCCCGCAATTTCCGCTTGCTATTCCCACCGCCTCACGTGGTTTCTACCGCCTAAGATTCCCGCAATTTCCGCTTGCTATTCCCACCGCCTCACGTGGTTTCTACCGCCTTTCGCAGACTGAAGGTGACTCAGGGCAGCTCGCTCTATGCAGACACTGGCTACCTCTACAGCACCCTAATAAACGGGGGTCGCCTCGGCTTCTATACGTACGGTCAACATGACGTCATTTGGTCAAAGGTCCAGGCCAGATGCAAGAACAGGTGGGGCTTCACTGAGTTTAAAGGTCAAGGGTCATCATACCCAGATTTATCGCTACTGCTTGCATAAGTATCATTGACAACCGCAGGCCTTGGCTGACTAGTTATCTTTTTTCTAGGCACAACCAAGCACTCCTGTTTGACGGGACGGATGACTACGCATCTTTGCCTACGATACTCGCCCTTGGTCTCAACGAAAGGTACTGGCTATTTCTTATCGCTGCTTTGTATAGCTTAAAACAACCTTTCCGTCACCGCAGCTGTTTGTATGGAAAGCAGCCGCCTGACAAGGTGGGAATTTTATATTCTCGTAAAGACCAATAGATTCAGTAAACAAGCAATGCTTTTGTTTCAGTTTTACGCTGAGTGCGTGGTTGAAGTTGTCCACTGGGTATCCAACTGCATCGATGCCAATTATCTGCAGCCTCGACTCTACTTTATGCTTGTACCTCGTTAACGGGTAAGCAACCTCCCTTTCCTCCTTAAATTTATGCGCATAAGTGTGTCAGCCAAAACACATTGAATAGCTTGAGTATGAATGCTTGCGGCTTCTCTGAAGTGCTGCTTCAGAGATTAGACTATCCATCATGAAATCAGAATAATTTTTTCGCAAACGTTTCACGTGCAATCTCTATAATCTTTCTGAATAATTCAGAAAGCTGGTGATTGAACTCATAAACTTCTTATCCTCTTGACTCGTTGCAAGTGTATTGATTGGTTGAAGTTCGAGCCGTTTTCCTTCCTGCTTTATCAAGCCGTTGCCTCACTTCGATCGCTTGGTTTGGGTCTAAACCTAATTGGCCTTTGCATGCCCAATTTTTTCCGTAGCCAAGTTCAAGGAAGGGTGGGCGCGTTTGTCGTCAGCGGCACCACGGTTCTCGCCGCGGACACGTGGCATCATGTCAACCTACGCTACGACGCACAACGTAAGTAGAATTGGACTCTGCCCTTTGCTCTGACCTGTGCTCTCTCTAACTAGAATTGCCCGGAAGATGACCTTTAAGCCTTGACCCTCTTTGTTGCAATGTTGAAAATTCCTTCGGGTTGTTGTTGTAGAGCACGAAGTCGAAGTCTTCTTGAACGCAACGTCGCAAGGAAAGCGGATTCAAGTGCCTCCTACGTCATGGGTAATGAGAGTGGTCATCTGTCCTTTTCTTTCTTCGTTTTTTTTCAAGTTTGCGTTAAACTGCCTTAACAAATATGTTGCCCTGTAATGCAAATTTATCATTATTTACATTATAAATTCATTTTGTTCTTCAGGGTCCAACTGCAGCCTTGTATATCGGAAGGAATCTAAATAGCTACTTCAAAGGAGAGATTGATGAGGTGACGACAAAAAATTCCTTCCTAATAACTTGCAAATTTTGACTGAAGCTTGTGGCTTCTAATTTTGTTTGAATTCAGAGGTTTGAGGTGTGAAAGTAACACTGCGTGAGGGTATAGACAATTTAGGTTTATTAAAGGTTATTGTATTGGCATTAACTGTAGTGTGCATTTTACGATATTGTAGGTTGCCATATGGCACGTTGTGCTGAAGAATGCCGAGATCTCGACGTACATGAAACTGGCTGGACTCGAATGGCCTAAGCACCTGAAAATTATCAGTGCCCACTTCATGTTCGATCAGTTTTCTGGCTCTAGTCTTCCGGACTCAAGCGGCAACGGGAACAGCGGAACGTTGTTTGGGGGGCCGAAGTGGATCGAGGTAACTCTGCTGCTATTGCTGATCCTATCATGTTCTCTTATTCAATATGTTCTTCTACCCTTTTATTTCTCCTTTTTATCATTGAGCTTCACTTTGCCGTCTTCGAGATGATGCGCATTTTTTATGCTGAAGCATATACTGAATGCCATGTTTGGTGATACCAGTTCAGTTTGCCGCTATTTCCGTTTCAGCTTTGTTTATATATGCAATTATTTCACGTTCTAGAGCTCTGTTGACAAAACAAGGTTCCAGGCAGCACATCCAACCAATCGAAGGAGAAGGGATGTAAACGGAAGACCTGCACACGAAGAGCTTTGAGCGTTGCTGGGAATGCATCGCAGAAAGCTTGTTAGCAACTTCGAGTGATTATGGCGTGCCAACTCTTTTCGAGTTACATTCCGCTGTGCCACTTAACTAACCATGCTTATTAGACTGACAAGAAGCATTGCTTCGAGTAACAAGGATCTTGGCTGGCCCCATTGGTCCCTAAGTACTGACTTATGCTTTGATGTGATTTCGTAGCATTGATAATACAGTCGAACACTCGAAAATATCTAGACAACAAAAAAAATAGCTACGAATTTCTGATGTCTGTTTATTTATTTCACCATGAAGTTTATCAAATTTTCATTCTCAGAATACAAAGATCTTTTCTTACAAAAAGGGAAAATAAGTTAGTTTAGTCTGTTACACCAATGAAGCTCGCACCTCACCTAATTGAAAGCAATTAATTTGCAGCTTTTCCATGGAACTAGATCCAAACTTAGATTTCTTCATTTTGCTTTTTGCATGGTGTTTAAATGTAAATATCTTCTAAAACACATACTTGTTTGTCTCTATCAAAAGATGTATGTATTTGTTAAAAACTAATTTATTGCTAAGTCTGTGTCTTTGTAGAAAAAAAATTTGAAAAAGAAATCATGAAACGTTGCTTTGTTCCTTAACTGTTATCCTTGTCTTTTCATTACTTCACAAAACCTGCTACTCAAAAAGTTCAAGCTCCCTTGGCTTTTTAATCCATTTTCCATACTTTAAACTTTTGAATTGGTTGACCATTACTTGTTTTGCTTTTTGGAATGTTTCAGCCTTTTCTTTTGCCTCTCTGTATGTCTCTAACTCTGTAAGATGCTGTAAATGGACACTCTTTTTACATACATCTTTAAAAGCCTTGTAAAGCTCAGCTTTGCATAATCGTGATGGTGTCGGAGCATTTGCAGTGCGATGGAGGCAAGCACCAGTTCTGCCATCTGTTACCTCTACCCCGGAACAACCTAGATACCAGTTGATGCTTAAGTTGTTTGTTTTCTCTGTTTCTCTCTGTGGACTGCAAGCTGACACTCGTCCAATCCATGGATGGTTGAGTGAAAATGGCATTGGCAATTGTTCATCAATTGTTGAATTCTTTTCCAAACGACAACAGATTGCCCTAGCCAAATGACCATGCTCATACAAATAGCCAAGTGTAAGTGACTCCAAGTAAAGTGGCTCAATTATGTGGCTCAGTAGGGCTCCTTGCAAGCCTAAGACATTCCATCTACAAAGCTTGTCAGAGCAGGACATTGTTCGCAGTCTTTTTCCATGCACAATGCCATCCCATGTTTGAGGGCCATCAGTCTCATCAATTGGTATGGTCCCTTCCCCATCTTCAACCTTGGTGCGTAGAAGGCCTTGTTGTTTTGATGTATACAATGGTGAATGTTCACTTGTATGACTTACTTCAAAGCTACCACATTCCCTTGGGGAAAATAGAGCAGAATCCCCACAAGGAGCAGTGCTTATGTACAAATGCCATGTTATGCCATCTTTTAACTGCAGCTTGCCATCTATTCCTCCATTATCAAAAACAGAATTTTCATTTTTGAAGAATTTCTCAAGTTCTGAGTAGATAAAGGCCAAGAAGGCCCTTCGACATACTATTTCTGCATGTGAATCATTCACTGTTTTTCCATCAAGTGTCAACCTATCTCCTGTAATGCATCGATTTCCAGCCCCAACACTTACAACTACCCCATTTTGATCTTCATAGGTTTTCATAATCAACGCTGCAATAACTTTCCTGCCAGCAAACTTTTCTTTTACTTCTGATGATACCTCAATGAATGCTTGATGGCTTAAGGCAGCAATGTTGTCAAAGTGGGTTCTGCTGACTGCATTAGTGCTGCTTGTTTCTATTTTTTGGTTCTTTAATGAGTTGCTGTGTAAGATTTTCCTTAATGCAAGATCTGCTGCTTCTCTTCGAGCCTCTTTCAAAGTTGCAGCTGAAACGGCATCATACATTTCCCCATTGAGCCTAACAGCCATTGTGAATCTATTTCTTCCACTCTTTGCTTCATGCAAAGTTTCAAATGAAACGGACAACTGATTCTGTTGTGCATATTCATTGAGAGCACTCACAGGGTTTTTACTAAGAGCTGTGAAGCTTATTCTGGTGAGACTTTTGCTTGGTTCTGAACTTTGCACTGGTAAAGCAGAAATGTTCTCTTCAGACATGTTGAAGCTACTGCTAGCTTCTTGACTTGGGGGCCATGAATTTTGCCTAGGCATTGCTGCACCATCATAGTTGCCAGGGTTTTGTCTTTCACTTGGTCCTCTGACTGGGTACCCTAGGTTTTGTCTTTCACTTGGTCTTCTGACTGGATACTCTAGGTTATGGCTGGGTAGCATCTCTTGAAAGATTTCAGCTGGTCGCTGGAACTCTTCAACATTTTCTGCACTTTGTGGTGGAGCTAATCTCCAGGCAGGTGGATGAAAACTTGTCTTTATTATCAAGCCTTTTCTCTGCATTTCATACAGCAATGGATTAATTTCACCCTTTGTCTTCTTTTTGACTGCTTTTGCAATTTCCAATGTTGAATAAGGCCTATTGAACTGCTTTAGATGGGTCAACACAGCATCTTCCATTTTTTGATCCACTTTCCCTTGCTCATAATGATTAAATTCAAAAGACCCTTGTCTTTGCTGACTACCAACAAATTGAAGATTAGGAGAGTCAGTGTCCCTGTACAGCTTACTAGTGTTATAGAAGGTTCTAGCCTGCTGAGGCTGATCTTTCATGTTCAGCTCATTGTGCATTTGACCTCTTCTAAACATGAAATGTTCATTACCTGTACCCATATCCAAGGCATTTGCTTCCATTGCTTTCCTTGAGCCTTTTGACTGTATCATTTCATGTGGTGCCTTGGGAAGAACAAATCGCTCTGACCTTAATCCTGGCTCTGATGATGTTGTTGTAGTACGAGGTAACATATCAGTGTTCTCTCTTGTGTCCCATTGTCCAAGACCATATCCAATAGCGGCATTTGGATGATTCTCCTCCTTTTGATGCACTGGCTCAACTTGCATTATATCATCAGCATCCTCTTCACCTTCTTCAAACCTGCGATGTTTCACGGGTAGAGGACACACTTCACTGTCAGCAGTTGGATGCAATTTCTGCTTGCCTGCAACTTTTGATGCATCTAGACAATGACTTACTGTATGATGTTGGCTTTCAGCAACTTTCCATGCAACTTTATTCTCTCGCGTACACACCTTTTCAATCAAACCACGTTTCGCCAAAGAATATAAGATTGGATTCACTTCTTTAGATGTGTCCCGGCCAAATTTCTTGCTTATCTGAAGGGCTGTGGTAGATTCTGCCAACTGACTTAAAATATCCAATATTTTTTGATCGATAACTCTGTCAGATTCCATCTTGAAAAATCCCTCAAGAATTGAAACTTCTTATCTATCGATCATTCCAAAACAAACACCATCTTTAGTATCAGAATTGAATGCGAGGCCGGGCCCTTGTCCTGCAGTCGAGATCCCAAACCCTCTGAATGGTCTCTAGGAAACCTTGCAGGGAGGTTAACAGTGCCCTCAACGTTGACAATACTGTTTATATTTTCGTGAGCGCCCAGTTTATATTCAACTGCGGTAGACGCTGTAAAAGATTCATTTCGTTCACTGATGGAACGCTTCGTGCAGGAAGGACCAGCTGCTGTGCCTTCATGAACCCCACACTCCTAATTTGGAGTTTATCTGCGGGTAATGGAAGATAAGATGTCGTGATCTTAGGAGAATATTAAGAAAGATGCAGGAGGTTCCCATCGCTGTAGCAGTACGGGTAATGACATGACGTTTCTTTTCTTAACAGTATTGTAATAAATTTTTTTGTAGACAAACTTGCCATTTCACACTGGCTTTCGATTGCCAAAGTGACAGATACAGCAGATATAAGATTTTTCTGCAATTTTGTAGTTGTCATGATACAGAAAAGGGGAGTGTGTTGACCAATAATCAAGTCTAGAATCAAGAGAACCAGTAAATTTATGATCAGGCTGAATGTCCTTTATTTTTTCAAAAATCTGATGCTGGGTACTTATTTTGTTCTTAAATTTTTAAGGTGGTTTTGCCTCCCAAGCCACCAAAGTTAACTTCTGGGTGTAAAAATCTTGCATAGCCCTGGATAATTTGTTACAGCATCAAGAAAAACAAAAAATAGAAGCAGCATGTCCACAAACGTCTTTCAAAATTGAATTTCAAAGTACCTTGGTGGTCAGCCTCAGCTTGTTCTTAATTTTTCCTTAACTTTTCACCAATTTTGAGGCTCATGTTTTTATGGAATGGCTGTTATGAAAAAGGGTATATTTTTAACTACAATGCTCACATCTTCATTTGGTATGCATGCTTTTGATGGTCTTCATTTTATAGGTGCGACCGTTGGTTGGACAAGAAAAGCTTCTTCATGAGGAAGAATGCATTTCATATTTGAATGGAAAGCCACATTTAATTTTGGGCAAAGACAGGGGCTTCAAGTTTGATTATGTGTTCAGGCCAGACACAGCACAGGTATCAAATCATTTTTTTTTCATCCTCTTTTTTATCATTTTGCTTTACTTGATTTGTTATTGTGAATTTATCACTTCCCACTTTTGACAAGGCCATGTCAAATTGCTATACAATTATAAACATAAGACCGAAAGATACAAGGGGGATTCTCTGCAATGTTTCACCCCCAACTTTGATTTGGCTTTAAAGTAAATCAAAGGACATAAGTCGCCCGATCTAAAAGTACACTGCAACTCAGTTGAATTCAGGCGTGCGGATTGATTGTTTTGTCAAAGTGACCACATGGGGGCCGCATCATCATGCATCACACCACACGCAGCAATATTTGAAGTGATCACATGAACTCTGCTGTTCTCAACCTTGATTGGATGGCTAAAAGTTTCTATTTTTAGGTAGCCCAGTCCTCTGAGCTAAGCTGTGTTTTTGGCCAATAGTAATTTTCTTATTTCAAACTCCTAGCAAATTCAACCTGAATCAATATGACTATCACCACTTAGACAATTAATTGTATTTAGCTGTTTTTTGTGGTATTGGTACATGAAAAACTTGAACAAGTTTAGAAGCTCATGTCCTCCTTTTTCATAATAATGATTCTTTTGAAGAGTGAAGTTTACAGAAGTTGTGTTTTTCAACTGGTGGAGAGTTGTATGGATGGCTACAATGCCACAGTTTTTGCATATGGACAGACAGTAAGTAAGGCTAAGTGTCATGGTGTGCTAAAATGCATTGTTGTCTCCACTGTTGTCTGAACATCTTACCCCCCAGCCATGTATAAATAGGATAGTATCTCATTGGTAGAGTAATGTCTTGTCATACTTAAAGCTGTGTTTTATTAATCTTTACCACTGCTGTAGAGAGAGCGAAATAATTATTGAGGGGGGGTTGGCTTGTGGGTGGATGGGCTCCAAACACAAAGGGAATATAGAAGGTGGGTCAGTCTTTTGGGAAATTTGTGACCACACCCAGTCAACATAATGCAGGTTGGCATAAGTATAGCATAGATGCAAAATTGAGGGAAGTGGAAAATTGAGAACAATTAAGTTAGGATAAAAGGAAATTGAGTTACGAGAAAGAAAAGATCAAAATTAGCAGTATCAATGGAAGGCTGTTCAGAATGTGGTAGTCCTATCTCTGCACCATACCTGTAGAAGTCAATGTACCCGCAACATGACATCAATGGACATCCAAGTGGACAAATCCTTGTATACTTCAGATAATGTCAACGTCTATTGTGTGCAAATCTGGCACATATACATCATTTGCAGTTGTCCACTATGGGTTAGTCCAATCTCTGCCTTATTCATGACAGGTCCATGTACTCCCAACGTAAAATCAATGGACGTCCGAGTGGAAAATCATCGCATACTCCATATGACGTCAACGTCAGCCGTATGCTAATTTGCCTCATATACATCACTCATGGTTGTCCACAATGTGGAAATCCTTCTTGCCTGTTATGGGGCTTGTCTGAGGGGCTTCATCTTCCAATGGAGGGGTTTCACCCTTCCACTGAGGTGCTCCACATATTTTAATAAGGGGGTGGTTGGGGGCATGGTGTGGGGCAAATGGAGAATGGTGAATCTCAGCTCCTGACAGAATCTGGAATTCAAACTAAGCGCTTCATGACAACTATATGCTGCGACGTAGCCAGAGACAAAGGACCTGTCCTTATGTCCAGTCGTCTATCATGGAACACCACAGAAGAGCCCGTTTGACGTTTGTTGGCTCTCCATGGTAGTGTGACGAAAACGCGAGAGAAGATTTACAAAAAAGTTATTGTTCTTCTTTTTCTGTTGATTCATCGTATGTTCTGTTGGTTCACTTTTTGTGGTACCCCTCCCACCCCCCATTGAGCTACAAATTTTTGGCAGATTTGTACTTTCTCAGAGACCAACTCCCTCACCCTATCGCTACGCTACTGATCATTTCATGGGTGATCCTTTTTTGTAATTATCAGGGATCTGGAAAAACATACACCATGGGCACTGGTAGTAACTGCACGTTGTTGGATGAAGAGATTGGAATCCTCCCAAGAGCTATAAATGATATTTTTCAAATAATCGAGGTCTGAACGTTTTTGGCATTTACGTATCAGTGCTAGTTTGTATTCTTGAATTTTTGTTTATTTTGTGTTTTAAAATTGAGCATATTTGAAAGAGCTCTTGGTACAGAGGTCAGAAGTACAATTTCTCGCTGTCTGATTAAATTTAATATCCTTTATTTTGATATCTAAATATAAGTTTTTATACAAAGTACTCTGCCTGATCTATCTTTCAGGTAAAATTACAAATCTACTTTGAAATGATATAATGGTCTTGGATTTCAGGAACGGAACAACGGAGCTTTGTATCGACTCAAGGTATCATTTATTGAGATATACAAGGAAGAAGTGAAAGATCTCCTGGAATTTGAAGGCACCGGGAAAGAGCTTCACATCCGAGAGGATGAAAAAGGCAATACTAGTGAGTTGTTTTCTGGTCCTTGGACGGGAGAAGGTGCATACTTTTTCATGACATGAATCAAAGTCATTATTGATTCATAGAATTATCTTTCTAAAAATACTTGCGTTCAACGACCATTTAAATGAAAGAACTAATTTTTGACTGTGGCAAGGTGATTATTTCATTTTCTTTTAGATTCCGTCTTACAAGTGTCCTTTTCATTCTACAAACTTTTGTTTTTAGTTGTGTCTGGTTTGAGAGAAGAAACAGTTAACAGTTTGGATGAAGTGATGTCCTGTCTGGACTCTGGAGCATCTCTAAGACACACAGCTTCAACACAAATGAATGAGTACTCTAGCAGGTCCCATTGTATCTTTACAATTGCCATCGGTAAGCATCATTACACTTTATTATCTTTTCTTTTAATGTTTCAAGTGATTTGAGCTGAGAATTTGACTTTGCTATTCTCTAAAAACACTTTTATTTGCCTTAGGCGTTTACTGTATAACACAAAATGCAAATGATTTTTAACAAAGTCTTTCACGATAACATTATGCAGTTAGTACAGAAACGATTTACTTTTGTCCCTGGCTTAACAGTATAAGTTGTTAAGCTTACTTTTGAAGCCACATTTTTTAGAACGCCACCCCATGTCAAAAGAAGTTGCTGTTGAGGATGCCATTGGTAAGTGTATTACAGTCGAGGCGTTGTATCGAATTCGCTGCGTTTTGTGACGCTCTACACCTGTTGTGGATTTTAATGGGGAACTGGTTCCTTTTTCAGACAGCGAATCAGTAACAACAGGAAGATTTCATTTTGTTGACCTGGCTGGGTCAGAAAGGAGCCATCGGACAGGGAACCAAGGAGAAAGATTCAGGGAATCTATTTCAATCAACGGAGGCCTGCTAGCCTTGGGAAACGTGATTTCAGCATTGTCTGACCCAAGAAGAAGGCAGCAACATGTTCCATACAGACAAAGCAAGCTGACCCGGCTTCTGAAGGATTCCCTTGGCGGAAATAGCAGGACCCTAATGATCACCTGTTTGAGTTCTTGCTCGTCTGACTTTGATGAAAACCTCAACTCCTTAAAATATGCCACAAGGGTAAGGAATGGTTGGATGCTTCTAATTGCTATCAGCTCTTTTTTTACAAGTGTATTTTTAATTACGCTTCTTTCTTCAAATTTCTTAAAAGTAAGTTACTGTGTTTGAGTATTTTGATAAAAATTTACAATTATATAATAGTGTCTGAATTTTCCTGGCTACTTGCAACCTCCCCTCAAATTTTTCTTTCTTAATAACTTTTAGGCATATTTAGAAGCGAAACTGTTCAAAAATCGAGTAGTTCTTTGTGGTTGTGCATGCTACTACTGTGGCTAGGTCTTTTATGGAACTTTGATTGCCTGCATGGCTTTATTTTCTACTGTTCAGACCCCATACTCCAGGTACATAGTGCCAGCATGTTTCTTTAAACTTTGTTCAAGGGCTTGATTTGTCGAGATCCTTGATGGTACCAGGGAGTTCTGACGCACAACCCTTGATACACAACCCCTTTACTTAGTGATTGATTTTCAGGTGAAGAACATTAGAAACAAACCAATAAAAAATACAGTTGCAGAAGCAAACAAACTCGCCAAGATGCAGAATGAGATTCAGGTATTTTTAGTTAGAATTTAGAATTACGATATCAAAGCCTCTGATCGTTCAGGATTGGTTATAAAACTTCGATGATGTATTTTGCCCTTGAAGCTCTCAAGTGATTAGCAAGCAGACTTAGCTAGACAGGAACCAGGTAATTTGTGTTCTCTGCTTCACCAATCTGTTGCCCGCTTTTGAGATCTTTGAATTCATTTATCAGGTGTTACGCGAGGAACTTGGTCGTCAGAAAACCATACCTGTGACGTCACAGGGCTCAGATCGACCGCTCGCCGGCGCCACAGAAGCAGAGAAATGGAAACAAGAGATAGAAAGGTTGGATTTTGACCTTTGACCTAGACCTTTCATCCATGAAAAAGAGACGGGAAGTTTTGATTGGAGCGAGTGCGTGTAACTAAAGTACATCAGCGTTAAGAGGTCAAATGCCATATTAATCCAATTCATGGAGTAATGACGTGTTCCGCGAGAACTGGAGTGGTCATAGTAGATTATCGCTGCTCATTTGACCTGCAAGCCTTGTATTCTATCCATGACAAATTGGCCTCATGGCCTCTTTCACTCTGAAACCTTTTTTGACGAATCCCCCGAACATTCCCAACGTTCGCCATAAATGTCTTTCTCCCTACAAGGGTATTTGTTTTCCATTTCAGATTGAAGAGCACTTGCCGTGTGTACGACTCAATAAGCAGTGACGCGGCGACCTTAATTAAGTTGTTCTACGGCTCAGACATGCCGCCTTACGACGTTCAGGAAAAACTGGCCAAGTGGATAGAGCGGTGGGAAAACTGCAAGGGCGGTGCCACGCGGGAGCTTGGCGTTAGCGCGGATTGCCCGCGGGAACAGGTCAATGAAGTATCGACCAACAAGCTACAAGCCATCGAAGAGTTTGAGTTGAAAATTCGAGCACTTGAGAGTGAAAAAGAGGATTTCGCGGCGAAACTGCGGGAACTTGGAGAAGCTGAGAAGAGAAAAGAGCGACAAATGTTTGAACAGCAACTGAAGATTCATGCTTACGAAGATGAAATCGGCCGGATACGTCACAGAAACGATGGGAAAGGTGACGAATTGTAGTTACTTAGAAAGTAATGATGCTTACTGAATAAATGAATCGAAATACTTCCTTTGGTCTTTCCACCTTGTGGTTCATCTGAGTGTTTTGATTTTGGCAACGCCAACCCAGGTTTGCTCTCGATCGCGCAGGACAAAGCAATTGAAGCACTTCTTTGGTTTACGCCCGCCATGTCCAGCACGTCCTGGTCAGCGATCCTCATCAGGATACACCTATTTATTTACTTCGATGCTCACCCTTTTGTAATAATGAGCTTTTAGTTGTTCTGATATAACCAAAGCATTGTAGTTGTAAGTTTTTCAGTCTTTTGGTTTTCTTACATTAAGCGCCTAAAGAGTCTCTGCCTTATTCTGTGCCTCCCTAGTGGTAGGCAATACTTGCTGCTTAATGCACTTTGTTCCATGTCACGTGTTTGAAAAGGTCCTGTTTGCTCCTGTCCACCAGTAGATCCCGGAAAGAGTTCTCGAAGGGTACCTCCAAGAAGTGCTCCGTCTAGACTGCAGAAGAGAGGAGCTTCGACGTTGTCACGGTTTAAAGCGAGGTATGCCTCATTTGAAGATGACCAGCTGATGAGAAGTTTTCGCGCGCGGAATGAACTATTAGTTTCAAAGTATGAGGACATTGACGAAGTTTCCCACGATGATTTCTTAAGTTCGGAGGAGGACGTGGGTGGATTAGAAAGGGAGGAACTACAAGTAGCGCCTAGGTAGGTAATCCTTCATTATTGTTATCTTCGACTTGATTTGATGCCAATAACAAGGGTGAAAGGGTCATGCGTGACCCCTATATATCACCCTGGTAACTCAGCCCCCAATGGTATACATATGTTAAGCAAGGAAAAGGGCTAATTTCGGTGAAAAGGTATTCTCCTGAGCCATTTTCTTTTTTTGCTTCCAAAAACTTTTTCAATTGATACCAGCGCTCTCTGGGAGGCACTCAAAGTTTGATCAAAGCTCGATGCTTACTCCTATTTAACTTTGACTTAGTTCTTTAGCCTCAAGCTCATGTCTATAAAGGCGCCCGTTTTTGTCCAGCAGCCTCAAAAGCACATTCACCAAGGCACATTCCTCGTTTCCGAAATATTCACAGCACGATGTTTATCACCATTCCAAGCAAACGGGTCCAGGTTTTGCAGCTAGGGAGGTGCCTAGAAAGGTAAGCTCGCATGATTGTCTAATGGTTATTTTTTTGGAGTATCTTTATCACGAAGGAGTATTACTGTCTTTAAGGAGTACTATTTTCTTCAAGGAGTATTACTGTCTTTAAGGAGTATTATTTTCTTTAAGGAGTATTACTGTCTTTAAGGAGTATTATTTTCTTTAAGGAGTATTGCTGTCTTTAAGGAGTCTCTTTATCGATAGGGGTATCTCTATGTTTAGAAGATATTGTTGAAGGGCTTTGTCAGGAGAACTGAAGAATATACTTAAGTACTATATGGTAAAACTAGGCCGTCAGACAGCAAAATTTAAACTTGTTCACAGGAAGTAAACAAGCCATTGGCTTCCATGACCCCGTCGAAGTTGCCGGTCAGACGAACATCTAGTAACCAGAACGAGGCCCCGGAGGGAGCACCAAAAACATCGGAGAACACGAAGCGAAAATTGCGGAACGTGGAACTAGACCTGAAGGATGCAAGACAAAAATTAGTCAATTTGCAAGGAAACATAAGGTGAGTTGCTGACGGGGGCCAAGGTTTGGACGAGATTCCTTTAAATGTTGATATTTCGCCTTTACCACAGATGTTTTCCAGTGCCTGATTGGATGTCTTTTGTAATGTTTGTTCAATAGAAAAAGACTGAAAGGGAGAACATTTTGGGGTTACATTTAGGGTACAGCAATCATTGTGTAGGCATTTTCGGAAATAGTTCTGCAAAGGCCTTTCAGTATTTGCAAAGCAATCAGCAAGGTCTAAGTAATGTTTTAACATACACTGTTTAGTTCAGCTCGCTGGAAATAAAGTGTTTGTGTTTAAGCTGACTGGGAACACGTTTATGCAGGATATTTGAAACAGTATAACGAAGTTGGAGGAAGTAAATGGTATATAGTTATGTGAGTTTCATCTTTGTCAGCGTGTGATGCGCAATTTGCCCTTTGCAGGCAAAAAGAGGAGCTGATTAAGGAGCTAATGGTGAGTGACCGTGAGAAGCAGGAACTAAATATCCAGTACAAGGAGAAGTTGAAGACATTGGAGAAGGAGACGGAGCAGGCAAGGAAGGATGCGGAGGAGGCACGGTTGAAGCTGGAGGGCGTCGAAAAGGAGGGTGCCAGCAAGCAGAAGCTGGAGCGAGAGTACAAAAAGAAGCTGAAGGCTGTGGAGAGCAAGGTGTCAGTTCTGGAGAGCAAGAGGAGCGACGCCACAATGCTGGACGAGTTTCGAAGCAAAGGAGACAGAAAGATAAAGGACTTGGAAGGCCACGTCGAGCGACTGCGAAACCAGCACGAGAGCATTGCCAGGAAGCTGAAGCTGGAATCGGATCAGAAGTCGAAGCTGGAACAGGAGGTGACCAAGGGAGAGCACAGGATAAAGGAGCTTGAGTTGAAGACCGATCAGCAATCGAAACTGCTGAAGCGGAAGACAGAGGAGGCAATGGCAGCCCAACGCAAGCTGCGAGCGGGAACCCACGACCAGTAAGTATTTCACGCACTCAACCCTGTAAATACTCAGATTGACCCCAGGGGAAATGGCCCCTACCCTGTCACCGGTTTATTTCAGCTCCTCATTGAAATAGTGCTTTTTGGCCTTCCGTCCTGCTAATGTCTCACTTTGTGTTCACATTGGCACTTGGTCACGGCTTTTGAATCTAAATTGGCCTCTCAGCTTAGATGTTTTGCTTCTTTGACCGTTTTCAATTGATGAATTTCTGTCTATCAGGGATACAAAGAATGAATTGGACCTGAAAAGGGAAAAGATTGACAAAGAAATCGACGATATATTAAAAGAGAAGCAGAAAATCGAAGAACTCGATAAAGAACTTCAGAAGAGAGAAGAAATCATTAGAAGAAAAGAAGAATTGTTAAAAGAAAAGTTCAATCTCGAAATGAAGAAGGTTCGATCAAGTCAGATTCTAAACGAGGTAAACTTATTTTTGGAATTCTCATTATTTTCTTGCTGTTTCTAGAGACGTGAAGTGCCATTTTAAGGTGAAGTTGTGGATGCAGTTTGTCCCTTTAGGCCAACACACCTGCGTAGCACCTCCACAGCGGCAAGTGGTGGGTCTGCTCTCACTAAGATGAACGTGTTACGCATCAAATAGACCGAAGGGTTTTCAAACAACCCCTGAACAGCAGCACTTTTTCCCTTTTTGATTTTTTCGATTTTCACTTAGGATATCGTGAGGCTATCGGTCCAACTTGATGACGTGCAAAAGGCCATTTTGGATGCCAAGCGCGCCTCCGTCGTTGCCAAGGACAAAGCGAGATTCCAAGAAGATGTGAACAGACTTTACAAGAGAAAAGAGGAACTAGATGAACAACGAAAGGAGCTCGAGTTTAAGTTGGACGACAACGATATTTTAGAACCAACGGAAGAGAGGTATTTGCTGGAACTTGTTGAAGCGGTAGAAGCACTTGACATGGCGATTGAGTACAAGACAGAAATAATCGAAAACAAGGAAAAGAGCTTCGGTTTGAAAACTGGAAATGATGTTGTTGGGGAAAGATTAATGGAAATGGTACAAGAGTTGAGTCCATCCGAGACGAAAGGATTGCTACAGAAGTATTTTGCACGAGTCATTGAGCTGAAGGAAGCTGAGAGAAAGACTTACGAAGCGCGAGATGAACTGGAAATGGAGCTGAGTGAAAAGGAAAGATTGGTGCAGGAATTGCAGCACTCCTTAACTCAGATGGAGGCCAGGGCTGAAAAGAGACTGACTTCGCTTGAAAGGGATCACGAAAAGGAAATTCAATTTTTGATTGAAAAAGTAAACGATGCGGTAAAAACACAGGCATCCAGTGAGGTAGTCAGGTGAGGAATTGCGTAGCTCTCATCTTCAACTGCAATTATTTGCAAAACAGTGGTGTTAAATCTTTTGCTAAGTCTTTTGGGATAGGTATCCTGGTGCGTAATTTCGTAGAGTAATACCAAGGATGTCAAAAATAGCTTTGCTTTCAGGTCTCTTGAAAGGAAAGTTCAAGAACTAGAAAGGGAGTTGTTTTATTACAAGAAGACCAGTCGGGAACTGAAGCACAGACTACGGGAAATTAGTGGATGTTCAGTTACGTCAGAGAGTGTGACGTCAGAGAAAACAAGCAGCAGAATGGCGACAGAAAAGCCGCAAGCATCTGATGAGAGAAAGGGCCATTTGGCAAGGGTAGGGTCGCCAGAGGCTCAGATGGGAAGGCATGCGTCTGCTGAAAACTTCCACCTACCTCCAGTGCAACAGGTGGCACCGGAGGAGAAGAAGACGAAAAATGACCACAAGGAGGCAATCAAGTCTCCAAAAACACATGCAAGGTCGAACTATGAAAACTACGTCAATCAGGATGAACAGAAGAGATTAAAGGTTTGTTTCCTGAACGCAAATTTAGTCTTACCACACCCCTGAAGATAAAGAACTTACTTAGATGCCATGCCCTAGGATACCAGTAGCAACAGCTCTGCAAGAAACTGCAGGCATCTGTCATGTGCAGCTCAGTATTACTGATTCAACTGTTTGGCAAAGTGCTTTCCTTTTTTTATTCAGAAAAATTCAATATTAAAAGACAAGCCTCTTTAATCTCTAGAGCCATGCCTAACATATCCTATTGTAGAGAACTATTGTTTGCATGTTAACAGTTGATGAGATCTAAAGACTTTCCATTTTTGTGACAAAGTTTTGCCAACCAAGCTTTGTCTAATTAGTCGTGATTGTTGTGTTAAGGAAATATTCGAGTCAAGGCAACAAGCATCAAAGACAAGAAAGGAACCCAAGCACACAAGAGGGTATATAGTTTTGTGTTCATTTCACACGTTTTTGCAAACATTGACCTTCGTAGATCATTGTCTAACATTTAGAGGCTGATTATCTGAGAAATATTTGAGGGAAGCGATTTGGCATTCATGTTTTAATTCCCTGATTCCTTTTAAAAGTTATAGAATATGTTTTTCTCCATTGTTAAGTTTAAGTGACTCTGGGTTTCAAAACACTTTGATGGTTCCATATCATAAATTGATGATTTATTGTAGTGATGGTTCCATATCATAAATTGATGATTTATTGTAGTGATGGTTCCCTTGATCAAAAGTCAAGCTCATCTGCGAGTCTACAGTCATATTCTAAAGGTGTGTGTTTTAAATGAATTGCTAATGTGTGATTTCTAATGATCTTTTGGAGGGTTTTTATAAACAGGGGGGATATGTGCAAAGATTTCTTCAGTCCAATGTTTATAAAACTGTTGGTTTTCTGTTTGGCTTGCAACAAAAACTGTACCTGAAAATTCTATCCTCAATGAGTAAAATATGGACACTCAAATTTGAGTGTTTTCCTGGTATTTAATAGGAATATCAAATTATTGTATTGATTGAAATTCATGTTTTATTTTGTAGAATCCCAGGAAACTGGAAAGAACCCTTGGTCATCATAATGTTTGGGTGGTTTCTGTTCTTCATATACCCCAGGTTAGGAAAAGTTCCATTCAGATTTGATTTTGGCCCAGTGAGTCCTTTTTAGTGATGCGTAACATTGGTGATAGTTTAATACACTGACATTTCCAAGAGCATAATTTTTTAGAGGATGTCAACTTATATTTAAAATTGTTTATTTGTGTGTAATGAAGGACATTTGAATATGTACATATGTTGCTTAGGGTCCTTTACACTTTTAGATTGTACCTCATGCTTGTAGATATACATGTCTCATTATATTCTGATGTTTTCACATCTACCATGAACTATTTGACCAATAATTTGAGACTGCTAAATTGATGCTTGGGTGCAGTTTTGGTCTGCCATTGACTGTCGGATTTCCGTAATACCTGAGGCTGAAAATGATTTCTATAGAAAAAGCAGACAAGTGGAAGTAGCAGCATGACCTATTTTTTAGTCCATCCTACAAAATGAATGACACAAATAGTTTTGCATGTAAATCTGCAGTGAATGACAAACTTGTTACTTGAATGACTAAACAAGTTTATTATGGTAAATTATCAAAAAGAAGGAAATAATAGATCTGCCTGCAATACAAGGCAATCAAGAGTTTACATTAAGAAAGAACCAACACTCACCCCACCTTTTTTCCTTTTTTGTTTCCCCTGGTTTCTTTGTAGTAAAATAGATATAACCAAAGATAACCAGAAAACTCTAGCCATGTTAGTTTACTAGTTTATTTGTTTTCTTACCAGGTTTACTAGTTCACTTTGTTTGCGAGTAGCAGCTGCTGTCAAAGAAGGTCAAAGAGTTCTACTGCATAAAAAATGTAAACAAATAATGACAGTACTGTACAATAGTCCAATAAGCTTTCAATTTAAAGTCCCTATGTAAATGGTTTTGTCATGGGCATTTCCTTTCAATGCAACTTCGCCCACTTTCATCATATTCTTGTTTCGAGATCCACATCTGATGAAATGTTCCCTAAAGAAGATGAAAAGTTAACAAAATCATGCAAAAAACATTTTCTGGCCACATGATATCCAGACACATTGAAACTAATGTACTGTGAAGCTTTAATAATAGAATTTCTAATAAGATGTCAAACACATCCTTATTTACAGCTTTCAATCCAACAACAACCTCCTTTAGTCATTAAAGTTATGATGTGTAACTCTGTGTATTGACATGCTGTGTATATAAATGAGAGAAAGAGAGTATGTGTAAGACAGAGTAGCCTAGTTTTATATTGTTTTATTCATGTCATATGATTTGGGAATGAGTTCTCACCAGTGATGCCAAAATAGAACCACCAATCCATGAACTGAATCGTCTCTCAGTCTGACTGTTGTTTGATATCAGTTTGAGTCTCATGCTCTGCAAGACATTTGCATCACAACATAAATCATTAATCACAACATCAATCATTTATCACAACATCAATCATTGATCACAGCATTTAACATTGATTATAACATTAAACATCAATCAGAACATCAATCATAAATCACAACATTAAACATTAATCACAACAATGTGTTTAACCTAAAACTGGTTTGAATTAAAAATTAGACAAAGATTCTTCATTTGATAATTTTTTTAAAAAGTGGCATACAGAGGGTGTCTTTGAAAGCAGCTCCCTGTTGAGTCTGTCAACAAATCCATTTAACAATGTGTTTCCACCAACCACAATTACACTGTTGTATAGGCCCTACAAAAGGAAACAATGTGCAGACAATTAAAAAGGCACTTAAATTGTGAATTTGAATATGAGCTGTCTGACGGCATAAAGCAGGGCATGAAAACCCACCAGATCATGTGATTGCAAGAAACTTTTCAGATATAAAGTTCTGCAGGAAATATTTTGAAAAAATGCTTTGCAAGAGAAATGTTTGTTCTTTTCTTTTCATCAAAAAGGAAAAATGCGAGGTTAAAGAAAATCATTGTATCTAATGTTTTCAAAGTTCCAAAAAATGGACAGCTGAAACCACAAAACACAACATCTTTCTGTTACCAGGACACATTTAATGATTTAATGTGATAGTAGTTTTGCTGAAACCTATTTTAACATAGTTTGAAAGTGAAAGAGTAACCTGGAAATTTTGTTTCTCATAAAGTAAAACATTTCAATAAAGTTTTTGGGATATCTTTCGAGAAATTTATGCATGATTTTGTCCAGCCACAGAAAGGAAACTTTTTTCTTGTGCCCTGGTATATAGTTATTACACTCTCAGTTTTGAAAGTAATGGTTTTATCAGAATACCTACCAGAAAAAAATATGATTTACAAATGTTGAATGAATTTAAATGACAAAGACATGGTAACAAGCAATTGGAAAAATTGTAAGGAACTTACTGCTCTGATGTCCATATCGCACATGCCAATGCTTGTTGTAATGACATGGGGAACTCCAAGCAGTGTTGTGCTCTCAATACCCTGAAAGAAATTGCAAACTGATTAAAGTACCAGTTTTCTGCTTGGTGTTTTTACACAATAGTGACTCTTTTCTCTACAATAATTGGCAACTCACTCATGAGGAAATATCAAATGTTTTATAGTTTTAAGAAAACGACTGTGTCTAGTATGTTTTCTTTACAAGGTCAGTGAAAATGAGCTAGACCACATACCTTTACAGTAGTTGTGTCAAATAAGCTTTCACATATCCTAAATCGCTCTATATCAAAGGTTTTGTTTAGACCATTTGGAAACTCGAAGGGAACAATTGGCATATTTTCCAATGCACTGTAAAGAAAACAGTATTGTGATTTTGTTTTGTTTTCAGAACAAAACGAACAACCAAATGTTAAGGTGTATAAATATAACAGTGAAATATAACAGTGAACATATCATATAAAACAGTGAAATAAAACAGTGAAATAAAACAGTGAAATAAAACAGTGAAATAAAACAGTGAAATAAAACAGTGAAATATAACAGTGAACATATCATATAAAACAGTGAAATAAAACAGTGAACATATCATATAAAACAGTGAAATAAAACAGTGAACATATCATATAAAACAGTGAAATATAACAGTGAAATATAACAGTGAACATATCATATAAAACAGTGAAATAAAACAGTGAAATAAAACAGTGAAATAAAACAGTGAAATAAAACAGTGAAATATAACAGTGAACATATCATATAAAACAGTGAAATAAAACAGTGAACATATATATAAAACAGTGAAATAAAACAGTGAACATATCATATAAAACAGTGAAATATAACAGTGAAATATAACAGTGAACATATCATATAAAACAGTGAAATAAAACAGTGAAATAAAACAGTGAACATATCATATAAAACAGTGAAATAAAACAGTGAAATATAACAGTGAACATATCATATAAAACAGTGAAATAAAACAGTGAAATATAACAGTGAACATATCATATAAAACAGTGAAATAAAACAGTGAAATATAACAGTGAACATATCATATAAAACAGTGAAATATAACAGTGAAATAAAACAGTGAACATATCATATAAAACAGTGAAATAAAACAGTGAACATATCATATAAAACAGTGAAATAAAACAGTGAACATATCATATAAAACAGTGAAATAAAACAGTGAACATATCATATAAAACAGTGAAATAAAACAGTGAACATATCATATAAAACAGTGAAATAAAACAGTGAACATATTATATAAAACAGTGAAATAAAACAGTGAACATAGAAAAATAATTAATTTTTATTTAATAATGGTCAATTACATTACATATTACATTTACCTTTGGTCATATGGGCTGTCTGACACTTGCAAAACTGAAGATTGAAAGTCCTTGACCACTTCCTTCAATAAAGCATTCAAGAATTGTCAAAAAAATGAAAATGTGTTGCCATAATTGAGTTAAGTGTAGTGTGCTTATTTGTATGGGATTGGGTAGTTTTAATTGATTAGATTTCACATATTTACCTTCACCATGAAGTTGTGATAAGATTTGTTTACTTCAGGAATTTTCTTTCTTGTGAAGACTGGTGGTGCATCTTCTTCAACAGCCTCCTATTTTGAGACAAAGAAGAAAATCATTTGAAAATCATGTTGTATCACTTTCCATACCATTCTTCTTGAAAATTCTGATTATTTGAAAAACTCACTTATCCTGCTAAGCAATTCTTGTTTTTCTCATCATCTTTTGTAGCCTTTGAAGCATGTATGTGTGAAACATGAAATAGTATAGTGAAATTTCACAATTCTGTCACCCTAGTTACATAAAAGACTCAGTGTGCTTACCTTGGTAGCTACCATGTAACTTGGCACAACATCAATTCCAGATTCCATAAAAAATTCTAAACACTGTCTTGAAATGAAGTCTCCAGCCACAGGGGACCTCACTATGGCTTGTTGAAGAACAAACCCATCGTGGACTGGGATGGCACTAGTGTGGGTAGCTCCAGAATCAATTACCAGTCCAGTCGATCTTCCATTAGCGAATGCAGATAGAACAGCATTTTTGCAAAGAAAGAATGCAGGTACGCTGTATTTTTCAAACATAAGCTCTGCCAGTTTCTCTCTTTTGCTTCTGATATTCCACTAAGAAATATTTAGGAAAAATATATAATTTTGCTTTATAAAGGGTTTATATAGTTATATAGGTATGTAGAGCTCTGAAACCAATTCAGTAAAATGTTCATCTTGTTTCATAATTTGGTAATTACATTAATACCATCATTAGGAAATTGAAATGTCAGAAAAATAAAATGCATTAGTTTTATTTTGCATTCAAATTTATCATCCTTAGCAGAAAAGGTTTTTCTTCTTTGACATTAGAGAATAAAAAAGTTAAAAAGTCAAGATTACTCAAGTTGATGAAAGATGTTGTGTATAGTCATATGTATGTATGCAGGTCAAGACACAAACTTACAGGTGCCTCTGAGATTAAAACAGGATGGAGGTCTGGATCTGACCTAATGTGTCTTTTGTATGAATGGTCAACAAGTTTCTCAAATAAATCCCAATTATCAATCAAGCCATCCTTTAGGGGTGTCATCATCTCCACATTTGGTCGTGGGACATGTATTTCTGATGAGTCTATGAAATAGTTCTTTTGTATATCCATTGGGGTCTTTGACTCTGTGGGAAGAAAATCGTTTAGCTTTGAGGCAAGCTCAACAAAAGGCTCAAAAGCTTTCTTGGTAGAAATTTTTTTCAAACAGAAGAATTATTATTTTTCTTAAGCTACTATGATTAAGTTGGCTACTGTATGTAAGTTGGTTGGCATATTTTGATAAACAACCTAAATCAAGATGCACAAGAACCACGAAATAATGTTAAAAAGAGACCTTCATGCTGGAATCAGTTTCTTCCAATATTTATATTATGTCTGCATTTCATGGGAGGTAAAAACATAGGTAAATAGCGCAAATGCAAATAAATGTTATATATAAATATTTGTGTGTGTGTCTGCCTAACAAAAAACGAACCCATGCAGTACTAAAATGAGGATCTTTTTTCCTTAATTTATAATGCATGTCATACCGTGTCCATCAATTTTCTCTTCTTTAATTCCATCCAGAACACCAATAGTTGTTGAAAATTCACCCTGAAAATTGCACAACAAGAAAATCTATCAATTGAAAGGTGCATTTGATTATCTGCCTGTTCAAGTCTCATTGTCGGTTTTATATATTTGCAATATTATGTTTTAATTTTGATTCTGGTTTAGGCAAATTCTTATTTTAATGGTCTGCTCTTGGGAGGAAACACAACTCAACCCCAAGTGTATAAAAATAAACATCATTACATTAAACAGAATATTTCCCTGCATAATATGATGAAAGAACTGAAATTGAAGACTTGCTCATACAAACCTTAGGGCAATCTTCACCGGCAAAGCCAACCCTTGTTGTCATGGATCCAAAATCAAAGACTAAGGCACCAACCTCATCTGCGTGAAATTATATTATTCATATAAGCAAAATGAACAGTAGGAACATTTTTCTAAATATAACAAAATCGTGGCTACTGGAAATCACCCTAAAATAAAGAGTTAATTCAAAAGCTCTATACATAATATATGTTCAAGACAACATTAACACATGAATGCTGATCATCAAGGTCATCAGATTAGAATATAATAACACATAGTAATGTTTGTTGCTGCAGATCCATTCTACTTAGGCAGAAACAGTGTAAGTTACCTCCTCCATAAACTCCACCACTCATCCTAAAAGCTTAAGTATTAAAAACTTCAGTATTTCCAACAATTTCTTATCGTTCGTGCGCCAGGCTTTCAAATTCGCTTTGTATCTCGTTGTGAATACGAGGCTGGTGCATGTGAGGCCAATGAAAAATTTTCAATATGGGGCCAGGATGCGAACATAAAACGTTTTGTGAAGATAGTAGTCCTAAGGAGTGGTGGTAAATAATGTTCTGATGCAAAATTGTTGCAGCATAAAGACGGATTCAGCTGAATTGTAACCTCGGGCTGGGAAGGAAGTTAGGATGGAGCTCGGGCTGGAAGATCTCTTTGCAGAACCCCCTCCAAAGATCTCTGCAAAAGCTCCACATCTATACCCACATGAAGCCGCAAAAGATTGTAACAAGAGGCCCCATGACAATGATGAGATAAATTCAACAGGAAATGTCAACAAGATAAAACGTTCAAATGGAAATGATTGTTTGGGTAGCTGCCTAGCATCGCCCACCCAAAAGAGCGAACGGAGCTCTGGTCTTGCAATGACCGACACTTTAGTCCCTAACGTAGACAGAGGTTTGCAAATCTGCAGGGCAAAAGAGGGAAAGGTTTTTGCGGCAGATAATGATGAAAGAAAAGAAATGCTTCGTAATTATCCTAATGAGGCTAATTTAATGTCAAATAAGGACATGAACAATTTAAAAACTAGTAGTTCTTCTACAACAATAAGGCCTTCTTGGAGGTCTGATGGACTAAAGACCTTTGAAGAGCACAATACAGATTATAATAGTGGCCAAAATAAAAATACTCTCTGTCTTTATGAATACAAATTCAATAATAATTTAAAGAGTAATTTAAAAAGATGTAAAGATAAACCAACACAGTTGGGGATTAGTAAAACAAATATAAAAAGGTTTAGCAAGAAAAAATTTGTAAATGGCATGGTTGGCCCAAAGGCAATAAAAAGAGTGGTAGAAAGAAATGGGGATGATGTAGAATTTTTTGGTAATCCTACAGAGAGGCCTCATATCTCATATCACGAACCACAAGCAGATTTACAATGTTTTGTGGGGACATTGCATTCAAGACAGAAGAATTTACAAAAGAAGGCAAAAAAGAAAAGATCCAAGGAAAGAAAGAAGAAGAAGGAACAGGAATTGAAAAATATATCTGTTATTGGTAACCGGCCTGATATTGAACTTGGACCTCCAAAGTGCATTACTCCCCATAAATGGCCTGTCCCTAAAAAACAACTCAAAAATGAAGCTGAAAAGACTAAAAACGAGGGAGATGCAAAAAGTATTGTTCATGTTGAAGAAGAAAACAAAACAACTTCTGGTATGAGCTTCCTTATACAATTAACAAAATCTCATTCCCTTTGTGATATTCATAGTTTTAGGTAACTTATTAAAGGAGTTTAGAAAAGGTTTTCAGTAAATGTTTTAGCAAGGCTGTAATTATGGTCTTTATTTTCATTTATTACAGGAACTCAAGTCTTGTTTAAAAAATGGACCGGTAATACATCTAAAAAGTTTGTACAAAAAGTCACAAAGGCAAAAAATGACCATCTGGTAAATTCATCATTTATTTTCTAGATAACTTCACTACTGGAATTGGAAATAATTTCTTTTTATTTTGTTTCTGTTCTAATTTATCTGTATTTAGAGGCTCCACTATTGTATTCAACTTGCCATCTCATCTGATTTTTTTCCAGTTTTTATTTGAATACTTACCAGTTATAAAGCCTTAGTAAACATTTTCTGAGGCCTAGTTTTATCTTCATTGCATACTATGCATTCATAAGATCCATTCTTGGATATTTGCACTTATTAATAATTTGGCATTGTTAATTTATTCAGGCTGATAAGTCAAAAGAGAGAACTGATCCAAAGGTAATTTTTTTCTTTCTTATGAAAATTTCCAAATTCAAACATTATCCTTTACATTATCAATAATTCTTCAGTATATTTAATGAAGAGTTGTTATTATAGGAAATTAAAGGACTGTTTCGCCCAATAGAAAAAGGATATACCATTCATGAATTCTCAATGTAGACAAACATCTGTTGCATAACAGACCCTCATAGAAGGTCAAAGTATTTTCATAGCTTACTTTAACAGTCATCCTCAGACCCCATTTGCATAGTACTGCTATATTATCATGTTCATTGTTATCTTTATCGAATTGTTCTTTTATCGAATTCATTTAGTCTTGAATCTCACTTAGTAGTTTGAAGCAGCACCACAAGAAGGCAACTTTTCTCAATATTAAGCTTTCATTTGCTATCATTGAGAAAGTGCTATTATGATGTTATTGAAGGCCTTCCATTATTAAATTCCTGTATTTTTTATTATGTTTTAGTTAAAAGATTCAAATTTTCCTGGTATGTCAAATTTTAGTTATCTTAATGTTATAATGTTAAAACTTTTTCCACTTATAGTATTTTAATGCCCTTAATTCAAACAAAAGTTTCAATTCTGTGGACTATTCTGTTGTGCATGAAAAATTGAAAGTTATTTGGACAAGCCAATGAGTTTGTGCCTTCATGAATGTTTAAATATTTAGCTGCATATCCTTCTGTTGTTGATTCTACATCAAGGCTCTTTATGATTTCAGCCTGAGTGATATTCAGTGTAGGTTTCCATAATTTATGGCAGAGCTGCAAAAAGTATCAGGACCTAGGAACTAGATTCCCAGAAATATGTTTGGCTTCACTTAAATTCTTGTTTAATTTTTCTGCATAGCCCATTTGTGTCAAAACAGGTAAGTTCCAGCAACAGTCAAATTATGATGTTTTATTGGAAACTTTCTCTAGACTGAATAATTTCAGAGTCCCTGGAAATGATTGTGTGCACTTTTGGCAGAACTATTATTCACATCATTTTTACATGACAGAAAGTTTTGGTCATGCTTCCCAGATTCCCAGAAAGAAAAATATTTTTTGCAGCTCTGACTTCTGGTTTATTTTAAGTTAACTAAAGAATTTTGGTATGTTTGCCACAAAATCCTTTGACTCTTTTGCTCCCATTGTGATGTCTGCATGTCTGTCCTTATCATTGTTAAAGTTGGATCAAAGCGTGGTGGACAAAAGAGGAAAAAAAGAGCAAGGAATGTTTCAAGTGGCTCTAACTTACACCAAAGAGAGACACAACCGAAAGTGCTTTGCAAGTATTTCTTGGACGGGAGATGTAGACAGGCAAGTTACACTTAACATGAAGTTTTTTAGAAGGAAAAACTTTTCTATTTACATCACTTACCTTGCTTTAAGTCGCTTGAGTTTGTTAAAAGTTGTTTTATTCATGTCTGACTCTTAGGTATTTTAATTTTTGATTGTGTTTTTGAAATTGCAGGGAGGAGAATGCCAATTTTTGCATGAAGGAACTCCCCAGAGAAGAGAACTATGTCGGTATTATGTAACAAATTCTTGCATTGCAGACAAATGCATTTTCATGCATGATATCCTTTTCTTATTTACATCCAAGAGAATTAAACAGTTTGCTGTTTTATAGAAGTTTTAAGGTGGCCAGTTGCAGGGTGCATAGAGTGACTGGTTTGCTATTATTCTATTCAGATTCTAAAGAAAGCAAATAGCCAGCAATTGGTAGTTTTCTTTTTAGAGTGTTGCCTAACAAATCTATAACAACCATCTTCTAGCTTTACTCCAATGTGCTGCTACATAATTATCATATTCATATTCAGCTTCACAAACAGACAAATTTTGTAATTGAGGTTAAAAAGTCTCTCTAGCTGGGTGCATTATTGGTTCAATTCCTTAACAATCTCACATGAATTTCCGTGTAAATACTTCCACACGATTCAAAGGTGCAATAATGGAGAGGCTTGCAAATACTCACACAAACCCCTAAATGATGAGACAGGTCAACTTCTTAACCAGGTAACATTCAATTTCCACAATGTTTCATTGAATTTAGTCGTTTTGCAAGGGTTTTGTCACCATAAGCATGCTAAAAGTGAAATTTAATTTTTTATGTACCATTTGCATCATTTATTGTTTATTTGTAAAGCTCATTTATTGTTCAATGTTTAGCTTTTTATCCCTTTGATCCATAATGATGTTTTGGAGGATGATTTGTTCGCTAAACATTGACCCTTTGGGATACTTCTCGCTAATATGACTGCGAATTGCTTTTAGCTGCTGGCACGTGATCACGCAATCCAAGAAGCCGCACGTGCACGTGACACTGAGGATTCCCCTGGTGGTGCCGGTGATGACGTAAAGGAACCTGATACTGCAGCCGAAGAAATTTCACTTGGTGTTTCGCAAGAGACAACTAAAAGCGACTTGAAAATGCCAAACCTATATGAGTCCTTGATTTAGTTTTTAAAAGAAGTGTTCGTAGGCCCTTTCGGCTTCTAGCTCCACGCCTTTGTCATTAAATGGCTTCATAGACGAAAGCCTTAGAGCTGTTCCCCTCACCCCAATCCCCACTTTGTCACTGTAAGAGAAAGTAATACCCAATGAAGTCTTTTGAGGCCTCAAGTATGGTTTGCAAAATATTCTTGACGACACGAGAAGCTTTGAATTGACATGAAATTCCCACTGTCTGATATGCACTCCAATCATTTTCCATAGCAGTCTTATCTCCCAGTCCCTAGCCATACCACCAGCCCCTTTCAAATTTCATTGTAGTTTGTACCCGCCCATTTAGGTTTAAATTTGTGTTTGATTTACTTGGCGGGGAAACTTTTTGATTCACAAAGTTAAAAACGTTATGCTTATCTATGTTCGAGTATTCTTCCTTTCTGTCTTTGCTTTTGCGATAGCAAAGTTTTTTCAGAAAGCTGAGTTTTGTAAGCTGAAGTAGCAGAATCAAGGGATGCATGACCATCTTGAGAAGGGTCAGCAAAAATGCACGGAGTTGCTTCTTTCTAAAAACTGGCAAAAAATGATTACTTTGCCCAACTTTTGCATTCAGAAAATAAGTTACATTTAGTGATGTCGAATCGTATATCCTTGGCGAATGGGCTAAAAGGAATTGGCACATTGTATGTTAAACTACGAAAAGTGCCAAAATGCGCTGACTTTGGGAAATCGAAGTGAACACCCTAACTACAGTATATGGTACAGTAGCTGCCCATTGAGGCATTTTGCGGAGGAGGATAAGGTGCAGAACAACCACAACACCAATTATGGCGGCAAGACCATCTCGTTGCTGCTAATTAGATCTGGTTTGGTTCAACTGGCGTACGAGGTATCGATCGATTTAGTAATTTAGCTTAAATAAGTTAGTTATTTCTATAGGGATGAGCGTTGATAATGAGCTCGCATGGTAGTTCGAGTAGAGAAGATCAACATCAGGCCGCCCGGATCAACGATGGAGCAAAATTGGATGCCAACAAACGGAAAAGAAATCAAATCAGTATTTTAGAGTATTTCTCCAAAAGAAAAAAAGCAAAACAAGAGGAAGAAAATAGTGGTATGCTTTTAAGCGATTACTCTATCAACCCTTTTGTTTCATCTGTGGCGATGAAAATCCACCATGATGCTGACAACTGCAGCAGCAACACGGAATAGCCTTAGTCTAGGCTAGACTGCTGCCTTTTTAGGCTGCTGGTTGTTCTTTTCTACTGGAAATTAATTCTCGCTCAAGCAGCTTTTGCGTTTGGAAGTTAAAATACTGCTGCCATTTTATATCAGTGTCAAATTGATGAACATTTTTTGCACGGTATGGAACAAGGCTGTTTTTAGTTACGATGAAGCTTCTCTGTTTCATCTACACCCATTCTGTCACACCCTTCACCAGTTGTGCAAGCCACTTCTAAAAATATGTTGTGCATTTAATTTTCCATGCTAGAAGTGATTTAAAACAGGCACAAGTTGATACTTGGCCCCAGTTCCCAGTTGCTGCCTCATGTCAAGGTTAAATACTAGAAAGCAACAGTTCCATTGAAGTTTTGGTTTCCACATTTCTTCATCGTCATGATTTTCCATGCAATGCTGCAGTGGAGACCACGCATTGCAATAATAGTCATTACTTTTGTCCTCTGTCTGTTTCCTCTCCTTAGCCATCCTGTGAATCCATCCATTTTCAGATACAGTTTTCCTCTGTGACTGATACAGTCTGTCTCTCTTTCACACAACTATCCAACCAGTTTTCCTTTTTTGTGCTCCTCAGACTGAATAGAATTCTTTTTGCACCCATTTCCCTAATGTTTTTTCATTTATTGTTCTATCAGTGTTTGCTATTCCCCTTTTTTAGACAACCATATCTCTGTTTCTTTAATGTTTCCCTAAAGGGGTAGCATTAATCTCCAGTTTTCTTCTTGGCACATTTGCGCTTCTGCTTCTGAGCATGAAGGTGAATTGCTTGCTGGTTCTTTCAGACTTAGGCTTTGTCAAGGGAGTTGTTTAGCATAAATTTCTAGGTAGAGAGTGAAGCATAAAAAATGTGTTTCTACTCTACATAAATAAATACATTACACAACAATGCTGTTTTAAGATTGGGGGGATGTTAGGTTCCAGTATTTTATCACATGATAAATGATAACTAAGCATTGAAAACAAACATGAACATATTAGTTACTTCATTTTTTGATATGCTAAAGACATTTATAAACAGAGATTAAATCTGATTCTGACATTCCCCAAAGTCCAAGTTCAACATACTCAATCTTATGGCTGGTTGCAAACTCATTTTAGAAATACACTCTTTTATCAAAACCTATTCAGATTGACTTTGCATAGCTAAGTCCAAAAGCTTTTATGGTGTGTGTGTGTGTAATGTTTTTGTTGTGATATTGGCTCTCTGGTTGGTGCCAAGAAATTGAGCTTCTTGTGTTTCATAGCAATACTCCTTCTTTAAATATGTCATACGCACAGGCAATGAAGGCTGTCAACACCAACTTACCATAGTAAACAAACCAAAGTATATACATAAACAAATTGGTACACTAAAGAATGTAAAGCCCTTTGATGCCCTTTCCAGGTATTGGAGAAGAGGCCATGAATGCCAAAAAGGAAACAGTGGAGGCCGGTGAACGCAGAGAGTTAGCAGCGAGTGCAGCAGAACGCAGGCTCGGTTTGCAGAGCAGAGAAGACAGTCATTTGGATTCAAGTGGGGATGAGATGGGGGCCTGCTCCTCACTGGATGTTGATTTGTCTCAGAGTCTGTTCGGGGGGTATGCGTTTTTGCTACAAAAACATCGTGATTAAACTAATTTTGAATTGGTTTTATCTTGTTTTGTCTACATAACTTGGAATCATAATTCATTAAAACAACTTTGAGAAGAGGCCTATTCTAAGCTTGAGTATTTTTGTCTTGCAGATCTCCACGAAGTGATCTCCAATCAGATGTTGATTTTGAAAGTGTATGTATTTCTCCAGTAAATTGCCTCTGCCACAAGTTCTTTGCTCATTGCAATTATTCTCTTTTTATGTCAATCATTGCTGAAGTTTGCCTTTGCCAATAATGCAATTGATGTGTCTTGATGTTGTCCGTTGTCATGTTGCAATAGAAATATGCTTAATATTTACATTACCGTCTTCCCATAAACCATGACCTATGATCTATGATGACCTTTGTCTTCCTGAATATGGGGCTGTGGAAGTAGCTGATTTCAAATTGCCCTTGAGGACCATGTATTTGGCTGCTACCGTGATTGTCGTGTTTTTAATGCTAATGTAGTTTCATTACGCAATGATTCTAACAAACTCGTAAACTAAAGATTAAATAAATGCTTTATTTTAGCAGAACGCAGCTCTGGCGTCCTTCAACAATCTCCGTCACTGTGGCGAAGTTCTACCAAAGCTACAGCCGCTTCCTGATCATAGAATCCTTTTCAGGGTACACCACATCTTCATTTTAGTCAGATTTAAATTCATATGTGCTAAATTGATATGTCTTTTGGCGCCAACTTTCTTTTTCTAATTTTCAGACTTCACTGGCTTTTTCTTTATCTTTGCTGGTTTCTTCCCACCTTGACTTTCTTTCACTTTTCTCTCCTCTCTTTCTCTCACTTTTCTCCCCTCTCTTTCTCTCACTTTTTTCCCCTCTCTTTCTCTCACTTTTTTCCCCTCTCTTTCTCTCACTTTTTCCCCTCTCTTTCTCTCACTTTTCTCTCCTCTCTTTCTTTCACTTTTCTCTCCTCTCTTTCTCTCACTTTTTCCCCCTCTCTTTCTCTCACTTTTCCCCCCATCACTAGGCCCATTTCGTTTGTTCAATGTGTTATACCCGGGCCTACTTGCTTGCCTCGTGCGTAATATCTGTTGTTTCCTTTATTCATTTGCTGCTGTATTGTTTACTTTTATTGAAGCGCTGCCTCTCTTTTGCAGCCTCACATTCAAGCAACAGAAGCCCCACAACCGTACCCGGACAAATACAAGTACGAAGACTTTATCCATCTCTTGTCTTTTTCACTTGTTATCTTGCTCTTTTAGTTTATGCTTATAATGATTGTCTTCCTGTTTGTTCTAGAGATGTTTGGAATAAAGACCACGTGAAAATGCCTTGTTCAAAGGAAAGTCTCTATCCGGTCAGTTTAACGTTTTGATTTTTAAAAGATTTTTATGATTAGTTGAATGCATTTTAAATCTGAGGTCGACCACATGCTTTTTGCGATTCTCGTCTCTTCCCTGCGACTCAGTCCCTCGAAGCTTAATGATTTCAGATCCCTGACTGCTTAACTAGTAAAGAAAATTTCTTTAATTTCCTCAACTCCATTTAGTAGTTTCAGTTCCAAGAAAGGAATGAATTTTATCGAACATTTTTATTACGAGCAGTTTTAAACTTTTTTCCAAACCGCACGAAATTAGGATTTTTAGCAAGTGTTTTAGTTTTTATTGAAGAAAGAGTCGCTTGAATAATTATCTTGCTATTAATAAAAGTGGCTGACCGATGCCATACGTCAGAAGCTATGCAAAGCTGAGAGGGCGAGGAAAGAAATGGTCTCACTAATCATCGGTCAGTCCCAATATCATTTGTCCTTTTTGTCGTCCCTCGTTTTCAAAGCTATTCATTTCTCCTTTCCTGAACTCAGACGAAAGATAAAACTCTCCGTAAGCGATGGGATCTCATTAGGGAAACTCTCATGAAACCAATCAGGAGTTCAAAAGACCTCGAAGTAAGTTCGATCAATTTTTCTCTGGACTGTCAATCTTTCTTTTGGCTTTTAAAGATGGCCGCCACTGAGATTTCATCAACTTAGCATATTGTTTGCCGGAACTACTTTTTTCTGATTTGAGTCCACATGTTGATTAATTTTTAATTTGTTTCATTGCAATCATGATTTTTATCTCTATCCGTAGGATGCCATTTTAAAGTACAATATTCATTATAAGGACAAGTGGAATTTTGAGGGGTGGCACTCCTTTTGCAATCACGTAAGTCTGAAAGGTTCTGTCTTTCTATCGATAAAACTGTAGCAGAAGTGAGTCTTCGAAGCCTTTGCCTTGTCGTCTATTCTAGTTGCTAAATCGTGACTTTGGAAACCAGCCAGTTTAAACGGGAGCTTTCAAGATTCATGTTTAGGACTACTGAAGCCCGAATGCTACTAGCCAAAGGAGTTGTCGTGCAGGGCAAAAGTCATTGTTCAGTACTTGATGAAAAAAGAGAAGGTAGCAAGTTGGAGTATTGCGCTCAAAAACGGCTAGTTGTTTTGAATTTTGTCGAAGAAAGGTGACAAATTGCTCTAGGCTGAGTCGTTCTTTCGCACCAAACGCTCCTGCGGAAATGCACAGATAGGAATGGAAGTTGGTTGCTATAAAGGCTGGTGTTTTCTTCAAATCACCCTTTTTAGAGTTCCGTTCTATGTCTTTCAATGTTCCTTTGATGTATTTAATCACTTCTTTGAAGGACGAACGAAGTTATGCATATCATGCTTTGATTTCAGTATTTGCCCGAGAGAGAAAAGTGTTTACTTCTTGATCATGTTCTCCCTCAAATGGCTGCCCTGGCAATCAGACTGCCAATAATTTGCACCCAGGTATTTCCATATGTTTATTCATTTATATTAATATAATTATTTATATTTTATCCTTATCCATATTTATTTTAATGTTTATTCATATTTATATTTATTTAGGCACTGCCACCATTGAAGGGACGTCTTTTGATTGAAAAGTGTTTGTGTTACATTTTCCAACTGTGTTTTTTTATTGGGAGGGTATCACACTGGTCAGCAACAACAACCTTCAAACTTACACCAAGGTCATTTCTGCCCATGTATGTCATATCCGTGTTGCTGATTCTGAAAAACATTCTTGCTCCATCAGCCCCGTATTTGAGATCAACATTTCAAATTGACATTTCAAAAATATATGGAATGATATACAGCCAGACAAGAGCTGTAAAGAAAAATATGAGTATATTTTAATGATTTGCTGAGGGAATATTTCCGTTCTTCACCGAAAAAGTTGTTGACTTGTGTTATTGCTTGCATTTCCATAAAGGCTGGTCAAGTAAGTCAGCAAGGAGGGTCATTTTGAAGCAGATGTTTTTGTTTCTCAGTGCCAAACCCAAAACCATTAGAACTTGTTTTTCTTCTCTCTTCTCGGTATTTGCATTCTTCAGCCCCCTGCGTTATCACGTTCAAGGTTTACTTTGGTTCACATTTTTTATTTTATTGGGACACAGGAACAATCAAGTTGTTGGCCTGACCTCACTTATTGTCTTTTGGTATGATGACTCTATCCTTAGGCATTTATGTGACAGTTTTCTCTGGTTCCCTTCTAGCCGCCACCACTGTTGAAAAGGCAAAGAAACAAGAGTCTAACACTTTCCCAGCAACAGGTGGGTCCTGACATATAGATTAATTTATTCGTCATCTTTTTTATCTAACATGTCGGTGTTTTTGGCAGCGCGAAGCTTCTTCGGATAATTCTTGTTTATTTTATTTGCTACTTCTTTTTCCTTCCAGGCAGCCTGTCTTTTAGCGAATGCTTTCTTTTGCACATTCCCTCGTCGGAACGCTCATAAGAATTCCGAATATTCGACCTTCCCTGACATAAATTTCAACAGGTAAGGCAACGTTTATTCCGACAGTGATTTACGTACTATTGTGCATCTTTTGTTATTGAACTATGCCTAGGAGAAACTACAGAAGATTTTTTTGATTGGCCTCTATAGCAGCATCAATTTCATAGGCCTCATTGCGTGTGAGCAGTCAAACACCGATGTTGCTATTTAGTCAAATCTTCTGTTAAGAATGATTTAGAATGAGAAATGTTTAAGCAAATTAATATATCATCGAAAGCAATTTTAAAATGCTAATGTTTTATTCATTCGATTTTCATTAGATTTTCACCGCTGTCCTTGTTAGAATATATCTGTATTGTGTCTGCTGTTGATATGAAGCTTTCGACGCAATGAGGCCTAGCTATGACGTCATTTTGCTTCTTCAAGACTTTTTAGAGGCACGAAAGATGTCGTCAACAAAACGAAGTCGGAGAAACTGAAGACCCTGTTTAACTATTTCAGGAGAGTGACCTCCGATAGTGAGTTTGTTTGTTCTACTTTTGTGCCTTTGATGCAATCAGTTTAAATTTCGTAAAACGCAAAAAGGCATTTCACGAGCAGGGGGCGGATCTTTTCATTTTTGTCCGCAGCTTTTTGTTTCATTTGCCGTTTGCTTCGCAGCTCTCTCTCATGTTCTTCTTCGACGCTACTTTTATTCTCAACAAACACTTTCTTTCCCAACTGCAACTGAGCATTCTCATTGCAGTGCCCGTTGGAACTTTGACATACACAAGAAAAGTTTTGGAGAAGAATTGGATCATAGAGTGGGAAAGGTACTATACGAACGAAACAATACGAAACAAATATTACAATGCCATTTCTATGAGATACCTCTCCTTCCAATTCAAATTTGCTTTTTCAATTCAATCCAATTCAATTCAATTTTAACAAAGACAAGGCTAATCAATAGTAGTTTTTCTGCTAGAGAGGTTCGCGAAAAACTGTCCAATGTCTGCCCTTTATTTTACCTCAAAATGGCACGAAGCAGCATCGTACGGAATACTAAATGATGCAAAAGTTTTAATCACTTTTTTAGAGTTTGTATACTCTTAGGAGTATCTGGCGAAAAAGCTGTTTTAGTATGCGAAAGTCGAGTTCAAGCTGTTCTGTGGTATATCACAGCGCGAATAATTTGTTTACCTGTGTTTCATTTCTATTTTCTATTTTAATGCTAACATTTAAGCACCATAATCAAATGTCATTAGTCTTGACAAGTTCTTCCAACCTTCTTTTGAAGGTGCGAGGAAACTTTCGGAAACCTTCATGCAACATCCAAGGGTGCAATTGAAGACGACGGAAGTGGATTTTTGCAGGTAAAAGAATTTCCACCAGTACCCGTTCTTGAACGCAAAGTTGCTAGTTCTCCTTGTTGCTTTTTTGAAAATCCCTTGCAATCAGAATGATTAGAATGATTAGCATGATAAGAATGATTAGCAGTGTGAACATGGAAGCCGCTTTAGAGACTGGTATACAGTAAATCCCCAGATATTTAAGTACCTACTTTTTGAGGTTTCGGCTAAAGTAGGTTCTTATTGGAAAGGTACTTGGATTAATTTCAGGGTATGAAGGGTCTTATTCCAAGGATCCCTTAATTATAATTTTAGGATTCATCATAAAGAGATTCATTCAGCACTGTTTTTTCCTTTGGGCAATGTAATTCATGACACAATTACCAACTCTAAGCTCAGAATCTCAACAAAATCGTTGGCTATTACATAGGAGGGAATGTTCAGACTTTTACAGCCAACACAAACAAACCAATTTTTCAAAGGCCCTCAAATGCAATCCAACCATATAACCTTTTTAAAAAGTATGCGTATTAAAATAGATGTAGCCTTCAAAGTTTATTATCTATAAGTACAGCCTTGCCAGATTTGCGACCCTAATGTTGTGGTGAGATTTGGAACAAGATATGTTTTACAAACAGTGCTTCAGTTGGCATAAGTTCTCCTTCATATGTATTACAAAAACTATTTACAAAAACATATGTGGCAAACTACTTGTGACATGAATATTTAAATTGCAGTGATGTTTTTTAAGACATATGATTAACTTATTAATTTCAATATAATTTTTTGCCTTTGGAATAAGAACCTACTAAGTTTTATCACACCGAAGCAGGCTCTTAACTTCAAGGTATATAATTGAGGAAAAACAGCCTCTAGGTGTTCATATTTGTAGGTTCCTGTATGTGTGGATTTACTGTAATGAGCGTGTGTGGTAAGACTCTTTGAGCAGCTCTGTAATTGGAGCAAGCGGTTTCAGTCGAGCAATATCGCGTTTCTTTTCAACCACAGGTTGACTTTGCAAACAGACTTGTTGGAGGAGGTGTTATAGGCGAGGTAAGTTGTCTAGCCCGGCGGCCGACGTTTTCCTTTTGCAACCTGGAAATTCATTATCACCTTATTTGTTGTGAGAGGTCACTGTGTGTGTTCCGTGGGCCTTATCTTCTTTGTAATGAGATGTCACAATTCTGCACTGCTGTTCCTCTTACTTAGGGTTGCGTACAGGAAGAAATTCGCTTCTTGATATGCCCGGAACTCATCCTGTCAAGATTGTTTGTGGAAAGGCTGGATTCCAACGAGACCTTGCTCATACGAGGTGTGTAAAATGAAAAGCTGCTAGTTCACTGGCTCTCATCTCTTCTGAATGTGTTGTTAACAGGTCGAATTTTTGCAACTGTAATAGCCATTTGTAATTAGCAATGCTTTGTTTCATAATTTAGCTGATGTTGCCAGACTGTTTGTAAAATTTTGTGCTCTTATTGGAACTTGACGGCTATTTAATGAAGTTTAGGGCGACCTTGTTGCTGAATGTGCAGTCTGTGTGTATTTTGTACTGAATCACGTTGTGAGGCCCCAATCACTCTTGTAGGAGCTGAACGCTTCAGCGATTACACTGGGTATGCGCAGACGTACGCGTTCAAGAACAACTTCATTGACCTCACACCACGGTGAGTTTAGACTCAGATCAACACAATCTCAAGGATGACGTCATTCGACGGTATCTAGTGATAGATGACTTTTGAGCCTTGTCGATCTTTGGTAGCATCAAAACTAATTTGACACAAAACTAGCACGTGTTATCCTAAATAGGCAGTCTATTTGTAATATTGGGAACATTTCTGAACGTATGGGTGGGAAGATGCTTGCTTGACTTCTGAACGTATAAGGGTGGGGATGCTTGTCACTCCTGCCAAATGCTCTTCTTAATTTCAGAGACAGGTGGGGACGTCTTTACACTGAAGTGGTTGCCATGGACGCACACGTTTTCCACACCTACTCCCAGCAGTTCGCGCAGTCCATGTTGAAGAGAGAGTTGAACAAGGTACACCACAGCTTTTTTTGAATGGATCATTTACATACTACACTTCAAATATAAATGTTGCAAATATAAATGTGTCAACTTATTTTGTTTTTTTATTTAGGGGCATGCTAAGCGCTCTGATTTGTGAATGCCTTCTAACATATGAAATTCCACAGAAGGTGAAATTTGCTTAACACCCTGACAAAACACATATCTACCCCCAATCTCCACCACACCCCGCCCCTGCCAGGCAAGTGAAAACGGCCCCTTTCAGTGATGCGTCTCTCCCATGCAGGCCCATTGCGCATTTCGCAGCCCGGAAAACTCAAGTTTCATTGCGGCGGTCGCTACTGGTAAGTAATTCTTAAGATTGTCTGTTTTTGTTCATTTTATTTTTGTTATCGTTATTTTTGTTATCGTTGCTGCTGTTAGTATTAATTTTATTTGATAAAATACCTGTCTGATTTCCAGGCAACTGGGGATGTGGTGCCTTTGGTGGAGATGCCAGATTAAAAGGTTTTGCAAGTTGTCTTTATTTTAATTCTTTCGTTGAAATTTCTATAATACCTTTGCCTACACCTTTTAATTGCCTTTTTCCATTCGTTGACTTTACCGATACCTGTTGTAAGTACATTGTGGCCAAATCGGCTTGTGCATTATGTCATGTGCCAAAAGCACTGTCGGTTTCAGCACCTTGCATTGGCATTCGGCTGCTCGTGTCTTTGTCTAGGATGACATTCTATCATCTTCTCCGACAGCTTTAATTCAACTAATGGCTGCTGCCGTGTCATCTCGAGATGTCATCTACTTTACATTTGGTGACACGGTGAGTTTTTCTTTTCAGCAGCATCCGCTTTCATTAGAACTTTTCAAAACTGAATCTTATCCTGTAGAGAAGAAAATGATTGTTAGTCCGAAGCGCCGAATTGCTGCACGTTTTCGAGTATAACCTGAAAATGGCCTGGAAGCTTTGCGCAATGATAAACGGGACGAATTCGTAGTGGCACATTCAAAAGTTAACCCCCGATGGCGATTCCGACAAAAATCCTTCGCAATTAAATGTCTCTTGCAAAGAGGCATCTGATGCTTGAACTAGGCGCTTGTGGTTGTCAGTTAACCACCATTGAATACTGCGCTCGAATTCTGGCACTGGACCCCTAGTGTTTTTCAACGCAAAGAAGCCTCGGACCTTTTTCTGTTTTAACCCAGAATTTTCCAGGGGGCACGACACAAGATTCCTATTAAAGACCTGCGTATGTAGATAAGTTAGGTTTGATGTTTGGTGCAAGCGGTATTTCTGGATTTCTCCTCAGAAACTTTGTGAGGACTTGAAGAGTTTTCACAAGCTGCTTTTGGGACACAGGGTGTCTGTGCTCAATCTTTGGCGAATGCTTCTGAGGTATGAACGAGAGCTGAAACGAAGAGACACTCACATCGAATTGTACCCATACCTCAAAGATCTGCTAGAGAACCCGCTATATGGCGAAGAAGAGGCAGATGGAGCCGCAACAGAGGCTGCTGTGAAGGAAGACGTTGACTTGGGCCCAACAGTCCTTCCCGGTGAAGGTGGTAGCGACATCTCACCGGACTACAGGAACGAGACCCCTTAAGAGCCTGAGACGATTTGTTTGTGTAATAGTTACGGATATTTGTTAGCTTCGTTCTTATGCGTCGAAATAAGTAAAGCACCATCTCCAAGCATTTGTGTACATGGTGACCGGATTTCTGGCCTACGACTGTTTCTTCTTTTGCAATGGAAGGCCTCACTAACTGCCATTGTATGTCATTTATATTCTGCAAAAGTAAATAGACTTTCTGAGTTTCTTTTATCAATTTTAGTCCTTAGAGGTGAAGCCGAATGAAATGTTCTTGAAACTTTATTTAATGAGCCCTGGGTGATGGACAAGTGTATGATGTGGGTCGCGGATAAATGTATCCGTTGTTGAAGAGTAAATGGCCTTCCTTCGTTTGTAAATATGTTTCCTCCCAAACCTCGCAATCTTTGTTCAGGGCCAAGAGAGCATGTTAAAACAACATTGACCAATGAATTTTCTCAAAGCAACGTCACATTCAAAACAAAAAACAGTTTCTACAATTCTTAGAAATGTATTCGACTTCTGTGAAAACAGACAAGATCCAAAGAAATGAGAATACTTAATTTTGAAAATTTGTTGTGCATGAGTTCGTAAAAGACTTAGTTACGGTGGTTGCCAACCAAGTTTTCACGTTAAATCCGAAACTTGAATCCTAATTTTTCCATGGGTTTTGACCGATATTCGCACGCTCTAGTTTTTCGAAGCCTTTGTGGAATTTGGGATCAAGGGAATTACGCTAAAGGGTCATTCCCTGGCATTGTGTTACCTCATTCTTTGTGTGCTTGTCTTGGCATCTTTTCTCAGAAATCACCTGCTCGAGTTTTGGTTTCTAAGAAGTTTTTGCCTGTTATTCTAAAAAAGTTTTTGTTGAAGCGATAGTTGTACTTACAAGAAGAAGCGTTTGCAACAGTGTGGAGGACAGACTTCATAAAGGAAGTAAGTATTGAAATGTTTTTAAAAGCTTGTCGAGATTTCACGAGAAATCCCAGTTAAAAGTTACTAAGTTGTTTGCTCTCCGGCTTAGACCCAAACAGTCGAAGCTCTTTGCTTGGGTTGGCCTAAATTTGCTTCTTTAAAGCATTTTCATATTCCTTTTATATTTTGGTCGTACTGAATTAATCATCCCATTAAATGTTGTCAAATATTTCAAAGACTGAACTAACTATAACTTGTAAACGTTTTGCCAGATTACTTGGGGATTCTGTTCGCTGAAAGAACAAGTCGAGCTGTGCTGAGGTGACGCGAAGTTGAGCAAGAAACAACCAACATGGCTCAAATGCCAGAGAGTGTCAACTACCACTTCACCCGACAGTGCAATTACAAGTGTGGCTTCTGCTTCCACACCGCCAAGACCTCGTTCGTGCAACCCGTGGACGAAGCCAAACGTGGCCTACGCATTCTCAGGGACGCCGGCATGCAGAAGATCAACTTTTCAGGTGGGGAGCCCTTCCTGCACAAACGTGGAAAGTTTTTAGGCGAACTTGTCAAATACTGCAAAGAAGAGCTCCAGGTTCCAAGTGTCAGTATAATATCCAACGGAAGCTTGATCACAGAGAAGTGGATGCAAGAGTTTGCAAGATATGTGGACATTTTGGGGGTTTCCTGTGACTCATTCAATGAATCGGTAAGAGTCTTCAGCCCAGCTAACTTTTTATTTGGAAGCCTTAACCCTTCCTGGATATTCCGTAGTCAGTAAGCTTGGACTATTCGTTCCTTCTTGGGGCAATTTCGTCTGCTTTTTCACTATCTGCTGTTAACAGTAACGCCCAATGTTGCAGAGGTTAGTTGGTAGCGCTATGACCAAATAATGACAACGGCCAAATAATGACAACGGCCAAATAATGACAACGGCCAAATAATGACAACGGCCAAATAATGACAACGGCCAAATAATGACAACGGCCAAATAATGACAACGAAATGACAACGGCCAAATAATGACAACGGCCAAATAATGACAACGGCCAAATAATGACAACGGCCAAATAATGACAACTGACACCAAGCCGTGCCTGTGGCGGATAACTTTTCCTTTAAACTTCAGCTTTTTATTTGTATACATGAAATAACACCTTCCGCCTTTTCCTGCCTTTTTATCTAGCCTTGAACAAGATTAACGTCCTAAAACGAGGTTGTGGCATCACTTCACCAACGGCATTTACCCCCTCGAATTTCCGCCTACAAATTGTGAACTTCGTTGTGAAAAATGAAATGCTAGACCCAATGGTAAAATAACTAGCTGTTTTTTTATACATTCTTATAACATACAAACTAAATCTTTAGAAACCAATACTTTTCAATCTAAGGTGAATGAAAGGATTGGACGGCACACAAGGGGGAAAAACCACCTGGAAACGATGCGGAAAGTGCACGACTGGTGCAAGAAGTTTGACGTGCTGTTTAAGATCAACTCCGTCATCAATTCCTACAATGTGGATGAGGACATGAGCCAGTACATCTTAGAATTGGAGCCTGTGCGGTGGAAAATATTTCAATGCCTGAAGATAGAAGGAGAGAACTACGGCGATGGCACCCTGCGCAATGTTGAGGAATTTCTTATAACGGAGGAGCAGTTCCAGGACTTCATTGAGAGACACTCGCATGTGCCCCAACTTGTGCCAGAGTCCAACGACCTGATGACGCAGTCGTACTTCATTGTCGATGAATACTTCCGATTCATTGACAACGGAACTGGCAAGGCCTCGCATTCGATCCTCGAGGTTGGATTGGAGGCGGCCATTAAAGAGAGTGGCTTTGACGAGAAGAAGTTTCTAGAACGCGGTGGGCGGTATGATTGGAGCAGAAAGCCGGCTTGCAATGACAAGAACTTGGACTGGTGAGGTGGTTTTCGCGCACCTGAATCTGCCTCGTATGGCTTTTGACTATTGCTTGCAATTATTTTGTGTTATTCGTTCTAATTTCATTATAATTCATTTTACGACATCCACTATAATAAGCATACTTTTAGCTGGAAATTATGTCGAGATATAAAAACGACCACTCCGTCCATTTTAGAGCAACTAGTAATGATAGAATTCAACTTATATTTAATTCTTTTTGTTTCTTTATGATTGGTGCAGGCAAAATGTCAACAAATCATGTATTGGGAGACGTTACTAATTTGATTTCTGCTACAACGCAGAATTAGCGGAATTTTGTTCATGATGTTTTGAAAGTTCAACATTACCCCTTTCCTGTTTTAAACTTTAGAAAAATAGGTATAAAGCCAAGCTAGTTAGTGCAAGGACTTTGAATAATCCTATTCCATTTAAGGCAGGCCAAAACCGGCCTACCGTTTTCTACCTAAAAACTGGTGGAAACGAGTCTAACAGCAAAATCAATCAGTGCAATGCCTTTGTATGATTATATTCTATGTCACTTAAGCGAAAACAGGCCAAAAAATTTTCAACCAAGAACGGTCATTTTTGCCTTGGTGCTTTGGGCCAAAACCGGCCTACCGCTTTCTTGCTAAAAACTGATGAAAAACGAGTCTAACAGCAAAATCAATCAGTGCAATGCCTTGGTATGATCCTATTCTATGTCCCTTCAGTGAAAACAGGCCAAAAGATTTCTCATCAAGAATGGTCATTTTGCAACGTCCATGCAAGGTGCAGACGCCAAAATAGTTTTTGCATGGGCTGCATGCAGAGCGACGTCTTTTATGAAAATTAGGTGACCAAGAAGCAATAAGACACCTTGAGTGGGCCCACACAGATTTGGTTGCCACGTAGATTTTAGTATCACACTGGTAGGTGTAAAACGCAGGTCATGCAAGTTAATAAAACACAGGTTAGATCGTGCGAATCAACAAAAATGGCCATGGGCCTGGGGGCCAGAACCACAGAGGGTACCAGAGTTTTACAGTGGCATTGGAGGGATGCACTACGCGATAAAAGGTTTGATTCTACTCTTCTACTTCTTCTGCACCCCTTGTTACCCCTTGTTACCTTCGTTTGATGATGTAAAAGATCGAGTGTTTTGGCGACGGTGTTTGACCACGTGGGAACTTGGGGAAGGGGGGGCGTTCATATTTCACCTCAGTATTTATACAATCAATTCAAAGTTTTTATTAATTATGAATACATCAAAGTCTAATGTAGCGATTTTGTATCTTTTAAGCGCTTTTGTGTAATTTTAGTTGTTTGTCTGATAAGGAACCTTACAATTGATGTCAAAATATGAACTACTTGGATGCATACCAATGTTAGTGTTAATACCCTGAGAGGTTTCAGAATTATTCTACATTTACTATCAAAGGTTGTTTATATTAAGTAACCTAAAGGTGCCAATAGTCCCCCAGTTATTTTGCTGTAACCAGTTTTTTGAACCACTAATCCCCCTCCTCCTTGCGGTTATTTTAATGAAAGTTATTCAAAGTAAAACCACAATGAAAATATTTTAGAATTGATGTGCTTTTTCTAGATGGGTTATTGAGTTGGTGAAAATTGTTTTATTATGCTTCAGTTCAGTTCTTTCTTTCTTTCTTTCTTTCTTTCTTTCTAGCTATGCAAAGTATCCTCAGATTATGCAAACGTCGGAGAATAACAAAAAGGTGATAAGAAGAGGGCATGATTAGTTCTAATTGACCGACCAATCAGCGTTACTTAACACCTAACTTTAGAAAAGACTCCAAATGTAGACGGACTCCAAAACACCTAGGTAAAAAAGATGACCTAGCTTGCCCAATTATACAAAAATTGGCATTACTGTACGTTTTGGCGCAATCTTGAGGAATGTTGGACGAAAAAGTACTTTTAGTATGCAAAAACTAGTTCCGCTTTTTCTAGCCATTGTGAAGTTTTGTACTGTCAAGCACTTGTTCACAAAAACGATCCAACGAAAAGTTTCATTTTTAAGAGGAATTGCGTTCACATAGAGCATAACTGCAGGTCTCATAGGAAGGGGTATATCAGGAAAATTAGTTTTTGTGAGATTTTCGTAGAAGGCTTAACTATATGCTTATCGATTGGTACACTAGGGACCTGGGGCAGCTTTGTGTTAAGATGCATGGAGATGACGTCATAAGTGTGACATGTTCGTGAAATTGGGAGAATCCAAGAAACTTCGTTCCATTGAATGAACGACTTTAGAGTTATGTCTTGAACCGGATCAAGTTCGTCTTTCGTCGCTGATCAGTCTACAAGCGATGTATAGAAGATGAGTTCTGTCTACAAGAGTCGAATGGGGGTTATGATGGGAAATGTTTCCGGCACCAGAAGATGCTTGTAGGAACGACTAAGATTATTGACCTAATCACGCTGGACTGTAAGCAGTTGGAAATGAGAAGATGCAAGCATTGGTGATTATCATTTCTGCATCCCTTATTAATTCTCTATCTATCTTGATTTAGGGAAAGTTTCATTTAACGCGCAGTGGCAAAAAACGAATGCCTGTTTGGAGTTTTCCTGCTGTTGGTCCTGAAGCTGTAAAAGTTTCCTATCTCCTCTGGCTCACGTAGCGCCAACTCATCGGCCTAATCGTTCTGATAATTCAACACCCCTACTCTGTAATCAGCACCCCTAACCACTGGGCCATCTTCACAACCCTCTCTCAGCATTCATACTTTCTCGCTTTAGCTGTCAGTGGAGATCATATTAGCCATTCAGTCCATTCTGATAACTGCATTCTTGACCCTGACGGACCTGGCACATGCCCAAAAGTGTCACCAGCATACACTTGGCGAGACTTCAGGTATGTATCGTAGAGGTATTTTTAATTGAAACAGCGTCTTTTATGAAACGGAACGCAATTTTAAAAATATTACAGATTTTCGTAAAAAATTTCATTCTAGGATTGTTGTTGTTAACGTGGGGGAAGGGGATGAGCAATGTTTCATCACGGCAACTGATGAATACCTGTTGGGGCATGCGCACTCCTGTTATCTTGGCTAGGGGCTTAGTTATATGCGAGGCTCCTAAGCATGTCGCAAAGAATGGCCTATTCTTAAGGCAGACTTGCAGAGATCCGCGACATGGCCTATTTCTTCTCCTTCTTCTAATCACATTTTACCCTTCGCGTGCCCACATGTTCACGACCGCAATGCAGACGAACTAGGCGTGACATGCCTTGATTAATGGTATTTTCCTCACGTTTTATGTTTGTTTTTCTCTTAATAGTGGAGTCCTTTATCTGAACGGTGGATTTGAAAGAGGAGAATTCATCTTTGCTCATCCAAATGGGACACAACAGGTTGGTTTCCATTTTTCCGCAACGTGTCCTGTAAATCAAGTTTTCCTTATTGTGTCAATCTAGTATATATGATTGTGTTAATCTAGTATACATGATTGTGTCAATTTTGTCATTTGCGCAGGCAACAGTCAAGCCGAAGTGTGGTCGCATGGTCGCTTTCAAGGGAGGCATAGACAACATTCATGGTGTTTTTGGAATCAAATCCGGAAGAAGATGTGCTTTGCCACTCAGGTTTACACTGGACGGGGACAAAGTCGAAGATAAGAGAAGGAAGTACCAGGAAATTATAAGAAATCTTCGAAAGGGTGGAAGCAAAGTCGACGCCCCTTGGAGACCTGTCCTCAGGCAGTTTAAACTCTTTCGAGGATGGATCTGGGGTCCCATTCAGAACAGAGCTTTAGGGTGGGTAGTAGGGTAGAGATATTGAATCATAATCGTAGTTTCGTACGTCGCTCATTTGCAGACAAATTGGCCAATTGACAAACCACTGGATGAGCTGGGGTGAACTGCCTTGAGTTGTAAGTCCTAGCTTCAATGCCATCTACCAGATAAATCGTCCACTTTTGATCTAAGCAGAGTTTGGATTCATCAAAGCCATTCAAAAATATTTCAAATGTGTCCTGGGCTGTAGGCTTGAGTTGTAAGTCCTAGCTTCAATGCCATCCACCAGATAACTCGTCCACTTTTGATCTAAGCAGAGTTTGGATTCATCAGAGCCATTCAAAATTATTTCAGTTGTGTCCTGGGCTGTTAGCTTAAAGCCTACAAAAGATAAAATCGCATTTTCATAATTTTATCTGATGATAAATCATTTTCTCGATTTAAAGATCCCACTATATGGTCCTTAAAGTCCCCCAGAGCTGTGACACAGTGACCCTTAAAACTTTTGCCTTTAATACGCCAACTAAAACTCAAATATTCAGTGATCTATTTTGCTAGTTGAGGATGAATCAGAATATGTATTTAACAAAGGATAATCCTTTTGTTACATTGATATATGTTGATTAAAAACCATTTGAGTTATCTAAACAATTTGATATTCTTGTATGACTTTTTTATTTAGTATTTTTATGAGATCGATTCTTTTACATTTTTAAAGAAGATGATTTTGTAAAATGCAGTTGTTTTTCTTGTTGTTGCTGCTTTCCCAATATGTTTCGCTACTGTTCTGTGACAATTCCTTTAGTGTACAGGTTTCAGTATTCATTTCGTTTGAACCTCCAGACATTTTTAGGCCCGTTCCAGCCCAGAACCGCAGTTTTTTTATTGCTAGCTGAAGACGGCAGAAATTGCGACCTTTTCCTAAAATCAAAAAAGGTCGCCAAAGCTTTTAGCTTTGCTTTAATATACAATTTTTCAGAGGTTTTTGTGAAGTTAAGGCATGCGCAATGACCTACCATAAAGTTCGTTTTACACGAAGCACTTCTCCTCAAGTTCAAAACAGCGCGGTCACCAAGATGGCGCACGTGTTACTTCATCGAAAGGGGAGCTCGTTTTATAAAGGAATTTGCTACTGATGGGTAAGTCTTTGTTTTAACTATATCGGGGTTTATGTATTTATGGTTAGGCCACGTAAGAATCCTTTTTTGTTCATGGATAGCAAGATGGAAACATGCCGACCATCTTGTAATAAAAATCTTGTTGATAAATATCGTGTTTAACTGCAAAAAGCCCTTGGTTATATAGTCTTGGAAGTTTTCGATTATGATTTGTCAGGGGCCTTCCCTGATACGGTCAGATTCGAGTTTACACTTGGTTAGCAATGCAGATTAAAAGCTTGTGCACAGTACTAGGAGACATCCCTTAGATAGGTCAAAGCACGAAGGATAAAAGCAAATCTGAACAAGGTATGCACAGAAATATATATTCTGTTAACTTGAGTTACTTCATTTCCCGTCCTAGAGCTGCAAAGAGCATTAATTTGCTGGGGTTTTCATTTTGGCTTAGCGTCAATACTCATTCGGGGTGGGGTGTTGTAATGCACTCCGCCATTTGGACTATCTTATCTTTGGAATATTTTCCCTTCTACAATTCAAGCGTCTTCTATCAAATTAGAATCGACGTCTATAGAAGCTTAGAGAAGTCTCCAGGGCTCTTCTGAAATGCAAACAAAACAGTTCCCATGTTTCAATCAGTTAATCAAATGTTTTGTTCACGAAGGAATCGCCCTAACTCTTTACTGTTTAGTCATTTTGAGACAATTTTCTTGGGCTTCAATTTTCTTGTGAGTTAATTGAGAGGAAATGTAATTTTTACTTGCATCAAGTATCAAAATAATTGTATTTTGATCAATATTAGTATCAATATTTGGGAAATGTAAAAATCAAATGACAGGTTTATAAATTTGCGTCAGTATTATTGAATTTGTTTTGAAAACAATTATTATTCTTCGAAAATCCAATCTCCAAAGGCAACTGAAGTACGGACGTAGATAGAAATGTTTTTGGAAGGAGTTTGATTCAGTACACGCTGTAATAAAGATTTAACGTTTCCAAAGACAATAGGAGGTTTAACTAAAAGTACATACTATATCAAACTTAATGGAAGAAGATCATTTGCCTCAAAGTTTCTTAAATTTAGGGCAAAATTTTCTAAAAGTTTCTTAATTGGATTCACAGTCTTTTAGTTGGCAATGGCAGCCAAATAATGAAGGATGTTATGCCGGTGTCTGATCATGTATGGTACCAAATCATGCAAGGTTAATGGGTTAGCACAATCATGTGCAGCGAAAAATCATACACAGTGGTTATCTTCCGCATTCCAAACAAGAATAAGAAATTGAAAGTTTCCTAATGACTTTTTATTAACCAGTAGAAGTTTCTTAAATTTTTCGGCCTTTTACCAGTGAGATTCTTATAAAGCGGTGTTTTATAAATTGGAGCGTACTTAACCCAAATCATAACTGCAGGTTTCATAGGAAGGGGTATTTCAGGAAAATTAGACATTGTCCATTTGTGAAAACCATGGATGGCGAAAGTTCAATCGTACATCATAAACTTGTTGTGAGACTTTAACTTAGACGGTTTAAATTAATGCTTATCGATTGATATACCCTAGGGACCTGATACAACTTTGCGTTCAGATGCGTAGAGAGAAATGACGTCACAAGTGTGACATGTTCGTGAAATTGGGAGAATCCAAGAAACATCACGCCATTGAATGAACGACTTTAGAGTTATGTCTTGAACCGGATCAAGTTCCGGTCTTTCGTCGCTGATCAGTCTACAAGCGATGTATAGAAGATGATTTCTGTCTACAAGAGTCGAATGGGGCTTATGATGGGAAATGTTTCCAGCACCAGAAGATGCTTGCAAGTTGTAAGAACGACTAGGATTGTGGGCCTTATAACGTTGGACTGTCAGCGGCTGGGAAGATGCAAGCAATGGTGATTATTATTTCTGCATTCCTTAATAAATCTCTATCTACCTTGATTTTGTTTACCGTTTCACTTACGCACGAAGTTGCACTCTTCTCGGTAACTATGAATGCAACGAATGCCTGGTTGGAGATTGCCTAGAAATACGCTATGTTTTTGTCTCAAGTGAAACATTGACCTTTTCATGGAATGCAGGCAATGCTGCGACTTCTCTGGAAGTTTCGTCCACAAAGATCGAAACAAACTGATTACCCGCTTTGATGTTAGCATCTTTTATTTCTTGCTCTAGTCCCTATATTCCAAAATCGCATTTAGCTGCATCAACATCCATCTTTTGGATCGTTGCTTATAAATCTGAGACTACTTTTTACTGTTGAGCAATGCTTTTCAATCATTCTGCTTTTGGTCCTGGATCTTTTTAATTTTTCTATCTTCTCTGGCTCACGTAGCATCAACTAGTCAGCGTAGTCCTTCTAACAGTTTCAGATCGCTAATTTGCAAAGGTAATAGCTGGAATAAAATAATTCTTGTTTGTATTGTGTTTGAAATTTCAAGTGTAACTTTTTAAGCGATAAGCAGTTGAAAATGTCCACACTAAAACACTGAAGCTCTGTCTGTAGATAAAAAGGGCGACACAAAATGGAAAGGAACATTTAAAATCCGTGGAGAGGGAAAGTAATTATTGGCAATTGAATCAAGTATCTTTATCTCAATGCTATAGAATGTTCTTTTATCTTCAGTATTTTTTCTTTATGTCACTCCATTTGAAAATTGATGAGAGTGGACGACGCATTACGTCACCGTCACTATTATAGCAATCAGAATGCAAGGTTGCTTACAGTCAAACCTTCTAGCACACTATGACGTCAAAATCGTTTCCAAACTCCTTCAAAAATAGCACGAGAACAGTATGCCCCGTCTCAAACAATTTTGAATCAAAGAAGTGCCGATAATTATCTGACCTTCAAGATGCTCATTGAGAAGGTGCTTACACTAACCAATGCCAAGCTCCAAAATGTTGACTCTTGAAAGCTTAGATTGCCTTTCTCTTCTCCAAAAGTCTTATGAGAGAGTGAATAAGTGCCATTTGAATGAAACTGTGGAAGTTACTGAAGACTTGCATGAACCCAATTAATTATGCATTGCGTTGAAGCTCTATTTTTGTGAGTACTTGATCGCCAACTCACAATTTTTTCAATCATTTTTTCGAATATCTCTTCTAATCCCAATACTTTTTTCACACCAACTGGAACACAGAAAACTAATAGATATACACTGTATATCATTTTTCCAATCTCATGAAGATATTTTAACAACTTACAGTCACTACAAAGTATCTAATTAATCTAATGAATTTTCGATTTAAGACCATTGGGTTTTGTCAGTTTCGTTACTTCACTCTACGAAGTCTCTGAAGCACTCTTCTTCTAAAGCTCTTCTTCAGTTGCTTTTTTGCTTCAATTTGGAAAACTTTGTCTTGAATGCTGTTCATCTTTTCCTTGATATGATCCATCTTTTGGACGATACCCTCGCTGGTTCCTGGTTCACCAATCAGAAGTTTAACAAAATCATTAACCTTTTTACCAAGACTTTCTATAACCTCATTCCGCGTATCAATGTCCTGTTTCATTTGATTGTTGATTTGAAGCTGCCACTTCAACGCCTGGTCCTTTTCTCGTAGCCTTTCAAGAACTGTCTCCCTTTCTTTTTCATTTGCTGCAATGTGTTCTTGAGCCTCGGCGAATGCTGCATTCACTTTTGCAATGACTTGCTCAGCCTCGTTTGCCTTACTCGCTGAATCTCTTGCTCTTTTCACGGTGCTTGCAGTTCTGTGCAATTTTCCAATCTTTGATTCAGCAACGGCTGCGCTCTTTTCTGCATTGCATCGCAACTCGGTATATAAAAGCTGCAAGTTCTTTATTTCATGTTTCATGCATTCGACTTCTCTCTTCAACGAGGCATTTTCATTTTCTAGATTGCTGATCTGAAACTTTGCGCCTGCTTCCTCTAGGGCCCTTTCTACCGACAATTTGGCCAGTTGGTCTACCATTTGGGTATTGGCATCTTTTATCTTTTGCTCAAGTTCCAATATTCTCAAATCTTTTTTAGCCGCATCAACATCCATCTGCAGGATCGCTGCTTCTAACTCTGAGATTCCCTTTGCTTGTTGAGCAATGCTTCTCTGGTCATTCTGCGTTTGATCCTGAAGTTGTACAATTTCAGCATCTTTCAACGAGAGCTCCTTGTTTTTCTGATCAATCTGAGCTTTAAGTTGTTCTATTTCCTCGTTAGCTTTGATGTTCTCGCTTTTCATTGCCAGCATAGCTTGTTTGATTTGATTGTTTTCAGCCTGTTTGTCGTCAAATGCAGCTTTGGTCTCCTCAAATTTCACTTTCACTTCATTGAGCTGCTTCTCTGTTTCTTTACACTTGACAACCAATTCTTTCTTCTGGCGTTTCAACTTTTTTGTTTTGTCGGGCTCACGTTGCACCAACTCATCGGCCAATTCGTTCTGGTAACTCAGGACTTGCTCAAAGTCTCCCAACTGCAATGTCAGATCACCAATCTGCAAAGATTAAATAGTTTCAATGGAATAATTCTGTTGGGGCTTCGTTTGATTATTAGGCATGCAATTTTTAGGTGAAAAGTGCTTTATAAAATTTGCTGAAAAAACTGTAGGTGGCACAAAAATAAAAAGAACTTTTGTGAGCTGCAGAGACAAATAATTTATTGGCAATCGAAAGAAGTATTTTTACCTTAGTCAAGCATTGGTCCTTTTCTTGCATCAGTTTTTGCTCTTTCTCCTTCGATTTCCTGGAAAGTGTAAGGGAAACATTTCAATTTCCATTTATTTAAACTATACCATTATTTTGATGTTTAGTATAATTGTCTAAAAAAAAAGCTGCACTTTGCTTGTTACTTGAAGACACTACTTGAGTTGTCCGATATTTTCAAGTTGATCATTACAAAACTTATGTTTTATGCAAGCGGAATATTGTTACTTACTTGATCAAGATGCCATTCAGCTCTTTAAGTTTGCTGGCTTCTTTCTTCTTCGTTTCCAGCTCTTTCGTCAGCTTCCCAATCAACATGGAGTCACCATGCGCCACTTTCTCTTCAGGTGTTGAAGACATTGTTCCCAATTCAGTGTATTTACAAGATATACACTGAAAAGACACTCGGTAAACTAGCTTCTCTTAGATTCACTAAGATTCACGTAGATTTGATGTTCGCTTTAGTTAGATTGCTTGAAAAGACCGTCTAGGTTACGATTCTTTTCAAAAGGTAATCTTGCTTGCAATCGGCTCCCATTTATAGCTCACACGGCTCTTTGTGACGTCAAATATGCATCGAGCTTCTTAGGTTTCATCAATCAATAGTCGACCAATCAAAATGCGCCATTTCTTACCGGCGTACTTCACTACTCTGAACTTGCTTTGTGACGTCAAATTTAATTTCACATCGCTCCCTATTTGTATTTTTAATGAACTCTGATGCGCAGTGCCCTGCCATTTTCTTAAGTCGGCAGTGAGCATATTGAACATTGCACGTAGAAGTGATCATTTGAAGAGCAGGAAGCACTAGAAGACACTTCATTTAAACGTAACCTGCAGTGCTCCATACCCTACTGCATACAACTTGCAGTTGTAGTTCTGGTGCTCAGCTTTAAATGTTTATGTCTTTTGCTATGTGATGAAACATGCTTTAGTTATGCCTGGTAATTACAACTTGATCAAAAATACGTTACGGCCAGCAAAAGTGGTCTTCGACTCCCTCCCTCACTAAAAAGAAAAGCTTTAGCTGCCAATAATCTTCCGAACAGTTTGTAGACAAGTGGTTTGTTTTAAACGACAATTGATGCTCATAGAATGATTTACCATTCTTTGAGTTTGAAGACGAACTTCATCTGCCTGGTTATTGTTTCTCAAAATGCGTTCTTTTACTGCATTGTACCTTGTTTGTCATTAAAGCCCACCCACCTTAGGTGCCTAATAAAGGGGGCGCAATAGGTGGGGGGGGGGAGTGGGCGTGTTGGAAATCTGAAGAATATCTCATAAGCTTGGGTATTGGCTCAGTTAGTCTTCCCTCAGAATCTTCAGTGCAAACTTCGTTTATTTGAGTAGAAATAAATTTCCACTATGTATTGGTTGGAAGGAACACGACATCCGTGAATCATTTTCAACAATAAACATTTTACGAGCGGGAGAGATTGGCAAAAATCGAAAAAATTAATATGCAGCGGCTCCGCTTATTAGGCATCCAATAGTAGCCAAACTTAATAAGATTATTCACGGAAGCTTCGAGACATCCTGGACGCGTTTTCTGTATTCCCCAAGGGTCTTGGGGAAATGATCACACTGCAGCCCCCATAAAGTTCTATGGTTGATTTGACATAACTGCATTGTACCTAATGTTAGTTTCTTAATTCGTTTGGATTCAAGTGCTTTTAGCAAGTATCATTTCGTTGCAATCAAGACCTTATTCTTCTCTTTTCAGTCCTTTGCTGTTATGTCATCGTTGTGAGCATTGGAGGACAGTTGGTGGAATTTTCAAGAACTTCCGGGAGACAGAAGACCGTTATAAAACTTGTATGATAATGAAGATGCAATTTGCCTTTTTGCGTCTTTGCGTAGCTCCAGTAAACATCAAACAGCTTCATAAGTGGAGATTAATTACTTTCCTGTACGCTTATTTAAATTGAGAAGGCCCCTTACGCTTTAGTATTGTCCGTTGGTAGTTGGTAGAGCTTTGAAAGTTACTTATTTCTTCTCTCACTAAACGAGTGACATTTTGATATGCGAAGGTGACTTGCTTTTTCGTTCAGTTGGGCGACTCTTTAACGCTCAAATTGGTCAATGGCTAGCCACCTCCCCTTTAGCTTGGTGGTGAATCTCCCCTGTATAGCCTTTGAAATCGCCCATTGAATTCCTTTGTCAAAAGTGAGAAGTCTTTGTTTCACCTACTGACGCATTAAACATTTTTCTACCAGCTCCGTTGCAAGCTCGATTTGACATTCCTGTTTTTTTATGATTAACAAAGATGTGAATAACTTGTTGTATTTTTTGTGGATTTTTTCTGCTTCTGGCCATAATCGCCATTTTCTGCTAGCCGGCTTAGAAATTCCTCTGTTTACACAAAGAGGTCCTTTTGTCTTAGATTCAATAACTAAAAGTTACAGTTTTGGCAAAAGTATACGTTTGATATTTTTTTACAAAACACCACTGGATGCGAAAGATTACGGCCTTTCTTCTGGTGTTTTCAGAATGGAAATTTGCTTATGCTAGCCAAAGTTATTTGAGCTTTTCTGGATTTTCGGCAAAGGGGGATTCAGGTTTGCACAATGAATTTCAGAAAAACAATAGGCTTGTGATTCCCAGACTTTCTAAAGATCTTAGTTTTTCATCACTTACTACTAAACTATAATAGTTATGATATCGAGACCTTGTGCACTGGATGCGCCGTTTGATGCTCGATTTTTTGAGTCATTTCCCGTATTTTTAAACTGCGTTTTGACCGAGTTATTGAAGATTTTGTCTCGAAAATCGCCAAAAAACGGTTTTTTGAAAGTTTAAAAATCGAATATAGATGATAAAAATACGGCAATACCATCTAAAAATGCGTGATTTTTGCGCCGATTTTTTGATATACAGCTTGATTTTTTAGAGCCATTAGTTGCCGAATAAACTCGATTTTTCCGAAAAGTTCACTTTTCAGATTTTCTCAAATTTGCATCACAGCGACCAAAGTCGGTCGAAGCTGTCGCTGCGGTGGCGGGCAACAGTATCTGCTTAAAAACAGTGTTTTCTTGAGTTTATAAGCTGGGGGCAAGCTCGTTTTATGTCAATCAAGCCTTTTACAATCACCTTGAATGCGTCTAGATCGAATATAGTAGTTTTTGAAAGCTTTGGACAAGTTTCCAGTCAGAGTGTAGCCGCCCGCCGCCAGATTGCATCCAGGTTAACGAATCAACGTAAATCAGCCAAATTTGGCATCAATATAGTATCAAAGACTATCTACACGTGTATTCAAGTTCTAATAGATTGTATTTTTCAATTTATTTAGCAAAGGAAAGAAGGATTTAACCTAAAAGAGGCTTTAGACGTTTTGGACAGTTTGGGGGTTCCCCTAAGCGACTTCGTCTGCTCACATGAGTCTTTTACACGAGAGCTGCATTAAATTATTCCTACACCTCTTCACAACGAGTTTTATAATAACTATTCAACGTAAACACATGCATAAATTGCCTTTTAATACTTATTATGGCTGATTTACGTTGATTCGTTAACCTGGATGCAATCTGGCGGCGGGCGGCTACACTCTGACTGGAAACTTGTCCAAAGCTTTCAAAAACTACTATATTCGATCTAGACGCATTCAAGGTGATTGTAAAAGGCTTGATTGACATAAAACGAGCTTGCCCCCAGCTTATAAACTCAAGAAAACACTGTTTTTAAGCAGATACTGTTGCCCGCCACCGCAGCGACAGCTTCGACCGACTTTGGTCGCTGTGATGCAAATTTGAGAAAATCTGAAAAGTGAACTTTTCGGAAAAATCGAGTTTATTCGGCAACTAATGGCTCTAAAAAATCAAGCTGTATATCAAAAAATCGGCGCAAAAATCACGCATTTTTAGATGGTATTGCCGTATTTTTATCATCTATATTCGATTTTTAAACTTCAAAAAACCGTTTTTTGGCGATTTTCGAGACAAAATCTTCAATAACTCGGTCAAAACGCAGTTTAAAAATACGGGAAATGACTCAAAAAATCGAGCATCAAACGGCGCATCCAGTGCACAAGGTCTCGATATCATAACTATTATAGTTTAGTAGTAAGTGACGAAAAACTAAGATCTTTAGAAAGTCTGGGAATCACAAGCCTATTGTTTTTCTGAAATTCATTGTGCAAACCTGAATCCCCCTTTGCCGAACATCCAGAAAAGCTCAAATAACTTTGGCTAGCATAAGCAAATTTCCATTCTGAAAACACCAGAAGAATGGCCGTAATCTTTCGCATCCACTGGTGTTTTGTAAAAAAATATCAAACGTATACTTTTGCCAAAACTGTAACTTTTAGTTATTGAATCTAAGACAAAAGGACCTCTTTGTGTAAACAGAGGAATTTCTGAGCCGGCTAGCAGAAAATGGCGATTATTGTGGCCAGATGAAACAGAAAAAATCCACAAAAAATACAACAAGCTATTTACATCTTTGTTAATCATAAAAAACAGGAATGTCAAATCGAGCTTGCAACGGAGCTGGTAGAAAAATGTTTAATGCGTCAGTAGGTGAAACAAAGACTTCTCACTTTTGACAAAGGAATTCAATAGGCGATTTCAAAGGCTATACAGGGGAGATTCACCACCAAGCTAAAGGGGAGGTGGCTAGCCATTGACCAATTTGAGCGTTAAAGAGTCGCCCAACTGAACGAAAAAGCAAGTCACCTTCGCATATCAAAATGTCACTCGTTCAGTGAGAGAAGAAATAAGTAACTTTCAAAGCTCTACCAACTACCAACGGACAATACTAAAGCGTAAGGGGCCTTCTCAATTTAAATAAGCGTACAGGAAAGTAATTAATCTCCACTTATGAAGCTGTTTGATGTTTACTGGAGCTACGCAAGACGCAAAAAGGCAAATTGCATCTTCATTATCATACAAGTTTTATAACGGTCTTCTGTCTCCCGGAAGTTCTTGAAAATTCCACCAACTGTCCTCCAATGCTCACAACGATGACATAACAGCAAAGGACTGAAAAGAGAAGAATAAGGTCTTGATTGCAACGAAATGATACTTGCTAAAAGCACTTGAATCCAAACGAATTAAGAAACTAACATTAGGTACAATGCAGTTATGTCAAATCAACCATAGAACTTTATGGGGGCTGCAGTGTGATCATTTCCCCCAAGACCCTTGGGGAATACAGAAAACGCGTCCAGGATGTCTCGAAGCTTCCGTGAATAATCTTATTAAGTTTGGCTACTCTTGGATGCCTAATAAGCGGAGCCGCTGCATATTAATTTTTTCGATTTTTGCCAATCTCTCCCGCTCGTAAAATGTTTATTGTTGAAAATGATTCACGGATGTCGTGTTCCTTCCAACCAATACATAGTGGAAATTTATTTCTACTCAAATAAACGAAGTTTGCACTGAAGATTCTGAGGGAAGACTAACTGAGCCAATACCCAAGCTTATGAGATATTCTTCAGATTTCCAACACGCCCACTCCCCCCCCCCACCTATTGCGCCCCCTTTATTAGGCACCTAAGGTGGGTGGGCTTTAATGACAAACAAGGTACAATGCAGTAAAAGAACGCATTTTGAGAAACAATAACCAGGCAGATGAAGTTCGTCTTCAAACTCAAAGAATGGTAAATCATTCTATGAGCATCAATTGTCGTTTAAAACAAACCACTTGTCTACAAACTGTTCGGAAGATTATTGGCAGCTAAAGCTTTTCTTTTTAGTGAGGGAGGGAGTCGAAGACCACTTTTGCTGGCCGTAACGTATTTTTGATCAAGTTGTAATTACCAGGCATAACTAAAGCATGTTTCATCACATAGCAAAAGACATAAACATTTAAAGCTGAGCACCAGAACTACAACTGCAAGTTGTATGCAGTAGGGTATGGAGCACTGCAGGTTACGTTTAAATGAAGTGTCTTCTAGTGCTTCCTGCTCTTCAAATGATCACTTCTACGTGCAATGTTCAATATGCTCACTGCCGACTTAAGAAAATTTGCAGGCCATGGCAGGGCACTGCGCATCAGATTTCTTTAAAGTAACAAATAGCGAGCGATTTGAAATAAATTTGACGTCACAAAGCAAGTTCAGAGAAGTGAAGTACGCCGGTATGAAATTGCGCATTTTGATTGGTCGACTATTGATTGATGAAACCTAAGAAGCTCGATGCATATTTGACGTCACAAAGAGCCGTGTGAGCTATAAATGGGAGCCGATTGCAAGCAAGATTACCTTTTGAAAAGAATCGTAACCTAGACGGTCTTTTCAAGCAATCTAACTAAAGCGAACATCAAATCTACGTGAATCTTAGTGAATCTAAGAGAAGCTAGTTTACCGAGTGTCTTTTCAGTGTATATCTTGTAAATACACTGAATTGGGAACAATGTCTTCAACACCTGAAGAGAAAGTGGCGCATGGTGACTCCATGTTGATTGGGAAGCTGACGAAAGAGCTGGAAACGAAGAAGAAAGAAGCCAGCAAACTTAAAGAGCTGAATGGCATCTTGATCAAGTAAGTAACAATATTCCGCTTGCATAAAACATAAGTTTTGTAATGATCAACTTGAAAATATCGGACAACTCAAGTAGTGTCTTCAAGTAACAAGCAAAGTGCAGCTTCTTTTTTTAGACAATTATACTAAACATCAAAATAATGGTATAGTTTAAATAAATGGAAATTGAAATGTTTCCCTTACACTTTCCAGGAAATCGAAGGAGAAAGAGCAAAAACTGATGCAAGAAAAGGACCAATGCTTGACTAAGGTAAAAATACTTCTTTCGATTGCCAATAAATTATTTGTCTCTGCAGCTCACAAAAGTTCTTTTTATTTTTGTGCCACCTACAGTTTTTTCAGCAAATTTTATAAAGCACTTTTCACCTAAAAATTGCATGCCTAATAATCAAACGAAGCCCCAACAGAATTATTCCATTGAAACTATTTAATCTTTGCAGATTGGTGATCTGACATTGCAGTTGGGAGACTTTGAGCAAGTCCTGAGTTACCAGAACGAATTGGCCGATGAGTTGGTGCAACGTGAGCCCGACAAAACAAAAAAGTTGAAACGCCAGAAGAAAGAATTGGTTGTCAAGTGTAAAGAAACAGAGAAGCAGCTCAATGAAGTGAAAGTGAAATTTGAGGAGACCAAAGCTGCATTTGACGACAAACAGGCTGAAAACAATCAAATCAAACAAGCTATGCTGGCAATGAAAAGCGAGAACATCAAAGCTAACGAGGAAATAGAACAACTTAAAGCTCAGATTGATCAGAAAAACAAGGAGCTCTCGTTGAAAGATGCTGAAATTGTACAACTTCAGGATCAAACGCAGAATGACCAGAGAAGCATTGCTCAACAAGCAAAGGGAATCTCAGAGTTAGAAGCAGCGATCCTGCAGATGGATGTTGATGCGGCTAAAAAAGATTTGAGAATATTGGAACTTGAGCAAAAGATAAAAGATGCCAATACCCAAATGGTAGACCAACTGGCCAAATTGTCGGTAGAAAGGGCCCTAGAGGAAGCAGGCGCAAAGTTTCAGATCAGCAATCTAGAAAATGAAAATGCCTCGTTGAAGAGAGAAGTCGAATGCATGAAACATGAAATAAAGAACTTGCAGCTTTTATATACCGAGTTGCGATGCAATGCAGAAAAGAGCGCAGCCGTTGCTGAATCAAAGATTGGAGAAATTGCAGCAGAACTACAAGCAACCGTGAAAAGAGCAAGAGATTCGGAGAGTAAGGCAAACGAGGCTGAGCAAGTCATTGAAAAAGTGAATGCAGCATTCGCCGAGGCTCAAGAACACATTGCAGCAAATGAAAAAGAAAGGGAGACAGTTCTTGAAAGGCTACAGAAAAGGACCAGTGGCAGCTTCAAATCAACAATCAAATGAAACAGGACATTGATACGCGGAATGAGGTTATAGAAAGTCTTGGTAAAAAGGTTAATGATTTTGTTAAACTTCTGATTGGTGAACCAGGAACCAGCGAGGGTATCGTCCAAAAGATGGATCATATCAAGGAAAAGATGAACAGCATTCAAGACAAAGTTTTCCAAATTGAAGCAAAAAAGCAACTGAAGAAGAGCTTTAGAAGAAGAGTGCTTCAGAGACTTCGTAGAGTGAAGTAACGCAACTGACAAAACCCAATGGTCTTAAATCGAAAATTCATTAGATTAATTAGATACTTTGTAGTGACTGTAAGTTGTTAAAATATCTTCATGAGATTGGAAAAATGATATACAGTGTATATCTATTAGTTTTCTGTGTTCCAGTTGGTGTGAAAAAAGTATTGGGATTAGAAGAGATATTCGAAAAAATGATTGAAAAAATTGTGAGTTGGCGATCAAGTACTCACAAAAATAGAGCTTCAACGCAATGCATAATTAATTGGGTTCATGCAAGTCTTCAGTAACTTCCACAGTTTCATTCAAATGGCACTTATTCACTCTCTCATAAGACTTTTGGAGAAGAGAAAGGCAATCTAAGCTTTCAAGAGTCAACATTTTGGAGCTTGGCATTGGTTAGTGTAAGCACCTTCTCAATGAGCATCTTGAAGGTCAGATAATTATCGGCACTTCTTTGATTCAAAATTGTTTGAGACGGGGCATACTGTTCTCGTGCTATTATTTTGAAGGAGTTTGGAAACGATTTTGACGTCATAGTGTGCTAGAAGGTTTGACTGTAAGCAACCTTGCATTCTGATTGCTATAATAGTGACGGTGACGTAATGTGTCGTCCACTCTCATCAATTTTCAAATGGAGTGACATAAAGAAAAAAATACTGAAGATAAAAGAACATTCTATAGCATTGAGATAAAGATACTTGATTCAATTGCCAATAATTACTTTCCCTCTCCACGGATTTTAAATGTTCCTTTCCATTTTGTGTCGCCATCTTTTTATCTACAGACAGAGCTTCAGTGTTTTAGTGTGGACATTTTCAACTGCTTATCGCTTAAAAAGTTACACTTGAAATTTCAAACACAATACAAACAAGAATTATTTTATTCCAGCTATTAGACCTTTGCAAATTAGCGATCTGAAACTGTTAGAAGGACTACGCTGACTAGTTGATGCTACGTGAGCCAGAGAAGATAGAAAAATTAAAAAGATCCAGGACCAAAAGCAGAATGAATTGAAAAGCATTGCTCAACAGTAAAAAGTAGTCTCAGATTTATAAGCAACGATCCAAAAGATGGATGTTGATGCAGCTAAATGCGATTTTGGAATATAGGGACTAGAGCAAGAAATAAAAGATGCTAACATCAAAGCGGGTAATCAGTTTGTTTCGATCTTTGTGGACGAAACTTCCAGAGAAGTCAGCAGCATTGCCTGCATTCCATGAAAAGGTCAATGTTTCACTTGAGACAAAAACATAGCGTATTTCTAGGCAATCTCCAACCAGGCATTCGTTGCATTCATAGTTACCGAGAAGAGTGCAACTTCGTGCGTAAGTGAAACGGTAAACAAAATCAAGGTAGATAGAGATTTATTAAGGAATGCAGAAATAATAATCACCATTGCTTGCATCTTCCCAGCCGCTGACAGTCCAACGTTATAAGGCCCACAATCCTAGTCGTTCTTACAACTTGCAAGCATCTTCTGGTGCTGGAAACATTTCCCATCATAAGCCCCATTCGACTCTTGTAGACAGAAATCATCTTCTATACATCGCTTGTAGACTGATCAGCGACGAAAGACCGGAACTTGATCCGGTTCAAGACATAACTCTAAAGTCGTTCATTCAATGGCGTGATGTTTCTTGGATTCTCCCAATTTCACGAACATGTCACACTTGTGACGTCATTTCTCTCTACGCATCTGAACGCAAAGTTGTCTCAGGTCCCTAGGGTATATCAATCGATAAGCATACAGTTAAGCCGTCTAAGAGAGTCCCACAACAAGTTTAAGATGTACGATTAAACTTTCACCACCCATGGTTTTCACAAGTGGTCAATGTCTAATTTTCCTGAAATACCCCCTTCCTATGAAACCTGCAGTTATGATTTGGGTTAAGTACGCTCCAATTTATAAAACACCGCTTTATAAGAATCTCACTGGTAAAAGGCCGAAAAATTTAAGAAACTTCTACTGGTTAATAAAAAGTCATTAGGAAACTTTCAATTTCTTATTCTTGTTTGGAATGCGGAAGATAACCACTGTGTATGATTTTTCGCTGCACATGATTGTGCTAACCCATTAACCTTGCATGATTTGGTACCATACATGATCAGACACCGGCATAACATCCTTCATTATTTGGCTGCCATTGCCAACTCAAAGACTGTGAATCCAATTAAGAAACTTTTAGAAAATTTTGCCCTAAATTTAAGAAACTTTGAGGCAAATGATCTTCTTCCATTAAGTTTGATATAGTATGTACTTTTAGTTAAACCTCCTATTGTCTTTGGAAACGTTAAATCTTTATTACAGCGTGTACTGAATCAAACTCCTTCCAAAAACATTTCTATCTACGTCCGTACTTCAGTTGCCTTTGGAGATTGGATTTTCGAAGAATAATAATTGTTTTCAAAACAAATTCAATAATACTGACGCAAATTTATAAACCTGTCATTTGATTTTTACATTTCCCAAATATTGATACTAATATTGATCAAAATACAATTATTTTGATACTTGATGCAAGTAAAAATTACATTTCCTCTCAATTAACTCACAAGAAAATTGAAGCCCAAGAAAATTGTCTCAAAATGACTAAACAGTAAAGAGTTAGGGCGATTCCTTCGTGAACAAAACATTTGATTAACTGATTGAAACATGGGAACTGTTTTGTTTGCATTTCAGAAGAGCCCTGGAGACTTCTCTAAGCTTCTATAGACGTCGATTCTAATTTGATAGAAGACGCTTGAATTGTAGAAGGGAAAATATTCCAAAGATAAGATAGTCCAAATGGCGGAGTGCATTACAACACCCCCACCCCCGAATGAGTATTGACGCTAAGCCAAAATGAAAACCCCAGCAAATTAATGCTCTTTGCAGCTCTAGGACGGGAAATGAAGTAACTCAAGTTAACAGAATATATATTTCTGTGCATACCTTGTTCAGATTTGCTTTTATCCTTCGTGCTTTGACCTATCTAAGGGATGTCTCCTAGTACTGTGCACAAGCTTTTAATCTGCATTGCTAACCAAGTGTAAACTCGAATCTGACCGTATCAGGGAAGGCCCCTGACAAATCATAATCGAAAACTTCCAAGACTATATAACCAAGGGCTTTTTGCAGTTAAACACGATATTTATCAACAAGATTTTTATTACAAGATGGTCGGCATGTTTCCATCTTGCTATCCATGAACAAAAAAGGATTCTTACGTGGCCTAACCATAAATACATAAACCCTGATATAGTTAAAACAAAGACTTACCCATCAGTAGCAAATTCCTTTATAAAACGAGCTCCCCTTTCGATGAAGTAACACGTGCGCCATCTTGGTGACCGCGCTGTTTTGAACTTGAGGAGAAGTGCTTCGTGTAAAACGAACTTTATGGTAGGTCATTGCGCATGCCTTAACTTCACAAAAACCTCTGAAAAAATGTATATTAAAGCAAAGCTAAAAGCTTTGGCGACCTTTTTTGATTTTAGGAAAAGGTCGCAATTTCTGCCGTCTTCCGCTAGCAATAAAAAAACTGCGGTTCTGGGCTGGAACGGGCCTAAAAATGTCTGGAGGTTCAAACGAAATGAATACTGAAACCTGTACACTAAAGGAATTGTCTCAGATTTTTTAACAGTTGCGAAACATATTGGGAAAGCAGCACAACAAGAAAAACAACTGCATTCTACAAAATCATCTTCTTTAAAAATGTAAAAGAATCGATCTCATAAAAATACTAAATAAAAAAGTCATACAAGAATATCAAATTGTTTAGATAACTCAAATGGTTTTTAATCAACATATATCAATGTAACAAAAGGATTATCCTTTGTTAAATACATATTCTGATTCATCCTCAACTAGCAAAATATATCACTGAATATTTGAGTTTTAGTTGGCGTATTAAAGGCAAAAGTTTTAAGGGTCACTGTGTCACAGCTCTGGGAGACTTTAAGGACCATATAGTGGGATCTTTAAATCGAGAAAATGATTTATCATCAGATAAAATTATGAAAATGCGATTTTATCTTTTGTAGGCTTTAAGCTAACAGCCCAGGACACAACTGAAATAATTTTGAATGGCTCTGATGAATCCAAACTCTGCTTAGATCAAAAGTGGACGAGTTATCTGGTGGATGGCATTGAAGCTAGGACTTACAACTCAAGCCTACAGCCCAGGACACATTTGAAATATTTTTGAATGGCTTTGATGAATCCAAACTCTGCTTAGATCAAAAGTGGACGATTTATCTGGTAGATGGCATTGAAGCTAGGACTTACAACTCAAGGCAGTTCACCCCAGCTCATCCAGTGGTTTGTCAATTGGCCAATTTGTCTGCAAATGAGCGACGTACGAAACTACGATTATGATTCAATATCTCTACCCTACTACCCACCCTAAAGCTCTGTTCTGAATGGGACCCCAGATCCATCCTCGAAAGAGTTTAAACTGCCTGAGGACAGGTCTCCAAGGGGCGTCGACTTTGCTTCCACCCTTTCGAAGATTTCTTATAATTTCCTGGTACTTCCTTCTCTTATCTTCGACTTTGTCCCCGTCCAGTGTAAACCTGAGTGGCAAAGCACATCTTCTTCCGGATTTGATTCCAAGAACACCATGAATGTTGTCTATGCCTCCCTTGAAAGCGACCATGCGACCACACTTCTGCTTGACTGTTGATGACAAGATTGACACAATAATGTATACTAGATTAACACAATCATATATACTAGATTGACACAATAAGGAAAACTTGATTTACAGGACACGTTGCGGAAAAATGGAAACCAACCTGTTGTGTCCCATTTGGATGAGCAAAGATGAATTCTCCTCTTTCAAATCCACCGTTCAGATAAAGGACTCCACTATTAAGAGAAAAACAAACATAAAACGTGAGGAAAATACCATTAATCAAGGCATGTCACGCCTAGTTCGTCTGCATTGCGGTCGTGAACATGTGGGCACGCGAAGGGTAAAATGTGATTAGAAGAAGGAGAAGAAATAGGCCATGTCGCGGATCTCTGCAAGTCTGCCTTAAGAATAGGCCATTCTTTGCGACATGCTTAGGAGCCTCGCATATAACTAAGCCCCTAGCCAAGATAACAGGAGTGCGCATGCCCCAACAGGTATTCATCAGTAAATTGAAGTATGAACTGCGGATCATAGCTAGGTACTTGTGCGTGTAATTTGTACGTTGGATGCATCTATCGGGAATTTGAAGGCCTGAGCATTTATTTGTAGGGGTTGGGGTGAGGGGGTGGGCTTTGAAACAACCGTAAAAGTAATGGGCTTTCCAAACGATCTTGTAAACAGAGTTTGCTTACGAAGGACAGCTAGGCGTTTGGAAGGAAGCTTTGAAACAACCGAGAAAGTAGCTTAACGTAAAGATTACAAGCGTCGTATGGTTTTGGAACTTTCAAAACTCTGAATATCGATGTAGCAGTTGGCATGCAATTTCTTGACGTTTCTGCAGTTTACATATGTTAACTTCAATAAAACTTCGTCATTCTATATAGAATAAATTTTAGTACAGTGAACTTGCCATTCTGATAAAAGTTTGTGTCTCTATCTTGAATTGGTGTCTTTGTCCATCTCTTGGCTTTTTTCTTGCATAGAAGGCAGTGGTTCTTCTAATATCGTCTTGTTTCCTCTGGAAATTTAGAAAAAAAATTGATTGTTGGAATTAACACACCATTCATGCCAAAATCTTGGCACAAAACAAAGATTTTGGGAAGTATTCTCCTTATTAGCTTCGTCATTTCCTTTGAAACGAAATTGTTGGAAATTTTGTATAGAATGTGCATCAAAACTTTGTTGCAGTTATTTATAAGTAACAGCAAAAATTTTGACTCCGCAAACAATAACGTGCAATAGATCTACACGCCTACGCGTTTCGTGTGCTTCTGGAGATGGCAAAATTCTCGGAATGCGGAGACCTGAATGCTCACTTTCTTTATTAACATATACAAGCAATAGAAGAATACTCATGGAAGATTGAAACGAAATGTGCATGAAAGGCAAAACTAAAATGTACTCGAAAGACTACAAATGAAGTTACCTTTCCTCGGTTCCAAAATGTTCTTTACCAGCGTCATTTCCAGGTTCACTTCCGACGCCCCCAGGAATTTGACCTATGAAATAGAGAAAGTCCCTGAGGAAGTTCACCCTTCATGGAACTATTCCTCTAAAATGAACTTTGTGAAAAAATTCAGGCACTGTGAGCTTAAAAGAATAGTTGCATTTAATGAGCGCGGAACAGGTACAAGCAACTGGAGTGGGGTTTCTAACTTTTCTGTTATCCAAGACCCAACTTTTCGAGTCCACCCGTCCACGCGACATCTGCTTCCCGTGAATGGAACATAAATGGAAGGTCAAATTGGCTTGGCACGTTTCTAGTGCATTCTGGGATGGATCACGTTACCAGTGTTTCCAAGAGAAGCACAGCTTTGTCGTGTATAAACAATTTCCTTCTCTGCAATATTTGCAGTCAATAGAGAGAAGGCGTCACCTTTTATCAAAAGAGTAGGGGCGTTGCCAAAGCAGTCTCTGACAAGAAAGACTTAAGAATAAAGCACTCCGTTTCGCTATTCTAAAAAAAATGAAGAACTTTTGTTACTGTAAAGCATACAGCGTTTTATATTGGAAAATGTGTCTTGTTGGACTAAAGAAAGAACTGACATATTTCTGAGGCATAAAAAATTTTCTCGGTAAACTGGAGATTGCCAAAAGGCGTGGTCAGAGAGACTCATCCTATTTTTGAAGAGGGAAATTATTTTAAGAGCATCTATCTACACTCTAGAATCCAGTGAATAAAAATTTGCCGTCTCCCTTACGTCATCATCGCACCATCCTCACAAATTTTTTATCAGCGAATATATTTGTAGAAAAGTGGTATGAATTTAGCTTTAAAGTTAAATTAAGTGAGCCACAGACAGAGACAAGAGATGGCAAGGTGGTCAGTAGCAACCCACCTCGACTCATTCCTAAACTTTCAAAGCCGAAGTCCATAAATTTTTGTTTCCTTTCTATAGCTTCTTTTTAACTACCCTTGCCAAGGCTCGGTTACAGCAGAGCATGTAGTATTCTCATCTTACGTGTCCATCAAGCGATCGCCCGATAATGCCCATTTTAAATCAATCAATTGTGAACAAAGAGGCTGAATTTTTGCGACCGATGTATAAATGCGAATCACTCATTCAATTGCCAAATGTTGAAAATGCAACTATAATAATTGTTGTTTGCTGGAATGCTTGATTTTGAGGAAAGGAAGCATCGTATTTGATGGCAGCAAGACTTTTATCGGCAAACATGATCAAATTTTAACAAACTTTCATTTAAATCGCTATGCTACCCTTAAAGCTATTTCAAGGAAAACGAAAAGGAATGCTATCAGAAGCGCCTCACTATGATCCGTGCCCTCCTTTCGAATTCGTGTGGATGGGTTTTCGACCCAACAACAAAATACTAGGAACAGAACAAAGCTTTATCCATATATAGCAATGAAGCGAAAGGATCTACAAGTGGATCGAAAAATGTGAGGTTCAAAATTTTGCAATAAAAACTTTCCAATCCAAAGAGCTCACTCGATTCATCAAATTACAAAGAGAAAGTCAAATATATAAGGTGGAATGGGTTCGGGAGTTTTTATAATTAAAAGTCAAGTCAATTCTTTAGCGACTACAAGCGCCCAGTGCGCCTAGTTTTAGCGACTAAATGATTGAAAATGAAAATGAAAGTGCTGCTTTTGGCCTCAAATGGAGAGCAGATTGCTATTAAATGTTATAGGATGCAGAAAGTTTTATGAAAGGGTTGCAAATCAATTCTTCCTCTGGTAGTTTTACATAAGAAACGATTTACATAGCCAGAAGGGTTGAAGGAGAAATGAATAATTTCGATCATAAGAGTCGGCAAATGCAAATTTTACAGGATCCTTTGCACACTACGTCAAGCATGGGAAACCAAGTTTTCTCCGAAAATATTTTCTACAGATGTTGGCAAAATTTCCATGGTAACTTTGAACTTGTTTGTCATAAGATCTCTCCTGTCAATAAACCTACGAGTTGTTGGTTCAATCTTCAAAATGTTTCAAATATATACTTTCCACCTACCAGAATTTCTTATAAACCGCTTATACTAACAGACTAACAAATCTAGAAAATATGAAATGTCATTCCAAAAAACAGAAACTATTAACTTACCATATGAGGAACAGTGGTCAGGACGTTCAACGAAAGAAACGTTAAAAAGGAGCTCTTGTTGCCAGAACGTCCAAAAAGTGAAGTTCTGTTTAACACCAGTAAACCTAGAAAACAAGAATACAAATTAGAAGACTCTTATTTAAAAATCTAAAGCAAGGCAAAAGCTCCTTTCTACCAAACTATTTCTACATATTTCCTCTAATCACCCTTCCTTTTTTCTTTTTCCTGCCTTCCATTAATCAAAGAAAATGAATCTTGCATTCAGAGCTTTAAAATGCACAAATGAAAAGTCTGAAACTATTTGGCCATCATGAAAATCTTCTTTGTTCATCTTATAAAATGGAGCTATTATAGAATACAAAATTTTGAAAAACATGCAACGTATTAAGCCATTAGGAGTCGGTACATCGATTAAATACTTGACTAAACTTTTGAGAACTTTGATGCTAAAAACTTCCTCAAAAGACAGAACTTTTGAAGTTTTCATAAAACATTTGCTGCTTTACAGTAGACATTGATCATCATCATCATTGTCTTGAACGCCATTAGATTCTAAATAGCAACAAACCATCCATCTCAAGAGTGCCAGTTTTCTCTCAGTAAGCCAAAAAATTTTCTTCGATTAAAAAACTTCTACTCAAGTTGGAGGTTTGCCAAAGTTAGAGGTTTGGGTCACATATGGCAGGTCATATGGAAGTCGGACTCTTCAAAAATTTTTAGCAGCCAGGCAAAGTTTTTAGACAGTTAAACAATATTATCTATGAACTTTGTTCCAAGGAATTTTGGTTCTGGAAACATTCACAGATTCACAGGCCTGTATCGAAAGCACAACAAATAACTCTAAAATTGTTGACCTTTAGCAAATGCTTTTCTCCTTGAAGGTCATGAAAGGGTAATTAAGTGACAGTTGCAAAAAACATCTTAGACTTTTATCATGGTGAGACAAAGCTAGCTATAAACATTCTCAACACCTTTATGCAGACATTGGATCAAATTGTTGTAAAGAGCAAAAAAGGAAAGATTACCTTCTCCTACAGTTTCTGTGCCAGCTACACCAGACTCATTATTCATGGTGGCTTCACAGAATCTTCTTAAAAGAAAAGTGAAAAATTAATTGGCATCAAAGTGGTTCATTTTTTTTTTGTTTCCATATCGCTAAACAAAAACCTTGAAAGCCAGGAAACACCTTTTTTACTTTAATTATAAACACGAGACTTCGGAGAGGGTCGAAATAGATATTCGCCACTGATGGAAATAAATGAACGAAACCTAGAAAAACATCTTAAGCATCTGGAAATCACTCTTTTCTCCAAAATTTTGGTCTAAATTTTGGAAAAACCATCCGCAGGTAGGTTATTCGTCATTTTAGATCAATACACGAGTTTGGTTTGGCATGGGGTAGCCGCTTTATCTTGAAATGAGGTCTGTCGGGCAAAACGTCGTAGGCCGTGCACAAAAATTTCAACATTTTCTACAATCTTTGCGAGTTTGGTCCATCTAATTGAAAATCAATTCGATAGATCGACAGAGAATCGTTAAAAGTTTGTTTCAGTAAAAATTTTTGTCGTTATCTGGTCTGGTTCTTTTAAACGAATTAATCAAAGTCTGAATGTCTATCGCGAATGTCTGAATGTCCGATTTGAATGTCGTTCGCCAGATAGCGCAACCTACCAAATCCTTATAAACTTTGATTCAAATTTGGATGGTCTCATCATCTTGGGAACTTTGGAATTTAACCCAGAAAAAGAAAACAAGTTAAAGTTAGTATCTAAAAATTCTAAAAAGAAAAACAATAAACATGACTAGACAATGCATTAGATAGTTAGTTAAATACAGTTGGCATTTGTAATGTCTATTTGAGACAAAAGCATATGAAACATCCTTCTATCATAAATGTATGATGTATTTGCCTTCGCTTTCGATAAAAAAGAGGCACTTTGGAGCAGGGATAGTATCTCAAACTAGTAACAAAATTATTACACTTTTTAAAGTAATGTCATTTACAGTAGTAATGTTAGACTTATTCAAATTGAAGACCTACCTTTCCAATTGGGCCTAAATGCACAAAAGTGAAAGAGCACCTTCGGGTTCTGAGTTTGATAGGAAAAGACAGAACACTGGATAAGCCAAAGTATTTGAGTACTCCTGCTAATAATGCCTGACCTTTGCGACAACAAACAATAAAAGGCGGGTGTCCTGGGATTTCAGAATCACATATTTGGGACTCCTCAAGGTACTTCTGGGGGACCTATGCCTTGATGCAAATTCTGGTAACCACGCAAAAAAACTGTTACACCGTCCAACCTTTTTTTGGGCCAAAACCAGCCTACCGCTTTCTTGCTAAAAACTGATGAAAAACGAGTCTAACAGCAAAATCAATCAGTGCAATGCCTTCGTAGGATCCTATTCTATGTCATTGAAGTGAGGACGGGCCAAAAAATTTTCCATCAAAAGTGGTCATTTTTACAGGGTTATAACCTTGGTGTTTTGGGCGAAAACCGGCCTACCACTTCTTTTGGATTTTGTTTTGAAAAGCGGCCTACCTTCTCTCGAAAATTTTGCAAAAATGAGTCTAAAAGCGAAACCAATCTGTGCAATGGCTTTGTCCTCGATACACATCTAACGACTATCAATTACATCAAACTACAAACTTCAAAATTTGCAGCACTTCCCAAAAGAAGGGCTATGTAGCAAAACTCGATATCCCCCGGTAGGCACGCACTAAGTAACAGCCGACTCTTTGTTCTGTTCTTGCCTTACGTTTCAAAAAATCAATCTGGGCGTGAAAAAAATGAATGGAATGTTTCTACTCTGACTTCAAATGACCAACCTGAATTCTGGGATAGGCTGCTGACCCTGTTCAGGCTTGGGTATGAAATATAACGCAATGAGTCGGCAACCTATTGAGTCAGCAACAAAAGCTCACGTATGTTCCTTAATACTGCACCTTAGTACTCGCTTCCTAAAGTCTAACAGAATTCAAATTGAAAACAGTGAAGAGGAGAGGAAATATTACCTCCATCCGTTTTCGCTCCATAAATCTCATCAACGCTCTGGTACCTTTTATCAGACATTTGTTTGAGGATTGGGCCCAAAAATTAAGATGATTGGAAAAGACATCTTGTGAACAAAAATACCTTTTTAGCTAGCCTCTATTGAAGCCCTTTTGCGAGAATGTTGTTGGTGTAAGAGTGAAAATTTGTCAAACACTTGGTATCTTGCTCATGAACTGTATCTAGGTATTTTATCATTGTCTTTGCCTATTATGATCCGAAAAAATCTTCGTAGTTGCATTTTCAGTAAGATGTTGACGACAACATTCAAAGCCTTTTGCATGCCCTGCCTTTTCTAATTAGAAGGCCAAAATAAACTTATCCGTACAAGGTAAATGCATCCTTAGACACCACAAAAAATTTAGTTTAGAAATTGACCGACCGCATCAAATGGAAACAAGCTCTAAATTTTTCAAGCAAATTTCTAAATATTTCTGATCTTATTTAATTTTTTAATACCGTTACCAAACACCATATTTCGATTTTTGAGGCAGCTTAAAACTGACTTACTTTTAGAGGGACTGCAAAAATTGGCAAGGGCTTAATTGTTTCTCTATGCAACAGGATCTATTACTGTTTCTCTATTACTAATTCTACATCAAGGTTTCCAAAGACATGTTGTTTTCACTACTGAAACCTTTTCACTTGGCTGTGATTTTAAAAAAAATTCAATGCAGGCTACTAACAGTGCTATGAACTAATACAGCATCGCATTCAGGACAAGTGCTTCAAGTAATGCCACTCCTTGACTGGGTGATTACGGTGAAGCATAACCTCGTTCCAATGATCAAGCTCTTTACCCTTCGACACAAGCGGACCTCCAATGTCAATGCGTCCAATCAATTTGTCTTGTTTCAACGCTGGCGAAGTGCTGTGAAAAACTTCAATTGTGAAACATGTTCTCTCCAGAACGTCAGGATTAATTTTGAATTCAAAGCAGTAATCGAATTCTGGGCTTGAGTTCTCTTTGTGAACAGGCGTCCTTTTTGTCTTTGTGACTTTTCCCAAAACCGAATGACTCACTTTCACAAAAGGATCTACAAAGGGCAGCATTCGCTTCAAACACATTGAATAGTCAGTGCTGTCGGAATGAAATGCACATTAGTAGGGGAATGGGGTGTGTAGGGGGCTGCTCATTGTATCCCTTCTCATTCAGTACACCATTATGAAGGAAACATACTGCAGTTTGACAATTATTGACTCCCCCTCCCTCCCTTCCCTCCCTTCCTTCCTTCCCTCCCTCTCTCCCTCCCTTCCTTCCTTCCTTCCCTCCCTCCCTCCCTCCCTTCCCTCCCTTCCCTCCCTCCCTCCCTCCCTTACCTTCCTCCCCCGGTACTGACGGGCCTGGAGGTTTCCACATATTAAGATTCACATCACACCGCTGCAATACTTCAATCTTTGAAAAATATGAGCTAGAAAATCAAAAGACTAAAGTAATATAAATCAGTGTTAATTATATTTCGTTAAACTAGTGTTTTGTATCTATATTTGGAGCATTCAAACTTACTCAATACTTGAAATTCGTCGAGATGCAGTCCAGTTGCCTTGACAACAGTCACTGCCAAGCGATTAATTGGTTCAAGATACGTCATTGATATCAGAACCTCGCCGAAGTTTTCAGTCAGAGGCTAAAACAAAAGGGATTCACTGATATCAAAACGACATAGAAGAAATCGAATAGATGGCGAAGACATAATCATTTATTGTCCTTGAATCCTCTCTACCTTTCATCTTCCCATGTTCACGCCCTCTTTCTCTCTGTTATTCTGCCCTTTCTTCTTTTTTTCTTTTTCTCCTTCCTTCCTCTCTTCGCCCATCTATTCTTTCCTTCTTTCCTACCCCCCCTCTCTCTCTATAATTTCTTCCTTCCCTCCACGATCTCTTCATTCCTTCCTCCTTTCAACAACTTCCTATTTTCAATTTTCTTAGTCTTCTCAAAAGTAAATGACACCATCGATGTGCCCCTTTCAGTACTAGCATAGCTACTACAGATGTCAGAATGCGTTCAAATCCTCTTCCTGTCAACACGTCTAGTGAAGTTTGTAAAGCTCATCTGTTACTAGAACTCAAGAAACCATAGCAAAAGATACAATCAAACCAGTGCAGCCTTTTCCAGGTCCTTCCACTCCTCCAAGGCCATAGTGATATCCAGGTCCTCCAACGAGTACAGCGCATGCCCAATAACACTTTGCCGCGTAAATCTATCCACGTCATATACAGAAAATCGCAGCGTCCTTTCTCGCAAAATACTGTAAGACATGCAAAATGCAAACTCCTGATTGAATTTGGGGTTCAGGGTTTTTTTCTTCACCTTGGTCTGCAAGTACCTCTTTTCGTCCGGGAGCAAGTAGATCCGCACAAACGAGTCGCACGTGCTCGCCCCACTCATGGACAAGGAACTCCCGCGTTGCTGGCGCGCTGGCAGATTCTCGATCTTCGCAACCGTCACGAACAGATTCTCCGTCTCGCAGTTGTACTCCAGGCGAAACCAAATTCTCCCGATGTGGCCGAGAGGAAATGAACCGTGCTCGCTTTCAGTGTCCGACAAGTACAGATCCGGGCGTAGTAGACCAAACACGGTCGGAATGCCCTCGGGTGGTTTGTTAGAGGCTGCGGACTCGTTGGATACGGTTTCAAAACCGGCTTCGATTAATGGCATTTTCTGTTCTTGCGATGACGCAGTGTCCCATGACCGGTGCTTCAAGCTACTTGCGGGCACCGTGAACTCAACTTTGTTCACCTTTATGTCCGGTGGCTTAGCAACGACCTCTGGTGACTTCGCAACAGCCCGGCCTCTCTTCTGCTTCAGCTGCCTCCTCTTGGTGATCAACCACCAAATGGCCAGTGCCAGAAGGATCAAAAGAATCCCCAATGCAACACTTCCACCGATTAAAAAACTTTTGTCTGAAATGAAAGAAAAGCAATTGCATTCTTCAAGCAAAACAAACGCTGTTTTCACCTATCCGTTTTATCAGATTAAAATTTCGAATATAATGATTAAAAGATTTGAAATAAATGGTCTTTTTGGCTATAGTTAAAACAACATCTACAAAACGCACAATTCCCATAATGAAAAGACTAGCATAGAACAACTTAGAATCTCCCTTTCATAAAAGCAAAGTCATTTGCAGTGAATCTGGTCTTTTGAACTCATTCTCAAGAGTCCGCATGCCAGCCAGCCACATCTCAGTAGATAAGTGGCTACTGTGGCTCCTCTGTTGTGCTTAGCTGTAAATATTTTCTAGGGCGTAACATTTTCTTTTTGTCTCACGATAAAAACATTCTTTGAAACTCGAGATAATTTTAGAAGTCGTTATGCTGTGTCAAAGAAGTTGATAAAGATTTCTAATACGAAATAGAAAATAAATCCTTAAAGATTGCAAATTCCGGCATATGACCAAAGGCTGACCAAACAAAAGCACAAACGCTTACATTATCTGAGAACTCTGGGATAAAAAAGCACTTTCAGTTTGAAAAGACTATGGCTCCACCGCTCCTTGTTATTTGAAATTATTTAGAACAAAACATTTGGTCACCAATACAATCTTCACAAAGATTATGTACTCGATTCTCAATAGAAATTCGAATTAGCAGCAATGGTTAACTTGCTATTTGGGCTTACGTAATGGTAGCAAGATGCGCTCGTGTGCAAATATTTATGTAGGTTAACATCGAAAAGAGGTTGTGATAGCATAAGGCAAAAGCAAACAATAGCTCTATGGCATCAGGCAATCTAAAATCTGAAGCGAAATTTAATTTTTTAAATCTTACAAACGAAATGCTAAGAGCCGAGAACGAAATGTTGAGAAAATTTTGTAATAATTGAAAGAAATAATTGAAACGACGTGCAATAGTGGGTCGAAGAAGTAAGAGAGTCCGTTGAGAAGCATTTTACAAGGTGATCGTCAAGGCGTCTAGTAGCATGCCTTTTTTATTCTTATTTTCGCTGTAACTCATTCCGTCATCTGCAACAGATTCATTTCAACTGTAACATGAGTGGGACGCTGGTTTAAGTTTTTCAGCCATGATTTATCAAACATCATCTCGTTGTTTACTGGGCATTATCACCGCATAACGCCTGACAGTTTTCCAAACGGTTGCCCAGCCTGGATACCTGCTAGCTCAAAATAACCTGCTTCAAGGTCCTCTTTAACATAATTCTGAATGCAATGAATGATGTCTTTATCTGATATGATAAGCATTGACTGGGTTCCAACAAAACTCCGTTAACGTCGCTCCGCCTACATACATGTGCTGTGTATGAGGTGTGTATGACGTCAAAATCAAAACTAGTTGGAGAATGTTTTACCTTTGGATCGACTTTCGGTCCTCGTTTTTGTTTGGTCCATCTCCACACTGCTGTGAAAAGCACTTCAGTTGCGTTTGACTGACTCTGCAGAATGAACGGATATCACCAGAGACTTCGTTGCATCGCTATTGCGATCTTTGGGGCATCTTTCATCGACCGACTTCGTTCGCATCTGTTCTGCGCCACAATAACTTTAGTCGTTAGCGCAACAACACATGGTCTTTTCCTTAAAGCAATGAAGGCGCAATTCCCTTCCACCTGTTGTGTAGCCCATTTCCTTTGTTTACAAACCTGTGCATGTGTTCAAATACTGATTCTACAAATCATTGTTTTCATGGTCAGCCACTCGCTCTCAATCGACTCCGGCGCAGCGAACAAAGCTTTGCAAAAGCATTTGAAATACAAAAATACTTCCTCCACCTAAATTCAATTTGAAATCTAATCCCGGACAAATAATTACGGTCAGGCCCAATAAAGATCTGATTAACTCGCCATCACAAGCGTTCGCATACGGATACATAATTGAATATCGACCTAAAAACGAAATCGACAGATATGAACCGTTTCTGCCAATATAAATGGGTAGAGGGTTGAAGACAACTGACCAAAGGGACATGAAGGCAACTGAAGCGTGGAAAACGAGAGCAGTAGCCACTTGAAGGCGAAAGGAGGAGTGAGTGAGTGGAGAGGACACTAAGTGGAGAGGATTGGGGAGCAGAATCTAGACACCCAACAGTCTTGCCATTCCATTAGGGCGCAATCGCATTCTATTGCACGGGATTGCGTCCCACAAGTATTCGATGCGTGCATGAAACAATCAAAGGGAGGGGCAGCCAAGTTGTCGGCAATAGAGCCCCCTATGTTCATTGGTGGGGATGCAAGGGGACTTGTAGCTCATGGTATGTAATCTATGCATCAAAGAGAAGTTTTTCATCATTTGCCGACCTCACTTAGCCACCCTTGACAAACAAAACGAACTGGTATGAGCCTGCCGCCACCGAACAAAGCACACGTGATTAACGCATAGCCGTAAACAACGTGCCCCTGTGATACATCATAACGCACTTCGAAGAATGGAACCGTACCCGTGTCCTCTAGGAACAATAGAACAAAGCATTATAAACTAACACCTCCCCATCATCAACTTTGAAGAGGTGAGTAGGAATACATTTATTAGTACATCTCCTGATGACTGAACCACGAGACAGGCTTATCGAGATGCAGCTGGTTCTGAGGTAAATATCTATTCCTTCTTTTTTCGTGACTTTATTTGCACTTCATATTTCTCCACCCAGTTTATTAATTTATTGGCACTTCGTTGATATTAAAGCCCTTTGGGGAATTCATAACTTTGAAGTCGTTGAAAAGAGAATCAGAAAAAAGCCCAACTAGAACATTTGTTGCAATCCTTGTCTAAAAAATTAAAGCTAAAAAACATCTATCACTCACTTTTGAATGCATTTGCAAAATGTGCTTTAAACAAAATTGTACAAAATTTTCTCATAAATCCAAGTGAAAGCACTTGACAATAAGATCACGTGATCGAGGAATACTGATGATTCTGATTTGAATCTGTAAAACGCAGACTTATTCACAATGTAAAAACAAAATCAAGCATGTGCTATGTTGATGTTAAGATCCTAAGATTGTTAAATCTAGGTAGAAACACGGTTCAAAAACTCCCATTGTTTAAGGTTTACAAGAGACGTAACCTTTTATGACATATTGCAAAGAAGCTTGACATCTAGCAAATTTAAAGGGAAATTAAATTTAAAGGGAAATTAAAATTAAAGGGAAATTAAATTTAAAAGGAAGTTAATGATATTACAGTTGAACTTTGGATATTACAGTGGAACAATGACATTTGCAGCAACGTGGAACTTTTAAAACATGACTATGAGAATTTGAAATTCACAACCCACTGGCATTTCCCTAGAAGTGATATTAAAGAATCCAAATAGATGAAGTGACATTAATCGTGAAATTATTTTACTATAAATACTATGGGAAGTTGTGTTTACTACAGGAAATCCAGCGTAAATCCAGCACTGATTCACCCCTTGAAACTCCTGCAACGGGTATTGCTCGCTCTGCGGTAATCTCCTTTAAGGTTTATTAAGTGCATTGAACAGGTGCGCTTTACCGGGAAACCCCCTCCCACCCCACCCCCCAAGTTTTCGAACAAAGCAATGACACCCGTCGGTGCTCACAAGTACAAATCATGAAGATCGACAATTTCCTCAAACGGTTTGGCCACCATATTCTCCCACTGCGTAAATGACCCGGACACTTTCGGCATGTATGGACCAATGATCACCTCTCCGATCAGTTCTGGATGGAATGAGAAAAGTTCCCGGGGCTTTGCAAACACCTGGATCAGCACACTTGTTTCGGCGATCTGTCCGGGGTCGATATCAACAGAAAAGTCATCATCGATGAAAAGATTTGGCTCGGCTATCTTTGTCGCCGATTTCCAGCGCTTCTTTTCACAGCCGCTGATAAACACAAATGCTTTGACGTAAAAGGGTCGTTTTAGGGTGCCACGTGGACTCTTCAGTCTCCGTATGCAGCCGAGTTTGATGGTCAGCGTTTCGGTGGCCGACGCCCAGAGCAGCTTCACCTCCGCCACCCCAGTCGAAAAACCCTCCGGCTGGAAAACAACACAGTTATAAAGTCACCTCGAGAGAAGAACAAACTTCACGCCGGCTACAGCGGCTGCATTTGACTCAATCTCTAAGCGAAGAATCTGGCTAAAATGTACAGCAACACAATAAATAATCAATTTAAGCCCATAATGCAATGACCGTGAGCTCATATTACATTAATGAAAATACGATGGGACTTTTATTTGTAACTTTTCTACCTGGACTATTCTAAAGGGAGGTATGAGTGGCTACTGATTGGTCATGCGTCAAGCCAATGAAATGCGCCGCTTTTGGTGTATTTCAGTGACTTCGCCTTCAGAACAAGTAAAAGCGTCAAAACCAGGGAGATTTGCATCAGGGAAGAGAGGAATGGGTGATCAGTCACACGCTGTTCAGGCCCAAAAGAACAGCGGTTCTGTCTTGGTCACTGTTGCAAATATCAGCAACGTAAAACAGATGAAAAGTTCAAAGAAAATAAACACAACAAATACCTCTGAATGGGAAACGATTTCTCGGGTATATGAAGAGGACTTCCAGGAAAGGTCGATGTCGGTCAAGGGGAAAAAGACGTAGCCAATGGGGGTCAGTTCATTGGGTCTCTTGGCGTCGAAGCATGTCAGGGTCAAGCACTGGCCTTGAAGGGAAACCTTCTTCACCGGTATGTAGGCCGCTGAGTGTAGCTTCAAGGAGCGCGGCTTCTGCTTATGACTTTGTAGAAACACTTTGGCCCTCGGCTCGAAGTCCCATGGTGAACCTATCACTGACGGGTTTGGCTTTGCAAGTAGGTCCACGCTCTGCAGCCGGACGAAAAGCAGTTCATCCTCTTGCGAAAACCAGACTTCAACGGACACGTGCCCAATCGCCTTTCTATTAACAAGTGTTCCGAAAACTTCGAGAGATTTCGATTTACATTTGAGCAAGTTTCCTGGCAACGACTGACACTGAATCATGGTCTCTCCTCGGTTCCGCACAAGAGGACTTTCATGGTAGCTGTGTGGTATGGTGAAAGGCGTTATATCTGCAGGGGCAAGGGCAGCAATTTTAATATGAGAAACCTTGAGCAAGCTAACGAGACATCCGGGCATCTTGGCAGGCAACTTTATATTTCATGGTGCGAGGCCTGCATGGTTCGGAGGACAGAGCGAAGGTGGAAATGCAGAGTGAATGTCAGAGCGAAAAATAAGTGAATGGCTGAGTGAGTGAGTGAGTGAAATAACGGGTAAATAAGTGAGTAAGTGAGTGAGTGAGTAAGTGAGTGAGTGACTGAGCGATTGAGTGAAATAACGGGTAAATACGTGAGTAAGTGAGTAAGTGAGTGAGTGAGTGAAATAACGGGTAAATAAGTGAGTAAGTGAGTGAGTGAGTAAGTGAGTGAGTGACTGAGCGATTGAGTGAATGAGTGAAATAACGGGTAAATAAGTGAGTAAGTGAGTAAGTGAGTAAGTGAGTGAGTGACTGAGTGAGTGAGTGAGTGAGTGTATAATCGAGTGAATAAGTTGAAAAAAGAATATCAAGTCACCTTTCCTCTTGATGATCGGGCTGATTGCCTCCGCTCTCTTCAACGGCATACTCTCCTGCAAATAAGGAAAAAAACTCAGACTCATCGAGGAAACGGAAAATTTTATCATAATACCACGGTTTCGAAACCACAAACTTGCAGCCATTCTAAATTCTCCCCATGTCGATCGATACAACGGGATTGCACGTGGAACCAAGCTCAAGCAAATGAAAACGAAATCGAATCATCTTTGCATTTCCTTCTCTATCTTACCAATAGACTCACAAACTATTACACAGTACTTGAAAACATGTCACACCAGCTTCTGCTCCATCTGCAGAGAAGGACGTCAATGCGTCACCCGCCCTTTGCCACAATTCTGTTCAAAACTTTTCGCCTCATTGAAACCCCTGATATCCCATGACCTCAATAAACAAATGAAAATCTAATTTACACTGGACACTGTTCTTTAATGTAACGTTAGATTAGGAAGAGAGAGATTAGCGTCCATTTTCAATGGCAGGATAAATGCAAATGTGGGGTTGGGAAAAAATAAGAAATGCGTTAACATTCCAAGCCAGTGATGACGGAGCCTCAAGGGAATGCTCATAATGACATCAACCACATTTTGGCTATGGTTGCAGGATCAGGATCTTTGGTAGTCAGCGACAACTTAGTTCCGGTACGAGCTTACACATAGAGCCGCACCTATCTACCTTTTATACAAGGACCCTCTTCTGATTAATCAAACCCCTTTTAGCCAGGGCTGTTGGCACACAAACAACCCAATATGGGACACCAACAAAAAAGGGTGAAAAATGCCCCACAAAAATTGGGTACTTTACGTTTGACCTCAGTACTTAGCTAAAGCTTTCTTCTTAGTCCCGCTAAAGCTTTCATTTGATCGAGGTTAATTACTGGGTAGCGACAGGTTCGAGCTGAGTGAGTGAAAATGTCGATCTCCACATCTCAATGTGAAAGATATTCTTTGAAGCAAGATATTCTACGAAGCAAGGTATTCTTTGAAGCAAGATATTCTTTGAAGCAAGATATTCTTTGAAGCAAGATATTCTTTGAAGGAAGATATTCTTTGAAGCAAGATATTCTATGAACCAAGATATTTTATGAACCAAGATATTCTTTGAACCAAGATATTCTTTGAAGCAAGATATTCTTTGAAGCAAGATATTCTATGAAGCAAGATATTCTTTGAAGCAAGATATTCTTTGAAGCAAGATATTCTACGAAGCAAGATATTCTTTGAAGCAAGGTATTCTACGAAGCAAGATATTCTTTGAAGCAAGATATTCTTTGAACCAAGATATTCTTTGAAGCAAGATATTCTTTGAAGCAAGATATTCTATGAAGCAAGATATTCTTTGAAACAAAATATTCTTTGAAGCAAGATATTCTACGAAGCAAGATATTCTTTGAAGCTAGATATTCTATGAAGCAAGATATTCTTTGAAGCAAGGTATTCTTTGAAGCAAAATACTCTACGAAGCAAGATATTCTTTGAAGCAAGATATTCTTTGAAGCAAGATATTCTTTGAAGCAAGATATTCTTTGAAACAAAATATTCTTTGAAGCAAGATATTCTACGAAGCAAGATATTCTTTGAAGCTAGATATTCTATGAAGCAAGATATTCTATGAAGCAAGATATTCTTTGAAGCAAAATACTCTACGAAGCAAGATATTCTTTGAAGCAAGATATTCTTTGAAGCTAGATATTCTATGAAGCAAGATATTCTTTGAAACAAAATATTCTGTGAACCAAGATATTCTACGAAGCAAGATATTCTTTGAAGCAAGATATTATATGAAGCAAGATATTCTTTGAAGCAAAATACTCTACGAAGCAAGATATTCTATGAAGCAAAAAATCGGGATAATAATAATTTCTAAGGAAAAGGAAAAGAGAGTTCAAAATATGTGCTAATTATTCTCGTTGTCTGGCAATCGGATTAATGGTGCTCTTTCGTGACTATGTTTATCATGGCGATGCACAATTTCCGAGCCATGCCACTCTTGTGACTTTTAAATATCAGTGTAGAGGGGAATCAAGCTTGTCCAACTACCATTTCACAGCAGCAAAGTAGGGGCAGTTCACACACAAAACCGGTAGAAGCAAACAAGTCGGGGAAGGGGGATTGGTGTGTTCGGAATTTTGCAGAAAAACCAAGATTGCGTGTGGGCCTAACATATTCACTAACCTTGCACACATCTGAACAACGGGGACTTGGTAGAGACATGCATGAACGACTCAACTGCACAGTTCAGTTGAAGAACAAGAAACCACTTGACAGGACCATTCTGGATGGGCTTCACGCCGCGAAATTCTGTTCACAGAATGCTTTTTACAGAAATATCCGCGTTTGTAGCAATTAATTTTTTATGGCCGCACAAACGTCCCACCAGAAATCAAGTGCTCATGCCATTGACACTAATTGGTTTTGACAAAGACATAGACAACCGGAATTCAAGGTACGAAAGTATGCGATTTAAACTACACGTGTCATCGATTGAATACGAAGCTATACACGAATTTGAAGTGATTAAATTCGCACAATTCAAGAAATACCGCTGGACGATTTACAAAGAACATGAGGATTATTCTCAAAATGGACGTTTCCGCAAAAGTACTAAGGGAATCATAAAAAATCTATATCACAAAATTGCGTTAATATCAAGAAAAACTCAAGGGCATTTATGAATGATTCCATAGCCGATAATGAACAAAGAGTTACAAAGCTTATTCTTCCAGGCTGATACCTGGTTGTGATTTGCTAATGTTGACGAAAATAAAATCAATTAAAACTTGTGATAATATTCGATTCCCTGGAGGTCACCTCAAAAATGCCTAATTCTGATGATGCCCTCTTGTGATGGTGCCTCCTTCTGATGATGCCTCCTTCTGATAATGCCTCCTTCTGATAATGCCTCCTTCTGATAATGCCTCCTTCTGATAATGCCTCCTTCTGATGATGCCTCCTTCTGATGATCTACACAACCCCTCTGATTCTTTTCTAGACGAGAGTTTCCATACACAAGCTTTCTTCCACTAGTCAGTTAATGTCTCCCGGCAGTTTTCCGCGTCCACTACTAAATTCACTTCATTGCAGAAATTCACTTCATGGACCTCGTAAGCAATGAGGAGATTCATTGCTACATTCAAGGTCTGTTACCTTCGGTTGAAAGTGTGGCAATCCCCTTTTAAGTTGTGCATTACCAATATAGTCTAATGCACGCTGAATACATTAAATTTCCTTTGAAATGACATACCAAATGCATATGACAAAATAATATCCTCCGTTGCTAACTATTTCAGTCGGCAAACAATCGTTAATTGCCCATTTTCTCACAACAAGGTAGTTTATGGCCAGTTAAAACGTGTCTAGATTTCTAATTGCGCAACGAGCCAATCACAATGGCAGCGCTTCCCGGATTCGTCATTAACCGGCCGCAGAACTGCTTCAATCAGCAGCCCACGTGACCTTCAACTCGCCATGATTGTTTTCGCCGAAATTTCGATTCCATTCGCGGTGTGCTATCAGAGAAAAGATCGAATTTTGTTGCCGAAAAATCGAGAGCTGATTCAAAGAACACAATCAAACTGAGGTATGGCTCTGAAGTTCAGCAACAACAAATTATAGGCTATTAACTTCAAGGAATCGCCGTAAAACAAGTGAGTCTTTTAACAAATTGGGAATGCAATTCAACTTTGAATTAGGAAAAACGTAAATTTCAATCATAAAGTGATTTCGTTGGTAAGCGAAAAAACTTCAACAGAACTGGATTTTGAAGAGCGCTTTTATTATCGGGTAGCTTTTAACAGAAGTTCATGAATAAACCCAAACTTCGAGATTTTGAGAGAATCGCCAGACGAATCTCTGACTGGTCAGGGCTGCTCAATGTTCTCTATCAACCGTAGAGGAAGGAAGAAGATCGCAAGGTGCCCTGTAAAGTCGCGTTTGTGCAGCACGCTGGACCACAGCCAAATACAGGTGCATTTTGCTTTAAGTTTCCCAGTGCTCATCTTTTGCGACGGGTAATTAGAAAAAATATGAATTGGCTTTAAATGGAACAAAAACAGCTGATACAAGGGGTTGTTTGACCAAAACAATACAGGTGTACACAGCTTAGGGCTTGCGCTTGCACACCAGGGTAACCATCCGGATTGCCGGAATGATCTACGCGGAATCATTGCGAGCGAATAGGCAGAGAATAGGCAGATAATAGGCAGAGAGCACATGGTAGCGGAGATCAACAGAGAACACGCTTTAGGCACGAGAAAGTGAATTAGAACGGGAAAGCACGATGAGCATGCCTTCGTAAGTACGTGACCACACATATAAAATTATTCTCATTACACGCATCGTGATCAAACATTTGGAGGGTGTTCACATATAGCTTAAAAAAGGAAATTGAAAGAAGAAGGGGAGGAGAGGGTGTAGATAACTTTTTCAGCAAATTTGTTAATCATTAGTGGTAGGGGCCATTATATCAAACACAATACCAAAAGATCTGGCATTCGACAAAAATTCTGGCAGTGATGCAAGCCCGTAAAAAGGCTTCAAAAATTAATTGCTTTGAATAAGGAAAACGTTTTTGTCAAGTAGAATCAAGTTGGACACTGACGGATTTTTCAGCAATAAAAATCGAAAACCCAAGATCTAGCTCTTCCTGGCAGTACTTAAAAGGAGCAAAATGGACATGTGAGGAGCTACAGAAACGAAACAAGTAAACAACCTAGAGAGTGAAGATTTATCAAACAGATTTATCTGTCATTTATCCAACAGACAACTGACTAGGATTCCTATTCCTAATGCTTGAATAGACTTGAAACTCGTTTCAACTACAGATCTGATCAGATCAGATCAGATAAGCATGTGGTCCTCTTTGAAAATAACTGATTCTGTCTAAAAAGCTCTCTACAAGTAGGAGCGAATCAGATTACAGTAACTATGGTGGCAGTCCACGGGTTGAAGAGGGCTGGTATGATCAAAGAACGCACCAGATTATACCTTAACCATCTTTAAAGTGACTTTCTCGTCGCCGAAAAAAAGACAAAGATTGTAATAAAAATCTAGTAACATTTTGATTGCTGTAAAAATATTAGATGTTAAAATCAAAGTGCATACACGCCGTTCAAAAACAACGAAAACAATGGCTGCCAGTTTCCAAGCAACCCGATCGGCGAAGTGAAATGTTCTCATGACAAAAAATTAAAGCTTGATACGAGCTTGGCAGGTGGTTAAGGAAATTGAATGAGCGACAAAGATAATATTTATTTCTGACAAACTGAAAGTTGCGACGCAGTTCCTTGAGCGTCTTGTCTGTACTAAAGAGTAAGCCTTCTCTGTTTGGAAGCTTTGTAAGCAAGGAAAGGTATGAAATATGATTTTGAATCTGTTCCACCGACTTTGAGATCCATACGTGCACGAATGACTTTATAGAATTTCAGTGAAATAGCCAAAGGAAGCAGAACACAGCTCAACATTAGGAATGCTTGATCCGGTTCAAAAGAAGAAGGGAAAGTTTTGTACCGAGTCAAAACATGGAGGAGTGTAGTCTTCTCGTATAGCATGGCCTTGTCCAATATGGGCAGGTCGAGCCTTTAGCAACAACTGGTAACAATATTGTCAATATGTGGTGTAATGTAGTGTAATATGGTGTGGTGTAGACAACAGTGTTGTAGGCCTAATAATTTACAGTGTACATGAGAGTAGTTGTAAGTTGGAATAGGAATGTTTTGCCACTCGCCTTTTCTAGCGTAGAGTTCTGCGTCAAACAATACGCGGTCTATACCTTGATGACTCACTCAACCAGGCAAGGATGACTGGCAGGCAACTGTTCTGTCGCAACGCAATACAATAATACTCGGAGTAAGCAGATTGTCACCCTAAACTCCCTTCAGCTGTTTCGCTTTTCGGAAAAGAATTCGGTTGTCGGAAGGGGCGTGAACATTGAATTATGTATGCGAAGGCATGAGAATTGGAGTCTGTGACCTCTGTCAATTGCAAAACGATATTTCACGCTGAAAAGCTCGCTAAGCTACTTGGGAATAAGGAAATAAAACTACTTGATAAATTATATGCAATAAACACAGGAGCCCTTGTATTTGCAGGCTGAGCAAAGGATGGGAGAGAAAACAGAAACATGGGACAAGATATAGATTGACTGACTTGCATACGTGATGGCATTGATTCAAGGTGAGTCTTTCAATGGAACGGGACAGTGTCTCTAAAAACATTGAATGAATGAATGAATGAATGACTACAATGGCAACAACAAATGAATGAGCAGCAGAAGCCACTGCTTCGTGATATAAAGGCACCACTAGAAAAGGAAACTAAGTATAGATTTTAAATGGCCGAAGTCGTTAAATGTGTAGTGCACCAAAGAACGGGCACTGTGTTAACGAAGTGTGTTCAAAGCAAACAGAGCCTAAGGCAACTGGAAAGTACAACATTACCACGTGGTGTTTCATCCGCTGGTGGAACGTTATGTACAGTGCAAATTATTGTGGAAGCGTAAACTGAAACGGCCAATGCAACGCAGCAGCCTTGCTTAGAGACCATGTGGATCGACTGATCAAACTGAGATTCGTGCCACTTTGAAGAACGACTTTTCCGATCTTATACATCTTTTATCGTGCTAAAGAAACGTCGTGTATTTTCATTTTATTTTCATTTAAAACTGTGTTTTAAGTCTGAATTAGTATTGGAAGGCAACGATGATTGTAGGCAATGATGTCAAAAATGATTGGTGCAAAGGTGAAACGGTCAAAAAGCGAGAGGCCTTCCATCTGTTTGCATAAACGATAACATCAAGTGTTCATCATCTTTTTAAATTCAAGCTCCTCTTAATAACGCATCGTCGAACTTTAATAACCGTAATAAGCTGAGGGATAGACTTCTTGAGGGATAGACTTGTCGTTGCACCAAATCCAATCTAAAACAATTTTGTCCCAACAGCACATTTCAAACGCTGTACCTAATTTATGAAGTGCTCTTTCACATCTTTTGAGAACAAGTTTTCATCTTAGAATTAATGAGAAAACTCAAATTCGACTTATCAAATGAACATTCAAGACAAAAGGACGACTATTAATCAGTGAATGGGGACAAATCTTAATTTCATCAGATATGCCATCAAAACTTTCTGACTTAAAACAATTGAGCATAAACAAAAACAAGTACCTTTCGTGCTGCCAGATCCATGGGGGGTTTTCAATCAAACCACAAACTTGGGAACTGACTCTAACCAATTTTCTTTCAGAGGAATGGCTGTTTTACTTGCTTCTCTGCATTTCCTTTGTGTTTACCATCATCCTGGTTCTGATATGTGTCCGTTGGTGCCTGAGAAGAAGAAAGGCCCGGTCAAGTCAGCCCGAAAAGCAGGAGCTGAAGAGCGCAGTGGCTTTCCGCTACGAGGCAGGCCTGCATGCGCAGCAAATGCCCCTGCGACCCCAGTATCCACCGCAGTCGCTTCCGTCGAGCCCGCTGCAACCGAGGCCGTTCATGGACAGCAAGGCTCCGTTGCGGGGGCAGCGTCGACACTCCTATGACCCCCACTCCCTGGATCCAGGCACACTGGACGTCGAAATGTACTCAAGGGAAAAAAGCGAGTCGATGGGATCTCTTCCTTACCTAGGCCTGGGTCGCCTGAGCTTCAGGCTGAGATACGAGAGAGCGTCGGAAAAACTGCACGTTCAAATCCGCAGCGTTTCCCAGCTGCATCTGAGAAGCGTTAACACGACCCCCCAGATCTTCATCAAAATAGCTTTGCTACCTGACAAGAAGCGAAAACAACAGACGAAGACAGTGAAGGATGCCAACCCAGAGTTCAACGAACAATTCGTCTACGCAGCTGCAACAGACGACATCTTGAACCGAACGCTGAGGATGACTGTTTGTACCTATGACAGATTTTCGAGGCAAAGCATTGTGGGATACATTGTCTTTCCCATAATTGAAGCAAAAGAGGACCTTGTTCTTGACGAAGGCACAGGAGACATCTGGCGGGAAATCACGAAAGATGATGTCATCGTGAGTTTAGCTGTCCTTGTCACTAGTCATCTGCTTTTCTTCATCATCTGCTTCTCTTCGTCATCTGCTTTTCTTCGTCATCTGCTTTTACTCGTCATCTGCTTTTACTCGTCATCTGCTTTTCTTCGTCATCTGCTTTTCTTCGTCATCTGCTTTTACTCGTCATCTGCTTTTACTCGTCATCTGCTTTTCTTCGTCATCTGCTTTTCTTCGTCATCTGCTTTTCTTCGTCATCTGCTTTTCTTCGTCATCTGCTTTTCTTCGTCATCTGCTTTTCTTCGTCATCTGCCTTTCTTCGTCATCTGCTTTTCTTCGTCATCTGCTTTTCTTCGTCATCTGCTTTTCTTCGTCATCTGCTTTTACTCGTCATCTGCTTTTCTTCGTCATCTGCTTTTCTTCGTCATCTGCTTTTCTTCGTCATCTGCTCTTCTTCGTCATCTGCTTTTACTCGTCATCTGCTTTTCTTCGTCATCTGCTTTTCTTCGTCATCTGCTTTTACTCGTCATCTGCTCTTACTCGTCATCTGCTTTTCTTCGTCATCTGCTTTTACTCGTCATCTGCTTTTACTCGTCATCTGCTTTTACTCGTCATCTGCTTTTACTCGTCATCTGCTTTTACTCGTCATCTGCTTTTCTTCGTCATCTGCTTTTCTTCGTCATCTGCTTTTACTCGTCACTGCTTTTACTCGTCATCTGCTTTTACTCGTCATCTGCTTTTCTTTGTCATCTGCTTTTCTTCGTCATCTGCTTTTCTTCGTCATCTGCCTTTCTTCGCCAACTGTGTCACTTGACAAACCGAGGCCTTGCGCAAATCTTCTTCAGTATACTTGATAGTTTCTAAGACACCATTAGGTTACATCAGCTCTTACTTTCCCAATTATAGCTCGTTAAAAGAACCCCTGTTTTGCAAGATGCACTTTAATCTGCCGCTTGGGAGCCATGTCGTTTAAACGACTTTCTTTTTTATACAGCCGGGCGACGTCAACGGGCGCATGCTCATCTCGCTGATGCACTTGCCGACCGCTGGACGGCTAACCGTGGTCGTCCTCAAGTGCAGAGAACTACGGGTGCATGATGACATGGACTCAGGTAACACCCAGGTCTATTTCATTTGCAAACATCGCGACATATCGAGATCTCATCCTTCAGAAGTAAATTGAAACTTGTTTCGAAAAACTTGGTCATCAAGGCAGCACTCTAACAATTGTAATCGCGTTTTTCCCCGCAAGCGACAAATAAATGCATTGAAGAATGATAATCTTCGGATTTTTCCTTTTGAGAACAATGTATAACGTATAAAGCACCTTATTTTGCGTTTTGCTAGAGAAACACTCTATGTACAGCTGAGCAAGCAATCCTACATAAATTATCGTACGTCACATAATTATTGTTTTCATAACAACTATCATAACTTTCATATCAAACTCGGCCACCCAACTGTCGAGGAAAACTGCCTGGCAGCTAAGACAGAACAGACAATAAATAAACAATCAACTAATTAACAATCGATTTACTGTCAATATAGATAAAACTGAACAACATTGGCAATGCAGAAAAACTTTTTTGCTTCTTTTTAGGAGTATACGTAAAGATATCAATGATATCGGGCGGGAAGTCGGTGAAGACCAAGAAAACGTCAGCGTTCCGGAAGCGAGACATTGCCAACCCGGTTTTCAACGAGTCGTTCCTGTTCGACATCCCCAGTGAATACATGGACAAAGTAAGTTTCATCATGGCGGTCTGTGCGAACCCCAGATCGGGCTCCAGTAAGAGGGTCGTGGGGCGAATCATGGTTGGGCCATACATGTACTCAAGTGGGGACGGTTTGGCCCACTGGAACGACATGCTGCTTTCGCCAAGACACTCGGTGGCCCACTGGCACGAACTGACCAGGTGACCGGCGACTTCAAGGAACAGCAAACACGAATGAACCGTATGCATGACATCATCGATCAAACCATTAATCGCAATGTTTAAAAGCTTATATAGGATATCAGGGGTAGCAGCAACGAGTTTGTTCATTTGAAGCATATATTCGTGAGACATATAATCGATATTCCGTTTCCCAAGGCTAGTACAAAAAATTAAATTTGGTCTACGAAACTTTATCGCATGAAAAAAGTGAATTTCCTGCAAAAAGAGTATAAAGCAGGCGTAGAGTGAAAACCACAGTGTGTCTCGGCGCTTGTGAATGCTTTAATATTACCTCCAATGTGAATGCTTTAATATTACCTCCAATGTGAATGCTTTAATATTACCACCAATGTGAATGCTTTAATATTACCTCCAATGCAAATGCTTTAATATTACCTCCAATGGGAATGCTTTCCCTTCCAGATCAGCTTTCTTCCTTCCTTAGAGGCATGCAATGCAAAACTCTTTTTCACAAAAAGTCAGAGAACTTCAACAGTTTGCTTCGCAAAACAAGACCTTTCCTGTAAATCAGGTTAATACTCTATTCAGACCTGAGAAGTCTTGAAGGGCTACCAAATGTTTTTCTCATCATTATTAAAAGAGTGAAGCAGGGAAAAGATAACAGGTGGAAAAAATGTCACCAGGGTAGCCATTTTAAGCAAGAAGAAGCTTTACAGCATCAATTTCAGATGCTTTTTTCTAGCTGTGCAGTTGCGACCTGTGCACTAACATTTTTATTATACCAATTCTCTTTTTTAAGGGCTGATAGAATTCCAGCGATGAAAATAACCAGGTTTCCTATAGAGGTATAGACATTAGTGTGAAAAATATCCCTTTTCAATCAAAACATCAAGAAAATTAAAGGAGTTGTTTGATTTCTTCGCTATTGTGAATTAAAAAGCTGGGTGAAGAAAGTTGAGTGTCAAACTGTCATGATCCAGCTTTGAATTGAAAATGGTGTATGTGTGGTTCACATAATGGAAAAGACCAAAGGCTCATTAATTTGGCCAAAAGCTTGTTTTCATGAAGGCCGACAAGGATGTTGGCAAGTGTCCATTGCAAAGGAGCCTATGTATTTGCCTATACTTTAAGTTCTCAAAACTAAATTCAACTCCATCAGTAGCAATTTTCTCAGCTTCTTGGCATTTTGATTAACAAATGCATTTTGGCTAGAGGAATGCCATTTTGTCTTTTTGCAAGTATTTTGTAATGGCCTTTCTTGAGACAACCAAGAACATTTTTCCACATAAGGAATAATCGTGTAGAGAATTATCTTGTTTCTTATGATAAATTTATCTTACACAATCAAATGCTTTTAATCAAAGAAAATCAAAAAACATGAACTGAAAATGTGTCTTGCAGGTAAAAAGGAAAGACAAGAATTGGCTATTACAAAATAGTAATAACACAAAGCATAAGTAAAAGCGAGTTCTCAAACCAACAAACAAGAATACCCTTTTCTGTCAGAATGTGATAATATTTTTTGCATGAATGTTATTTGGGCATGTGCTTCTAACTATGTAAACATGACAGAGAATAAGAAATTTATGAGGAAGAGAATTCATCTGGGAGCAATCTGTTTGGTGCTTACTTAAGGTCAGGTTTTAACATTTGAGGTCAAACCACGCTCTGCTAAATTGCACTGCTAGATTGCACTGTTTTTCCAAGTCTACATAGGTGGTGATTTTAAAGACCAGTGCATAAATATGCAATGGTGAATTTCAATAAAAAAATTGGCTTGCTCAGCAACATAGTGATTGAATGCTGAATAAAAACATGTGCGTTACCTCTGCCTTGTCTCCCTCAGCATTCACTACTAACAAACCAATATATGAAAGCAAACGATGATATATGAAATCATTGGGACAACATTTAGTGCATAACAGTGCAATCATTGGGACAACATTTAGTGCATAACAGTGCAATCATTGGGACAACATTTAGTGCATAACAGTGCAATCATTGGGACAACATTTAGTGCATAACAGTGCAATCATTGGGACAACATTTAGTGCATAACAGTGCAATCATTGGGACAACATTTAGTGCATAACAGTGCAATCATTGGGACAACATTCAGTTTGAAGATGAGACAGGAAGCTGAAGGCATTCACGAGCAATCAAACAAATCCTGTCCACTTAACAAAATCTAACATCAATTCAGAGGTATCTCGTAACAGCAATGATAGCATCATGGAGGTATCAACCCTCTCTACCTATCATTGATGTGTCACCAGCCTTTCTGTATAGATATACATATATAAACATGAAATTGAGGTTACTGCTGATGTCTATTCATATAACAATGCAGTGTGTGCACATGCCTGGCGACTGAACAGGCATAAAATTCAGAGTAGCATTAAGAGTTGTCCTGACCTATGCACCATTTGTGCATAATTATGTGTTACAATACAATCTGTAAACTGACAGTTGAGTTCATTAAGCACTTACCATAAGAAGCACACTAGCAGTTCAGGATTTTGAAACATAATACACTTAAATTTTAGTCAAGCATTGATCTATCCATTATTTTTCTGACAACTTTCTTCAACATTTTTCTGGTAAATTGTAATTTCAAGAAGCTCCAGTAAGGGCAAAGATATCACTTCAGAGGCACTGGTTGGTTTATGATTCAACAGGGGCAGAATCTGCAGAAATGCCACCGTATGGTGTCAAAATTAGCTGTTGAGACCAATCACTAACAGTTTTAATAACATACATTTGGCCGGCCCCACTGCTTCAGCCATGGATCACTTGGTTAGGCCTTGCAGCTAACTGAAATTGTTGTGGCTTGGATGCAGTAAGTCGCGAAGATCTTTCAGCGACCACGTCACAATCGTTCAAGTGACATTCACCATTTGGTGAAGAACCAAACATTTGCTCCAAAAGAGTTAAACGGCGGTGACATTTATAACATTCATCATACTAAACATCAGTTCGTTTCGAAACAATGAATGGCCTACGTTTGTTGACCTATAGCCTATGTATACATTGATCCATGTACCTTGACCTTCGTTACACTAAAAAATGGTAAACTAAAGAAATTGGGAGAGAAAGCACCCATATGGTGGACATCTATCTAGCAGCTACAGTTTTATTACCATTTAAAAGTTAGAACTGATTAAAACTTACCAATTACAGCCCCACGAAACTTCGCACTTGATAGTTCAACTGTCTCGTTTTCGATTAAGAAACGGAAGTTATTTGTTGCATACTGCAATTACTTGATTTAGCGCCCTGGGCTTCTATTTTGCTACTCAGAATTGTCGCTAGGCAGCGAAGCGGGTCGCCCAATTTGACGCCTTTCCCGAGCAATGAAAATGGCTATTCAAAATAGCTAGAAATAGTGGCACCAGCTTTTTTATACTCCAAAACACTTAGTTCTGTCTACATTTAAATGGCAAATCTCCTTCTTTGTAGGCAGAAGAGTTCGTCTTTCCCTTGGGCTCTACTAAAAGTGAGGTGGTAGGAGGCGGCGATTGGTCAATCTCAACCAACCATATGCTCTGCTCATCTAGTCACCCTCTAGTGTTTTTGATCCACAACTGGCTATTTATTTTTTCAGCTTTTGATCATTTCCCGACGATCCATTCCCTGAGGAGTTTCGAACGAAAAGGTACTTTTTGTTTGCAAAACTGGTTCCCCTATTTCTAGCTATTGCAAAGTATTGTACCACAAAGCACCCGTTAAAATGATTATTGGACATAGCTTTACCCACTTTTAGCCATTCATTCGATTTAAAAAGACAACGTTTGAAGGGAGTTGGCGCTTGCTACCCAGCCCGGCGCTTATCTCGTTGATTTCAGTAAATATCTTTCCGATAATTCAGTATGGCTCAGCCTGGCTATTCTGGCTTGGGATAAATCAGTTTGCTTTCGTTCTCGAAACAATTCCAGGAAAACTTATGCCCTTTGGGTTGTGTTTGGCAGAGTAGAGGACGGAATTTGCAAATGTAGACTCAAAATTGTATCGAAATGTAGTCTAGAAATAAAATTGCATTTTGCTCTGCTATCATAGCCATCATCCAAAGTTCTTCAGAGGAGAGGAAGATCGCTTCCCTGACACCCCTCCCTCCCAAGTGATTGGCGCCCCGAAACAATAAAGGGTGGTGCAGTGGACAGATGACTGGAATCTTCAGTCGTTATTTAAGCACGGGCAGCTCTGTTGAAAACATCCTGAATTTTATGGCATCCTACCACTAGTTTTCAATAAAGAACATCATCGGTTTCTATGACAACTTACAATAACAAGTACATTTCAAAGAACACATCTGAAATAAAAATTCTTGTCATTCTGCATCCACACGAGGCCTGGTTGGGTCATTGCTTGATCTGCTTTTGTTTGAGTTGAGACGACTTCCTCTCTGGCCTGTGGGATAAAGCCGAGATTGACGTCCCTTTGTGATGGAAATTTGCAGCAAGAAAGAGGAAGAAAGAAATAGAGGACGCCTCCGTGTGCACTCAATGGGGTAATCTACGGAAAACAAACAACGGAGGAGGACAGCATGAAAACATCTAATATAAAAAATTGACTGTTAATTTTAGTTTGCCGTCAAGCCTGACTGACTCAGAGTAAACAAGCTGATTTGAGAGCAAGGTCAGTAATTTACAAGGAACTGGATTCCGTGTCATGACTCGACAGAGATTTGACTAGCAGTTCACGTGAGTTACTTGTGGAAAGGAAACACGGCGCTTTGCCACTGTGGCCTTGCTTTTGGGATCGAGACAGCTGCCGATGAAGTTTCCTGTTTGTCAAGATGACAAAGCTGCAAGATCAAGGTATGCTTACGGTGGCAAATACTCTGTTTACACTGGTAAAACTTCCCTCATAACAACCAGCTTCAGGTTACATCGTTACAGAATCCCCTCGATTCTCGCAACATTTCGCTTCCAGTGACCTTGTTTTGCAACAATGAAGTTGCCACACTGTCCTAAAGATTCCATGTTACAAGTGTATGAAATTTTGGCTAGTGTGCGAGGCAAGAAAAATCTCTGAGGCCAGCCAGCAAAGGGGAGAAGGCTTCAGAGATATCAAGTTTTCATTGCCAAACCAGACCAAGTGTGTCGTCATTCGAAACTAGACATTCGTCGATAGATCATTGCATCACTAGTAAGCGAGAGCGATCACAATCACCCATTTATTGATATTTTCATTTTTTGTTTAACTGTATTTTTAACGAGTTATCTAAAACTCATTTATTTCATACATTTATTTCTGACCTTGATAGCAGCTTTATTTTCGGCTGATTGAACCACTCTGTAAAGGTTTAGTATTATTTTTAATTGTTATTTATTATTATTGTTATTATTACCTTTATTATTATTATTTCATCACTAACCCGAACACTGAATCGACCGTATCATGCATTGAGATTTCGTGAATCAACCGGAAACATAGTCTCGCGTTCTTGGAATACCTGGAATATTTCCAGTATCCAACATAGGTCCCCGCTGTTTCATGCATTTTTAGCGTTTTGTGGACGAAACATTTCTTCAAGATGATAAATGAAAATTGCCATAATTATCATAGCCAGTCATTACCACCGATTGGATTCGATCATTAAACTCGATCGATCATCGATCATCCTCTCATTGATCAAAGTCTTGGTCAGCATCAATCAGAACGAATGTCAGATGACCGCAACCAAATGTCCCACGGTAACAAACACGTGCTCGACAGTCTGACACGTGCGCAGAACAATATGGCTGCACAGATGCGTTTCTCCTCTGGGCAGACGTTTGACCAAGGATCCCCGAATCAGGTTGCCCAAGCCTTGTTGCTGAGTGGAACGGATGGCTTGAATTGACGCCACTCATTAGGCATCCGAAATCAGTTGAATCAAGGATGACCAAGCTTTGAATTTGCAACCTTCTGCAATATGGTGGGCATGCTTTTAGCTCGCATCAGAAAATAGCAGATTCCTTCAGGGTGTGGGATTCTTGTTGCTTTAAAAGTGGAAGCGTTTGCAAATAGATATTCCAGAAACATGCTTAACGAAACCCCATGCTCAAATTTTTATATTCTTGATCTATAAAATTGTTTAATAAAGTCTAGATGCTTTGATATGCTTTCAATGATTTATCATGACTTGTTGAGGGGCTAGTAGATACTGGCGTTGGGCATGGCACCCCATCATGCCTTGTTGAGTGATATGTTGCACTTAATCTTACTTATTACAGATGACATCTCGTTTGTCCCTTTTCTCTATTGACAGGCACTTTTGGAGTCGTCCTGCTAGTCCTGCTTATTGTCCTCAGCATCTGCCTCCTTCTCATTTCTCTGATCACTTGCTATCTCTACAACATCTTCAACTGTTATGAAAGACTCAGAAGATTGCGACGAGCCCCAGAAACCATCGCCCACGACGACTTTGATCAAGAACCCAATGGCGACGATGGAACTCAGGGCCATTCCGCCGGTCATTTGTATTTTGGCAAGTTCAGAAAGAGCGTGCCGAATTCAATGTCATCGAAGTTGCCGATTGTCCATATTCCAGAAAAGGAGAAAGGACATAGCCGTCGAAAGCCACGGCCGGACAGTGCAGTTCTGCTGGGCCAAGGCCGCTTGACCTTCGCCTTGAAATATGTGTCGGAATCTGAAATGCTTCATGTTCACCTGATAAACGGTCGCCAGATCACGCTACCAAGTGGGGAATTAGCAAGACTGCCAATCGTCAAATTGAGAGTAGACGACCAGGCTGAAGGAGAGAAGCAGTCGTCTTTGGATGACACACCCAACCCCGAATTCGACGAAGTGCTCTCGTTTCGACTGCACGAAAATTCGCTCTTAGTTTCCGTTTTGAATTTCACGATTTGGGACTCCGATTTCAACATGTTCAAAGCACTGATTGGGTTTATAAGGGTTCCCCTGGTCAACCTCGTGGATAGCTTAGTAAGGCCTAGTGGCACGGGACCACTGACCAGGGAAATCAACCTGAACCCTCAAAGGGTAAGATCGCCTGCGATTTCGATGATTCACTTTTGAAATCATTTTAACACACATAATAAACATGACTTACCATTTTTTAACATAACGTAACATGACATAGCATGGCATACAAAATATATCGCAAAAATATAGCTTAATATAACAAAATATAACTCAGCATACATAACATAACATAACATAACATAACATAACTTAGCATAACATAAATTAGCATAACATAACACAACTCAGCATAACATAACATAACTTAGCATAACATAACATAACATAACAAAAATCGCTCTTAGTGGTAGTCGAAGTTTTGATCGCAGAAAATTTTTTTTTTAGGATGTGCCGTTAAGAAGCAATGGCGAAATATTAATTTCACTCTCTTATACTGCGGAAGACGACAAGCTTATTGTTGCAGTTTTGAAGTGCAGAGATGTCATAACTGATGACGATATCTCAGGTACTTTCGCTAACGCATCTGTTCCATCCTTGAGATACAGATTAAGACACCACTGTTGCACAACGAGGATGCAACGAATCGACCCTAGTCACTCCAATGTTCCGTAGAACATGAAAACACCTGCCCCTGAAAAATTTTGTTCTTCTTTTCATTTACAAATCGACTTCATTTCTTTTTTTTGTCTGTATGTTCTGTATGTTCTAATAATGATCTTTAAAAAGAAATTTATGTGATATACTTTGTTCCTTTCCAGAACTTTTTGCAACAGTTTCAATTTGTGCTGATGCACAAACAATTAGCAAGCAAGATACAAAGACTGTGGAAAAATCAGACCATGTTATATTCAACGAAATGTTGGTCTTTGAGCCTTCCATGAAACAAAACCAATTGACAAGAGAAAATATTTCCATAGTCGTGAGTATAATAGCCAGAACGCTGATTGAGGAAGATATTCTTCTTGGTGAAGCAAAAATAGGCCCTAACGCAAGAGAGGAAGGAGCCCTTCACTGGAAGGAAATGATAACATACAGCAGGACTGCGATAGCACAATGGCATCGATTGGTATTCTAATTCCTTCTCCTTTATTTATATCTTTGGACCCTCATTCAAGCCTTCTAAAGGGGTGTTTTGATAAGGATTATCGCGAAAAAGATTCTGGGAGGTTTCTCAGTATACATTGGGTTGATAGTAATTCAAAAACTGAGATAATTGCAGCAATGTAATTGCAAAAAGGCATGTCACCGATCTGATGCTGGGGTCAGTGTGACAATTTCAATTCTGCTTCCAGTAAATTTATCCCAATAGCATTTCCCATTAGCAGAGTAATGAGGTTTTAAAGAGAGACCAAGCGAAATGTAGCATGTCTCGAAATAATCGTTTACCGGTTGATGCCAATTATGTGTATGTTAATTCTATCTGCCAATAGTGAATTTTGTTACATTTCATTATTTGTAATGCAAATAACACAAAGCACCTATCAGCCCAAAATATATTTATATTTACAATGTAGAGCAGAGTTCGTTTTGAATACAATTTATCTGATTTCATTTTTGCAATTTGTTTTCTGCGCTAACATTTTCTCCTAACTAAAGTGATTTACCAGATAACTGGATTACAAGATTCATGATTGACTGGATTACAACAATCGAGGTTGACCGGATTAGCACTATTGTGATTTACCAGATTCCTACAATAGTAATTGACTGGATTACAAGATTCATGATTGATTGGATTACAACAATCGAGGTTGACCGGAATAATAATAATAATAATAATAATAATAAAAATAATAATAATAATAATAATAATAAAAATAATAATACATATTTATACAGGGTAAAAAAACCTTATCAGTACTAGAAAGTACTGTTATCAACAAGGGCCCTGTTCAGATCACATTTGATCACCAATTAAAATTCCTTTGTTCAGATCACGAAAATATGACAACGCTCCTACGCAGTGATGAATAAATGCTAGTGGGCCCTTCGTGCACCGCCCACGATGACTATGTGTCTAGCTTGAATGGAATATGGCTGCGAAATGATGAAATCGAAGTGGTGTACAAGCGACTGAAAGATCTACTTAAAGGTTTCTATTCAATCAATTATAAAGGAGGACAGGATTTCAACAGCACCAATCGCAAACGCAGGGCTTAGTAGTCGCTTGTCAAAAGAGACATTAATCTACTGGCTGAAAAATGTGGTCTTTAGGCCGAAAATGAACATACTGGAAACTTCACTCGAGTCAGCTCGAGTGACCTACAAGGGTGCGTCCAATGCAGGCCTGCTGTTACCCTCCTAGCAGGCACCACGTAATGCAAAAGAGCATAACAGGCAATAGAAAGTGTTAAATTGTGGAACATGATCTAGGTCTACTATCAATTATAAACATTTAACTAAAAAAATGGGTTCCAAGAAAGGAAGTGAAAAATATTCTCATCAACTTTACAAGACCTCGCAATGCATGCTTGGTAGAGGCGAAGCACTAGAAGTAAACTATCTAGCAATGTTGGTTGGCTGCAAAAGTATTGGTAGAACAGAGTCTCACTTTGATTTCATCACTTTGACAATATCGTCGGAACATAGGCTTATTGTTGATCCCTCTTCGTCTGCTCCTGATGAAATGAAACTGAAATTGAAATCATGTACATGTACCATTCTCTTCTTCTACGGCTCATTGCAAATCCAACCACTCAGCAATCATTCGAGACGGACTATCCACCATCTTTTGCCAATGATCCTTCCCCAGTTTACTTTCATTCTGTGATAAGCCTATTTGACATCTGCCAATCAGACGCTTGTGGGGACCACGTGTCCTATGGGCGTATGCGGACAAGATGATAACAGTATCCTTTAAGTTCAACGGCGACGGGGAACTCAAGGAGAATGACGTCATCTCGTTGAAAACTGGGTTCGCCGTTTTCTTCACCGATGAAGTCTTTTTGTTCTTGTAAATCCTTCCGTTGACCAACGAGGATACTTTCACGTATACATCTGGCAAAGAAGAGTTGTATCAAAGAAGTTCTCGAAAATATGAATTTCTAGTCATATTAAATTGCATATAAACATTGCATATTGCATTCATTAACACTCTGTTTGTTAACTGTTCGTCGTTTAATTATAAATCCAAGAGCTAATTGCTTCAACAGCTTAATGATCATTGTTCCAAATTACGCCCTATTGGGCCAAATATCTTTTGACCAAATCGATTTGTGAAGTGTGGAAACCAGTAACCAAGTCCGTTAATCTGAAATATCTTGAGTTGTTTTTGTTACGCGTGTAGAAATAACACAAACAAGTTTTTGATTGCAGTTCACGTAATAAGTCACAGCGCACCTTTGTCGAATTCTTCAACATCAAGGTCTCTTCCCTTCATTATGGTAATGTTGATATTTTCTGCCCTCGGAAGATACTGAATGGACACCAGCAGCTCGCCGTTCGCCGTTTCATTCACCTGAAGAAACACTCATTTATAGCTATGACCGTTATTTATATCATATATATCACTATGACCGTTATTTATATCATATATATCACTATGACCGTTATTTATATCATATATATCACTATGACCGTTATTTATATAATATATATCACTATGACCGTTATTTATATCATATATATCACTATGACCGTTATTTATATCATATATATCACTATGACCGTTATTTATATCATATATATCACTATGACCGTTATTTATATCATATATATCACTATGACTGTTATTTATATCATATATATCACTATGACCGTTATTTATATCATATATATCACTATGACCGTTATTTGTTATAGAGACTTGTAGGTATAAGGATCTAACTAATTTTGCGCCTCACCAGGGTTTCCTGAAGCAAATACGCATGTAGAGGACGTTAATACAGCGAACAGATATGTTAAAAAGTACTGACAAACTTACAAGCTCATCCTTGCGTTCAATCCCCAACCAAACCTTTTCGATGCTTGTTGTTGTTATAGGCTGGTCTTTGAAAAACCTCGCCAGGTCGACGGTGCTTTCACCAAATGGCTTTTTCCTGGAATACTTGTCGATCATCCAAACATTGAATTTGAGTTTGCATTGCTGCAGAGCCTCACTATTCAACTTGAAAGTGAACTTGTCCTTGAAGAGGGGGTTAGGGGGGACACCCCTCGACGAGTGGTAGATCGTTCCATCCGGCAGAAGAACGACACTCACAGAAACGTGCATTCTGACTCGTCGGCATCCGATTCTCGCCTTCTAACAAGTCTGGCACGGATCAGTGAGACCGTCATCTCTTCTGAAACTGCGTCAAAGTGTATGGAAAATGACAGTTTTGATGTCGTTTCCTCCTACAATTTTAAGCAGCAGGTCAAAACTGATATAAATTGAAATTTGTAGTGATCTTCATTTACTTCTACTCAAGTACTGAACATGCGTACACAAAAGACCAAATGTGTCAAAACTAGAGGATGTTCAGCTTTTTATCGAGTATTTCATGGTTTTCCTTTCCAATTCACAGTGTACTCGATTTACAAGTACTCTGTGATTTACAAGACCACTTGTCCCAACATGTGTGACATGTTTATCAAAAAGCCTAAAAAGAGTTACCACATCAAAGGTGAGGAGACTTCTGCAATGAGATCGTTAGCGATTGCAATTCAACGAAGCATTCGTCTAAAATGGCTCGTTGCGCGTCTTAAAACCTACCTGGTTAACTCTGACACCGGCATCTCTGCCATCTTGATTCGAGGCGTACATTGAGATCTGAACTTCTTCCGGTGTACAGTTGGCGCTTTCGTGTGTCGGTCTAGCAGTGGGTATTACAAAATCTGCATGATTGAATTCCGATGAGTAATCGAATACAATGGGCACTTTTTCAGTTTTGATAGCTACAGCGTCCCCATACTTTATCACTTCGTCTTCTTTGCCGATTTTCCTCCGTCTGGTTTGACTGTGCCATTTTAAAACCGAGTAAGCGATGAACGCAACAAGCAACGCCGCATCCAAACCAAACAAAGCAACTGCAACCAGAAGAACCCACGAGGCCCAGGAATCTGTAATCGATTTCAAAATGGCTAAAATAATTTGGTTTGATTTGAACTGACTTGCTTTGAATGCTTGGAATAAGACAGGAATACATCCACATCTCCTTATAAATGCTTATTGGGGAACGGTGGATATGCCAAATCGTGGTCAAAACAAGAGTGATAAGAATCAAAAGGTGCTGAAAATGTTAATATTAATGTTACTTACCCATGCTTAGTCGAAATTCGAAGTGGAATCGTGAAGACTATTTTCAATATTTATCGACGGGTCATATAAACAGTCGATTGAAGGAACTGAAGCTTCATGCACGAATGTACTCTATTGGCCGCCTAACCGCAGTGTTTTGAAGAATTGACTACTATGTTTCATTGTTTCGTCCCAGTCTTCTGTTTTTCGTCACTGAGGTATGCAACAAAATTCAATGGGACATGCATGACGAAAGCTCCTTGGGCCACTGTTGTAAACATCTCGAATATCCATTTCAAACTCCAATTCATAGCTCTCACAAAATTGTCCTTCCATTTTCTGTTGACAACTTACAAAATAATGAAAACGTGAGCCATGATCCTTCGCAACATCCAAATACCTTTATCTTTCCATAGCTAAATCTCAGCGAAATAACAGTTTAATGCATGTTATAAATTGAGCTAAAGGAGAGGTTAGTACGTCTCCGAAGACTGCTGTTGGTAAATCAGAAGATAACGATTCAATGAAGAATTTAGCATTTTTTCCAATAAGCACTGACAATCGAAAAAAACCAACTACACAATCAGATAGTTTCTTAACAGATATGCCAATATAAAGGGGGCCAACCAGAGACGACCAACCAGAGACGACCATACAAATGGTACGAATAATAGGTGAGGGTTTATGGACTAGCGAAGATTTCCAAGGATAGGATATTGTGGGAATTTTTAAGAAAAAACTCTGCGAAGAGAGCTCGGGCCAGTAAAATAACGCGATTGGACGAAGCAATTGGATTTTCATTCTGTGAAAACTGAAATTATGATCAAGACTGAAATGCTAGGTTATATTTCATTTATTGACAGGGCCCTCTTTCCTTCCACACTCAAACGAATGTCCTGCATTTAAACAGTCCCTAAACAACTAACTGTAATAAATACATTCCACTAATGTTAAAAAGCAAAAGCAGTCTTTCTAAGCAGTTTTACACCCACAATGCACCTTTTTGAGTATGGAGTTAGGCGGCTGGCGGCCGGCTACGTCACAACAATGCCGACAAGACGCACTTCAGGTCCTTGAAGTGGTACACATACTGCATTGTCATTCTTTCTCCTTGATTTTGATGTAATAACAGGGAAGAATTTGCTCTTCATTCCCAACTACCAAGATTTGATAATGATTATCCTGCCATTTATGTGCTCCATGAGAATCATAACCTTGCTTCAAGGGTTGTCCTTTAACATCTTCCTTTGTTACGTCATAGCAACGTCCAGGGAGTACTTGGCACAACATCAACGCATTGCCATAATGGAAACATATTTTTGGTACCTCTGAAAAGTAAATGCCGATACCATACTGTCCTGGGTTGCCTGTATTTTTCGCAATTAAATCAAGACGAAAATTATTTTGCATGATGCTGTTAACATTGTCTTCATTGGTACCATGAAATGCAAAGATGCAATCATTAGGGTAACCATTTCTCTCAAAAGCTTCTTTCTTGGCCTTAAACTTGGCTTCAAGCCTCGGATTAGAGAAGAAATCAATGGACAAAATTTGCTTGTTCATACCGGACCTCTGCAACAGCCTAAGAAATTGTGATTCCGCAATCCGGTAGTGAATTTCGAGCGGGTCTCTGGTGTCCACCGCTCTCGACTCTTGCAAGCGATATTTCATCAGCTTATGACTCTCTGCTGGCAGGGCGATATGCCTCGTTGCCGACTCCTGCTCGTAGTGCACAATGTATCTTGGCAGGGCCTGATCTGCTCTGTAAATGACGAATTCGTCAAATAGAACGCCACCTTTTTCTCTCGTATTTCGCTTGGCAAATAGAGAGTCGTGACGCCCCTCTTTCATTTTTGCTAGTGTCATGTTTCGTTCTGCTTTTTCAACCACTAGAGCTTTCCCGATTAAGACTTCACACAGCAGTAGCTTGTTTGATCCTTTTGTGTACTTCTTCTGTGCACTCTTGGACGAGTCTGTTGCAAAGTATATCCCTTTCCCGTACATTCCATTTTCTTTGGGCAAACGAAAACCATCTCTAACTATGCTCTGGATTGCACTTTCTCCAGTACCATGGAATTTCAAGTCTGATTTGAATTCCGGGTCATGCATCCTAAGCTTAGCTTCCCGCCAGCGCTCTTCCAGCTCATAATTGATGACTTTCTCTACTTTCTTCACAACTGGGAACCAATTGTGACCTGGTTGAACGTACCTCTTCACCCGATCTTCCACCATGAAGAACTCAGGGGCAGTCTCCCCTTCTGCTTTGATTTCTTTTAGAAAAGGCTCCTCCTTCTTCCTCTCGGCAAGGTCCTTCAGTATCCTCTTTTCCTCCTCCACAAGCCGCTTCCTTTGTGCCTCTTGCTGCGCTTCCAACGCCTTTGCTTTGGCCACCTGTTCCTCTATACACGTGATGCATTTCCTTACATTGCAGTCCTCTCCACACTTTCTAGTACAAAGGTGACCGCAACCCCTTCTTTTCAGGCAAGGTGCAGTGCATGCAAGAACCTTTTCCCTTTGAAAACATTTTCTCTTTTGAATGTGATTGCAGCCTGACAAGGGGCAGTCCACGTCTATGTTGCATTCAAATCTGAGTACATCTTCATTGCAAGCCATCGCAGCGTCGTGGTCACAAGGCAGACACCGTGAGACGATCTGGTCGCAGCTTCTATGGTCGTGCTGAGGTCGGCAAAACCTTTGACACGGTTGGCAGCAGCGTTCACATGGCACCATGCAACTCCTCCTGCAGGAATAATGCTTGTGTGGAGGTTGACACGGGTTCGAGCAACGATGGCCGCACTAAAGCTTAAAATGACACGGAATTCTGCAGAATGTACCAAGATCTATGTCATCTGCAGTTACTACTTGTTTTGTAGACTGTGGATGCATTGGACAAACCAGAGTTAGCGCTGGTGCAATCATTCTCTTTCTTCGTAATGTCTCCAATAGAAAAGACCAGTTGGGAGACCTAACAAGCATTTCGAAGTTCCCAATAAAGTAGAGGCCACAACGAGACCTTGATTGGGCGACGCATCTTCTGTTTAAGGATTCCAGAAAACCAATCCGCCCTTTCTTGTTGGAACGAACAAGGGAAACAATGACGAAGTCATTCTCATCTCCTTGATAATTATCAATGGTATGAGTGATGACGTCATCACTGGCGTGTGTGGCTTTCAGCCTCTTTCGTATGACACTGGTTTGGCCTTGGTATGCTGATAAGATTGTAATCTTTGAGGGCGAAATGCCTTGCTGAATTAAAAAGAGCGCTAATTTAATTGCTCTGTCAGCCTCCTTTTCATTGTAGAAACTTCTGTCATCAGTTTCTTGGTCTTCATGATGCCAGAAAAAAACCGAGCTTGAAAGGCACTTTGCGGGCATATTTCGCCCAACTCTTTGCAAGTTGCTTTCCAGTCTGGGGTAGATGTCCTTAAGCAGTTCAGCGAATTCTGGTCGCATTCGGTTTTGCGTTGAGAGCGTCGCGTAACTGAACCCATTGGATATGAGCCTTTCCATCAGTGACACCCCCATGTTATAGTCGCGCTCCAAAGCGAATGTCTCCACGTGCGGCCTGAGCTGCTTATGGTCACCAATCAAAATCAGCTGCTTTGTCCAGCTACCAAGTGCTGCAACAAGTTGGGCTTCTAATAGTTCTGCAGCTTCTTCGACAATCACAATTGCTGGTTTCAACTGCCCAAGAAGAGCTGACTGTATGCTGGCACCAGTAGCTGTCATGGCAATGATGTCCTTTTTCTTTAGAATCATAGCTGTGCATTGGCACTTTCGCTCCTCGTACATTTGGCGTTTCTCGTCAAAGGTCTTGAGCTTCTCATTGAACTTTTCACACGATTCGTTGAAGTGTCTTACCAGCATGGTTTGGATAAGTTTAAATTTATCACTTTCCGCGAGTTTCCACAAATTACCGTTGTTTTGCAAAGAAACTCCGGGATTCAATTTCAAGATCTCTAAAAATCCATCAATTAGCTGGATACCATCGGTTGGTGAGTCAAAACACAGCTGTTCACTTGACAGAGCCAAGTGGTCTTCCTCTATTTGTCTTTCGTTAAGCAGTGACGCAATGTCTTCTTCGTTATCACTTTCAGCTTCTTCTCCAAACTCATCAACAGTGCTCACAGCTGCACCATGCGAAATCAACTTGGAGACAATCTCTATGCTTCGATGGATTTCCAACACACTGCTTGCTGACGGAAGCCATCTATCTAAAGCCTTCTCGACAATCGCCTTTACATTCCCATTTGCTTCAACAACAGACTTCAAGTCCATGTCTGCAAGTCCACCACCCGACTCGTTGAGAGGAAGCAACTTTGTTAGATTGCGAACTGGCCGAGGGCTTTGGGCCAAAAACTGCTGCAACTGTTTTCTACTGACAGAAGACAAGAATGATTCGACAGAAAACGTTTTGCATTTCTTCACCTTCTCAAAAGCGGACTTCACTTCTTGTATAGCATCGTCTAACTCTTCTTCCGCCTGAAGCAACTGTGATCTTGCTGATTTGCCCTCTTCCCTCATTATCTTATTCAGATTGTAAGAACTAACCTCTGACCCACCGCCAATTCTCACGACGTTGTCACACCCTTCCGCTATCACTGCTTTTAGGAATTCGTCAAGAGCATGATTCTTATAGGTTATCATCAAAATGGGACCTTCTGGCCTTGATGAAATCGACAACAGAAACAAAGCCAGTTTGACACCAATAAAAGTCTTCCCTGTCCCTGGAGGTCCTTGAATGATACCTATCCTGTGCTTCAAACACTCAATGAAAGCATTTTCTTGGCTGACATCAAAAACTGTTTTGCCTTTAAGGAAGCCATCGGTCAGATGCATAATCTTGGGGTTTAGAAGGACATCTGATATCTGCAGCACACTGGGGGAAAAGGTTGCAGAGTTGTTAAGAAAATCAGGCTTTTCAGCCGGGAATAAATGCACGAGCTCATCTTTGAAGGAAATATCTTCAGGTCTCAGTCTCTGAAGTGTTTCCAAAACAGGAGCATAAGACCTATAATAGGTAGGCGACTCGGCAACCACAATCTCTCCTTGAAAAGCAAACAACTTTTGCAGCGTTTCTAAACCAGTGAAATGGTTCAGTTCGCTACAAAGCTGAACAAAGACAATTTGACTTGAATCCAGCTGCTCCCGGTTGGCTACAGTTGCCCAAACTGCATCATCGAATTGCTTGCTCATCGACAAACAGAGGAGGTTGCCAAACATAAGCCTCTTTGACTTCTTCCATACAATCTTTTTGCTTGATGCCCTTAAAAGAAGACACCATTTGAATTTTTGCCATTTGCTGGATTAAGACGGCATTCTAAGGAATAAAATTTCCAAACTGCCAGCAAGGTGAGTGCATGCCTGCCACGGCTGCAGTGCTGACTTGTACCTTAATTGCAAAGCTGCTAGATTCATTTCTTTGCTAACTTGATAATTGAAAACAATACCTTGGACAAATCTTTATATGGCTGTAAGAGAGTTGTGTTGAATGCAACACTTTTCAAGCAGCTCAGTAGAATGAGGCAAGCTGGAACAAGGCCCCAAGAAACGCGGCCAAATAAATCGCAGCAGTATATACCACAAGTGTAGCTTCAGTTACTTAAGGTCACCAAAAAGGGCTTCAAGCCTGCTTCCTACTATTCCTACTTCTTACTTAATAGCTTTCTCTTGCTACATAATTACTTCGCAAGCAACTAACCTTAAAATTGAAGACACTGTTCTGCATGTTTTGGATAAACTTTAACTGCATATGTTACACATTGCATTGGTACCTTCACACTTTTTGGACTTCAAACTCAGACACATTATATTAGAAAACATATTCAGAAATCAAGCTTCTTACCCCATTTTCAAAACCAGGCAGAATCCCATTTGTTGACTGATTTTGAACCCTACGACTCGCAAGCCAGAGTAAACAGCCATATCTCGTTTGTCTAGAGACCCATCAAGCAATTTCTTCACTCCTTCTTTCAGGGAATGAAAGCAGTCTTCTCTTAGCAGTCTTGTTAATATTTCTAAGTATTCATTAGCACTACTGTAGCTGCCTGTTTGCTTCATAGGTTGTAGCTGCGAAAAACCACCTCCTTCCTTGTTGACTAATTCTTCCTTCATTAAAAAAAGTGGAAGATTTTTCCAAGTCATGTCAGTTAAAGATGAAGCACTCTCTGAACTGACTGTCAGCAACAACTTATATATGATTTCTGCTCCCTTAGAGACTTTGATAAGAGGTTCAACAAGGATGGCAATGGCTCTTCTTCTTTCTGGAACATATGCTAGCATGGTCATCAAAAAGTTTTCCAATGTCTCCACATCATAATAATTAATGTTCTGGAGTAAAAAATTTTTCAAAGCGCTGTTTCTTCCATCTATTAATTTTGAGTGACCAATTGTGATAATTACTGTTTTTAAGTGTGATCTCCAATCCTGACCTCTCTGCTCCATCATATTAACTACTTGCATGAAACATAGAACATTATTTTGTTCAGTGCAGCAAGCAATACATTGCCAAGTTTCTACACAGGTTAAAATCATCAGTTTTGATTCATTACTTGCTTGGCTTCCTTCACTGGAAACAGACCTCACTTTCTCTAAATATTCACTAACTTCAGGAGGATGTCTAAAAGTTGCAATTTTTAGAAATCCTTTAAACACTGATGGACCACGATTGCTCTGCATCTTTGACATTGAAAATGAAATTTTGTCACCTTTTTTTAACATCAAGCCACCGGAGGATATCCTGTCGAAATGAAAAAATACATTACGCTTGCTTTCACTGCTGCTATCTTCTAACCGCAAAAAACCAAACAGCTTATCCTTGACAGCTTGACAAACAATCCCTGTGCTTGAAAATCGTTTGTCTTTCTGGTAAATTTTCCCAGGGTTGACATGGGAAGCATCTTTACCCTGAGCAAATACACCCCACTCTTTGTGTTTGGTTTTAGTAGCATACGCCATTGCTTCCTTTACCTGCCAACAACAGAATGCTATATAAAAACTTCTTCCAGAAAACTAAATTTACTCTACAAAACTATATATATATATATATATATCTACAAATCTATAAAAAGTATAGGGCTAAGATTCCCCAAAAAAAACAAAAGGAAATCTTAGTGAAATATAATTCATTTTGCAATCAAAATAATACCAGTTCTAGAATATCAGCTGCTTAACAGATTTAATAAAATGAAAATAATGGCGGCTGCTGCAGCATCTACTGTACCATCAGAAGCAGCTAGCTGGCTTAATAGGCACCTAGGCGTTGCTCCACTAACAAAGCTCTATCCTCAACTGCAAGCAAAAAATTGGAGGAATATCTCGTTAGCATGATAGAGTATTCATTGATACAACTGTTTGTTCTAATTCCATACAAAAAATTTCATCTAAAGAGGGAAAAACAAGTGTTTCATACCAGGGAATGCGACCAGAATTCCACATTCCCAGAAACAAGTAGTGCTGAAAAATAATCTAGGGTGCTGTCAAGTGTGGGACAATGCAATTTTAACCAATAGCCAAAACAACTGTTTAAGCGATTGGAACTTTTTAATTTTTCAGTAAAAATGTTTTTAAGATTATTTTTGGTCAAAAGAGCATATGACGCATTACTAACATGCTTTGTGGTACCCTGGGTACCAGACCCACTATGTATCATTGTGCTCATTTGAAGGAACTTGACAGACTGGAAACTAGGCCCGTGGATACAAACTGTCGGATACAACCCAAGATACTCAGTAGAATGTGCAGGAATTTTGGAAAACTTGGATTCAACGTGTTTTCTATAGTTCAGTAAAAGGATGACAATTGAGGCACATGCTACTAAGCCGTATCACTAGAATGACAAGTGATGAGGCCTATTATAGTTACGTGCATGTGGAAGCCACCAACCTAGTTGGGTCGAACCAGCTTTTGCTGGAGTCCCATACTTGTTCAAAGTTCAGGAAAATAGATGTTTTCATATGTTAATGAGATGATATGTTCTCATGCAATGAAGAATTTACAGAACTGAAATTTAACTCCTGGAAATTATACACACTTTTAAGTTTACAGCATTGTGAACTCCGAAATCTGGATTTCATCATTTATTGATAGGATGTTTGAAGGACTGAAAACTTGCGACTTATTTTAAAAAAATTTCATCATGAAGCTAAACAACTGCCATTATAGGTAGCAATGGCTTAAAATTTAAGATGTCTTAAACATGAGATAAAACATGTATCTTATTATTGATTTATCTGTGCAACTGCCATAAATTGCTTGATGCAAGATCTGGTTCCAGCTGTAGCATATTGCTTAGTACCAATTGGAAAGTTGTAGTGGGTATGAAAGTTCTCAAATCACATTTCTTGACAGAACATTTTTGTTGTTCCATGATATTGATTTGTATATCCTGAGTCTATTTTATTGATAACACTACAGAACTACCCCCCCCCCCCCATCCTAGAAAAGACAAAGCGACTGGCTAAAAGCAGGGGGTGCTTTACCCACCTCAAATAAGAAGTTTGCCCAGGATTTCTTTTTACACAAAGTATGGAACTTTATCTTAAAAATTTTAATGAAGAACTAGTATCAAAAAAATAAAAGCTTTAAATTAATTTCAATATCTTTGTTAGTTTCAATGTTACAATTGCAGACAGCACTTCATGCTTTGCTCCATTAATTAGCCAGTTCTGGGACGTGAAAACTGAGTAACCTACCTCCTTCAGTCAAAACTCTTGGAACTTAGATACATTTGACAATATCTTGCTTTGGATAGTCATGCAAATAAAATTTAAGAGGCCAGGGCCAGATAAAGTATTGGATTTCTGCATGCATTTCAAAGTTAGCTTTTCCATATAATGAATTTGAAATTATCCTCTTACATACTAAGCCTTAGCAGTATCAAAGGTATTCATTAGTTGCAGATGGTAAAGAATAATTATTTTGAGTCCAAAATTGCCATCACTGTTATAGTTATTGCCATCACTCTTGTGTTACAGAGACCTAATTGTAACATTTTTCACTCCACTTTGGTTAATATCAATACAAACTGTACAAAGTGTAAACAGGCCCTAACAGAGCACTTTCTGAAAAAAAAACAAAATGTGAAAAAAAGCCTTTCCATGTCATATGAAATAACATTATCGTGAAAGCAAATCATATCATACAAAAAGCAGGCCTTTTTACCATAACTAATTTTTTAAGTCGCCCAGTAATTAGTGCCTCAAGCTGACAAGCAGTAGCAACTTCGTTGCTGGCCTACCCATGCAGAAAGAGAGAAGAGGATAGGGTATCCCTTGTAAAGGATACGTACAGAATGGTAACTTCCATTCCATTTTTCATCCTCATGGTGAAAATGGACGTAAAAATTTCCATGTGTTACAGCCTTTACTTGTTATTTATGAATCATGCCAGAAGGCGATGGCTGGACTAACGCAATCATACAAAACTGTTACAAAACTGTAGCGCAATCATACGTTTCTGTAGAGAAGGTTACTTACCAACCAGAACCTGACTTTCTCAGCATTTCTCAATATCAAGCGAGCAGTTTAAGGATGCACCACATTATAAACGTATAACATTCTCGCTTACCGAGATTGAACCCACCGGCAGACTGACTGCTTCTTTGAAAGTGGGCTCACTTCTGAGAAAACTAACAAGGCTAAAACCCGGACTAGTTACGGCCGAAAGGACCGAGGGGCTGACTTGTCTTTTTTCTGAGGGAAATCATTTTATTAAGAACTTTAATCATAGAAGCCTAAAGATTCAAGTCATGCAAATATAGCTTGGTCTCTTTGCACGTTTGAAGACTTCTTTACAACGGAGGACGGAAAGAATAAAAGAGCTTTCATGAAAATGCTTCCAAGAAACGGGGTTACATTTATCGAGGTGCAATTCACTTCCTAAAATAGCACACGAGATATTCTGGATTTTAAAAAACACTTTTGTTTCGTTGGGATGTTCTGATTTTTTAGCTGAATTGGCATAAATTTCCGGATTTTTGTGGATTTCCTAATGATTTTTTCATACATTTTGAAAATGCTCAAATATTACTGAACATACCTTATTACAGGAAATTAACGAATCATGAAATTAATGCATCATTAAATTAATGCGTCATAATATTAACGCAGTCTGTGAAAAATTTGCATTTTGGAAGCATAAAATTAACACGGTTTTGCAAAAAAATACATTGCGGGTGCATGAAATTAACGCGGATTGGGGAAGTCAGTGGCACCTAAGCCATCTCCACTCGTGCAAGGTGGGCTAGAAATAATTATTACTATGGCAGCAAAATGGCAGAATTCCAAGGGAGTGGACGTCCTTAAAAGCTACGTAGAAAAGGTTGCGTACCCAGAAAATACAGAATACTGCGACGATTCGTCACAAATTTTGAAGGACATTCTGGAAAATGATCAATCCAGTGAATGCGAGGAGATTGAGAGTGACGAAGAAATAGATGCATAAAATATATGTTAAAAGAAAGAAACTTTTCGTTTTAATCCCTTATTCCACTTGAAAAAAATTGCCTTTTTACAATTTTTGCACAAAATTAACGTTCATTAAATTAACACTGTCACAAAATTTATGTATCACCGCGTTACGTTGAGGGGCAAGCCGCGTTAATTTCATGATTCGATAATTATCTTATAAGCAAGGTTACAACATGCTGTAGATTTGTCTTAATCAGATTCGAAATCACATTGGTATTTTACTTGCCAGAGAATAAAATATCAAAAGTACCTGAGGTGAATCCCACCCCATGCATTCTTTGATTCTTTATCACGTAATGAGAGAAAAACTCAATAAACAGGCTGGGTAAACCGTAAGATTATCAATCGATAAAACCGTGCATTCTTTCCTACATCAACTCAACAACCAACTACGATCAACAACAAAACCAATTGATTAACAACTTTGGATTACGTAAATTACACCTAAACAACCAATCAGAAATAAGAATAAGGTTAATGGGATTAAGCATATGGCAATTAGCTCAACACGTTTACACATTGCCTCAGCAACGATTGTGTTGGCTGCGAAAACTAAAGAAACAGAACTGTAATTAGAGACACATAAACAATACCTTATATATTCACAAATTTTCTAAAGGAAACGTGTGGGAAAATGCTGCGCAGTGGAAGGTTCTCCGACACACCCCCCTCCTTGATCACCACTGATCAAGCATAAGTCTTGTCTTCCACTGTGCATCCCTGGCTGCAGCACGTTTAGGGTATACCCCCCGATTTCTCACATTCTCCAAATCAATATTCTCTTCAGCCATATTTCCTTCAGTACCTTCCTCTCTCACTTCTTTGTCCACATCCTTGTTCTCAGCTTTACCCTCTTTTTTGTCAGTATCCTTGCTACATGAGATTTCCAAAGGAAAAACTTTTTGTAAAGGTCTTGTACAAAGGTGTGACTTACCCTTACCACTCATACGAATGTTTACCCCTCTAATGTTTCCATCTCTGCCTTTAATAAAACTCTGAATGATTCCCATTTTCCATAGAAAGCGTAGGACATCACGATCAGTGGGATCTACCTCTATGTTCAAAAATGCCTTCTCAATGTCCCCTACTAAAACAATGGGCTTTTCACGGAATCTAATAAGCATGTCAACCATCAAAGGGGTAAGTGGGGGTCCCACATGAAAGCAATCATTCAACGAAACACCTGTTTTCCGATCAGAACATGAAGCATCATACACAATTCTAACTTTAGTAGTTTCTGCATCACTACGTATGACAGCACGATGTGGTAAATATGACACCTTAGAGCTTAAATTAGAGCCAGAAACCTGCTCAATTATACCTGCTTTCTCCTGTTCCTTTATGATGTTATGATACTCCTCTAAAACCTGTGGGGATTTTTCCAACTTCTTAACCTGACTCTTTAACCTAACAAATGCATTATTATAATTATCAGGCACAGGACCATGCCCTACTTTCCAAGGTAATCCAACAGAATACCGTGTACCTGTGAAAGATATATTGTCAATGACAGATTTATGCACTTCATCTTCAACACGAATGCCTAAGGTATCTAAATCCCAAAGTTTATGCATATTTTTATCAACATCAGAAGCATTCTTGTCAGGCAATGGAAAGGGATCAATAACATGGCAAACAGAATTGACAAAAGAAGAATGATCTGAATTCTTACCATCTAACGGTCCAGAAATTACCCAACCAAGAGCTGTTTCTATGGCCACTGGCTGATTTTGCCCCCTCTTATCACATGGCCATCTTGAAAACTCCACAAGTAGTTGGCACCGATCAAGACATCAATCTCAAGGTAGTCTTCATCTGAAAAATCTGAAAACTCAATATTCATCAAATGTGGATATGCATTATTAATAACATCAATATGGTAGTTAGCAACAGTGCTGATTTCATCAATCATAAAGGCTTCAATTAAAATGCTCTTACCACCACTCAATGAAACTAATGGGATACCATACACCTTTCTCATCGCAATTTCTGGCTCACTACTCCCAAATGTTTTCACTCCAAGCTTCTCCTCCCTCAGTGGCTTCAATTTCAGCCTAGCAACAGTCTTCTCAGTCACAAATGTTTTTTGGCTCCCAGAATCATACAGCACTCTCACTCTACTCCCCTCTTTTCCTTCTACTGCTGCTAGTGCTGTCTGCAAAGCCACTCTTTCCTTAGCTCCACTAGCACTTGTAGTGCCTAATCCTACCCAAGTAGATGCATTGGGATTAAGAGGTGGGGGCATGCTGCTGGGTTGGGCTTCCTTAACGGTGGGTTCCTTATCCTGGCAAAGCAAATAATGGTGTCTACCTTTACAATACTTGCAACGAAACTTACTCTTACATTGAAAGGACCTGTGACCTTTATTAAGGCACAAAAAACACCTGGAAAATTTCATTAAAACACTTTTACGTTCTTCAGGGTGTACGTATCGCGTACAGTTCGCAGCTTCGTGCGATTCTAGACAGAACTGGCATTTTATTACAATTGTCCTTTCCCATGAACAGCGCACTTGCTGTGCTGACTCTCTCCGTGTGATGTTGCGGCCTAGGCCGATCTCCGCGTTGTGGATTTGCTGAATATGAAATCCCTTTGAGCACTGGTACGTGGCTTTCTCTTATCTCCAGCTCCTTAGCAAACGCGTGTAACAAATCCTCTATACTCCACTCTAAATGCTTGCTACCAAATCTAAACATGTTTAGCCGCACAGCCTCTGGAATCTTCTCCAACAAAACCGGAACAACAATGCTTGAATAGGAATCACGATCAACACCCAGAGCCTCGAGGCTGCGAAAATTGGTCTCGATATCATCGTGCAGCTGTCTCATTCTTGGGGTGTTCTTCTCGTTGAAAACAGGCGACAAGTTTAGCAACTCGTTTATATGGGCTCTCTTTATCACCGTTGGCTTTGCAAAGCGACTTTTTAAAATGTCTATGGCAGAATCGTAATCCGCGTCCGTTAATGACAAGCCTCCAATGACTTTCCGCACTGGCTCCTCAAGATACGACTTCAAATATTTGAATTTGTCAACCTTCGCTAAGGCGGGCGAATCATGAATTGCACTTTTGAAGGAGTCCCAGAACTCCTGCCAATCTTGAGCCCTTCCAGAAAATTTCTGCAGGCTAATTTTAGGCAATTTCACCCGGACATTGTAGCTGTTTAGAGCTTGAGCTGCGTGAGCTTCGCCAAACTTCGATCCGCTAGACAGTACACTTTCTTGAGAAACGCTTCGTTCTATCGACGTAGATCCTTTTGAACTGGAGCGGTCATCTAATGCTTTCTCCAAGCAAACCAATCTGAATAATACTTTCTCCATAATCTCGCTGGCACTTTCAGCTTCTTCATCACACGTTTCATCATTTTCTTCGGCATCGTACAAACTTTCTAAAATATTCTCGTCGAGCTCTTTCAACTTGCCTTGCTTCTCCTTCAAATCGATCTCAAATTGTTTAAACTTTCTCAAATCTCCACCGTCTACATCCTCCAGGGCTTCGTCAATCTTTGTGAATAGTTTCGTTACCAATCCACGAATTGTGCGTCGTCTTTTCCGCATCCGACTCAAATCTCCAGCCTGTGCCATTCTTACGCGATCGAGCTCGGTGGACCACTATGAGGTGAATCCCACCCCATGCATTCTTTGATTCTTTATCACGTAATGAGAGAAAAACTCAATAAACAGGCTGGGTAAACCGTAAGATTATCAATCGATAAAACCGTGCATTCTTTCCTACATCAACTCAACAACCAACTACGATCAACAACAAAACCAATTGATTAACAACTTTGGATTACGTAAATTACACCTAAACAACCAATCAGAAATAAGAATAAGGTTAATGGGATTAAGCATATGGCAATTAGCTCAACACGTTTACACATTGCCTCAGCAACGATTGTGTTGGCTGCGAAAACTAAAGAAACAGAACTGTAATTAGAGACACATAAACAATACCTTATATATTCACAAATTTTCTAAAGGAAACGTGTGGGAAAATGCTGCGCAGTGGAAGGTTCTCCGACAGTACCACCTGATACCAGTAATTTTAGTTGTGGGAATAGCATCCTTACTCTATGTGAAGAACTCCCACGATGCCACAATCTGACTTTTCATATGCTCTGGCAATGGCTTTTTGTAAAAACCTGAGACAAACGGCCTAAGCCGCTCACAGCATATAACCTTGTATCTTTGGTTTGGCCACAAACACCACAACCTTCTTTGCATCTAGCTGGTGTAGTAAGAGCTTCTTGCAATCCAGAGGTCCAGGTCCGTGGTACGTCTGTTGCTAAACAGCTGCTCGATTTCATGTTGCTAAACAACTGCATTTCGTTTTTTGAGGGAAGACAAAATGACGTGGGCTCAAGTCTGTTTATATATGACCATTGAAATATTTAAAGTTTGCTAACGAATCGCTGTTATTTTGGCTCTGTTCACAAAGTTATGAACAGGGACCAAAATACAGAGGTTTGGTTGGGAAAGAGCCAATACACATGTGACCATGTTTCTGCCAATTTGTACCACAATCGACTAATTTTGCCCATATTTGGGTGTGTTTTATGATGCTCTTTCAGGTTATGGAATCCAAATTCAAAAATTCCTTAAAAGGATTTTGTGACCTCATCACTTTAGAACTTTATTGCAACCTGTCTTACAACTTCTCCACCTGTGCCGTATTTAGTGAGCATGGCTAAGGTTATGGCACTATTTACTTCTTCTTCTCCTTATCCCGATTAATCAGAGTTGGTCGCCCAAATCATCCGTCTCCATTGCTCTCATCCTCTGCATCTTCCCCAGTCAGGCTTGATTGATGCATTCCCTCTTGATATTATCCTTCCATCTCTTCCTTGGTCCTATCCGGCCTCTTTTACTGTTCAATGGACATAATGTCTTCTGCCGGGTTTCCATAATCCGCTCTGTGCAAGCGTCAAAACCATCCGAGCCTATTCTCCCTTGCCTTTACTGAAATGATACAGACTTCTATATCCTTTCTGATCTCACCATTCCTTTTCTTGTCTCTCAATGCCACCCCAATAATCCGTCTGAACATTTGCATCTGAACATTGAACGTTGTTTCCAATATCTTTGTTATGGCACTTTTTAGTTGATTCTAAAGTGCATTGCACGAATATTATTGGCACATGCAATGGGTTTTCGTTGACGCATCTACATTTGACACAATACACTTAATGACACAACTACAACAACAATGACACAAAGCAAAACAGGCTTCAACTTCATTCAGTAAGTTTCATCACAGTTTCTCTCAGCTTTTATTCCTCTAATTAGGGGTGGATTGAAAACATCTACAATGATCAAAGGTGGACGGTGGGCAGAGCTGGAATAAAGTGACAGGGGTGGCAATTATGACTCTGCTTCCCACTTACAGTATACAGCAGCTAGAAAGAAGTAGCCAGTAGAAATATCTCCCCATACCCACGTGTAAAACACAAGAAAGGTGATGTGTTGAAGTGATTTTTCGAATTATTCACCAACAGTTTATTAGTGGGTATATTTGTGGGTATGTCCTGACACCAGGGGAGGGGGTATATTTGTGGTTGCGCTGCCATGGCTCGTGTTTCCTCCGGTGATGTTGAACACTTACTGCATTCTGTTTTCGAAAAAAAAAACAGCTTGAAATAGGAGGGCTGCTGATAGAGCAGTCTTAATCCAAGAAGATCAAAGGAAGCCGTCTTTCTTCAATTGTGCTACCTACATGAATCACAGTGGACGAAAGCCGAGAATGTGGATGCCTGCGGGGACCATTCAGCCGGGTGGGAAACGAGTCAGCCCGAGAGGACCATACACAGATTGTCCATTGCCTGGAGCATGTGAATGGCAGGACGTGCTGCTACATTCACTGGTGGCATATTCGCAGCAAAAGAGCGTCGGCAGGAAGGCATTTCTACTGAATGTCAGAAACAAAGAAACACAAGGGATTGGCGGATTTAGATATAAGCATGGCCAATCAAGGCAACGATGCCGATATAAACAACGCAGGCAGTTGCCATGGCACTACAGCCAGCCAGAGATGCCGGCTAAAGGCGTGCCAGTCGAACACTAAGCCCAGCAGACGTCGCACCGCTCGGAAAAGTTGCATCCATAATGAGTGGCCAGCAGCCTCTGCGTCTTCCTTCTATTTTCGAGAGTAGTAAAGGACGCCTGTCCGCACCGGAGAGCTGGCAGGGTCAAAGTATTGGATGCTGTCTGAAGATAAAGAAGGTCAACGAGCTGCCGTCCATTAAGAGACCGGAGCATCTTGTCTATCTGGAGAAGAAAAGCGAGCGGAAGCAGAGAAACACTGGAAAGAAGGAGAAACGGAAACGGGAAAAAGTGAAGCAGGAGAATGGGGGACAGGAGAAAGGGGGACAGGAGAAAGGGGGCAACGGAAAGAAAGACATTCAATTCAAATTCAAGGATGAAAACCTTCTTAAAATCAACAATGATTTCAATCGGGCTAGGATGAAGAAAAGCAAAATGAGTAAAAAGCGAATCGCAGATTTGGAGAAAGTAAGTCTGGAGAAAATCAGCGCAAGAATAAAAGAAATCGGAAGGCTGCGAGTCGAAAGCGAACATAAGGAAGATCACGAAGACGCACGCCATCGTTGTTCCAAAACCGAAAACAGCCAGCTAATATCAATATTCGTACCGTCATGAGACAGAAATCAAGGAAAGAATATATAGTCTTTAACTGATAACACTTCAAAGGATAGAATTACAGTAAAAGAGCAGTTGGGATGCGGACGATAAATAGAAATTAGAACTATAATTAAAAGGATTAATGTCGAATAACCTTAAATGCTAATTGGCCCGACATGACGTGTAAAGACGCAAGAAATACTCTACAGGCCTTGGGAGTCAATGCACTTTTAAACTTTCGTTTTGCCAAGCATCTCCAATAGTGACAATGTCTTTTTATTCTAAATGTACTTATCCTATTTGGTCTCATTTGGTCCTTATCTTATTTCATTGCACTGAATCAACGGCTGGAAGGCAATTTACAAAACAGATTCATGAAATCGAAGAGGCAGGTACGCAGACGCACTTCAAACAAATGAAAGCGCATTTCCATAAATGTTCTTCGAAAATCATGTGAGCTATTACGTTGCAGGTACTGTAAAAAGCTCCAATGGCTGGCTGGTATAGCGGCAGTTCGATTCTCAGCCACAACTTTGATATGCAGTCTAGTTTTGTGATACAAAGGTTTTGTGATACAAAACTTCATAATTGCGAGAAACATCGGAGCCACAATTTTCGAACTAGTTATCTACGTTCCCAACTTTTGTTCAGCTTCCGACGTTTGCATAGTTTGAGGAGTGTCAAACGAAAAAGTACTTTCAGTCTACGAAAATCATCGTTCTGTTGTTTTTCGCAATCGCAAAAACATTTGTCAAGAATTTGGAATGCAGTATAAGAGATTCTGGAAACACAGCAACAGTTCTATGATGCAGTAGCTTGGAGCCTCAAAACATCAATTTCTAATTTTTTTTCTTACTTATAACTTTAACTAATTTTCAAGTTTGAAGGCCTTTAAAGGGACACCCTGCAAAGAGTAGCGAAGGGTCACCGTCAACAATCTGAAATTAATGTATGCAAGAGCAGAGGCAATGACTGTCTGATTTATTTCAAAATGGCGGGAAATTTGCCTTATTTTCAACGAAAACTAACAGGAGCCTATTTCAACATTTACAAAATTTCACAATGGGAGTTTTCTAATCAAATAATCCATTCGATGCAAGCTGCAAGTGGCTCTTCTGCATTCTTCCAAAACTGTCCGAAAAGTCAGACATGGATAATGGACACAATGAAGGCTCTTCAATCATATCAAACCTGATACAAGTAAAAGTATCCCAAATAAATTCTGCGAAGTTGGAATTGACAAGAAACATTCAAGTGTAGAGTCTGACAAAAGTTTAGGTATACCTCAATGAAGGGAAAAAAGCCATGCTTGAAGTGAATTCATTTTTTAAAACAGCTTCGAATCGTCTGAGAAGAGTACGCACTTCTTTTGTAAGAATAAAGCTATAAGAATATTCCATCCGTCTAAAATTTTAGAACAATTTGAGAATAATGCCGGCCTTAACCTTCAACAAGACTAAATTTCTCCTTAATCTGAGTTCTCTTCCAAAGCAAAACAACTGTGACTTTGACGCTATATAAATTACATAAATACATTACATAAATACATTACATAAATACATTACGTTGAAACTTATGAAATACAATTTATGAAATTCCAAATGATCTTAAGGCAAGTTTACACCTTGTTTTGGACAGAATAATTTAAGCATAATCTAAGGCTAAAAGTAGATATTTTTTGAGAACATTGGGGCTCGGAAAAAATCAGGTATTCTTATAATAAAGGAGTAGTCTTGAAAACTTACTTGGTATTTTCTGACATGCCACGGATGCTGTTGAGGGCGGCAAGCCTACCTGTAAGTGATATAGAAGACCTTTATTAGCGAACATGGATAATGAAGGGAAAATTGCCAGACCCAGATCAAGTCTCATCAACGCCCACACATGTCAGTCTTCTATAGGTACCTTCAGAAGTTATTTCGTGCTTGTTTCTTCAGGCGAAACTAAAAAAGGAGCTAAGCACGAACAACTTTGAAAGCTTGTCACGTGCCATGTGCGGTTTTTCTGTTGGTGCTGCTCAGAAGAAAAGAGCGTTGGCTTGTGAAATTGATTCAGTAGTTAGAGATAGAGTGGCAATTCCGGTGCCACGCGCACAGATTTCGCTTCGTCCTTCGCTCGTGAAACGTAAAAAAACAGGCAGAGGTGGGCCACAACAGTTCAAAGTCCACAAATGAGAGAGAAGTCGACAAACTGAGTTTTGGTTTGCTTATACCATCCATCGTTACGTCACTCATAAAGAAGTCCTGGACCGTTTTCTAGCACAACCAGCATTCAATTCTACATAAACTTAAAAGCCCCTTGACAGTTGTTTCTTAGGATGATTACAAAGCTTTCAAAATGCAAACTTACAAAATTCTTTAATGTCGCTGCCTGAGCATCCCGCTGTCATTTCTGCCAACTCTTCAAAACCGACATTCGCGTCAAGCTGTAAACCGTAAAAGGAAGATTATGTGCAACAGCAAATTCCCCTGATTAAATTCAAACTTGTTGCATAATTGACTTCATGTTATATGTTAAGTGTCCTCCACACAATATACTGCCTGTATATTAGAAAGATCTCAGCGATTATGGAGTGAAGTTTTTAAAAAGCTGATACAGCATCTTCTTTTATGGGGCCTAAGATAATCTTCCATTGTCAATAATTTGTAACATTGATAATCACCATACTTTGACAACAGTTTGGTAGGTTTAGCAATGCAGGTAAGTGCAGGCACTAACCCCGATTGCCTTCCAAAAGTGGCAAAACGACGAATCATACAGGTAAGAACAACGTAGCGCGCGACTGTCCATCTACACCACATCATTTACCTTCTCGCCTTCCAAAATGATTTTAAGTATTTCAACTCTCTGTTCCTTGTCCTAGAAAAGGTAGAAAAAGCCATTTTCCATTTTATGAAGCTTCAGTCAAGAAGTGTAAAACACAGCGAAGGACCATAAAGGCTTCTGAATGGTTTCAAATCTTGCATCAAAAGAAAATTGCGAAAACAAATAAAGCGAGCAGGAAGCGGACAAGCACTTACGGGCATTGGCACATAAAATCGGCATGGCATTCGCCTTAAGATGGCCCTGTCCACGTCACTAGGCCTGTTGGTGGCGCCCATAATGATTATGTCACTTTTGGGAGTTGATGACAGCCCTACCAGAAATAAATTAAACTTTGCTTAAGTATCAATAATTTAAAGGCTTTGAGAGAAGTAGCTCAAGAGAAGAGGGTTGCGGAGAGAAGAGACACAGGGGCGACAATAAGGAGACACAGGGGAGACGCAGTGGGGGAAAGAAACGACAAACGCACCATCCCAAAGGCTCATGAACTGGGCCTTCATCATGGCAGTAGCTTCGTGGTCTGAAGAACTGCGGGAACGAAGAAACGAATCTACAAAATAAAGCAACAAACTCCATTAATGTGAGATGGAGATTTAATTGGTACATGATTACTACAAATGACAAGGGGTTGAAAGACCTTCAAAGTAAAAATCATTCAAAATATTGGCTTGCCGTTTGTGTTGAATGGCAGGAAGAAGCACTCTGAAACATTGTTTTTGCTAGTATATCAATTGTACCAAATTTGAACCAATTAAGAGGAATAAAGACCCAAGTGCCACACACCAATTTCGTCAATAAAGATAATGCAGGGTTGTATCTTGTATGCCTGCAAAAGAGAAGCAGCGATAGTGAAAGCTTGAATTAAGTTAAATTGACAGGTAAACAGCCCTTAAGCCATTTAGCGAACTTAAAGATATGGTTCTGAGCATCAGTCATATTTAGGCCAGGGTACAAACCAATCAGTGTATAAAGGAAAAAGAAATACAGTCTTGGAATAGAAAAAACTTTCATGCAATGACGATTTAAGGAAAAGGAACAAACCAGGGAAAAAACAGCATTGGCCAACTTTTGTGATTCCCCATACCACTTGTCAGTCAATGAGGAGACATCCAAGTTCAGGAACCTACAGCCTACAAATGCATGAAAAATAGAGAGTTAAGAACCCTGATTGTAAGTCAACAAGTGATGAGCATGAAAGTTTTGCACGTAGTCCAAACATAAAAATGCTATCCAGCCATTAAAACTTTTGATGGCAAAAGCAGATAATTCAATAAAAGGAGATGTTGGGCTTTCTCAAAACAATAGTTGCAAGCTTTACTACTCTTAGGAAACCTAAAGTTCAGAGATCAGAGTTTCATATAATTAACATCTAGCAAAATCTAAAAAAAAGGAATTGGGATCTCCAAAAACTAGTGAATTCTTGAAGAATTTGGTCACTTCAACAACACTGTGTTGCTACAATAAATAAGCTCATCTCAATTTGCATCTTTCTTGGAAAGACTTTCTAACAATGAAACAAGTATACAAGTGCCAAGCAGAAACAAGTAGTTCAAATTACAAGTATATTTTGAAGGAAATGCAATTTTGAAGAAAGAAAGCAGGAAGAGAAAATGAGCAAACCGGCATCTTTAGCTGTAGCTTTGGCAATCAATGTTTTCCCACACCCAGGAGGGCCATACAACAAGATTCCTAGAAGTGACAGAAAATAAAGTAAAAGGTTGAACTGCTAATGGAAAATAGATGGTTACAAAATGTTTAGTGCTCACAAGATACCAATTTATGTTACAAATCCAAGGCTACAAGTCATTTTTGATAATTCTGTTTATTAACAGCATCATGTGAATAAACTTTTCGCATTGAAGAACTACAGAAAAGCATGGAACTGCAGAATTGTAGATTCCAAAAACATAAAATACATCTTCCTTTGACAGTCCTTGTGCAAATGCCAGACAAAAAGATAGCCAGTTTCAGAACAAAAAACATGCTTGTTGGGTAGGAATGTAATACTTATGAGTACAAAAGAGCATGAACAGAGCAATGCAGCACATAGACAAATTCATGATTCCACTGTTTCATGCTAACAAAAAGCAAAATATCTTGTTGATATCAGGATGATAAACAAAACCATATAGGGAAGGTCCAAGCAATATCTTTCAAACAGAAACAATACTGGACCTACCTTTAGGTGGGCTAAGTAGCACTGATTTTGAAAATATTTCTCTTCTTTCGAATGGCAGCACAACATTCTCCTTAAGAAGCCGAAATACAACTCATTAGTCACTGGTTTATAACAATAACTATATATCAATTCTCAGAGATAAATCGTGGAATGAATACTGCTACATGAATCAAGTTCAATCCTTGGAATGGTTGGAATAAGGACCGTAAAATAAGCAGCAAACAAGCAAACCCTGATGCTAAATAGCTAATATTCCTTCAAAGATGCATGCCAGCTTTTGCCATCTATTTTGGCGGAGCTTTAGTAATTGAAACAGTCAAAGCTAGCCTGTGCACAGACTCTAAATACCTTGCAAGAACATGAAGTCTGTGAATTAACCTTAAGGGGCTTATTCTACAACAGAGTCTCAAGATCATTCCATTATTCCAGTGTTGCCATTTCCGAAGGGACATAAACACATGTGGGGAGTTTATCCATTCCATTGCTCAGAAGTGCAGTTTATCACATGCTCTGAATAGTCTTAACACTTCATTCTAAAGTGATAAATTCTGCCCAATGTTGCATTTCTATTAGTACATTCCAACAATCAACCAATGGTGTTGGATTTGATGTTTATAAGGCATGTTTAAGAAAACCTATTGATTGGGCTAGCCTTGTCCTGTCTGTTCTCTTTTGATGACGTTATGTGGTTTACTCTAGTTACCGCTTTCTGTACTATCAAGTACTTTGGTGCAATTGCATGCCTTGACACAATTGCACCCCTGCCATATTCCCAGCATTGCCAATGTAAGCTCTGTTTTGGAAACATTATGATGTCTAAGCAATGGGTTTTAAAATCTTGTTCAAGGAAAAGGTAGTTTTCTGTTGGTGTAAGTAGAGACTTTTACTGTTAATGTTAGGTAAACAAGAGGAATTTAGCCTAAATACAAATGCCCTGATACATTATAAAACATTGCAGATAAGTGGCCTGAAATTTGATGAATACCAGCTTAAACATTTGCATGCAATCACTATGAAACAGAACATTGTTTAACCTTGTACTACATAATTTACTGTCATTTCATCTATTTCACATCATTTGAAAAAATAAGGATGTACCTTCATTTGCCTAACAATGTCATTGAGTCCACCAATGCATCCCCATGTCATAGACATGGACAAAGGATCAACAAGATTGGCAGCAATCACCATTTCATAATCATTAAGCTGCAACAAAAACACAAACAAAAACAATCATATTTTAAGCTGCTCAAACATATTTGCATCATTTGTCATCATTTGTCATCATTTGTCATCATTTGTCATCATTTGTCAATATTTGCAAGTTTTTTAAATTTAACATATACTGCTGTTGTACTTTGTCCTTTCTGAATTTGGAGTGACTGAAAGTTACAACACAATTTTTATGGCTCAAGCTTGTACAGGTCAAGCAACCATGATTGGATCTTAATTTTGGCTTACAAAAGTCAGAGTAGCAAGTGAAATCAAGCTAAAGAGCAACTGGACATACTGCAACATGTAATTGTTTGGTAGGGGTGCAAATGGGTACATGAAGATTCTATTGTAACAATAGTGAAGGGAAAGCTGGCAGAACAGTGAGTATCTTTTCTGATATACTTCACTCAAGAGCAACTTTTCTTCACCCTTTTACTTATCCACCTTTTTATAGGGCCTTTATAGTAATATGTAATAATTCTCTAGAGATCAATAGGACCTTTTGAACTAGAACCCTGGTGTGCACGAGCAAAAAGCCTGGTGTGCTGGTGTGCACCAGCTATTTTCCCCTGTTGTGGTTAAAAATTTTAAATTTACATTTCACCATTCAAATTACAAATGCGAAGGAAATCCTTCTTCTTTTGCCAGCCTTTTCTTCTTCTTGTCTGGGTCATTTCAATAGAAGTCCATTATCAATGTGGGTGACTGAATAAAGACTGATGTCTTGGAATTTGTTTGGAAATAAAATTTTGTCTCCAGCCTTTTTTTGGTTAAGTAGGTAATCATTAATTAAATTTCATTCCGATAACAAATAATGACATTTGCACATTCATGCTGACAACATTGGCTCACAGACTGTCACTCAAAACCTTTAGTAGCAAGTCTTATGATTTAAAGCTGCCAACCTAACCAGTCTCAGATCTAGCATTATAAAATAAGTGAATTTATAAAATCATAGCCCTGCTATTTTTCAAGGATACTTTAAATACATTATTGAAGTATACTGTTGAAGATAGCGCAAGTTTTTATTTGTATATTTGTCAAGTAAGATATCTCAAATTGTTCATACACAACTGTACTTGTTTTTATCACCCGTTGTGTAACAGGTTTTGTACAAAAATATCTCCGGTGTGCATATGCCATAATCTGCAGATTGGCCTTACCATATAACAAAAGATAAACTCACAGTTATATCTTTAACACCAATGCTCTTCATCAATTTTTCAGCCTTGATAAATAAAGAGCAATTCATAAGGATGTCATAACAAATATTGCCTTATCCATTTTTGTAGGTTTAAATATAATATGTTTTTAGTATTGAGTAGTATAAATATTCAAGAACAATAATGCTTGCGATAAATATCTACCTGTAGGAACTGAAAAAATATTAGTGAAGTACACAAACACTGAAAGTAGAAGCCAGGCAGACTAGTTTTACTCATTCTGAAAGAGTAACTCCAACTTGGTAATCTTGGTTTCCAAAATGTAGCTGCGAGTGAGTGGAGTCAAAATTATCTACTTTGACAGGAAAGCTAAATCTGTAGAGCAAAAATATGGTAACTACGATTAAGATTTACTCAGCCTAGGCTACCAGAAATTTGCACTTACCAACTTTCTTGCCTCCGTCTTTTGCTTGTTTGTTGGATCCAAAACATTAACTATGAATTTCAAGGCATAATAACCAGCAAACACAAAAATTATCATTTCTCCGCAAACCGCCGCTATCTGGGTTTTTGATAAGCTACCTTGAGGCATCTTGAATGCTCTACAAAAAGTATGAGATAAAATTGTTAAAACATTTAGAATTTACGACAGTCTGTCAAAGGACTAATGAATATCAAAACCTTGACATAACGCTCAAGAAAAAACCTTTTTCACTCGATATCGCTGTTTGCGCAAAAAATTTTGTTCACTTCTAGGCCAACATCATGGTTTCGCTCAAATCGAGGTTGTTTCCTCCGTCATCGTAACTGCATCAGATCAGTGAACTACATACCAGCTCCAATTCTTAGGGTAAATGGATAAAAATGCAACTTTTCCCTGCTTTTTTTGAAAGTTGAAAGATTCCATCTCAGAAAATACATGCGTATTGCAGTCCTATCCAAGAGAAATTTAGGTGTACAAGAGATAAATGAGTAGAACAGAATTATGAAGAGATCGATCAAAATTATAAACAACCCCTGCGGGGGAAAGTTCGTATAACTCTCCCCAGATCTCTCTCTTAGGCCTTTTTGAAGCGGTGCAGCTACCATTGCAATAAATATATTTGAAAGTGAGTATGAATCTTGCTATTTCTGTTCCATCATAGAATTGTAGGTGAAAAGATTATCCGATTCTTGTAGTTAAGCGCATTTTATACTATAATTTCATCATATTTCCCCAGAATGGCTCCTCGTAGGGGAAAGAAGGAAAAAGAAGAACAAGTCATAAGTCTTGGTCCTCAGGTAAGAAGATATTTATTAAGTTGCTTTAGCACATTTTTACCCATGATCGTATTTGGCTTGATCAAACATTCTCTTTATCGTTGGTTGAGCAGTAAGTTGAGCCCAAATTTTAATTTGGCGTTTGCACATTAAGCAGGACACTTGATTCTTCCAACCTTGACTGAACAGACTTTGTCGTTTAGCAGAATTTGGCTGTTAAAGGTGAAACATGCATAAGAAGGTCTTACTCTAGGCTTATAAAGTTCATTGCTGAAGCTGCTATAATTAATATTTGCTCGTATAGACCTGAAACTTTCAAATGTTTTGGCGACAGAACGTTTGTGGTGTCCAGTAAGCTTGTGACTCGAACTCAGCTGAACGCTATCTCGCCCTGAACACCAGGTGCAGATGGAGAAAGTATATGCTTTTTTATACTTTGTATACTTATTATTATTCTTAGAAAGTATCTGAGTTATAAAATCCTTAGGCCAGCCTAAGTAATGAACATTTTTTGCATGTTTCAGGCTGCTGCCGGAGAACAAATTTTTGGAGTTGCTCATATATTTGCCTCTTTCAATGACACATTTGTGCATGTAACTGATCTGTCTGGAAGGTAAAGTACCATTAGTTATGTATTTGTTTTTGATTTACTGTCAGGTTCAGTTGTGGGGCTGTACATTATCAGTTGTGAGCCATTATCAGCCATCTCAGGTTTAACAAACTAAAAATTAAGGGTTAATTTGGTTTCTGCATTTAGAATTTTGTGTACCTGCATAAATTCAACTATGATGCACAATGTTTTAGGTTGTAGCAGATGCCTTTGTCATCTGCAAAGTCAGCTTAGCTGTTTGTTTCAACTTCTTCCCTCCTGAAAACACCTCTCCACTGGATTCTAAGCTATCCCATGTGTTTTTCATAGGGAAACAATTGCCCGTGTCACTGGTGGAATGAAAGTAAAAGCTGATAGGGACGAGTCATCTCCATATGCTGCCATGTTGGCGGCTCAGGATGTTGCTGCAAGATGTCAAGAAATAGGAATAACAGCCTTGCACATCAAGTTGAGAGCCACCGGTGGTAACAGGTACAAGCCAGTTATTGCAGATCTCCTTCTGCTTTACCTCGGATCGATTATATAAAATGTTCATTAAGAAGTAAAATGAAACTCTCATCATATTGTAAAAGAAGGAAAATAATTGAAGATGACATGGTATATGGTAGAAAATTGTCACATTAATTGCAGAAGGTGAATCCTTGAAGGCTTTAAGAAAATCAATGTGGTGGGTTCCTGTATGCAAACACTAAAGATACACTTAACAAAATAGGAAAAATCATAGCTATCAGAGAGGGACCTGAGTAGCTTCATGACTTAAGTTGCTTTCCATGGCTTATATGAGATATGAAGCTTGATGGGTTTCCTATACTGAATGAATGCAAAGTAATATTGGAATGTCGTGAGTATCAGCCTTTCATGGAAATTTTGATTTTTAAGAACAAAGACTCCTGGACCAGGAGCTCAGTCTGCTCTGCGTGCTCTGGCAAGATCAGGAATGAAGATTGGCAGAATTGGTGAGTTTCTTTGATTGCTATTAGCTTGAAGAAGTCAGATCCTTTTTATTGAAAGAGAATTTTTTAGAATATGAGACAAAATGCAACCATGCTTTTATTTGTATTACAAATTTATATATATATATATATATACTTATATTTCAATAATATAGTTCTTCAAAAAGTAATTCAAGTATTCGAAAACTAGTTCCACTTTTTCTAGCCATAGTGAAGTTTTGTACCACAAAGCACTTGTTCATATCTATATCTTATGTATATAAAGATGGTTTTGATGGATTTATTGGAAGAATATATGAAAATGTTGGATTGGTCATGGACAAGCCAAGAGTATCATTTCCTTTTTTGTTCTTGTAGAGGATGTCACACCCATTCCATCAGATAGCACAAGAAGAAAGGGTGGAAGACGTGGACGACGTTTGTAAAATTTGTGAATTCATGAATACTTGAAAGAGATAAACAACTTGTATTATTCTTGACAGTTGCCTCCTCTATTTGCTCCCCCAATAGTCTACCTAGGTACAATTTTATCTATCATTCTAGATATTAAATACTGTTTCTTTTGAGTATCTAGAAACTGCTGGGAGGATTATGGTTTTTAGACCAAAAGTTTCTAAAATTAAATCAGCAGGCCTTTGTTATTTTCCAATCTGTGCATCAAAAGAGAAAAGAATGAATCTTTGTAGCAGTACTTGAAATGAAATTAAGCCTCTCACATGAAGATGGCCCTGGATCTTTGTGAACCATCTTAATAACAGTCTAAACAAAAAAGTTGTTCAGTTCAATTGACCCAAACCAGATTTAAATGTGCTCCTCTGTTGGCTTGATGGTACTGGAAATTGCTCAATAATGTAGACTTTCAGATATTATGTGTGAGTAAGATGCAGAAAAAGCCATTGAAGAAAATAATTTCAAATGGTGAAAATTTGATTGCCAACATAAATGGGCTTTGCAGACCTAATCTAAGAGCATGCTCATTGAAGATCTTTAATCTTTCTACAAGGCACATAACTTCTGAGCAAAGTGAAGAGATCAAAAATGGGGAAACAACACTTGCAACTTAACCTTTAAAGCATAAAACTACAGTGTGCAGAAATGACTTCTAACTTTTAACCAAAATGCTGGTTGAGTATTGAGAAATGGAATGGTTAAACTATGCAGGCAAGCAAAGCTTATACTAGTGGACTGCTAAGTCACAAGCATTCTGTTTGGACGACCCATAAGCTATCAAGGATTGGATCGGATGTTGGCTTAAACAGCCTTATAAGACATTTCTAATTGTAAGTGAAATTTTCAATGATATTCAGGCTTTCGTTGGAAAATTATAGCAGGCGTGCTAATTCTTGCAAAAAAGGACAATTATTCCAGCAACGTGATTGATAACTGCTGAAGTTTTCACAGAAATAAGGACTGAAATTAATCAATATACCAACAAAAGACAATCCATATCAACAAAAGTTCTATAATGTTTTAAAATATGCTGTCATCGCTATCCATTGTGTCCTCGGATGAAGAAGTTTGCATATCAAGAGTGTCAACGTTTTGGTTACTACTTTGCCAATCTGTCCCTTTTTCTGACTTTTTTGGAAATACTGCGGTCAAGAGGTTTGGTAAAATCAAAATAGATTAGAGCTACGATTATTCCAGAAATTGATATTTATTCCAAAATCCTGACAGGGTGTCTAGCCTTTTTGAAGTGGCCTGAAAATTAATTTCAACACAAAACCCACAAAACTAATCATAAAAATTTTTTTGCTTTCAAAATGAATGAAGATGTGCGACATTTTGCACACCTGGGAAGCAGCAGACGAAAGCCTGATATTTTAAAATTCTTTTAGATGCAATTGATGCATTAATAAACCCTGCATATTGTTCTTGGACTTGGTAGAGAAGTATAATCTGAGAAATGATGACTCTGTGAATTTGGTAGTACCTTTCAAAGTTGAAATAATCAACATAACTTGCAAAATATGTAATTCTGTCAGCCATTTTGATCTCTATCCCCCAAAGAAGGAAATGGATCTTCACCAGTTTGTAAAAAGTCTTCAGGTAAAAACAGTATAACCATTGCTTAGTAAAACAATCTTTAAAAATAGCTTTTATTCACACATATTGAGAATTAAGACGGCTGAGGCTGTTGTGACATAGGGCATTACAAAATCCCTAAAAAATGTTGAATGCAAAGAACAAAGCTGCCTTTGACAAAAGGAATTGAGTGGCAATTTAATGCAAAGTAATCTGAAGCAAGCCATCAACATGCAAGGAATCCAAATTTCAGTGAATGCAAAATATCTGTCAAGATCATCTTTAGCAAAAAACCATTTGGCAACCCTAGATCATTGGCTGAACAAAATTATATGGAATGGATTTAATGGCAAATTATCAAGTATTGAGGGAGAGACAACAACAACAAAAAAGTTGTTCTGCAATAACAGACTCTCATTGCAACCAATTTTTAATTACATTAATACAGTACATAATCCATCTGGGCTTTCACTAAAAAAGAAAAAATATATTTACATTGTAAACATATGCATACATATTTATCTAAGCAATAACTGAACATATTCAAAGCAAATTTTGCTCAAGACCATAGAAGTACTAAACTCTCAGATACTATGAGGTAATGTACTACTATGAGCAAGAAATAGCTCTGAAAAATGCTTCAAGCAATTAGAAATGATTTGACACAAAATACAAAGCAAGCAAACAAACAGTGTGAGATACCTTCTTTCCTGCTGCTCCAACCTTGGCTTTGGCAGTTCCTCTGACCTTCTTTGTCCTATTCTTTCTTTCCTTTCTTTGTTTTCGGGATGCTCCCTTCTTTTCTGCCATACCAAGTCGTACTAATCTGAACTTAGGCTCATACTTCTTCAGAGCATCCATGCTGTCATAAATCAGTGCAAAGCCTGTTGTTTTTCCTCCACCAAATGCTGTTTTGAAGCCGAAGCACATGACATGATCAGCATTGGCCTTGTACATTTTGGCAAGCTTTTCAGCTATTTCGGTCTTTTTTACAGTTGCAGCACCAGGATGGAGCACATCAACAACCTGTACATCAGCAGAACAGATTGTCACAAACAAGCAAGAAAATATATATACACACAAGTGATGGTCTTTAAAAATAATAAATGATTGCAGATATGAACAATTCATAAGCCTATTTTCATGATTAAACAGCATATCTATTGGTAGGCACACAAAAACAATCAAATCAAAAGTACTGGTGGTGCAGCCCCTTTCCTAGCTGGCACTGTTAAAAAGTAATCACGACACAAAAGAACTGGTAGTGACAGAAATTAGGACTGGTTTATCTATGGACTAGAGCTTATGACTAGAGCATAGAGCTTGAGCCAAGAAGAAATAGTATCTGGTATTTGTTTCTACCTAGCATCCAAAGGAAATTCTTAGGACATTGAGAAGCTTATGCTTATTGTGCATTGTAGGAATTAGTGTGCCATTGACCTTTTGAATTAACCTCTTTCTAATTATAACACAAAACTCCTTCAAAGCATTTCATTGCAAACTGGTATTCAGACTCACAACAGATTGGATAATCAGCAACTGCGGTTGGTAGTCAAACTTGGGCTACAACCTTACTGTTCATTGAAATTTTATGATAGATAAATGGTGGAATGACTGCTCCTAAAACAACTTTCATTTGCACAAGAGAGCAAAGCTTTCAGAAAGTTTCATATTCACTCCCATGAGCAAAAGGGATGTCCTCTCACCATTTGTTTCCGCTGGAGCAAGCGGTTGGTCATATATTTCCGTGTCCTGATTGTGGCTGTATTGTCACCCTGAAAATATCAAATTATAATTGCATATCATTATCATATCAAAAGACATTTACTAAGTTCACATTTGCAGCAAAAACGGACCAAAGCAAGCAGAACCAAATTCTTAATACATTACATGCAAAACGGGAAGGGTGAAATATCTATTTAACAGTTTTTGATAGTACGAGCCTGTGGAATATTTTCCCAACATCAAATACCCTTGCATATACTTAGAACAAACTGTCACATAGAGCTTGATTGTCGTTGTTTTGTCAAAGCATTCTTTATGAGAAAGCCACTTGCTAGTTACTTGCAACTAGAACTCATGTAACCCATGAACCCAGCATTAGGACAGCGTTGCCTAGTTATTATGCTATAATAATGACATATCAAATAATAGCTCCAGTTAACATTAGCAAACAGTTTGAAATTGGGTGAATGATTATCAGCTCTTTAAACATTTATCGACGGTAAGTTGTACAACGCGAAAATAGCATTATTCGTTTCAAATTCAATTCAAGCCCTACAGTTTCCATATAATAAAGATGAAAGTTATAGAACGAGCAAATAAAAATAATAACGTTGAGGATCGTATACGACCAATCAACAAATAGCAATACATGTCAGTTTTTCACACAAATAGATAGACTAAGGTCTCATACAATTAGATAGACCTTAACCTTAAACTACGAGCAGTGATTTTCTTTTTAAAAAGCGGCAAAGTTGCTTTTCGCAGATGCCGGGCAAAAGTTATTCACCAAGATTTGGACCTAACAAGACTAAGGTTGCCGTTATTAATAACGGGGATTTTACTGCCTCATCAAGGCTCATGAAATGTTGGACCACGAGTGCAAGTAGAAAAATAATAAGATAAAATTAAAAATAGTCAATGACTTAAGGGAATGTATGCTTTGGCAAAGTTACTTGTCCCATAATTAAACGGATGACATTAGATAGAAAAGTGAGTTACCATTTTGCGAGAGTGCTTCGAGAAAGAGAGAAAATGGCTAAACAACAACAACAACATCAGTGTCCAACAGCCTCATTTTAGTTTCTTAGAATGAGGCTGTGGAGGCGAAGAAATCAAAAGGAAAAAAAAACAGGGAAAAATGAAGCAAAGAGTTCAGAGACGAAGAAGTTTGACGGCGATAAGAATGAAAGGATGACACGTGAGATAGCCTATGTAAAGAAGCATAGCTTATGCAGTGGCGTCGCCAGAGTGGAATGATTGGAGGGGTGTAGTAGGACGCTCCCCAGATCACATGGCCTATTATAATCACGTGACAATTGATATATAATCCTCGGGATATCGTTGATCATGACATTATTGTAACCTCGTTCAGTTGAGTGGTATATCTAAATTGATTACCAAAATATAGAAATGTGAACAGTGTGTTTTCTCAGCTCTACCATCTCAACCATGTTCTAAAAGCACCTCTCAAATCTGGTGGATGACCCGTTTTGTCACGATCACCATTCCGTATGTCGCAAGAAGAAACTCTCGGACTTATCAAGTGGGGTCAAACAAGTAAAGGAAACTCCTACCTCTATTCGTCCATCATTAAACGCCGCGGTTTGCATTGTTAACTCTTCATGGTGGACTGACGGAAATGCGAGAGAAAATTTTCACAAAACATATTGTATCATTTTCTGGCAAATGATACCTTGCAGTCCTGTTTCTTAATTTTTGCCCCCTCTAAGGTACGAATTTCATTTCAGATTTGCACTTACCTAAGGCGGTGGTTGCCCCCTTGCACAATGTTTTGGATAACATGTCACACCAGGCAAAGCGATCTTTTTGCTCTGAGAATCAGGTGACGTTCTGAGTTCACAAAGGAGTGTTAGTTGCTTGATTATCAATGCAGTTTTAATGAAAATAGGCGACTTCCATAGTCTTCCTATCTGAGCAACGCACGACTTGAAATAGTCTCAGGTGAGTATTTGACATAGTTTAAAATGTGTCGAGTGAAAAAGGAATATTAATGCATAAGTATACTCCATATGACGTCAACGTCAGTCACATGCAAATCTGCCTCATATACGTCACTCACAATTGACCACTATGGGGCAGTCCCATTTCTGCCCTATTCATGACAGGTCTATGTACCCTCAACGAGACATCAGTGCACATCCGAGGGGCAATTCATCGCATACTCCATATGACGTCAGCGTCCGTCATATGCAAACCTGCCTTATATACGTCACTCAGGGTTTTTCCATGGGGCAATACTTCTCTCAGAGTTGCAGAGCCTATTCTCTTCTTGGTAGATTGACGGAAACACGAGAAAAGTTTTCGAAAAAATATTGTTTTCTTTTTCTGTTGTTTCATCTTCTGTTAACACTTATTGGCAAAAGAAGCCGTGACTCCTTTATATTTTTTGTCCTATATGGCCCCCTCCTGAGCTACAAATTCTATTGCAGATTTGCAATTTTCTAAGCACTGTGAGGGGGCGTTGTCTCTCGCTCGCCATGCTACTGACCGTACATCTCCTCTGAACATTGTGTGATAGTGATGATGATAAGAAATGGAATCGTCCATCAGTGTGATTGCAGATGATAAACAACCTGCTTTCAAGGTATTATAGATGCAAAACATATTTATTCTTGTATATAGTTCTGAAGAGAGATTTAAAACCATACATCAGACAGGGGCGGATCCAGAGCGAAATGTGACGTTCTCACCCAAAGAAGGAGCGAAAAATTTACGGACCAATCCCAGTTTAATCCGGGGGCCACGCCCTTTCGCCAAGCAAACTTTGATTTCTTCCAGAAACTGCATTATGTCGATTTCTCATTCAATATCCGAAGGCAGGAAATCGTTTTTTGCGCGCGTTTTTTGAGTTTACTCAATTGAATCAACGTCACTGTTTCTCACATCCTACGTCAGAGTTTCTCACCAGAAACAAAAGAAGACCGAATTTGATTGTTTTTTTCGACTTGCGCACAAAAATAATTTATTTTCGAGTTCTCACCAATTCATTGGTTTAAAACCAAAATTCTGCACTTTCATTGGCTGACAAAACAACCTTTTAAATTTATTCCAAAGATGAAACAATGGCCCAGAACAAGGAGAATTTAAATCTCTATCAAATTGTCTTGAATCATGCTTCTCCGCATTGATTGAGTCTATGTAAGCTTACGATGGCTCTGTCTGCAACTCAGAGACAAACAAGGAATTCAATAGTTGTCTTGGAAGTTAAATTGAATATTTTAACCTTGTTTTTTGCAATTTCATTTTGGAGAAAAATGACGTTCTCACGTGAGGACGGCGAGAACACCTGGATCCGCCCCTGAATTACATCATTGGCTGCATCTACGCCTTTGATGAAATTTTCATGTACGGCATTTACATTTCTACAAAACCAATTTTTGAGAAAGTGCACTATTTTAAATAACTATTTCTTTTTTCCTTCTGTCTGCCCAACCGGATTCGCCAACCCTTCCCGATGACCGAAAAAGCAGATTGCAGCCAATCAGGTTTGGGGTGGTGCCCCACATCAAGCATGTTTGCGGCAATTCTAACTTTCTTTTCTGTTATCATGTTTAAATTCTACAGGAGTTGATGAAAACAATGTCTCGGAATCTATAGCATTTGATTTCCAAGATAGCATCACCAGAGGCACTACTTGCCATCTTCTGGGATCCTAGGACTACTAGTGACTTTGCTACTCTCTGTTTTCCCGCTTTTCTTATCGCACTGGCAACTGGCTACTTAATAAGAATAAATAATTTTTTGCCACGCCTCAGCATTCTTTTCGACTTATAGCCTAAGAAAATTGATAATTTGATCTTGCTTAGTACAAGGTGTAAATTCGCTTAAAAACATGAAATTTATATCTGTCTTAATTTGTTGCTTCATCAAAAAATTCCAACAATAATAAACAGAACAACAATTATGATATCAGAATGTAAAATCTAATGATATAAATACGATCCTATTCCAAAAGCTTCATTTCAATCTCATCAATCACATCAATGCTAGTTTGGTATTATTCTTTAATTATTCTTAAATTTTGCATCTTTGAGCCTTGATATTCTTATGAACTTTATTCTTGTAAAAGAGTGCTTTCCGAGTATGGACAGCACAATCTTTTGACGTAAATTAAACAGTAAAATCGTTAATTATGTTCATACTAACTTATTTATTCTTAATCTTATGATTTGAGGTATCATTTTTTAGTCGTAGAATTCTGAACACATTATCGAGAAAGGGAAGGGCTAGGGGGAAGCCCCCTTCCCCCAACGTGCAACTTCGCCTTCGTCAGCATATCACGTATGATCAGCGCCACGAGGCTGGTGATAGAGATTTGCCGAGGTCAGGAAGCACGGGAAATCAGTCTGCGGTATTTATTGAAAGATCTAATGAATGTTTCTTACGACAAAAATTTGCCCACAATATTATGCCGGGAAACCAAGTTTGATAGGCGTACCTAAATATGGACAAGACGAGAACAATAAGTTACAATAGGCGATTGATGAATACACCCATGCAGTCACTTCCTGTGGGCGAAGTCGTCCCTCTGCAAATTAGAGAGAGACGAGGAAACAGGCGAAAGGAATTTAGAATTACCGTGTGAAAAAAGCATCAAACTTGCGAAGATTTCTTGCCAATGGCTGATACAGCTGCTGAAATTGTTCTCGATGGAGGTGGTCCCTGGGGCTTTCGTCTACAGGGTGGAAAAGACTTTGGCATCCCTTTAAATGTTGCAAGGGTAAGTAGGCCTAAAGTAGACTTATGCTGATACTGATCTCTTAATGCCATTGTTTTTTATCTGTTGTTTGCTCATGACCTTACCTTTTCAGTTAAGGATCGCAGTTTTTAGCTTGTTGCAGTTTCTTTTACCCAACAGCTTTGATGTTAATGTTATTTACCGTTAAGGTTACACCTGGAAGCAAAGCTGCATTGAAACAAATGATGGCTGGTGACATTATTTGTGAAATAAATGGTGTCAATACCGAGTCCCTCTCACACATGGAAGCACAGAATCATATTAAAAACGCAGGCTCAAGACTAAGCATGAAGATAAGGTGATTCTCTCAGTTCAATTACAACACCCCTTGAGTCCAGTTTATGCTGTACCGGACCGTATTTTTAAAAAACAAATTATAATTTCTAAAGACATGTTTCCTTCTTTATCAACACCAGGCGTTGCTTTGCAAACAAGTCGCTTTCTACATTCACTGAAATTTTGCTTCCAATATTCCAAAAATTATTCAAAATGATGACTGAAAATTTATGTTTGAAAATGTGAATGGAACCTTGAGAAGAATTTTGAAACGAAAATCTTCCTTTGTCCCAAAACGCCTTTTGCAAAATTTCAATGTAACGATAAAATACATCAAAGTCCATTGAAGTGGGGTCCACTGCCTGGAAAGGAAACATTGACTCAAGGAAACATCCCCTTCTGCAGGCTTTGTGTGAAGTATTCCCATGACGTTGGCATAGGTCAGTTGTCAATTGTCCTTGCCCTCATAAAACAGAAACCTTTGACACTTCAACCAGAACACTTCTCCATAAATTTTTTTTCTAAAAAATCTGTGAAGTAAGGTGACCCTGTTCATCTGATTATAACATGCCTAATATAGATAATTTCTCTCCTTAAAATTCTTTAACAACCCACCTAAGAGAACTATGTTTAGCTTGTATACTTCATGCATATTCCTTTTGTATTTGCTGTTAAATAAAATGTCTAGAGAAGTAAGTTAACAAAACTAGTCACTTTTTTACAGCTGATTTAAAAACAAATAGTTTATGATGTTTGAAGTTTAATTTGCTTTTCTCATTCTTCAAATTTACTATGAAAATTAATCAGACCCATGCATTTTTTAGGAAAGGAAAAGGGATCTCTATTGGTGACCAGAATGCAATGTCCTTTGGGCCAAAGGTTCTGACAGAAACAAATGTTATCCATTCTGCTGGTGTTGATCATACATTCAATCCAAAGCCGAAACCATTCAACTTTGGCTCTGGTTCTCCAACTGTGACTCAAGCAGCCTCCCCTCAGAAGTCTTCACCAGCACCCCCTGTTCAAGCGCCAAAGTTTGATCCTGGAGCATATGCAAGAAAAAAGTGAGTTGCAAAAAGCATATCATATGCATATTGTCTCAACAACATGGCTGTTAGGAGGGTAGTCATAAAAAGGAGTCAATACACATGAGAGATGTGGCACAAAGCTTTGTTGTATCAATCAAATGTTATTTGTTGGCTTGTTTGCCAATTTTCCTTTTTTCATTTGGAAGTTTCATGGTAATGCGTATAGTTAGATTGTGTTTGGAATCATCTTGCATGCAAAATGGCAATGCTAGATATGTCTGACATTCTGTGAACAATGTACACTGAGCTTCAGGTTGTGCTGTCCGGTTGCCTTTGAAAATATTTTGAGTTCATGTTTCTGCAGAGTTAGATTGGAAAGCTGACAAGAAGAATGTTTTTGGTTATGGTCATTTTGAGTATTGTTTGATACTATTATATGTAAATAATGTTTAGCAACAGTCCCTTGTAACTTCCAGAAGTTTTCTGTTTTGTGTCACATGTATTAGTTGAAGGTGTGTTGCATTTCTGTTAAAGTCAGAAATTCTTTGGATGTTGGATTATATTATTTTCATTTGTTACTAAACCTAAAGATTAAAATAGGGTTCTAGTGGGGTGAAAAGTTCTGTTATGGGTTTTGATCTTTACAGATAAGCAATTTATTTTCACTTTTTTGTCACTGAGATGGCATACAGTGTTAGATGCTTTCATAAATTTAAGTCATTTTTTAGACTGTTGTACTTTGATTGGTACCATATGCGTCATTCTCTATCAGTATTATATATGTGTGAGACGGTTATTATTAAAAAGTGACAGTTTGTGTTGTGGTGCTGCATAAACACTAATGCATGTTTGACATCACCCAAAAACCAAGCCACCTGTAACAATAGTTAAATTTGAATTGCAATTTACAAGATGTAACATAAGCTTGTGGGCTTTATCTCTACACCTGCACTTGATCCATATGTAGCCTAAAGAAAGATGGCAGCTAAAACTATTTTTTGCAACAATTTACTCTTCTTGGACAGTGAGCTGAAAACAATTAAAGGTTATTGTGCACTATCAAAGTTATGATTGTGTTGAATGGGCTCTTTCATTTTTCCCTTTAATTCATTTAAGATGCATTCCTGATGATTGGGTTTGGGTGAATTTGCTGGTTTGTTCAATACTTAGATTGATGTGCAGTTTGTATCACTGTGCTTCAAACAACTTATTATATCCTTTGGAAGTATTAGCTTAGGAAACTGTTTATGAGAAACCATAAAGCGTTTTGAAAGAAATCGGTATTCCCTTTCCAGCTTATTGGGCAAAAGACATTTAGAGATCTTACATTTAAATGTTGCATTCAAGCCTCGCATTTGATTGTTGCTTTCGGTTGCAGGAAGGAGGAACTAGAGCAACGCAAAAAGGCGGAAAATACTGTTGCTGGAGATTCAGATATTCTGAAAATGATCAACGCGACATCCATCAGCAAAACACCATCTCCTACGCCAGGCTCAGGGAATGAAGGTTTGAGAATCAATAGAGTATACGTAATCATCCAATCTGCGGCAATGAGCTCCCCACGACAAAGCCCACTCTCTGACCACCTAGCCAGCCGTCATCTTCTTACTGTCGATTTGGCTTTTCTACAGGTTATTGATTAGTCCTCATCGGGAAGCTTAGTAAGATATTGAAGCCAAAGCTTCAGTAACCAATTGAGATGAAGTCTTCGCGGTGACGTGCGTGCGTTTAATTTTTCTGATATTTCCTTCCACTGCAAGTCCTCGCGTTGATCTGAGTGATTTTGGGGCTTGGATTACTGCGGATTCTTTGCCGCCTCACCTAGGTCTTACCTGCTGTCTCTAAACGACCTCTTCAGAGATAGATGGTCTCCGTACAGGTAAATGCGTCTCCATCAGCCAAATTGCCTGTGCAAATGGCCCAGTGACGATCCTTTGGAGCTACCATAGTAGGGCGTGAAGTCGATTTGAAGAATACCTTCGAGGTTGCTTGTCCGTGTTTGCCTCCGAGACATGGATATGGTTTGGTTGGTCCTTCGATATTATTGGTCTTTTAGACATGCTTAAGGTTTACGTGAATGACTCAATGGCAAATCCATGCTATTTACGTGGGCTAACAATACTATTAGTCGATAAGCACAGAATCAGGGCGATAAGAAATCGCCAACCCATGTCTGGTCGCTCCAGTGCTCCACCGAAGTTTCTTTGAAAGCATAATCTGTCAACTGTGAATCTTAGTAGAGACACTCCTTGGATGTTTCCAAACTATTATGGCAAGCAGCAGCAAAGGTAGGTGAACCCAGTGTACAAACATTTCACAGACATCTCATTGTCAGGGTCTCAGCCGTTTTCTAAGAGCCTCCTCCTATTGGAACCTTACTCAGATCAGTTCAGTGGTCGTAGTAGCAGTCTACCTTGCAATCGGTTTTGTCTGTTGTCACACTTCTCTTCAAGTTTTAGTATTAAAAAGGATCGTGCACTTCGCCCCCGAATTGGTAACTGTACGAATCGACAATGGTTGGAAGTGACAAGGCAGCTAGTAATTGCGACAGAATTACGTTATTTCGACAGAATTATCGTTATTTCGACAGAATTATCGTTATTTCGACAGAATTATCGTTATCGATCAACGAGCCGAGGTGGATGTGGCAGCACCTGTGCTCGATAGCTCCAAGTAAACAATGAATACACTTTGCTATTTCGCTGTCTAGCGATGCTTCTTCCTTCCTGATGTAACGAACCTACGTTTTCCTGACAGAAGGCCGCGATCCTGGTGCATTCCGCATGGTCTACAGTGGCCGCGATATTCATGAGGAAGGTATTGCACGACAGCCCACTGATTTGATATACATACACAATGTAAAAACAGTGCGTCTTGCGCCCATGTAATGCGTCACTTAGGCGAATAGACTGCAGAGGTTTAGTGAGAAATGTAGCTTTCTTAAGATGCCTTCTGATGCGATAGGATTCCTTAATTGACTCGGGCCTTGGTTTTACAGTCCCAGAGGCAGTGCTTCCAATTTTTTTTAATGTTGATAATATCAAATTGTTCATCCCTTTAGTTGCCTTTCAAGCTTTATTAACATTTTCGCCCAAAACTGTTATATTATACACAAAATAAGCATCAGTCGATGCACTTTTGTTTAACTTCAAGGCTCAACTTTCTCTTGATTTTGTATGACATATCATGCTTCATGGTACCATGCGGTCGCATAACATGCTAACAATCTTATCCTATCAGTGTCGCCGGGCTCCAAGTCTGTAATCAGTAGTTTGAAGGACAGAGTTTCCCAGGAAAACTCAGGGCTGAATTCTGAAAGCAAAGTGCCTTCGCGTGTGTTTCAAATGCTTCAAAAGCAATTAGACGAGGAGCAAGCAGAAGGTATTGTATTCGAAGGCCACGTCATCACAAGTGTCTTTTCCAGACCTCTCACACACCGCTCCGCACAACACTCTGTCGCACCCACGCACCCCTCCTTAAACATAAACCGCGGAAACGACCGCTACAGCGTAACTGCGTACCGGGAAGTTCTGTAAATTTCAGAATAAAGTGTTCGTTGCTAACGCCATCAAACTGGCGCCAAATAGAAGAATGTTTTGATGATTTAAGAGCTCTCGAAATCCAGTTTAAAGTCTTACCTAGCCGAATGCAGTCACCCAGTTGGTAAGCACTTATAAATTTAAAATTAAAGTCAATAATCGGAGTAACATCTAAATGAACCTATTGAAGAGTTGAATAGTAAGGACAATGGACTTTATAGTTATTTCTGAGTTCGCATTTGCTTCCTTCAAGAATGACGTTCTTTGGATGACGTTCCAGTAATTCCAAGAAAGGCAAAAATCGGCTGTTTGAAGATTTACTGTTGATTCTGGCAGGCTTTCTTGTCTGGATTCATCTTTTTAGAAACTTGTGGTTATGAGAACGCCCTTCTTTGTCGAAGGCCTAACTTGCTTCGCAGTGGCCCAGAAAGTGGCTGCAGCTTTGGTTTGGTGACGTCAGCACTGTCTCTATCGGTGCTTTTTGGGCTGTCCTGCTGCTGCTTTTGTTCGTAGGTACCTTGTGTAGACAGCATGAATCTAGGTACCTTGTGTAGACATCATGGATCTAGGTACCTTGTGTAGACAGCATGAATCTAGGTACCTTGTGTAGACAGCATAGACCTATGTAGACATTATGAAATGTAACCTTTTTTATGTTGTGCAATATTTAAGTGCGTAGTTACTCGTCCTGCAGCTAATGCTCTTCGTCAGCTTCTCTTATCAAACAGTTTGTTAGAATTTAATTAAGATTGCTATTCGATGTATATAATTAGGCCACTACTGTTGAAAGACAGTGGGCTGGCAGGATATTTGGCAGCCGATTCGACTATTCACTCTACAATTTGTCCCCATAGCTTCGTCCTCCCCTCAAGATTTTATCGATGCCCTGAAGCAACGCTTAAGGACCGATGCATCCGCTGAGGTTCAAAGCAAAGGCCCGGCCCGTTTTAGTCAGGATACATCGCCGCACCACGTGACCGGCCATAGCAACGTCACAAGCAACCAGATCCCACTACCGCCACCAGTGCTCGTAACCCCTTCTTACCAAACCAGGCCCCTAAGCCAAACGAATTCAATGCAGCCACACACTGATCAAGGTAATGTGTGCGTGCCTTCTCAGTGCTACTTGTTCCTTTGCAAAACGATTAGAGTTCATCGGTGTTTCGCCCAGAATCCGCCCGTCAGGTCCTGTTGTGATACCCGCTTTTACCTGAATCCTAGGGACCACATCAATGCTGTTTTTCTGCGTGTGCCACAGATTGCCCTGTGTACCTGCGCAGCAATCAGATGTAGTCACGCTAGCTTTGATGTCAAATGACCTTGTCATCGCGTTAAAGTTCTGCCACATGTTGCCTACATTGGCCTTGCTTGTTCGTTTAACGGGGCGCGCGTCATTCCCTCTCGGACGGGGTCTCACCCTGTTGGACGGGGTCCCACCCTGTTGGACGGGGTCCCACCCTGTTGGACGGGGTCCCACCCTGTTGGACGGGGTCCCACCCTGTTGGACGGGGTCCCACCCTGTTGGACGGGGTCCCACCCTGTTGGACGGGGTCCCACCCTGTTGGACGGGGTTCCACCCTGTTGGACGGGGTCCAACCCTGTTGGACGGGGTCCAACCCTGTTGGACGGGGTCCAACCCTGTTGGACGGGGTCCAACCCTGTTGGACGGGGTCCAACCCTGTTGGACGGGGTCCAACCCTGTTGGACGGGGTCCAACCCTGTTGGACGGGGTCCAACCCTGTTGGACGGGGTCCAACCCTGTTGGACGGGGTCCCACCCTGTTGGACGGGGTCTGTCGTCCGATTAGGGGCTTCTGCTGTAACTTGATCATGATAAGCTGCAGAGAGTCATGTGACATTTGTCCAATAGAAGCCTGACTCTCTCGTTGCATTAATGAACTGTGGCAGGAATTATATTAAGCAAATATTTGCAGTCGCACATAAAGGTGAAGGTGTTCGACGGCCTACTTTCGCTGTCGTCTTGTTTGTAGGGAACTGCCGTCCAAAGTTCGTTATAGCTTTGAATTCCTCCTTTCTGGCAAGCTTTTTCTTTCTGGCAAGCGTTTTCTTTCGGGTATACATTTTCTCCTATCCACCCAGGACAACAAGGCTCTATTCATTTTTTCTGGAAAGCCGAACCCCTGCCTCCCCCTCCTCTGAAGATAAAGAAACTGTGAAGATCGTCGTCTTTTGTTTGACCACGTGCAAATTATCATAGACCTCTTCATTTCGTTATTAAATGAAAGAATTCAGTTGAGATTTTAGGAGGGCTTACCAAAAAACAACAAGCTTCCCTTTGCGGTTGACGTGCTTTTGTCACGCCCATTTAAAGAGACGAAAAACTCATTTTGCCCAGCTAAGATTAATCAGCTTAACTTCTTAAAAATATAGCACGAATTATTCTCAATAGAAATATGCATACTATTTGAAAGATCTTCACACTCTTAGGCCATTGAAATCATCAGACGAGACGGGCCCTGCGAATTCTGGCAAATAATCTTGCCCCCCCCAGCTTTACTCGATTCGAAACTCCCGAGTATAGCTGCGACTTTGAAGGCGGTTTATCGAAGTTTATTAAATAATATTTTTGAATAGATGGGTGATGATTTCACAGTTTATGATTAAAATCTGTGAAAATTTGCGCGAAGGGACGAAATCACCGTTAGTTAACGTTCTAAACAATGGTCATATTAACAGAGTAAATTCCTGAAACAATAGATTTAAAAGAAAGATGTGTCTTTTAGTTATGCAAATCAACAAAGGAGTCGACTTTATTCACGGTTTACGCAAGTCCAAGCAGCAAACAACTGTGTTTAATAAAGATCAAATGACTTATTGTGACCACGACGAAGCATTAATTGTAAAATCTAGCGATGCTTCCAAGTCGCTGGGCAGATTTAGGCAACATGTGGCAGGCTTTCGGCCGTGTATCAGTCGTTCTTTAAAGTGAGTTTGTCAACTCATTCCTCTATTTACGTTTTTGCGGTCGATTAAGTGAATAAGGAGATTAAAATGTCAGAAGTCCTGAATACAAATAAGTTACCCCGAAGAATCTCATATCCAAGACTTAGAGCAGAATCCAAGAATAACAGCACCAAAATGTCTCTCAACGTAAAAGGTGAGTTGTATTCCTGCTTTTCGAAACTTGTCTTTCTGTTTTCCTTCTGCGTTGCCGTTTTTCAGCTTGCTTTGGTTAGCCTGAAACAATGGAGACCAAGTTCGTCATAGTGAGCTTCACCTCGCAAGCTTTACTCGATAGCGTCGATTATGCCGTGATTTGCCAGCTTACCTAGGACGAATTTTCTCCCTCTCATTGCATTCAATGTTTTATTCCAAGTTCAGCAAATTGAATTCCCTGTACCTAATGACTTGTTGAAATTAACCCTACTTTCTCAAAGTTTTTGCCAGGTGAAGCTCTTTTAGATTTTCATTATCGATTTATTCCTGTTAACTGTTTTGTTTTCCTTTACGAAAGGCTGTTTTCGGAATCCCTTCATGGATAATTCTAGCACTCATTGGATTTTGGTCTCAATAATTTAAAGTCACCGCTTCTAATCTTTGTATTTGATAGAGACAGCAGTTCGGCGCATTTGACAACGATGTTTTCTTTTTTCAATTTGCTTAGTCTTAACGAAGTACATTGTGGTCAAATTTCTTTTCATCATATTTGGTAACGTTGATGGTGAAGCGAGCTTTTTAGTGTTGTTTGGTAAGCTCGGCGCGTTTTCCACTTCCAAACAGTCAAACATCGATTGAAATTAGAACGAAATAGTGGAGCTTTCTCATTTTATAACCGTGAATTGCACATTGAATATAGGCCATGTCAATTTGAATTTCCATCTTTGTTTACCCGTTCCAATCCTAACCTGTTGTATTTTGCGTCCACGATTTGAAAGATGGGGTGCTCGTGTACCGATACCCAATTTTAAGCGAACCAAGTCCAGACAACGTTTCATGAATTTCTGATAAATTGCTGTTGATGGGGATATGAAATAAGAAATATGAAAAGCCATTGTCAGAGATGGCAACTGACTGCACAACTTCACAGACGAGCTTAAATAGATTTGGGAGTTCGTTTGGCAACAAACATGGCGAACATTTTATCGCTATCACAGGATTGGTGAAGAAGCTAGAAATGTTCTTGTGATCGACCATAAAGGGGTTAGTGTTGTATTTGAGCGCAGTCATTGTTCGAACGGTTAAATGTAATTTACCGGGCCCCCAAATTTGTTCCTTTTATTAGTTCAAAAGAAGTTTGTTAACGATTGCTTGTGATATATAAAGTAAGAGAATAATATCGCCACCGAAAATACGTTTGCTAGAGAGTGCACTGAAGGGTGCCTAATCCTGGGTGCCTAATCCTGGGTGAAGCTTGTTTGTCTCGTCTTGACCAGCAACTTTAATCCAAGACGCGTCAACAAATTATCCTTGCCTGTCTAATGCTGCTTAAATTTCCTAATGCTTCTTTACTGCGCTGTGCCCCATGCCGGCCTCTGTTCACTACAAAACCTGATGCCCAGCTGCAGATAGATCGTCTTAACAAGATATTTCCTCTGCATTGACTTTTCGTCTTGTTCTAGATCCACCACCCATCAACAAAGACCACGTCTTCAAAATGAGTTACGAAACCCGCGACATTCGTGCTGCAGGTTAGTTTCCTTGGCTGCACTTAGCAAGCAATAGCAATGATCTTCAGCCTGCGCCACCGCAGGCCATCGCAGCTGGCAACGCGTTTGTCCATATACTGGCGTCTGTAATTCAAGACTGAACAGTGCAGCAAGCACAAATAGCCTGGTTCTCCAGGGTCAAGTGAACGCATGTTTCTCTCACTTTGACCTTTAGAAAATTTGCCAAGCAGAATGGGATTTGGAAGCATAAATATGTTTTGATGATTCTCCCATATGTCCTTTCCACCACACCCCGCTAAGCTTTTCTCTTTTTCAGTTGCTAATGAAGAGCACCTAAGGCCAATTACAAGTGATCATTGTCTTTGGCCTGAGATTATTATTTAAGCAAAGGGCTTAGTTATATCATTGCCTTAACATATGTCTGGCTGTGGCTCTGAACTGGGGTGTGGGGATAAGGCTGGGCGGCACCCCAACCAACTGTTAATCCCCCATTGTCAACTCTTGTGGCTATCTTGTAGAGCCATCTCCAACTTAGAGGCAGAAAACGTTTGCCTCCGTTGCTCTGATTTTCATTTGTTGGGAAAGTCATTTGTTTTGCTGGCCTGTATCACGTGGACATGTGTCTCCTCTTTGCAGACATATCGATGGGCTCAATGAACGTGATGAACAGTCTCAAAGAGAAGATAGCCATGAAGTCTACCGCTGGCTTGGGTCCTGCAGCTCCAAAAAGAACCCCTTCCCGAGTGCACGCTATGTTAAACGAGCAACTTGGATATGAGGAAGAAGAAAGAGAGGGTAGGTTGCTTAAGAGATTGCAACTTGTCTTTTTGTGTTGTGTTGCCCATCAGAAAGAAAACCTCTTTTACGTAAGCCATTTAAGCCTACTACTTTACAGCATCAGTGGCTGCCAAAGTAAATTCGAAATGTTTGTTGACGTCTATAAGTGTTGGGATGCAGTTTTCTCAGGTTCTGATTCTGATTCTGTTGACCTATTCTGATTTACTGATTTTGTGTAGAACGATTTCAAAGTGACCAAACAAGGACGGTTCCTTCCAAAGTGTTTCAGGCTCTGCAGCATGCATACCCTGCCGAAGGCGCCGCGATGGTACAATCAGGTCTGTGCATCTGCTCTTCTGCTATCATATACTTGTCGCAACTTTCCATTTTGATGCATGTACCACAGTCTTCCTTGTTGGCCATTGCCAAGACGCACTTCTCTATATGGCGCCATTCGGATGCGCAATAGGGACCAAGGTTGGCACTTGACTTCACGTCAGCTTGTGCTAGTATGCTCATCCAGTGAATTTGCAATGTTTTTCAAACAGCCTCCCTTTTTAGGAAATGGCGGGCGGCTGCGGACTGGAAGCCAAGACGAAAATGAGGAATACGGTAACTTTTTTTTCTCCTTCCCCATCTTCTTCCCCATCTTCTTCCCCGTCTACTAACCCTATTTCTCTAAGAAATGTTGAAAATTAACAATGCCAGTTGAGTGACCAGGGTTAATCATTAATTAAGTTAATCATTAATGGGTTGATGGCTGGTTCGGTTGTTCTTACTCCTCCGCTGTAACCTGGTGCTTTGCGCTAGGCATCTGATGCATGTCGTTTCTTGCTGGGTGCTGATCAATCAATCTTGGTTTCAGTGCGATTTCGGAGCAGCCAGACCAGCACAGTTCCATCGAAAGTCTTCAAGGCGCTGCAATACAGCTATTCGCCGGCCGATCTGCCGTCCCCCGGTAAGTGCTGCACACACCCAACATAACCGCTTCCACTCCATCCCCGCTAGCCGGGCGTGCGCTAGAGGTCACTAAGTGCTGCTTTGTAACACTCTCCTTTGTCTTTACCAGCAAAACAGCAGATGCACGAGAGAAGGTCAAGTGATAGGACGTACATGATGGACCAACCCCAGCACAGAAGCACGGAAGAGGAAGATGGATATGGTAGGCCTTTCTTACACCTATGACGTATGCATTTGGCGGTTGCACTTGCCGGCAAGCGCGTACGACGTTCGCAGAACATTTGCTGACAATACAAAGGAAATTGATTTTTAGAAATGTACCCTATCAGTGTTTGGTGATGGTATGTCGGATGGACATCTGTTTCAGCTTTTCAAAAGTCCCAGCTCAATGCTTGCCATTTTCACCCTTGCAGGTCGGTTTGTTGGAAATCCCACGAACACAGTTCCATCGAAGGTCTTCCAGGCTTTGCAGTATAATTACGGCGGTCCACGTGAGTGAATTCTCCAAATGCTTAGCAAATTTGTTTTGAAACAGACACATGTCTTTTGCCTTGGCGTCCTGGTAGTATCCTCATCTGGTGGTAATCCAATTCAGCTTGCTATACTGTTTGGCAATAATTAAAGTTCTTTGTTTCTCCTTTCGTCCATACTAAAGTCTGAAGAAATTCTACTTCTGAAGAAAGTTTGGCATGGCAGTAACTCTTTGCTTCGAAAGCGATTTGCAATGGCGTCATTGTACACGTGGTCATTTGCTGTTGCTCTACAATGTTGAGCATCGACTAAGCCTTCATCTCCTAATCTTTCAACTTTTCCTTAGAGCCGCCAGAAGCCTACAGTCGGACTAACGTTACCGAGAGCGAATATCAGGAATATCCAAAGAACAACAGTCACGTACCATCCAAGTCGTTTCAAAGACTACAAAAGCAATACAGCAATGAAGGAGGTATGTCAATTTTCCAGTTGAGTATGTCTTGGCCAGTGGGACAGACAGGGCGACAGGGCCTAAGTTACTTGGGTGGACCATGGGAGGACCTGATTTGCGAAATACTCGAGTGCTGTCATGATTTGCTGTCAAATCAGGGTGCGAACTATTGAATGGGCAAACGTTTAATGGAAACTGTTTCCTTGCGAAATCATCTAATCCTTAAGTGAATAATAATTTTCATTCTCACACACCAAACCCCATTGGGACACATGCCGCAAAGAAATTCTTTTCGAACGATCAAGTTTAAGGCGAACAGACGAAAGTGTCGCAGCATCTTTTGTTCGTAACTTCTCGCGTTAATTACTGTTTGACGTTTTTTCCCATCCATAGGCAACCGCCTATGTTACTATCGCTAAAGCTCCAAAATGTTTCAATGTAGTCATACATTTTAGGGTTTGTAAAAAGGCCCGCCACCCAATAATTTCGTGTAAAAAGGCCCGCCATCCAATTATTGCGTGTAAAAAGGCCCGCACCTAATCTCTTCATGTCTGTCCTTCTCTGCCATAGTGTGTTTTCTGTTGCTAATTTGGGCACAAGTCCCCACGAGATTAGAAAAAAAGAAGTGGACTTAAACTTTGAAACTTGAGCCGCTAATTCATGTCATTGTTCCGTTGTAGACAAGCGGAGTGGCGCAATTTCGGGGGACCTTCAAGACGCTATCGATCTTCTCGAACAAGGTGAGAGTTGCATAAAATGGGCTGGGGTCTGCCGATCTTTATTCAGTGCAGTGCTATGAATAATTCTTAAAGTTTTACACACTTTTTTATAAGAATGCATAATATTTTTCCGAGCCTCCATATCCTAAAAATTTTCAATTTGGAAGATAATTCTTAAACTATTCTTGCCCAACCAAAGGTGTAAATTTGCCTTAAGATCATAGAAAATATTGATTCTTTTCTGATGTGTTTTTACCATAAATTTCAACAAGAATATATATCTATATAATGCATATAGCGTAAAAGTGACAGGTTTTTTGCGTTGGAAGAAAGCTCAGTTTAAGGAGAAATTTAAGTCTTGATGAAGGTTATTCTTGAATTATTCTAAAATTTTAGCAATTTTGATCCTCAATTTTTTTATAGACATTATTCTTATAAAAAGCTATGTATTGATGTTTTTGTTAGTGTGGGTTTTCTTTAACAATTCTTGATGGCCCTGCAGATCTATTTACCGGACGTGTGTTAAAAGCTCAGATAGCCATTGCCTAATGGTAATGATATGATGCCAATAATTGCAGTCTCGTTGAAATGCATCGAACAGAAAGAAAAGGTCCGTCCATTAAGGCACTTTATTTAGGAAAGGAACTTAGCGCCCTATCAGGCGCAGTTTGGTTCGTCATGGGGTTGGAGGTGCACTGCAGATGCGTTACAATAATTCTGCTCGTGACTTGTAGGACTCGTAGCTTTCCCTTTTGACGCCGGTCCGTGCTTCGTCCACAGAGCTTGATGCAATGTCGACAACAAACAAGAATCCGCTTATCACAGTGCCTTTGAACAGAGGGCTAAACAGGGGACAAAGGCCATCGGAAGAGCCACCTTCTGTGCCTCCAGGCGATACCCCAGTTATTCAGGTGCCTCTGCATCGGCATAGAAATAGCTCCATCGGAAGAAATGGCCACGAGTCGAGCTACCAGAGTATGACGTCAGCTCCACCCGTGCCTGTCCGGGTCGGTAAGTTGTCACGCATTTGTGCCGGATTCCTCATACCGTTTTGGTGTTTAGACGTCTGTGTCCTGAATGTGGATTATTTTCTACGTCTATTGCTTTATAGATTCAAAGAAGTTTCAAAACCAGTCCCGGATCAGTTCGGGCGAGGACGTCATACATGAAGCACCGGCTGCAAGAGTCCAAGGTTGGTTCGGACCGCTCTAAATTGCAAATGTTGCTAAAATATCCCATCTCGTTGCATATTAATGTCCACCTGTTGCCTTGCGGTTATTATTCTTATGATTATGCCTCGTTCGGCTGTCACGTTCTGCCTCATTCACATTGCAAGCAATTCAGCGAATGTTGTGCTGTCGCAGAGTGCATTTAAGTTAGATTTTTTTGGATATGTTTCTTAGGTTCTCCTCAGAGACCTGGGAGCTACCATGGATTCAGCAATCAAGAGGCTGACGTCATCCAAGCTCCGGTTGCCCACGTTGAAAATGGTGAGTTTCAGGATTTGATTTCTTGTTTACTGAAGAGCGTCAGGTATGCTGTAAAATTCGAGAGGATCTATTTTAGCATTGAATTAGTAGCTATTGTTTTCGTGAATTGCGACTTGCGACTCGGTGAGTTTGCTTAGCAGAAGTGGTGGCTACAGTCTTGTCTCGTGTTTGCCTTATGTTTGACCAAGTGACGCATGCAGAAAACATCAAATGGTTTGCAACATTGACTATGCTTTATTTCGAGACCTTTCACAACGATGTAAGAAGGACGTACGCCCAAAAGGGTGGCAACATAAGCAGCAGAGGTGGGGAAGCTTAATACTGCAAGCAGAATGGAGACAAGCTGATTTTTGTTTAGAATTTTGGCAATGTATGTCGAAAATGACGCTTTGTGTGCTGAAATGCTCATTGGCAGCTCCCTTTCTCACCAATTTTCTTGCCCTTAGTCGTAGGTAACCACCCTGCCCCTAACAAAATATCGTTCAAACGTGGAACTAATTCTGAAGTTGTTGCAGTTGCTTGCACATCTGAAAGTAAGAATCTGAAGAGCGTTGCACGATATCCCTAGTCCCTTGCGGGGTAGCCAAGCGTGACGGCCTTTCCATTTCCATTGTCATTGACCGCTGGCTGCCCCAATCGGTTTGAAGGCTGCCTGCGGATAGCATTGCAATGCTCTTAGATTGTTTCCAAGTGTGGTGTGAGATTTGTTGAGATCCACGTGTGCCCCCGTGTCTTTAGTGATTCTCGTGCCAGGCTTCTCATCGCATGCATTTTCTCTTCAAGTTGTAGCCTACTCTGCCAAATTCGAGACCCCCTGGATGCTACCCAACAAGTCGAAGGGGGGCTCATCCCTGTCCATCACGCACAAGTCGGCTGCCCTGCGTCGCAATAAGGAGCAGCGCGTGGACTCCTTCGATTCGTCAAGCAGTTATTCCAGCATACAAGAGCGTATTCCGGATTTCGACCCGGATACATATGTCATAACTACGAAACCGCCGAGTGTATCTTCGCATGGGATACGTAGCGATTCGTCAGAATCTGCACACAGCCACTCGAGTAGGGGCAGCGTAGGACCGGAAAGCCGGTTTAGAGAGGAACCGCCGGTCGCCTCTATCCAGTTGTCGGGCCTTCCGAAGCCAGGTAGCGGCAGCCTCAGCTCGGAAATCCAGCCCAGACGCATGGTTATCAACGTGAATGGGAAAGCAAAAGTATCGAGTGTTTCAAAACAAGAAGAAGACAATAGCCGAGATGGTGCAGTCGAGGATCCAGTCGGGGATCCAAGGATATTAAAAGAAGGAACGAGTAAACCGGACAACGCGGACAGGATTCACGGACAGGACACATGTCAAGATGACGTTTTTCTAGATGACGTGCTACGGTGCGACGGTTTGTCAAAGAGCAGCTCCGTCCACTCGCGTGATGCGGACGAAGTAGCTTGCCAGCAATCAGAGCGAGATGATGGAGTTGCTGCCGTTAAGGATTTACGGCTTGCCGTTATGAAAAGCGAAGAGGTCAAAGAAGTGTTTGTGCCACAAGAAGAGTCATGCTCCATGTCCGACTTGTTCCAGCGACTTGAACAAGATGGTGACAAAGAAAATGACTCACACTCAGGTAAAGCTTCTTTCTATGATCTTCTTTTCATGTTATCTTTGTCGCCCTTCTCGGCTTGCTTGTCTCCTGACGCCCTTGACCCTCATCTCCTTCTCTGACGCCCCTGACCCTCACTTCCCGACGCCCATGGCCCTCATCTCCTTCGCTGACGCCCCTGACCCTCATGTCCTTCTCTGACGCCTTTGACCTCTTTCCCGATCTTTCTCATCTTCCCGCGAGAAGAGGAGCGGGTCCATCACTCCACTCTAGCTTTGTTTTTTTCAGCCGTCGCCCACTTTTCCTGTCACTGTCCTCTCTACCTGACTCCTGTTTTGTAAATCTCACAATTTTCCACATTTGAGGAAAGTAGCTTAAGAAAACGCTTAAGAAAAGTCATTGTGTATAGAATGTGTGAAACTTTGCAGTTAGTCAAAAAGACATTTTGGGTTTGCTCGCAATTCGGCATCTTGGCCCAATTCCACTGTAGTAGTTTTATTGGAAGTTGGACTTTTGGCTTTATCATTTTATTGAAATGCTTGAATTCTTAGGCCCGTTTTAAAAGGCACTTCCAAAGTTTGCTATCAATCGACCTTTTATCAAGTTTTCGAAAACTTTGTTTTCTGCAGGCTGATGAATTTGCCCAATTTGATGAGTTTGAGTTAGAGTATTTCTATTTGCTCTTAAGGAGTTTCAGATGACGAACCCACCCCTGTTCCCAGGAAAAATTTGCCTAGCAACAATGTACCTAGCAACCCGGTACTTAGCAACACCGTTCCTAGCAACATCGGGCCGAGCATCACTGTGTGTGCGAATAATGAGCCTAGAAATAACCACAACAGCAACCCTTGTCCAAAGCCGGCTGTTCAAGTTCAGTCTCGCAAACAACGGCAGCAACAGTTGATTTGCATGGGAACAGGTGTGTGTGTGTGTGTGTGTGTGCTTGGCAAACTATGCCGCTCAAAGTTGAACCCAAAATGCCTTCCCAAGTGTGCGAGCATATCCCTTCTGAAGTGCTTATTGTAAAGCCACCTTTCCTTTGATCAGAGAATGTCTTTTTCTGCCGGAAACCAACTTAAAGTTGCAAGTCGTGCCTTTCCAGGCGATATTCTTAGACCGGGGGTAGTGTCCTGTATGCCAAACTGTTCTCACCTGCCCTTTCGAGTATACACATTTTATACATGTTTTCTGCGCTTCCACAGTAGCTGGTAGTATGTCCACTGAAGCTCTAAAGAGAATGGACACACCCTCGTCTCCGCCTGTGAATGTCCAGATGTTCAGGAACGGAAATCGGCGCAGCATACAGTTAGAGTCTTCACGTACGTAAACCGCTTTTCGTCTTACAACTTATGTTCCATTTCCTTTCCTTGTTTGCCATCTAGCGAGTTTATGCCGACTATTTGCAAATGCTCCCAGTGGTGGATTCAGTATAGATCTCTAAAAGAGCGAATTTCATTAAGATAGGTGCGGATTCTATTGGGGGGTCAAAACTACCAAACGGATACTTTTTCATAGGAGGCAATGCTTTGCTAAGTTGTTGAAGTTGGCTTTGGCATGCCAAGGACGGAAAAGGGTATGGCCGGACCCGGTCTGGAGTTTTCTTTTCGGTTGAACTTGGGCCCAGTAGATTGCAAATGTGTTGTCTCATTTGGAGAACGTTTCTCTCAGTGTCTCTACACAAGGAGATTGCACGAAGGGCAAGGAATTGGTTGATGATGATGATCAGCATGTCAGCGATGAAAGGGTGGCTAAGAGCACAAGTGACTGTAGGCGGCCCGCCTCTGTTTTGTCAGCCACCGTTTTGTCAGTCACCGTTTTGTCAGTCACCGTTTTGTCAATCACCGTTTTGTCAGTCACCGTTTTGTCAGTCACCGTTTTGTCAGTCACCGTTTTGTCAGCCACCGTTTTGTCAGTCACCGTTTTGTCAGTCACGTTTGTCAGTCACCGTTTTGTCAGTCACCGTTTTGTCAGTCACCGTTTTGTCAGTCACCGTTTTGTCAGTCACCGTTTTGTCAATCACCGTTTTGTCAATCACCGTTTTGTCAGTCACCGTTTTGTCAATCACCGTTTTGTCAATCACCGTTTTGTCAGCCAGTAGTCGTGCAGGGGGGTTTGGATAATCAGGATAATCAGAAAGTGGCTTTTAAATTGCTTCGAATTATTGCAAATTCTCGAATTGGTTTTTTCGATGATGATGGTTTTTGCTTATTGTAGGTACTGTTGATGCGGAAAAAGAGCATACCAGTGCCTTCGCCAATGAAACTGACGAAGAAAAGTTCTTGAAACAATCACGTACGTCATTTTTTTGCCCCGAATTTTGTTTTACCATCCGTTCGGTCTTTGCTTTAAAACTCGTGTGGCATCTAAATCATAAAAAAACCTCTTAATCTTCTTACACATTAACTGTGTGATACTTCAAAAGGTGTGGTTTTATGGAAATGATTTTGCGTTTATTTAAAAACTGTCATCATAATTCCTTGATTAATCTTTTGAAAATATTAAATTGCATTTGGCTGTTATGGGTATAAGCGTTCCATGTTTTAAAGGGCACCAACAAGTGTCTTTCATTCATCATTTTCCTTGGCAATAATAAGAAAATTCGTGCCATTTTGCCTACCTTCTTTCCAGAAGAAGAGAGTTTTGAATCAAGCTTTCTGGATGAAAACTGGAACGATTATGACCACAACGGGAATTTTGGTCGCAGTTCAGATGGAAGAAACGTCAGGAACGAGAGTTATTTAGTTACATCGCCTAGAACGAAATCATCTGGAGTGAGAATCACTCTGCCCGCTTTTACAATCAAAGTCTCCTCAGGTGTTGCCCACGGGCAAGGTATGCCAGCGGTTCAATCAAATTTTGGTTGTTATCATTATATTGGTCGGACGCAAGGAAGCCGAGGTCTAAACTTGTCTAGCTCATGTCTTGTCCGAATTTTCTCGAAATAACCGGAACCAAATCTTGATAAAAGCTTGTTGGCTAAACCTTACGGGGATTGGGTGCTAAAAATGAATGGCAGTGTGTGTATAGATAAACCACAGTCAATATTTAAGTGAACTATAAACATCCTGAACTATAAACACCCTGAACTATAAACATCCTGAACTATAAATATTTAAGTGTGTGTTCCCCTAAGAGTGATTTACCTGCGAATCAAGCTTTTAGATATGAAAGGGGCCTAGGTCACCTTTTCCATCCACAAGATGCATTCTTCTCTATGTATTTACATTATGAGAATTTTTTGATTAACGATTAGTAATGATTGTAACTTATGATTAGCAACACAAATATCTACTTTCTGCACTCATTTAAGTTGCAGCTAGTTTTTCATTAATATCTAAGGGCAAAGGGCAACTGATTGAAAACAAAAGCCAGCTTGTTTTGATTCAATAGTGCCCTCAAACCACGAGTCAGTCGCTTAATATCTTACACGTCACTTGCAAGTACTTTCGTTCCAATTCTTTTCCCGACAACCAGTCAATCCACCACATTTCTTTTCACAGGGTTGACTGAGTCAAAAGTACCAAGTGAAGACTAATTTCTTTCGCCATTGTTTATTATCAGGTGCACTTCAATTAATGCTTCTGTTTCTTTTTATTTGTGACCATTTGTGCAAATGATTTCAGCCTTGGCGTACACAGTTTTCACGAATTGAAGAGATGAAATGACGTCAAGAACATTGTTAGAGTTTCTTTCACCTAGAACTAGTACATTGCATTTCCATGCCTCTTTCTTCTATTCCAAGTTTAGCTTCGTGGAAATAAGTTTGGCCATGCTTGTCCACATTTAGAATCAAGTACTCCCTATTTTGTTCATTTGCATCGACTGAAAGGCTGTTCCAGTGTCCGGACAGCTATGTTGCTTGAACATGTTCAAGATCTTAATGCGCCACATTTGTTTGTATTTTAGGTTGAAGGACATCTGTCTCTTGATATCATCTCGTCTGCAGTGGAGGCTTCGTGCTACAGAGTCATAAATTTAAAAATTTGACAGCGATGAAATAACGTTGCATAGGGGCGAATGGAACGAGCGTGATTTGATCCGTTTAAATAGTTTTGCCAATCAGGACCTAGTGTATATCGAGCATCGGTTTTGCGTGTAGAAGCCGCGTTTCAACGTGTATTACCTGTTCCATTTGTTCAGTGCAGCCAGTCAGTGACCTAGTTTGCAAACCAGAAGTATTAGTTAGAAATAATTTCAGTTAGTGATCGTTTCTTGTCCACATAATCTAACTGGATTATCATTTGATAAGAAGCAATGGATTATCATTTGATAAGAGGCAGTGCTCCCGGATCGTTTGGTCGCCAGATTGAGAGCATGGACGAATGGAACGAACAGGCCGCGTGATCACTGCTGACGTCATCAAGCTATCAAGTCCTTTTCCCGCGCGATCTTCTTTAATCGCCAAGATTTCATCGTGTTGTGAGAAAGATTTTCTTTATCAATTTCACCTTCCCCATAAATGGTGTTCCGGGTACTGTTTTAGATGTTTTAGAGGCATCAAACTGATAATTGCCGTCTCTCATAACCACCACTGGATGGCCTCGACTCTCTTTTTGTTCTGAAGGAGTGCTACTAAGTAAGAAGCGCTTGAAGGAGCTCTTCTCGGAGATTTGGCTGTGTTGCAATGCAGAGGTGTCTGCTAATCTCTGCTCTCCGGTGATGATGCGAGGGGTTTTGTTAATTTAGGGGACCATAATTGCTGGCGGCTTTTCTGTTTTGACGCGATGTCGGTTTCCCCGCCTTTGTTGAAGTGCAGCTAACTATTGCTGTTATTCATGTGATCTTTCTTGTTTCAATTAATAGTTCATTGCTTTACTTAAAACATAAAAAAGCATTTGTATAGACTGATAGTTATTATAACTCTACAGTGCGTGATTAAAAGGAGAATCTTTGGATTGCATTGTAGCTCTACATAAAGTTATGATTATCTCTGCTTTAACCTGATAACCTAACAGAGAGCATTGCTAATTTCTTTCTTCGTACACCTCTTTCTTTGCTTCCCCAATTTTTGCTGATGGTTTCATCACTTTTTGCAGTTCTTTTTTGTCGACTTTATTCATCTAAATGGCGTCTCTTACATGAACGCAGAAATGAAAGGAAAGTAAATATTTTGAATGCAGCAAATTATTTGTGACCATAATTTTTCAATGTTCTTTATAAAGCACTGGAATTGATTTTGCGATTCTCATGGTTTATTTTGGAACCATCCAACAGGGTGTCAGCCGAAGCCAAGTTAGTCATTGTGAAGCCAGGAATTATCTACCTACCAGTAATTATCTACCTACCAGTAATTATCTACCTACCATTAATTATCTACCTACCAGTAATTATCTACCTACCATTAATTATCTACGTACCATTAATTATCTCCCTGCGTCCGCCAGATTTGCCACCACCCCCACCTGAGTTGATTGAGGACGAGGAAGCACCGGCACGGCCGTCTTTTGGGTCTTCGGGGCCTGGTGTCCAGTCCAGAACTTTCAAAATGTTGCAAGATTCCATTCAATCTGACCAAGGTTTGTGACACATTTTCGCTCTTCTCTTTCGCAACCTCCCGTTTATCCTCTCATTTTCCTTCTACTCTTTCTCCCTTCATTGTATCTCCCCCATTCCCCCTTCACCCCATTTTCTCCCCTTTTTCATTCCTTTTCCTCTTTTTTCTTTCCATTCTGTTCCCCCTTCCTCATCCCCTTCTCCTCCCTTCCTTTCTTCTTTTTCTTCTCCCCCTCGTCCCCTTTTCCCGTTCCCTTCTCTTTCCCACCTTTTCTTCTCCACCCCCTTTTCCTTCCGCTCCTCCTCCCCGTTTCCCCCACTGGTATGCAAAGCTAATCAAACCCCTTTTCGTTCTACCGCCCCAACAGCCCACCAGTCTGTGTTCAGTAGACCGCAAGAAGACCGAAACAAAGCAGTGCCTATTTCCACCAAATCATTCTCCCCACTGCAGCAGACCACTGTCAACCCAATTCCAAAAGCCCCAATGCCATGTGGACCAAGCTTCAAGGCGTCGGCCCAAAACGTGCCAACTTATAAGGGCTCTGCTCAAAGTGCACAAACGTCGCCCGCACCCCCTGCCCCACCAGCCCCATCTGCATTCAAGCCATCCAATTCTCCGCAGCCGTTCAATGCACCTCAGGCAACGCAGTACAAGCAACGGACCCCGCAGAAACCCATTGCTGTCGATCCGTCAAGAACGCCCCTTTGCCAACACTGCAATCAGGAAATCAGGTATAGACGCTGAACCTTTCTTTTACTGGAACAAAACTGAAGCAGTTCACCTCATTGAGCAGTTCTAATACACCTATGAAATACTCTTTGATGAAAAGACAGGCCTGCATGCGCTGTTATTGGGACTCTTCTTGCTTGCAGGGGTCCATTTGTGAGTGCCATTGGCAAGACATGGCACCCGGAGCATTTTGCCTGCAACTCGTGTAAGATTTCCCTCCAGAACCAGGGGTTCGTTGAGGAGCAAAACAAACTTTTCTGCGAAAGCTGCTACAACAACTTCTTTGCCCCGCAATGTGCTGCCTGCGGACAAGCCATAATTGGGGTAAGATTTAAGTGTTTTAATTTTTCCTGGTATGCAGTTGCATTTTGCTATAGCTAGCCGTTCAGGTCTCGCTTCCATCTTAAATTTCTTCTAACCAGCAATCAGTGAAATATTGTTTCCAAACTTCTTTCTGAAATTAAATTTGGTATAAGAAGTGAACCGTGCCCGCAATGACCTTAACAAACAGCATACTTTGCCAAGCCAGTTTTATTCCGGACAGTATCTGATCATTTCCTTCTTGTGCACTTGGGCTCTTTCCCTCAGAATTTCTTCACAACCAGATTTGTCAGTTTGTTTTAATTTAAAGCCAGTTTTAAAGCACTTTGCTTGGATGCATATTGTGAGAAGGTGGTGTGAACAAGTCTTCTGCGCCGTAGAATTAAAGATTTAATCTGTAAATGGCGACGTCTCTACAGCAGCATTGATAGAAAGATCTTTGCTCGGAAGCTCTCTTTTTATTTATTTGCATGATAGGTACTCGCGCGGTTATTTGTGCATAGCAAAGTTGGTGTGACGACATCTAAACGGCTATATTCGCGCGGTGATATTCGCGCGGTGATACTTGCGCGGTGATATTCGCACGGCTATTCTATCATGAAAATGGCATTAAGACTGAAAGGAAAGCCTTTAGAACTGCAGCAATGTGAATGTTCTTCATCAGGAGGGCAAAGAAGAGATATTTCTCTAGCCACTTAAAAGGGTTTTCGCTTATCGTGGGATAGGATTGGCGAATTCTTTCCAGCATGCCACACTAGGCACGTAAGATGAGTCGAATCGTAGCGTTGCACTCGTAGCGGCCGGCATAGCGTTGCGTCGTAGCACCAGCAGAGTTTCTCGTGGCAATCAGCTTTAAGGCACGTCGTCGGTTCGTCTACTTTTCCCAATGTTCTTTGGCAACGACGTTGAAGCTTAACAAGATGACAAGTTTGCACGTATTCTAGGTTGGCACCAAAAAGACCCGCCTCTGTAGTCACTGCGTGAACGTGCGTGCAACAGCAACAGAACTTCAACCCAGCTCGCTTCAAGCACTTATTGCAGAGCTGAAGTCGGACGTCGTTTTTTACAACGACGAAGAAAGGAGGTTTAAGCGGGAGAGGGTGATGGCGTTAAATCAACTGAAAATGGCGAAAAGGAAGCAGGCACACCTGAAGCAAAATCTGCAGATTAAGGAAGAAAGGCGAGACCGATTGGAAATGAAAGTGAGATCAGCCGAGGATAGGTTGGGAAAGATGCTGAACGATTTTGAGCAATGCAACGAGACTGGAAGGGACTATAGTAGAGATAGGAAAGAGGTCGGCCAACGTATCAAAGACTTGGAGACGATGGTTGAACAAGCGAAGAAACAAGGACAGGATTTGTGGAGAAGGCTTTCCGAGAAGCTTTCGCAAAGATCACAGCGGTATTATCACTATCAGTTCATCGTCGCGAATACAGAAAAGAAGAAGGCGAAATTGGAAAACCTGGAAGAACAACTGGGAATTTTGATGGAGAAAAGGGATCTGTTTTATTCACGTGAGGCATTCGATGAGGCGAATGCAGTAAGAAAGAAAGCACTAATCGAGCAATATGAGGATGACATAAAGCAGTGTAAGGAGAGGATCTCGTTTGCAAGGGAGCAGCTGCTGACATTGGCCATCTACAAGGAGAGCGTTCAGGCAGAGATTGATTCCTACAGAGAGTCTAGACGTGACATGAGCAGCCAGCTCGCCGGCGCGGTTAATGCGCGGGAAAACCGAGGGTTGCACTCTAGCTATCATTCGCAGTATTATCGTTGAAGGCGCCAATATTGGTGAACGGGTGAACGATATTTGCCCTACGAAAGCATTTGGAGATATGACGTCATAAGTTCTTTGGTTTTAGAAACTTTTAAGAGTTCCTTTGTTGAACCAGTAACAAAAGGATGAGCCATTGCCGGCCATTGCGGGCGTGGTTTATGTCCATGCTGTTCATCGCTGGAAGAAAGCGGACACTATTGCTTATTATTAGGCCTGGTTTGGCTTATTATTTGGCTTATTATTTGGCTTACGAAAACAACTCATTACACTTTGCTCTTCAATCTTAGTTGATTTGTAGTAAGGCTGTTCTCGTCAAATTTGTCGATGTTTATGGTCGGTTATTGTTCTAATAGCAGTTTTCTTTGTTTTGGCTTTTAGTTGGTTAGTTGGTTGGTTTTTATTTTACGAAACCTCAGATGGCTTCGTTTTGGAAGTCATGGCATTTGAATTTGCAGACTTGACAACATAAAGGACCGCCTGGGGAAGATCAGGGTTGTTTAATCGAATATTTAGCTAGAACTGGTATACAAAGTCGCATGTTGTCGCTATAGAAACATATTATGATAATAGGACTCGAGGTAGTGTGCTGCGAGGGTTATAGTTGCCACGTGGCCGGCCGTGCCAAAGGAGCTGACTAGTCTTGTGCCTCAGACGTGACACACGATTTTCAGCGCGAAAGCATTTTTAGTTGTCAAATAGTTCATCAAGTTTGATTATATATGTATATTTCTGAAAGTATCGTAGCAAGTTGTTTTGTATAGCCATTTGTGATATCTAAGAAGAGAGGCACGTGGCAATTGACATTTTTTTGCGTAATTAACTGCAGATCCCAAGGCATAAGCCAGTAATAACATAAACTGGCGCAGTACAAGCGTACGTTGCATCGTGATATAAAGCTAGCATGGGCATGCTTGATAGACGAATACGAGCATAGCGCTGTCTACCAATGGTAAAGCTGCATTGACGGTAAGCGGAAGACAACCAAGGCTTGAAAACGCTGTTGTTGTTGTTGATTGTTGTCAAGAGTTGAAACAGTGTGCACCATGTTTGCTTGAACTCGGCTTGTTCTAGAAGTCATGGCTGCAAAAGCGCCACCGTCTCTAGGCAGAATCTGGTGAACGGCTCTACGTAGCGTTGACATGTATGCGATTTCCAATTCTGTATCATTTACATGATTTTCAAGACATGTGCGATTGCTAAGGCGTTCTTCTACATTATTACAGAACTGCGTAAATGCTGTTGGAAAAACGTACCACCCCGAGCACTTCCTTTGCGAACACTGCGGAAAGAACTTCAACAACGAAGGATTCCTGATTGAGATGGGAAAGCCGTACTGCGAAAAGTGCCACGATGATCACTTTGGCGTCAAGTGCGCGGGATGCAATCGCTCGATCACAGGCGGCCAGCGCTACGTGGAGGCACTGAGCAGAAATTGGCACACCGACTGCTTCATATGCGGGGTAAGTCAGAAAGCTTGCTCCGTCCTAGCACCCCCCCCCCCCCCTATCCGCCTTTGTTTGTTTGTTTGGCTATCGCTGCACGTTTAGGTTGCTTGGTGTGGGCTATGACTTCTATTTTTCTTCCAAGGCCTGCAAGATCCGTTTAGATGGAGCAAGTTTCTATGTTGTGAATGGAAAGCCCTTCTGCGGCCTACACAAGAGCGGAATGTAATGCAAATCATGATACGAGCCGGCGGTGGACGAAGTTGAACGGACGCGCAAGCAGTTTACCTAACAGAGCAAGATATTTTCAATTCAACATTTAGATGCTGCCAGTCAACTTAACATTCCATATTTACTAAATAATTATACTGAATATTCGTCTTGTTGCTCAGTAGATTCAAGTTTTGCTAATGATTAATAAGTCCTGCAATTTTCGTTTTTTCTCGTTCCTTTTCCCATTAAGTTGCGCCGTAGAATTCTGGTTTGCAGGACAACCACCACCATGGCTCAGTCAATCTTTCCCAATTTTAGCGAAATCTGCAGACAAAACCATTGTGGGCGTAAGTTCAGCTTTTGGTAAGAGTAAGAACCAACTTGAAGCGTGAATCAAGGTGGGCCGGGGCGTCAAGGTGGGGCGGGGCGTCAAGATGGACCATAGCTTCAAAGAATGCCTATCAATGCCAGTAACCACAACCACAGTGGAAACTCTCCTCCACCAATTTAAAAAAATCGCTAAAGAAGCACGAATGAAGAAAAACAAGTAAACAACAACGGATATTTATTACGAAAAGTGAATTGCTAGGATGGAAATTTTAAGCAAGAAAAAAGATTCAAGCATTATCTTCATTATTCTGTTGCCATAGCCAGAGGTCCTCTTATCATTGACGCAAATCGCCAAGTTGTTTCAAGTTATTTCAAGGTGACAAGTTTGTCAAAATCACATGAAAACATATATGAACGGTTTATGTATTTGAAATATTTTACAAAAAGTTTTATGTACCTAAAAACACAACAAGAAGTTACTTTGCCTTCGACACCTGGGTCATTCAGTTACTAGGGAGATTCCATTAGGGTGAGGTTGACTTGGTAATTCAACGCGAGAGCATGCTGGGTAGCCACAAAGTCTTATATAGAAATACTTTCCAGACAAATAATAACAACAAAACAATAGAAACATAACCTAACAGCAAATAATTTAAAAATAATTATAACCTAACAGCAAATAATTAAACCTTTTCACATTAAATATTAACTAAAACTAACTGATGCTGGAGACGAAAGGGAAGCTGCCGACACAGCCACTGGCTTTTAGGACCATGATGGCCATTGGCACACTGGGTGAAAGCAACATTATCTGGCTTGCTTGTTGATGTTCCGCCATTTGTCCTTCAAATTTACTGCTGTCCTCTTGGCGTGGAAGGGATAGTTTCGCAATATCATTGTCCAATTACCCACACCGTATTTCCTCACGCCAGATCGAAGCCAGCGAATCTCGTCTTCAGAGAACGTTCGTCGTTTTCCTTGACTTTTGCCTTGAAAAATAATGCACATTTTCGGGGTTTCAGCGATGGTGTGACACTTAGATTGGATTAAACCTGTCTCTAATGGTGAACATTGGTAAAGACCCAGTGAGTACTTTGTATTATGCCACAAAGCAAAAATAGAAGGAAGGTACATGGAAGCAACCTTAGATTACATTTCAACACAAAAGCAAGCCACAAATCTTACTTGGGCTAGGGGTAACAACATCTTCATCCAGGATCATATCGAGCGAATTGTTGCCTGCAACCTCTGCTGATTCAGTTGTTTGTTCTTTTCCTCGGGGTCGCAAAGTACGCACGGGCGTACTTTGTTCTGGCCTCTCTTGCTGTATTCTAGCAGATTTCAGAGGTGGGCTTGGCTTTTTCTCTTGAGTGCTGCCTCTTTTGACAGGCTGCAGAAAGAGAACCATAGTGAAGACTAAATGGTTGCTTGTCTGTGTGAATGGGTTATAGGAAAAGAGTGCAAGCTTAGTTGTTCTGCATTTTATCAATTTCTGTTTTAAAGGCTAATGCTTTTGAATGTGAAAAGAGGTAATCTTCTCCTCGATGATTGTCATTATCACTTTTACCTATATTTCTAACACGCTTGTATTTATTATTATGAGAAAGAGACCAGCTATTCTCCCTATGGTTTCCCCTGCGTTAATGATGACCTCATGTTTGCAATGACCCTATACTCTCCCTAAAACTAACCCTTTTTTGCTCTTCATGTTTGGAAATGTTGTGAATTCCAGGCATCTGGGTGTTGTTTGACCTGTAATGCAAGCCAATGAACTTTTGGGCAGAGAACTTTCAACAATAATGCAATTCATTTACATTTTCTAATTCTTCAGGTACCATAAAATAAATTCTTGGCTTTTGATCCGATGAAAGATAATTCATAAATTCTTGCTGAGTTACAAAGATTCTAGCTGTTCTGTTTCCTTATCCTTATCAAAAATTTTGTCTGCATGCAAAATGTGAAAAGTTGCAAGTCTTTAAATAAAAGGTAATGGTACCTGTCCTGTGTTGGCCTGGTGTTGCTGAAAAGTTCATACATCTAGGGAAAAATGTTGAACTGACACTATATAGGACACTGAACCTACCTATTAATTCTCTTTTGGATTTAAAAGATGATAGAAGGTTGACATTTCAAGTTGACATATGCAACATTCCAAGAATAAAGCTTAAACTGAAGATGATTTCAAGATTCAAGTATCATTTCAACAGACCTTGCCACTGAAATAATGTTCACTTAGGAGAAAGGAGCTCTTTTGACTTTAGGTCATATTGTTCAACAGGTGGATGATTAATTTTGTCGGGAAAATAAAAAGCTACATCAACATGAGAAGAGGGAACACAATTCTCCTAGCTTATACTTAATTTTCTACCTGTAAATCTTATCAGCCAACAATGCGCACACACACTCCAAATGTGTAAGAACGATTACTAGTAATACAAATGTTTGACAGGGAAGTACAAAAGAGCATATTACATTTAAATACATTTAAATTTTTACCTGCACTAGATGGGTTTTACCCATTTTTGAGTCAATGATCCTCATAAGGGCTTTTGCATCTCTTGTAAATGAATCACAGTCCTCAATGTATTGTTCATCTAATGGACATCCAGTGTTCCATATCTTAGTGGAGGAAGTAGATTATAAAAATGGCAGTGGAAATATGCGAAGGACTAGCAGTTGATACTAAGCAGGTGAAAATAGAAGATGGCTTGTGTATCGCACATTTGAAATGAGTTTATTCTGTAAGTCAGAGAAATTTGATGTACAAATGGAAAAGTACATAATCTAAAGAGGCAAATGTTATCAATTCTTACCTTGTCCCATTTCCTGATGAGGGCATCAAGTGTTTCATCATCTACTTCAAACTTCATACAAACATGTCTTAATACATCATCAAAGGCAATGAAGGGATTTACTAAAGCCAGCATGTGCCTCTTCTCCAAATCAAAGTCTCTTTTATAGGTCCTTAGACATACTTCTGATAGCAATGCCAAAGTATTTGCATAACTTCCAGGCCTGTCAGCATTTAGCAGATTGCTAAATGCTATAAACAAGGAGCATTTTCAAAATGGTTCATGTTAAGCTACATTGAATACTGTTTGTCCAGAAAGTAGCAAAATTAAACTACATATTTATTCTGCAAGCCTATTTTACCAGAGTTCACACTAATAATATGGGTGCTATGCAGGCAGTACATAAGTACCTATGGTGAAAACAAAAGTTTTCCATGCAGCACCAAATCATGATGCTTGGCTGTCATATTACATGTTGTTGATAAATATCTTCATCTCCATATTAATTTTCTAATTTTTAGATAAGTTTTACAGCTCAAGCTGTCAGGAAATTAACTTTTCTTTAAACCTTGAAGTAAAGCTTCAGTCTCTGTTATTGACATATTCATATAGCCTCATTTTAGTAGTCAGACCTCGTGAATTAGAAATGGAGGCAACAACAAGAAGTGAGGTGTTGAAATGGTAGCATTTGAAAGCTGCGCGATTAGGAAAATTTCATCGGAAGAAGGTATGTACATGAAGCAAAAAGGTCAGGCTCTTTTCATATGTTGAACCTCAATCATGAAACTTGAAACTTGCCGTCATGGCCTAGTCATTGCGTAAAATATCAACCCTTCCTTCTTTTGTTATGCTAACACCGAGAAAGATTTAATGTCAAATAATAGGTTTCTTTACAATCTTCTGCCGCAAGATTCTTTAGGTCATGATGCATCTAAACATACACACTGGATTTCTAAAAAATGCGAAGAATTCATAAACCAAAAACTTCGCGCCGAAATCGTAGTGGCCTAATTTTTTCCTCAGCATTATCAATGAAATTGGGACTACTCCCCTCCAAAATAACGTAACTTTAGGTCTATAAGTGATAAATCAACGATTGCAATGGGAAATATTAAAACCTCTATCTTTCTTTCCGTCAAAGAAATATGCATATAGAGAGCAAGCAAGGGAGAAACTTACCATGACAAATATCACCGTAATGGATCATTTCGACACATGAATTTTGCATGAAGCATCTCATGACTTTTCTTGTACTGTGCTCTAGCTGCCATTCTATTAGGGTAGTTTCAGGTTTTTCCATCTCCATCTCTGTCGGCCTTGATAATTAGGATAGACTGAGAACGAGATGTTGCAGCTCTTGGCTTTAAACACGCTGCCATGAGTCTGCGCCATTGTCATTGGTTGTGTCTGAAGTGGGTCCTTGATTATCAGGGCGATGATGGACGTCATTCAAATTTACGAGCAAGCTTGGCAGGGTTACACCCGGTAAAGGGTTGAGCCCCAGTATCGGGTTTGTCAATGAAGATTAAGTGCTGAAGTTCTGCCAATGAAGTTCGTGATGATAGAGAATCTATTTAAAAGCCATGTTCAAAACAGCCTGTCAACAAGCGGCCACGTTTTAAAACATTTGCACAAAGGACATTTTGCCTTTATATACAGCGAGTTGACAATCAAAACTGCGTGTGAAACTATATCATTATAAGCTGATAAAAAGTATTTTCCCCAAGAGGGAGGGGGGGGGGGTCAAATCAAGTGTATTAATTGCTTAGGATTTCAAATGAGAGGTGGGCCGGGGGTCCATGGTCCCGCATTTTTTACCTGCTTTACTTTCATGAAATTTATTGAAAATTTTTATTCTATTTGTAGAAGAATCAAAACATTGTGATTTAGGTCCCCTTCTACACTTTCTGGTCTCAACGGAGGCCTCTTTTCGCGTGTTAGAGTCCAGTTTTAGTGGGACTGGTGGATAATTGGAAGTAATGAACAGCAGTGTGGCTACTCCTGACACGGTCCCCATTCTGACGTGTTGATCAGCCAAAGGTCAGAGGTCAACAGTCGGTAGCCCCATTTTGCCTGCCGACTATTCGGCCAGGCTTTGGACAACCCCACCCCAGGGCCTGCCACCATCTCCCGACAACTCCTCTCACCTTGCACGTGACTCGATTTGGAGTGATATCCGCCTGGATGCATGTCGCGTGGATCTCTGACGATAAGCTGTTTCAGCTGATAATTCCCCTGCGCATGTGGCGCTTTCGGTTAGCTGACCAATTTAAGCCACCGGTTCTTGGCATGGGCAAGGGTTGTCACTTTCCTCTTTGCTCTGCTAGCTGATGTTTTCTTCTCTGTGCCTGCCCATCCACATGTTCACTTTGCACAGTTTTGCCCCAGCTAGTGGAAAGGACATAATTAAATACTTCATAGCCTGAGTAGGGATTAGCCCATTCTCCGCCTGTGATATGCTTGGCCGTAGTTTTGCTAGCCCGCAGCTCTATGGCCCTGTGCACAGCCGCTAGTGAGCCCAATTTCGCTCCACTGTTTTGCTGCGCATGAGTCGTACGCAACCATGTACGCAAGTGAGCTACAAATAAGTGAATTGAAAATAAGCAAACGTAAAGTTAGCCTCGTTAGTCATGTTGAAATTGTTAACAGAGCAGTACATTATCATTAAAAACTTAGGGAAAATTCTAAGTATTCTTATAAGAAAAAAGTATTGACCCCCGTGCAGAGACAGACCAGGCTGACGACGCTGCCTAATAAAGTCAAGGCACTTTGATGTGCACCCTTAACGTTAGAGTGCAGACGAAATAACAAAGTAGAGCGCTTAACACAATGCCAACCGACCCAACCGCATTTTAGCAGGAGCAACACAGTTCATTTCAAGCAAATAACAAATGCCAGTGTCTGTCAGACATGCGCTGCTAACATGCCGTGCAGTGGCCTTAATAGCAAAGCATCGAAACATTGCCCCTTGCTTACATTGTTTACGTTGAACAAAGGCGAGACGTGGTCTCGTGTTGAAGACGAGAACAGGTGGACATCTGCTTGCTGTTTCGAAAGGGCGCAGCCGATGGCTCGTGGTTTCCGGCGAGTGGCTGCGAAGTGTTGAGTATAAAAGGGAAAAGGAATGTGAACGCGACAACATTGGCGGCGAACAAGATTGAAATATTTTGATGGTTGGAAACAAAGGAACGCATTCGTGTCTATGAATTTGAAAAGGGAAAGAATGACAACAAGCATGTTGCAAGACACATGTCTTCAGAGGAACCCCGCTGCACATCTCACATCGTTTCTGTTCGGACCAAATTCGACTGAGAAACAGGTAAGACCTACCAAGCTATTAATGTGAATTTCTTCTCTAAACGTCATCGAAGACTATTGCTCGTGTGTTGCGCACGATAGCCGGCTGTCGATGCACTTCTTCAGACGAGCCTCGCCGAACGACCGCTAATGGTTGAGATGGCAATTAAATATAGTCTTTTCTAGCTTAGAAGGGTGAAAATGTATATCACTTTTTAAAGTTATGCCAGCCGTGTGTTGCAGATTAATCGCGGAATCTGGTTCACACTTTTCTCGGCAAGTCTTCGCTGAAAGCCACGAGGGCAATTCCCGCACCTTCTTGTTTCGCCCCTCAAATTCATTCGCGTCAAGCACAGCCCGGCCAGACTGTCACCCTCTCGTTCAACGGCATTGTCAATTGACGCAACGGCATTTGTCTAGCTGTCAACACGTTTGTCTTGCCCTTCACATTCAGGTGTTCTTCTTTTTTCTAAATGCTGTTGATGCCGCTATTCCATTCTTGGCACAAAAATCCAGCATTTACCAAGAGACACTGGTCTTCATAACTTCACACACTCAAGTCGAAGATCGACATCATTTTTTGCACCCAAAATGAGCTCTCATAAGAGCAGCTCATAGAATGGAATTGAATTCAGCATCATACCAGGTGAATGGAGCCCATTTTTACGGAGAATGCTCTATTGCCTCATGGAGGCGCAACAAACTTGACATTTCGAAAACATTCCCGTGGAAAATGTTAATTTTGTTAGGAAGGCACGCAGCAGGCGAAAGTGGATTCGTGGGTGCCGAAGAAGGTCGCTTGAGTTTTTTCGAAATGGCGATCTGCGTTGATGAGTGAAAATCAGCTGAGCGCTCCTTCCGTCACCAGGGTTGGCTCGTCATCTGTTTTCGTACTATTGCCCCCCCCCCCAACGTTTTTGACAATTGATGATAGCCTTCATCTCGCAAAACACACATAAAACATGAAACTGAATTTCTTATGGGCGTCTTAGCCCCTTTTGGGATTTTTTGCAGATTTTCTGCCTCGGGCATTCATCTCTGGTCTTGTGGTCCATTTCTTGGTACAGGCCATGCGCCCTTTATCGCGCAAACACCCTTTAACCTCTTCTTACAAAGAGATGATCTACTCAGCGAGCGCTCCGTTTATGGTACCCGTATGACGATGAAGTACAGAAACGGTAGCTACTTAAGTTTATTTCGAAGTTTTAAAACTATCTCATTCACGCTTGAAAATATCGTTTTAGCCTAAGAGGCGTTTAGCGACTGGTAGAATTTGTGAAAAGGTCGGTTATTAGCCAGAGAATGAAGATTAAAATCCATCTTCCACTAGCATTGCTTCAGTCACAAGACTTTTAATGTTCTTTTGAATAATTTAGGACGAATTGAGAGATAATGGCTTTTAAACCGCTCTTACACCATTGTATGATGTCATCTGTTTTGAAGCAGTGGCGTTAAGGAGACTTCCAATTTTGCTGCCATGTTTGAAGAGCCTGGGGAAAAGAGATCTCTCTGCTTTGGGCCTATCATTCCTTCTTCCATGCATTCGCTATTTCCGTTGGGTGCCTAGGGCAGACAGCCTGTCTCTTATCTAGTCTGCTTTCCTTTTATAGGTGGCCGCAAGAACCGCGTTGGGGTATGGTCCTTTGAGCCATTAACAGAGTCCAACAAAATTGGCCTGCTTATTCAATCCTTTGTTTACGTTTTGTCGCCTGAAAAGGGTTCGCTGCAGCTACTTTCGACAGACAGGTTTTCTACACGTCATTAGTCATTTACTCGAAGTTGTTAGAATTGTAACTAATTGAACAAAGATGATTGTAATTGGCGAAGCGATTGGCGCATCTGCGTAAACGTGTCTGTGGGGGCAATTCGTCTCCTTGAAACTCAGGCTTATTGCAGTGGAAGCAAGTCACCCTTTGCCTGTATATCTGCCAATTGGCGAAATTAGGAGCCGCTAATGGCCGTAGTCAGCCCATCCTTTGGTTTCCTGTTTCCAACACCACTGGTTGCATTCCTACTGTTAAGCCACCAAAACTTCCCCCAAGAAAAACGCATTTCTAAATAAGCGACTGCTTGTGTGTTGTTGGCATATTCGTACAAAAGCCAGTCGACATATTTGGGCATGAATTTTTTATACTTTGACCAAAATACCAACTTGGAACCACATGTCTGGGCCTTGTGCCATCTCCAACAAAGCTTTATTCATAGTCAATGGGTAAATGCAGTCAACTGCGTTCCGCTGTCGCTTTGAAAATCAACCTTAGACTTGTCCACAGAGTTGAACAGTCACATTAGTATCTACGGAGAAGCGCTCCCCGTTAGGACCGTCTTTACAAGCTGAAATTATGGTCTAAACTGGAGACGGGAAGGGGCCTGGGCTTAGGAGATAATCAACAGAAATTCAATAAATATTAACGATTAACGGTGTAAGAATATCTAGTTGTCACTCAATTATTGTACAACAAACGCATATCGGAAACAATTCACAAGAGATTTCAAAAGGCCGTCCAAGGACACCCTAAAGGCACCCCATCCCCCAATTTGAAAAGGCCGTCCAAGGAAACCCTAAAGGCACCCCATCCCCCAATTTGAAAAGGCCGTCCAAGGAAACCCTAAAAACACCCCATCCTCCAATTTGAAAAGGCCGTCCAAGGAAACCCTAAAGGCACCCCATCCCCCAGTTTGAAAAGGCCGTCTAAGGAAACCCTAAAGACACCCCATCCCTCAATGACGAGTGTAAAGATGACTCATCCATAATTCTGTCTTGTTGTGTTTCTCAGATTGGTTTACCGGGTGGCCAAAGCGGCGTGCTGTGTCTTGACCTCTTTCCATCTAATTCTTTGTTATTTAACTCAAGTCTGTGTTTTTCGTTGGGTCTTCTAGCAGTTGAGTAAACACTTTGTCTTCCGCATGGCCATTGGCATGACTCTGTTTCAGCCATATATTCGATCCTTGTAGGTCACCTGGCATTGCTGTGAACACGTGCGTACCCCCGCATCCTCTTTCCTTCTAGCTCAGTTTTGTACCACAGGCCTCCTTCCTGAAGTCACCGCCATCTACCACCATTTCAGGTTTTCTTTAAACAAATTTAGAAAGACCAAGTGGACTTTGGATTTGAAAACAGACTCGAACGTCAACCATATTTGTTCATGAGGCCCTATCCACGCTGGCTTTTATGGTCCGAACTTTCCGGCTCTGATCGAGGCTGAAATCTACCTCTTATTAGAACAATGTTCGCGGTTGTCCAAGCCGGAGGAGCAACTGTGGAAAGGGAATGTGACTGAGCAAATATGAAAAAGGCCATGGAGTGAAGTGGGGCGAGAAAAGGATCTGTATAGGCAGGGGTGTGTCAATATGCGCGACACCCCTCTGACTAGCATGAAATGCCTTAAGGTTGATCGACATTCTGCCTTTCTGAGTGAAATTCAAAGGAATACGTTTAATGAAAATCGGTCGTATTCAGCCATATCCACCCTATTCACTCCTCATCAATCCCCCTGCCTGAAACGAATCAGTGTATAGGAGGTTGCTATAGAGAGCTGGAATGGAGTAGCAATGAAAAGGCTCTTCAAAGAGAAGTGCGATGTTGAAGTCGTTGTTTTTAGAAAGTTCAGTTTAAGCAACCAACTTAGGAGAAGTCTCAATTCAATTATTTCAAGTGGCTGAAGATGAGAGGACTCTCAAATTACATCGATTTTAGCACAGGCATATGCGTAGCTTATAATTCGAGTGTGCTAGCTTGACTTTTTATATAATTACTTTCTAAAGGGCCGTTGATAGGACACTTATCTAATATTTATGAGCGTCAATCTATGGTTTTTTAATATAAAATTTCCTAGAGGTTGTATGCTCGCTTTCAACAAAGGTGCTGTGATCAAATCAACCGTTCTTCATGAAATATGCATCATCTTTAAGGCATCTAATTTTGAAGGCCATGTTCATTGCATTGTCTGTAGTATATGTTATCTCCTATGTGCAATGGCTCGTATTGCATTGCCAATGGTAAGTTCCACTTTCAACAATGAGAGTAGTTAATCTATTTGTTTCTGCACCTCATTGGATCTAGGAAAGCAGCTAACAAATTCAAATTTTCTTAGTTAAAGACTTCTGGCATCTGGTCTTGATAACAAATGGCACCATACTCGACAAACGTTGACCGTCGTAATGCACTCGACTCACATTCTTCATGAGATTTAATATACACTAGCGAAGCTCGAAGCTAGTTGTTTAATAGCATTGTTTTGTCGCCTCCAAATGCCTTTAGAAGGAGTCTGTTGCTATTTTCAGGACAACAACCATGTCAGTGGGAGACACTTCTCAGAGCAGAGACAGCGCGGACATATGAATGATGTCTTCTCCACGATAGCCAGCGACCTGCTGAAGAGCTTGGAATCAGAAGATCAGCCCTTTCCAACTCAGAACAGTCATTACAGGAGTGCTCACGGAGAACAGGCGTTTTACGACCAGTTGGAAGAGGAGATCGACTGCAGGCAGCATGACTACATGGGAACAAGGTTTGACTGCTATCGGATGCACCAGCAGAACTCAAAGAATCGTCTTGGCAACTATGGCTCGCGATTCGACTACAAGCTCGCATCGGATTTCTTTGATCTACGGGACGATGTTTATGATCAGCTAGACTTTCCGCCCAACCCGCGGTCTTATAGTCTGGATGAGCCTGGGTCAACTTCATCCGGCTCTCTGAGTCCTGGCAGCCTTGATTTCGACCTGACATTAACACCCTTTCAATTAGCGGAACGAAAAAAGTCACGAAAACCACCAGACGGATATTTGTGCCATCTCTGTTTTTGCAAGGGCCACTACATAAAGGACTGCCCTCAGGTATGGGTTGTTGTTTGTAGAAATCAGAAGCAGTTAGTTTGATCTCGTGATGATTCGTTCTTTAGAAAATCATTCTGTCCTTAGGCCAATTTACTTAGAAATATTACAACAGACAGTATTTTCAGTTTTCGAGGAATAAGACGGCGTTAAGGGATCAATGAAGACTTCATTAAGACAACAAATGAAAAAGCACTTAAGTCTATAAGTTTTGACAATGATACGTCATAATGACGGACTAAGAGGCTTTCTTGTTCCTCTTGCACCCATTTAAGTCTGCGGTTTCTTTTCCATATTAGAGTGATTATTCAGGTTTAGTTGCAAATGTCAAGAGATAAACCAGGATATGGGCACATATCTGCTTTGGTTTAGAGAGCATATGGCCGTGGTCTTCTTTATGGCCAGATGATCTGCTCAGGAAACTAGAGCCAGAGAGGCAACTGGCCACACAATCATTGAACACGCTGCTTGTCTCGCTGACTCCCGTTCACTAATCACTGCCGCGCAGACTGGTTAGCTCTCACCTGTTTCCAATTTCGAGTAAATGTCGTCAAATTTATGCCACTATCTTGGTGTGCCCATAGCTGGGTGTGCCCCTAGCTGGGTGTGCCACTAGCTGGGTGTGCCCCTAGCTGGGTGTGCCACTAGCTGGGTGTGCTCCTTGCTGTGTGTCTTATTTTATTCAGAAAATAAGAATGACATTTTCAGTGACCATGCCTTATGCATTGTGTAAGAAGCATCATATTGACAATGAAATTTGATGAGAGCTTTTCGGTAGTTATCGCTAGTGATTTCGATTAGACGAGGAGGTGCGTGCCCCAAACTGGAAGTGGTGAACGAGGAGGTGCGTGCCCCACACTGGAAGTGGGGTACATAATGTTGGTGCACGTAGCGCCAGGCCCTCAAACATTGGTCCAGCGGCTGAGCAGCGAGCGCAAGTAATGGAAATGGGGCTGCGCGGTCCCTGATAACTACCACTTTTACAAGATTCAATTACAGTTAATCTGTTGTTCAGGCATTCACCGATACCCCTAGATGTGCCTTTAACTAGGTTGTGAAGCCAGCTTTCGTTTGGTTTTAGGCACGACCAAAAGGAGAAGGACTTACACCTTACCAAGGCAAAAAACGATGCTTCGGGGAATACAAGTGTCCCTCGTGCAAGCGCAAATGGATGAGTGGAAATAGCTGGGCCAACATGGGTCAAATGTGCATCAAATGCAACCTGAATGTTTATCCACACAAGCAGAGGCCTTTGGACAAACCGGACGGCCTTGATGTTTCAGACCAGACGAAGGAGCACCCGCAAATGCTGTGTGAGAAATGCAAGGTCTTGGGCTATTACTGTAGGCGCGCGTCAAGCTAAACATTGCTTCCTGCGTATATTTCAGAGTTGTATTTTTAGCAGATAAGTATGCAATGCAATCCAGATGTTGCATTCGCCTGAGAGTGAAATCATTAGCAGGCCAGCCTCTTTGTGATCAACTTATTTCCATATATGGTCAATCATATGGCCCATGATGCAGTTGGCTAACGATAAGTATTGCTTTCACTCGTCCTGAAATTTTTTGGTTTTCATTCAAAGGAACTAGAACCGTTTACCGTATCTATGTTTTAATCAAAATTATGCTGGAAATCATCATACCGGTTATTGTTGCCAGTGTCTGCTAGAGAATGTGCCGTCAACCCGAGGAAATGGCGTGAAACTTTTGAATCAAACAAAAGAAACTTTCCAGCTAATCTCTTCCCATGGAATATGCGACATGGCCTTTTATGTCTGTGTCCAAAATTTTGTGTTCTTCTGACCAAGATGCAGCTTCACTGCAGTGTTAACAAATGTATTTTCACTATTCAAATTTCGCTGACTGCAAGCGGATTCTCTCGAGTGTGTATGTTTATAATAGTTAATGATCTTTTATAGAAGCGATAACTAGTATTCCATGTGCCATGCTTGTATTTATCATACAAACAAGTTTTTAATTCCCATCCAATTAAACCATGTACGTCATGGTTTTTAATTTATGTATAATTGTTGTTCAGTTTGCCAACAATATTTGTTTGGGAAAGAGGGGCTACATTGGGGCTTCATGATCGCAGTGAAGAACGGAAAATCCCATTCAAAAACGTCGTCAGGATTTTGTCACTGGCGATATTTTCATTAGGTTTATTTATTTTGGTATCCTCACGAAAAACCTTTAAGAGAGATTGCTTAAGATTGAATGAAAGGGGTCATTGCGGTCGGGGTACGTCTGAATTTGGATTTAAATACAGGCAAGGCACATTAAATTGAATATAATATCTTTGTTCTTATAAATATCGGAATATAATGTTTTGGAAATTTCCCAGCATGGAATTGTTAAAGTTGCTGTTTACTAAAAGATAGTTGGTGTGCTTTAGAATTTTATTTGTAGAAAGTTTGTACAACTAAGTTAAGTTCCAAGAAGTGTAACACTCATTAAATAATATATTTTGGTTGCGAAACGGTCTGCTATTCTTGAATTCATGCTATTTTCTTGTTTCCTCTGGCCTACAAGTAAGAAACCATAGTGTCTGCTGCTGATTTACTTCCCGCATCTGACCGCCCATTCTTCAACAAATTCAGTGCTTTTTCATTCTGATTCACATCTTTAATGCAAACGTCGCCTGAAAAGTCTTCCGTGTCACGTGGAGGACCGTCCAAGTCACGTGAACTACCGTTAAATGTTGCTTCGGGCAATCTCTCGGATAGCAATGAAAACGGATTGGACGAACAAGCATCGCCATCGGAAGTGCTCATAGGCAGTGTGTCGGTTTCTGCTGTGTCCATAAACTGGTCACGTGACTCTGCGTTTGGCTCGGAACTGTAGCGCTCCATGTCCGTGGTGCCATCAGTTTCGCACGTTTCCTCCTCGCTCTCTCGGTCGCAGGACCCAGTACCCTCATGGGGCCTGCCTCTAATATCCGCATCAATGTTATTTGTTCCAGGAGCATCTTCTAATTTTTCACTGGTGAAAAGCGGACCACCTGTTGTCAGGGAGTCCTTAGAAACAAAGGTGTCGTCGGCAGTCCCAGGCCCCGCGCGGTTCAGCAAGGAGAATTCGATTTGCGACTCGGTCAAGCCGCGCAACTTTGCTGCGACTATTTCGTCGACGTCATCGGTGCTACCAACTGATTCTCCGTACACCCAGGAATTGGACGGTTTTGCCGCTGAGTCGAGATAGCTGGGTGGGGTTCCCTCAGTCGGCTCCTCGTGTCTCTCCACAATGTAGAATGGACTCTCGTTGAAATGAGAAGGAGACACAGGGTCTTCCGTCTTGTCGCCTATCTCAATGTTCTCCTAGAGATTGCAAGGTTGTAACTGAATTAAACTATATTAACGCATTTGCAATGTACTAATGGGTAGCAATTGACATAATGTAGAACTTTTCGCTAGCTTTACAGGTAACTCATTCGTACTACTTATTGCAAAAGGAGGTAACTAATTCTTAGTAAGTACTCATTTTACTACATGCTGAAAAATATAGATTCCAAATAAGCGGTAGAGGCTGTTCTATCACTTTACATGAAGCATATTTTTGAAGATGACAGATTAGTCAAGTACTCACGTTTGATTCATAGGGTTCGATGAAATATCGGTTGGTAGATTTGACACTTCTAATGGACCTGAGAAGCACAATGCAAGTCATTTACAATCAATCTGAACAAATGTGCCCCATTGACATCAAGTCAAATCATCATCAAATCATACCAACATCAACTCAAATCATAATCAAATCATATCAACATAAAGTCAAATCATCGTCAAATCAAGTCATCATCAAATCATATCAGCGTCAAATCACATCATCATGAAATCACATCATTGTCAAATCATATCAGCAACAAATCACATCATCACCAAATCACATCATCATCAAATCATATCATCATCAAATCACATCATCATAAGATCATAGCATCAAATCATTACAGGAATAAACAATGAACGCCATTTCTCACACCATCACTGTATCACTTTTTACCACGCTTCTTTGCTACCACCAAGCGAATGCGCTTTTCCAAGTGTATCCGACGCGAAAGATGTGACTTGAAAGTAATTGGATAGGGAAGTTAAAACAGCTTACTCACCCGACAGCTACTGGATCTGAAAACGTCTGCAAAGTGTTTGTGCGTGTTTCAATCTCAGGCGAAACAGAGTCGTTCTTCCTGGCGGATCTGAAGTGAAATTGAATTTTGCTAACTCAAAAGAAATATCATAGCTGATTTAAAGTCACTTGGATATCAATTTGGTGCCATTATGACACAGGCATTTCTCTAAAAAAGGCGCCGAAAATAACTAATTGACCTTTTACACAGAAAGATTGATAAATTGACACTTTTTGGTAAAAATGATTCAGTTGATTGATTCAAGTTTTTAGTTCCCAGAATGATAGCTAAGGTAGCATCAATGGCGTTCTTCATTGGAAAGGAAAGTGAAGAACAAGTATTTTTGGGAAGGGGAGGCGGGGTGATAGACTTTTCTTTTGCTTCAAAATGCAAAGAATACTTAAGCATAAGTATGCTTCCAAACCATTAGAATGCATTGCATTTGCTAAAAAAGAATTCAAATGCTGAGTCTTTGCTGCCCCCGAGTGGCACAGTGGCAGTAACCACGGTCGCAAAGCCCAGTTGAGGAGCACTCAGCTTTGTGACAACTGGTTTCGAGTGAATGTCAATCAGAGAGCTGGAGTGTAAATGGTTTATAGCAGGGAGACTAAAAACTGACTATCCAGAGCAGTGTGCAGAGACGACATGAAGTTGTTATATTTAGTACATCACAACAGTTACGAAGCCTTTACTGCTATCGTTAGTTTTCAATACACTTTATTTAGTTTAATGTTTATGAATGTTTAATGCTTCGTTGGTTAATGCCATGTAGTACCAAGTTACCAATAGACCCCTCAGTTGCCGTGCGATAGTGGCGAGAAAGGACTTGAAACGATCTTCGACCTCCAAAGGTTGTGTTCTTCTTTACTTATTGCTGTAAATTTTCTGATTTGAATTTTCAGACAGTACACTTAGTCGTTGCTTTGATCCAAGAGCGCAACATTTTTGTTTCTCTATTTCCTGACCTAGCATAAGATATCGATTATTGGTCATTCAGTTTGAAATGGGGCTTTACGTCCTTCCGAAATGGGTCCACGTCAGTTTGAAATGGGGCTTTACGTACTTCCGAAATGGGTCCACGTCAGTTTGAAATGGGGCTTTACGTCCTTCCGAGGATCAGTTAGTTCGATTTCATTTTGTGGATTAGATTTATACGACTAGTTAATTAGCTGTTAGATTTTTATATAGAGATATTATTTTGTCATTTTTGTTATCTTTAACTTTTATTTCAATACCTCAAACAAAATTGAGCGGCCTCACAGTCTTTTCTAGGTACCTTCGAAAATCTGCAATAAAATGAAAATCTTCCACTGAAAATGGACCTTTTAAATATTTAAAGGAAAGCTCCTTTATAATTTTAATGTTCCTTACGTTTTTAATTGATTTATCGGATCATTTTATTGCATATTTCAATTTTTAATTTTTCTTAAATGTTAATGGTAGTGATGCAAATTTCGCGAATAATGGCATATTCATGAACGCAGGGTTTCCCCTGATATAGGCTTGGTTTCCAGAAAGAAGTGCCTCTTGCCTGGCTCTCGACTAGAAGAATCAAGTATGCGCAGGGGCCTTTTAAACCTCGTTTTCAAAGGTTACTCTAGGACCTCGTTTTCAATCCAATCATGTCTTTTGCTAGGATTTTGACTTCAAAAGGAAGAGAGAAATCGGATGTTGAGGAGTTTCCAAGGAGACCTTTGCCATACCCAACTAATGTTTAACCACTCATTCTTTAGGCATTACTAAGGATACTGCAACTTAACTTTCAGTAAAGGCGTTAGCAGTCCAGGCAAACCGACATTTTTTCATGGGTTTATAATTTGAGGATATATCTTCATTATAATAGAAGGTTGTGAAAAGTCAGCATTGAAGAAGGACTTACCCCCTTCTCTTGGAGCACGCTGCCCAGATTGCGAATGCACAGGTCAGCATAAGAAGAATGGCGATCGATGCAATGACACCGATGTACACTTCCACGCTGCTTTTCTGCGGTGAAGTGGACTTGCCGGCCACGGGGGGCTGCCCTGAATACCACGTGACGTTGTGATTCGTCAGCAGAAAATGTGCAGTCTTGGGTTCTGTCAGCAATCTAGTCAATTAAATCAACCTTGATCACATTTAATATAAAATGGCTGCGACTGAAAGTTCACTATTTATTGAAAAGACATCATTGATGGAGAAAGCTTATAACTCACTTGGCTATTTCGTCTTTATCCAGTACTTTTTCACTCTTTGTGTGCATGGCATGGAAATCTATTCTAAACCTGTGCAATGAAAATAAAATAATTATCTGCTTTGCTTCAACACTCTTTGTGCGCTTCAATAAACAATGCGAAGAACAAAACTGTCTTTGTTGAGGAAAGGAAAATAAAGGAATCTATTGCCATTATAATAACATCATAAGCTTAATCTTGTGCTGAAACATTCTGTTTTTCAAGACTGAATGAAATGACCAGGTCGAAAAAGCATTGAGTTGAAGTGAATGGAAAGCGTACAGCCAAATAGCAAAAATTGCTGAGTCATTATGGTAGTTTTGGCGCCCTGACTCGCTGTCAAGCAAACATGACGCTATAACCTCGCAGTTGATGTTCATAGACCACATGAAAACAAAAGGACCCTCCCCAAACAACCCCCCTCTCTGCGTGGAGAACTGCATTTACCATGACTCAATGCCTTTCAGTGGTGCTCGACCTGGTCTAGAAAAGACTGGATCGAGCTAGTCTATTGGCTTAAACAGAAAGCCCGCGAAATCTGAAAGGTCCTGAGCACGCCATCTTGTTATGCCCAACGCTCGCAGAGTACAATCGTCCTCACATGGAGCAATTTATCACTCAAGGAAAAAGCCATGTGGTTGTGCATATGGATAAAGGGTTTCAAATGCCAGAAAAGTGAAAGAAACAGTTCCAGGAAAGTCTCCAAAGCTTCTTATACTTCGTAAGTGAGAAATTCTTCTTTCCAAAGTTTCGCAATGAAAGTTGAATTGTATAGTTAGGCTCGTCTTTCTTTGGGCACTCTACTGAACCAGAAAACAGCAATTTCAGTAATTTTACATGTAGGCTAGTAAGAAGTTCATAAGAAAGATTTTGGTAATACTGGCTGGATGGCTTTGCTTGTATAGGTTGACACTAGACAGGTTGACACAGAAATCTCCTGTCCTCTTTTATTATTATTTCACCTTGTTAATCATATTAATACAAAGGCCAGTGTTAAATTGTATGGCTTTAAACAATTATCCATGAATAATTTTTAGGGGAATGACCATCTTTAAATTTTATGAAAAGTGGAAAAAACTATCAAAGGTAACAAGTATTTGTATAGCTCTGTTCAATTTGCATCCTATTGTTCTATTCTGCAAAAGTGTGTAAATTGCAAGGAAAAACATCAGCCTTGGGTTTTACACAAACTCATCCCATACGGGGTAGTGCAATTGTCTTTGTTACCCTACCTAATAATACAAATCAGCTGATATAAAAAACAAGAATTTTTATGCTGATGAAATAGTGCTAATTCTCTTCTTACATGGGAAAGCCAAAAATTCTAGCAATTAGCAAGCAATTCACTCAGAACCATGACAATTTTCCAATGTTTGAGTCACATTACCAGCCTTTGCCAACCTTACCCTGCTTTATGCTTTGGGTATCCTAAGATGGTGGTCAGTGACAATGTTCATGACAATAGCATAACAATAGCTGCTCAATCCAGGCCTTTTTCAAAGACCAGTGTTCTAGACAGATGGGCATCTTGATAACAAATTACTGTCATCAACATATTCTTTGTTGGAAGTGCATCTTTGCAGCTTGCATCTACAGTACTTGAACACATAGGACTCTGAGGCCTTCTAGCAAATTACTGGCATCATTTGCTCAACAAATTTTCAGCAAAAGAAAAACAAGGACAGACTTACGAGTGTTTGTTTGCAGTTGGGAGTATCCTGTCGATTTTAACAACTGAACGGATAACATTGCCAAGAATCCTAAAAGACATATAATTACAAATAAGTGCATTTGGGAAAACTGAATTTCACTTTATGCTGACCCAGGCCTTTAAATGGGGCTGGAGCACAGCAAGGTCTGCTTACAAGGCCAAGGTCATTTGAGAGTATAAATTTTGAGCGCAAAACGAGCGAAAGTTCGAAATGTGTAGGTAAGGGCGGACAATCTGTATACGGAAAACGCAAAAAGACTTAAATGAAAGGACAGTTACCTTTCAATTTGGGAAACATAACTAGGGTCGAATGCTCCTGGTGTATCCACCAAAACAATGCCAGTTTGCTTGTGGCCAATCACTTGAATTCTAACCGTTGCTTTTTTCACGGCTTCGTTTGCTGGGGCTTTGCCTTCATTGTCCTTTGCGGTGACCCCCATTTGCAATATGCGCCCAGCATCGCCAGCCAGCGACTTGGCTAGTGTGATTCTGCCCGTGCTTTCTTCCAGAGACACCAGTCCCTGCTCGTTACCCGATGCTACTTCGTAGACCAGTGAACCAAAGCTTCCTAGATCCCTATCGCTTGCCTAGGATGAAATGGGGAACCATATTGTTGACTCACGTTGCATATGGCACATTATTGCGTTGCGTTTGCAGCCCTGTCATGAACATTATTGCCGTATAATATAGCCGTATAATATAGAAGAATGCCTTCAATCATTCGAACATCAAGGCAGGAATTCGCAAAATAAGATTGGTTTGACCAGGGACTCCAGCTTTTGCTTGCGTTCTCCCGGTGTCCCGGCTTTTTATGATTTTCTCCTTGCTTCCTCTTGTCTTTTAGTAGAGATTTTCTTATATAAATAACGATTGAAATGACTCTCTTTGTGGCAGAGTTTTTTAGTGTTGGCAAATTAACGAAAACTTTTGAAACTATTTTAAAGACGCTACCTATGCTAACTTTAACTGTTTGCTGACTTTTTTAAATTACTTTTGTCATTAACTATGTTGTTTATGCATTCAAAAAACTCCCTGTTTCTGGCCAATCCTCCCAGTTTTTCCCAACAAAAAAATCTGAAATCACCAGGTTTTATAAATTATAAATTGACAGGTCTGAAGTTGGCAAACTTTTGTTGGATGGAAATAATGCCAGTGCGGAAATTCATACTTGTTACATATAAGAAGAATTTTCTGCCTTGGTGTTCCAATTCAGCGAAAAAGAGAAATATAAATAACGTAATACAAAAATAAACGTGAATCTTTTGCTTACATGGACTTGGAGGATGAAAGTGCCGAAGGTCGCATCTTCACGAACCGCTGTGAAATAAAAGCAAAACGTCACCCTATCTTCCTTTCATCCTATCTTAGTCGGAACACGTGCGACTAAGGACAATAGCGGGGTTGTTACATATATAGGACAGAAGATTGCCACGTTGGTGCGGTCAGCACAAGCCGCACCATTTTTAAAGGCTTTGATAGATCTCTTACCTGCAAAGAAAGTGTCCTTGGTGAAGAGTGGAGGGTTGTCGTTAGCATCACGAACATGGACAAAAACGGTAGCTTGGTCAAATACTGCTGCGAGAAAAGAATATATTCGAAATGAAGAGAGAAAGGTACCTTCGCACGAGTCAGGGAGGTAGGAGCCAGAGGAGCATTTTGCAGAGAGCGAAAAAATAAAAGGATTTCTCGTTCTTTTCTAAAAATAGACGTGAGACATGATACCCTTCCAGGCCAAGCACTCCCGCTTGGATCAGTTTTGGAAGTTTCCATTGTTTATATTTTTAAGATAAGAGGCGGAAATCGGCTGCAGCTACAGGGCATCAGAGAATGAATCGCTACTTGGAAAGTTCGTTCATATAATGCCTGGCTTGAAATATTTTGCGGTGTATTAATGGAAGTTCCATGACCAAAAGTAATTTTACTCTATATATCTTTTCGTCGTACTGCAGTTAGTTTTATTTTCGTTTGGATATGTTTTGAAGTGAAGACAATCAGCAATTAGAATTTTTTCCACTGAATGTTGCTCGTTCGCTCTTGATCAATTGCATTAAGATAGGTCCTTCTCTTGATCACGCCCAGAAGGGGTCGTGTCCTCCGTCTCTCTATGAATTTCCTAGAAGTAGTCAAGATGTCCCAACAAGAAAAGCGTAACCTTATTTGAATTAAAACAATTTCTCTTCTTGGATCAACTAACTGTGACAGGGCATTGGTGGCAACATTCAAGACAATATTACGAACTTAAGAGCATCAGAAATGAGTTGGCAACCTTTTTCAGCTCCGGTAACCACATTTGCAGCTGACAAACTGTAAACGCGAACTTGAAGCGTAAAATCTGGCTTTGTTTCCCGGTCTAACAACTTGTTTAAAAGAAGCTCTCCAGTTTCATTGTGTACGCCGAAGAAGCCTAGAAAAGGATAAATAATATTAATGAAGAGTTTCAAGCAGGTGGCTATAAACGAGTGTAAGGTGTAGAGTGTAAGGGGTAGGAAATTGCAAATAACAAGCTACGAACCCTGGTCATTCCCTGAGTACAGTTCAAAGGACACTCTCCCAATGTACGAATCATTGTCAGTAACAGTTAAGTTACCAATGACAGATCCTGGATGCAAGTGTTCACTTGGGCTGAACCTGTTATGAAAAATGAAGAAGTGTTCATATATTATATGGGCGTGCAGCATTGGCTGGCTAGGAAGAGTGGTTGCACCACGAAGACATAGAAGGGTGCACAGCGAGAGAATGGCAGAAAACTGACCTGAAAATCTTTGCCGTGAAGTTGGGGTGGTTGTCGTCAACATCAAGTACAGTTATTTGCAGCTTGGCAGTGGACGACAGGTAGGGCGGAGCAATGCCTCGCGCGGTTACTGACAGCTTTAAGCAAAAGGGCAAGAGAGATCAGACAACATTTACGAATCAAAGGGAAAGATCGAGTTGTTTACAGGTAGGGCGGAGCAATGCCTCGCGCGGTTACTGACAGCTTTAAGCAAAAGGGCAAGAGAGATCAGACAACATTTACGAATCAAAGGGAAAGATCGAGTTGTTTACAGAATGCCACTCGTGGTGTGACACAATGCCCAAATATCTGATAATGCATAACCCCTTTAGCATTACCAGATACCCCTACATCACCCTTCAAAAGTGTACCTGTTGTTGCTTTAGTAGTTGTGGTCATTCGTTAATGATTAAGCCTAGGGCTGTTTCCTTTAATAAAGTTTGGTTTTATTCAATTTTGCAATGAAGTGCAGGGTACCAACCGTAAATGACTGATTTACTTCCCGATCGATCACGCACGACGATCGAACAATCCCCGTGTTCCCATTGATGGAGAAACACTTGCTTCCCTCCAGGTCGTACTTCACAAGACCATTTGTGCCCTGGAATTGCACGTAAATTGAAAATCAAAAAAGAATCATTTTGTTTTTGTAACTCAGAAATTACAGGACATACGGCAGGGTGGACACAATAGATTTTGCATAATGCCTTGAAGTCCCCCAAATACTAACCTCGTCCAAATCAGAAGCTTCTACTTGGAGGACTGACGTTCCTCTGTGTGCGTTTTCTGCAATGGTCCCTTGATAAGTAGGCCTTTCGAAGGTTGGTGCATTGTCATCTAGATCCAATACACGAATGCGTACTTGGCAAGAAGATGCTAGCACTGGCGTGGACAGGGCATTAACAGCTGTGAGCGTGAGGTTGTATTCAGGTATCTTCTCTCGGTCCTGAGCAAGCGAAATCAAAAAGATGTTGAAGAAATGGAGCAGGAGCAACAGAAGGCATCAATAATGCAGCCCGTGGCGAGAGAATGAAATGCTCGATCAATTTGCACTTGTGTTGTTAGTAGATGTGCATGACATGAAACGAAGGCTGAAGAAAGGGAGAAGCTAAGTGGGTGAAACGCTCCGCACACTGGTAAAACACTGTACTGCAGGCCCAGCAAGGAACATGCTACCAGAATGAAGACGACGATAGAAGCGCAAAGTTACTCTTTCTTGGGCACCCGAAGGCCATGAACTTACCAGCATCACTGCCGTGGATATGAGTCCTAGTTCATTGTCAACAGCAAAGTGTTCACTACCTAGATATGAAAAGAAACGTAAATCTCTAAAGTACACTTCAAAATCAATATTTGCAGGATAAAAACATGATTTTCTCAAAGTCGATTTTTTCGAAAAAGGTGAACGAACGAACCGTTTAAGCTGTAAAAGATTTTAGAATTTATGCCATAGTCTAGATCAGATGCAATTATTTTCGTCACAGTTGTGTTTGACGGCTGGTTCTCGTGTACGTGGACAGTGAAGATGTTCTAGAAAGCAGATGCATGAAGAACAATTTGAAATGAAGAGCAATTCGAAATGAAGAGCAATTCAAAAAATGATCTTTTGTTAGAAATATAATGCACTAACATTACATCATAAATTACTAGCATAGTAAGAGGGGACCTCCTAACACTTAATCATTCTATGGTTTCACAATGCGACAAAAGTTTCCCAAACATGATCAAAGAGATTATTGGGCAAAATTTTATCGCAAAGTCAAAGCAATTCTACGAGCGCAAAGAGCACAATTGAAGAATGCAAAGGCATCGTGATCATGATTGAAGCAGAGAGTACGGATTTGGGCACGCCTCAGAATGGAGCGAAATGAAGCCTCTGTACGCAAGAATGAATGATGAAGATGAATTAGACCTTTTCAAATGTCGGGGCATTGTCGTTCTCATCTTGAACGGTTACTTGCACAAGGGCAAAGTTGGCTTCTTCTTGAGCTCGTAGCTGAACCGTCACGATAAGCTGAAGAAGGAGGGGAGAGCAATAAGTTGACGAGCTAAAATGTTGTCCAAGGCAAGTTATCCAAGACAAGTTATCCAAGGCAAGTTATCCAAGGCAAGTTATCCAAGACAAGTTATCCAAGGCAAGTTATCCAAGACAAGTTATCCAAGACAAGTTATCCAAGACAAGTTATCCAAGACAAGTTATCCATGAAGACTCTTCGTCTCAGCCTTACCGTATAACTAGCTGCTTCCTCCCTGTCAATTTTTCTGAGCGTCGTAATCTTTCCAGTTTCAAAATGTATCTCGAATGTTCCCTCAGCCCCATGGATCATAGAGTATCGGAACAAGACTTCCTCAGATTTACCATCGTATTGTGCGTTGATGTCGTACACCAAGGTTCCTACTTTTGCATTCTAAAAACAGAAATTTCCAGTGATCTATTAAATTTTCATTCTATATCGCATTTCCTATATCGTCTTCATCATTTGAAACGTGCTTCCAAAAATAAAATGAAATTTACTCCAGATAACTATCGAGAAACCGGGAAGAAATACTCACCTCCTGGATAGAAACTTTGATCGACGGCGGGCTGACGACCGGTGCGTTTCGTGCGACATTCGCGAAGTACACAAACAGCTGGGCGGAGCTAGACAACGCAGGCTCTCCGTTGTCGGTACCAACAACCGTCACGGTCATTGAGTCATTCGTCCAGCTGACCAAGGACCCATTGACTCTCAGTTCCCCGGTGTCATTGCGCAGCGCAAACAGACCTGAAATGTACTGACTTGTCAAGCCTCTAGTCTATAGAAAGTTCTAGGTGTTAGAAATTAGCAATTGAATGGAAATATGATGACAAGCGCTAAAAGAATTACCATTGTAACTGCTCCTTAAAGCATACGTTACTTGACCATTCCTTGCCAGGTCAGCATCAAATGCTTTGAAGCCGTATACGAACGTGCCAACCCCGGAGTCTTTGCGGATCACCACTGAATACGAGCCAGGTGCTGCAAATTTCGGGGGGTTGTCATTCACATCGACGACTGTGATTTCGACCTGTATGGCAAATATCAGAGTGAGTGTGTGTGTTGGCTGGAGAAGGATTTGGAAGTCATCAGACAATAAGAATACAAACGGCTTAGAATTGAGCGACAGACAGCTACTGGTGTCATGTAATTACCTAAGTAGAATAGAAAAGTTGCAGGTCTCTGAACGAGCAATTGCCTTTGTGGAACAATGAAAGGCTCACTATACCTTTGCGTAACTGTTTCTTGAAGCAATTATGGCCTGGTCTTCGGCCACCACTGTCAGCCTATGGACGCTATTCGTTTCTCGATCAAGCTCTCTTGCCGTGGTTATAGTGCCATTTAGAGCATCAATTTGGAACCTTGTGGAAACAACATTTTCATTAGCTTTCGAAAAAAGCAATTTTGTAAACGTATTGTTTTGTCCATGCTTTTAAGCACTTCTTTAGATCTTTTGGCTCGAAAAAATTTAATACAGAGCTAAAAACTATTCAATCGTGATTTACTCACGGATAGATAGTTAGGATGGGTAAATGTTTGACGAAATCCTGGACAAAGGTTCAAAGAAATTTGAAATCATCAACAGAAGACTTAGTGCTGGGAATATACGGACAACTTGAAGAGAACATTCTAGAGCCAACGCTGAACATCATTGGATAGTAACAAACGTGAATTACCAATCACTATTGGTGATGGAGTATTTGACTTCACCAGAAAGCCCTTCGTCGCTATCAAAGGCCTAGAACACAACAAAAGATCATCGTATGTATTATATGTAGGCTAATTAACTGACAGAATATTAGAAACTGACAAACTTCTGCTAGAAGCGTAGGCGCTAGAGGCGACGTGAACAACGACGAAGCCTAAAGATTAAGCTTAGTGATAAAGGTGCTAAGAGCCTGGCTAAGGAAGAGTGGGCATAACTGTGCGAAGCTGCGAGGAGAATTGCAACGCAGCAAAAGTGTTGAGGTAGAAGATGATGGATGAGGGCACTTAAAGGAGGTGGAAAGAATTCTGCTACCTCTTAATAAGGTAGTGAATGACAGAGATGACAAAAGACAAAGGCGTTGATCAGGTCAAGAGTCCCGTCTATCAAAACAAGGGGTGACAGTCAACCAGGAGATTAGTTAAAGAGACGGAAAACTACTATATGAAGAAGGACGATAATGATGGTGGTGCAGGCCTCACTAATGCCAGGGATAGCCCTCCAGAAGGTCATGGACGAAAACGAAGAGTAGAGGTGTAAGATGAAGGTTGAAGTTGAAATAGTGACCGACCGACTGAGCTGAGTGTAAAAGTTGTCTTTTAAATGAAGTAGTGTTTATAAATCGGATGAACCTTGACATTTCCCACAAACTGTCCTTTCTTTCCTTCGACAACCAGGAATTGGTATCCATCTGGCTTTGAAAAAACTGGGGTGTTGTCGTTGACATCAAGAATTCTGATGGTGACAGGCACCGAAGAAGACTGAAATGGACAATAAGACGAGTTACAAAAGTGAAGCAGCTTCTAGAAAATATTCGCACTATGGAAGTTTCATGGTTAAGTTGAATCAGCGTAGAGAAAAGGAAAAATACCTGATTGCCCCCATCTGTAGCTTGAACTCGGAGATGATAAAGGTCAATACTTTCACGGTCGAGGGCCTTTGCTGTCTTGATCAAACCGCTGTCACAAAGAAGAAAGGCATTTCAAGCTCTTATTTTAAGCTCTTATTTTAAGCGCTCATTTTAAGCGCTCATTTTAAGCGCTCATTTTAAGCGCTCATTTTAAGCGCTCATTTTAAGCGCTCATTTTAAGCGCTCATTTTAAGCGCTCATTTTAAGCGCTCATTCTAAGCTCTCATTTTAAGCGCTCATTTTAAGCGCTCATTTTAAGCGCTCATTTTAAGCGCTCATTTTAAGCGCTAATTTTAAGCGCTCATTTTAAGCGCTCATTTTAAGCGCTCATTTTAAGCGCTCATTTTAAGCGCTCATTTTAAGCGCTCATTTTAAGCGCTCTTACTGGATGGTGAACCCAAAGCAAATACACTCGTGAACGTGTTCGTTCAAGCACCATGTATGTGAATGAAGAGATCCCAACAAAAAAATGAACAAATGGATTCAGTTTTAGATTGAGATATGCAATCAGTCTTACTTGATTGAGTCAATCGTGAAGACATCTGAGTTGTTTGACGAGAGAATGCTGTACCGCAAGGATGCATGCTTTCCTTCATCCTTATCGACAGCCTGAGAAAGAAAATGCAATCATTGGAAATGGCTTAGCGAATCCGACGGCAAAAAGCTCAACAACAGGATCACAAACAGACTGAGGCATTTTAACATGGAGGCATTTAATCATGGAAACGTGTCCCGATACAACAATGGCTTACTTGGACAGAAGTTACAATTGTATTCAAACCAGCCGCTTCGTTGATGGATGTATGGTATTCACGCTGAGCAAACTCTGGGCTGTTGTCGTTCACATCAACCACTTTGATCTTCACCGTGCAGGTAGAATCCCTGCAAAAACATGCCTGATTACATTGCCTACCTGATTACATTGCCAGCCTGATTACATTGCCTGCCTGATTACATTGCCGGAAGAGCTATCATCTTATCTTTCCACACAACGACTATCAAAATTTCTATTGCACCCATGCAAAGAGCCCATGTCAGCTACTCTGCGATAATATTTCACTAGTTTGTTTATACACCTTGAGATTAGCGGGGCGTACCAAGGAATTTAAATTGATTGGAGAAGGGAGTTGTACGAACGATGATAGAGTGGATCTAGCTGATTTTATACTCCGAAGTGCCCAAAACGTAAGTCTAGAGAGAGAACCTTGTTTGTCCCGGGAGTGCATGATCTGTGGCTCTTATCAACAGCGCAAATGATGGCACACTTTCGCGATCCAACTTGTTTGCGGTATAGAGCTTGCCAGTGAGCGATTCAATGCGAAAGTACTTGTCTCTGCCCTCAGCATCAGGGACGATTGAATAAGAGATGTCACTGTTTTGACCAAAGTCCTTGTCAGTCGCATTCATCTATGGAAAAACGGACTAATGTCATTTGAATCGCAATGTGCTTTAGAGAGCTTACAGGGAGGAAAAGAGGCTTGGGAGAATTGGTTCAAGACGGCAAAGAAGAAGATTCTTGCAAAAGTTAGCTCAAGACGGCAAAGAAGAAGATTCTTGCAAAAGTGAACTAAAGACGGCAAAGAAGAAGATGCTGTGTGGAAAACTGGACTAAAGACGGCAAAGAAGAAGATTCTTGCAAAAGTGAACTAAAGATGGCAAAGAAGAAGATTCTTGCAAAAGTGAACTAAAGACGGCAAAGAAGAAGATTCTTGCAAAAGTGAACTAAAGACGGCAAAGAAGAAGATTCTTGCAAAAGTGAACTAAAGACGGCAAAGAAGAAGATGCTGTGTGGAAAACTGGACTAAAAACGGCGATTTACATGCATTACCCATAACTAACAAAGATGCACCTGAATGAGGAATTGCGGGGGCGGCTTCTCTTCTGATACTTCAACTTGAAAGACACTTTTGTCGAACACCGGCGAGTTGTCATTGACGTCCTTGACGAAAACTGTAACATTGACCGAAGCTTGCCTCCTTTCGCTGGTTAAGGTTTCATATGCATAGACCTGTAAAAAGAAGCAAAATGGTGCGTTGACCAAAGTACGCATTGCGTTTTGTCCATCGCGTAAAGCCGAATCAATTGGCAGTAAAAGCAATTGTCATGTGAATTGGGCTTCAAACTACCTGAAAGTCGAACTTCTCTTCGCTTTCCCTGTCCAAACTGGCATTGACAAAGATGTAGCCCTCCAAGTTGACTCCAAACTTTCCGTGGCCTCCTGTGATGTTGTACGCCAGTACTTTGTTGTTGCCCTTGAAAGGATGAATAATATTCTGCAGCATTCGAAATTAGCAAAGTGTGGATCCTGAATATGTGTCATTCTAACTAAATCTTACTGCAGCAAGTCACACTCAAGGTGCAGGCTGTCAAGGCTTACATGAAGTCTCTCTAATAGACAGAGAATGGTCATTTTAACAGTGCAACAGTTTACTTCAAACTTTATTTCAACAATTAGTAAAACCCAAACGTGAATACAGATAATGCTCTCAAGAAAGTTAAAAATTATTAGAAAAATAGAAATCAACATCCACACATAACAATGTTCAAGAATGAGTTCAAATGATTGAGTTGTATTTACCGCATCGAGATCTTGAGCGGACACTTGCATCACTAAGGTTCCAATTAAGGAGTTTTCTGGTACAAACGCGGTGTAATGGCCCCTTTGGAACACAGGTCCATTGTCGTTGGTGTCGTTGATGGAAATGACTATCGTTGCAGTCGCCGGCTCGTGGAATGTCGACGCTGCCTGTTCAATACAGCGAGCACCAAGTCAAAGATCAAGTTGAGCACCCTTTTGGCTCAAAAGGGGCAAAGGAGAGAGAATGTATTCTAGGTGAACACTCTTTGGATGTAATGTACCTACCACAAATCATTGGCGGTTCATGGGCATGGTTTTGTTATGATAAAAAGAATACTAATAATTTCCTTGTTTAAGGCTTGCTCTCATTGCTAGCTTACGTGCTAATATATGCCAAACGAAACTCAAATACAAGATACTATAATAAATTGAATAAAAAGCGTAGCTTTGAATTTTTCTTTTTAAAATGGTAAGTGTCTGGGACTGTTTTATGGAAGATAGCATAGCATGCCATATCTTAGAACGAAGAAAATATGCCCTCTCAATACTATATCCTGTTGCTTTTGGTTTCAGTGCAAAAATATTTCTGCAGCCTCAAAGGTGGTAAGGTGCGTCTCTCAGAAATTAAAATTTGCTTAATGAAACCAGGATTGAGATTGCTTCGGGTTTTAGAGATTTCTGTAGTAAACAACTTCAAATTTCTCTGGTGAATGAAAACTGATTCTGTTTTCTTCAATAAATCTTCGAAACTAAAACAACTATCCTTGTATGCGATTGTCAGGGCTCTCTCTCTCCCATGGATCCTGTTTATTGAATTTCATGCAATAGCGAGTAACATGAACAAAGCGAACCAGTCGTACCTGAGCAATGAGATAGAAGGAACTGCCGGTGCTTTCTCGGTCGATCGCTCCTCGGACTGAGATCAAGCCAGTAACACTGTCAATGTGGTAGATTCCGTCTCGATTGCTTTCTAATGTGATAGAAACAGATTATCAAACATTCGCTCAGGCCCGTAAGCACTAGCTCAAACGTCATCCATTTATAAAAAGCGAAAGCAAGAACCTGGCAAGATGCTGTAGGTGACGGGGGCGTTGATGCCCTTGTCGAGGTCCGTGGCGTGAACTTGAAGAAGTGCTGTGCCCTGAAAAGAAATGCTGGAAACATCAATCAAGGGGAGAGAGCCAATTCACTGCGAAAAGGCGAATTGTACGAGCAAATCTCAAGGTAAATGTTGCCTTCATCAAACAAAAATGACAACTCACATTGTGATCTCCTTCCAGTATGGAGGCATAATAGTTGTAAGAGTCAAACTTCGCCCCTTGATCATCGTGGTCTCTGACAAATATCTCAACAGTCGTATAGACAATATGGCGGCTGGGGTCAGAGGGTCGTCCATCCTGTAATCGAGCATTGTGTAAAAAGGGTATCAAATGGGAAAAAAGAGAGAAAGGATTGCAGATAGCTACAGATCATTCTACTGAAGGTAAACGGAGTAGGCGAGTGCAGTCTAGCCTTGAGTCGAACATATGTTACCGTGACGCTGATGTTCAAAACATGGGACTGGTTCTTCTCGTAGTCAAGCTTGGCATTTGTCCAGATAGTACCAGCAAATTCTTTGATGGTGAAAAGTGAGCCCTACAATAGAATGTATACATTTGAATATGCCGCCCAAGTCCCTCCGCTGCACCAGGATTTGTGACAAGCACAGCTATAAAAGGTCCACCACTTCTAGGAAGTAGAATGCGAGCGACGTGTACAGTTGCTGGTTCATACAATTACCTTGTGCCAGCCTTGGATGTTGTATATTAATTCTGAAAGTCCTTTCCGATCGACGTCAGTTGCCTGAACGCGTGTGACGTAAGTATTGATTGGGAAGTCCTAAAAGGTGAAAGAAACTCCTGTGCTCGTAGTGTCTGACACGATGGCGAACAAATATGAACGATTGCAAAGGAGCGCAATTAAGATCATCATCCACAAACAGCCAAAGGACAGCAAAGAATGTGGGCTCATGAGGAGCATTCAAGATCATGAGAAATTCACGGCAGCATTCAAGATCATGAGAAATTCACAGCAGCGATACAGATCGCTTTAAATGCCTGCAAGAAACTGCCTTCCCAAATCTTGCATCATATATCCGGAAAGTGGACCACAATTATAAGACGAGAGGAAGTTCATCAACCCTCCGCCTTCCAAAGGTCAGGACGGAGGGTGCGAAAAAGTCATTTGGTTTCCAAGGCCCTTCTTGCTTCAACGACATCCCAATTGACATCCGCCAATTAACATCGATTGTTCAATTCAAGAATCGATTAAAAGAACATTTCCTCAGCAACTAGTTTACTTCAGATCCACTAAAAACGATTTTTACCCTTTATTACTTTCATTTTTAACTTTTCATTTTTAACTTGTAATTACTTTTCATTTTTAACCATGTAAATACCTTTATTTTAGAACAGGTGCCTTATTGATAACAGTGCCTTTGGCACTGAAAAGGTTCTACCCTGTATAAATATTTCTATTATTATTATTATAAACCAATGAAAATTGAAAGTGGGAATATGGGAATGACTAATTAAAACTGGCAATGGGAATGATAGAAACTGGGAAGCACGTACCTCGGATACATTTACTCTGTATGCTTGATTTTGAAAGACAGGGTAGTTGTCGTTCACATCGGTGATGATCACATAAACACTGATTGAAGCCTGAAAAGTTGAACAAAAAGGCACTATATTATACATGATAGGTGTGTTCAAAACATTAGACCTGAATGGCAGAACTGTAAACAGATGGGACATGTCATATGTATATGCCCAACCTTAATGGCTGTGCTTTAACGAACAAATGGCTGGCTAAATATGCACCGAATTGCGGAAAACTAAATCTGGTGTCCTGAGGGGCTGGCTGTAAACAATTATTAAATAAATAAATTATTATCAAATGAATAAATACCTTTTTGTCGGGGACAGCGTATGCAAAAACAGTGAATTGAATGTCGTGAATGTCCTGAAATAACAAACAATCTCAGTCAGTTAACTTCCCCAGAGTTCAGGGGGAAAATAACTCTTCCAAGAACAACCAAATAAATTTATGGGATGAAAGCAATATTATTATGTTTTTATCTAGGACACTAAATAGCATAGGCCACAGACTAGAAAGAGAAATATAATGAATGGGCTACTCACGGGAACATCTGCATCTATTGTGCCATTTACATACAAACCACCAGTGGTAGAATTGATTCTTATGGCATGATTGGCGACACTTGATGTTTCATAAGTAATGGTAAGGCTATCGTCTGATACGGTTGCATTGACAAAGCCAATGAGATAACCTGGTGGTACGATGATCAAACCGGATAAGATGAAAGTCAAAGCAAATTGTATTTAGTGACTATGGAACAGCGCGAGAAGTCATGCAATTTCTTTCCAATACCTCGCTTTCAAGATATTCCAGAGAAATTACTTGCGCTTTCTTTCAAGGCGTTTTCTAAATTATGCACGCATTAAGGCTTCTCAATATACTAATACTGCAAAGTGGATGCTTGCTCCTGTCCTTTGGATTTACTTGTTTCGCTAAGGCCTGAATACAAATTGCAATGCTAGGGCGACGTGGGGACCGCCAATGAAAGATAGCTGAATTGAAGTCCATTCCTCGTGGATGGTATTGAGAAGATTTTATCTGACTTGGTTAACCGCAGAAGATTACTAGGAAACACTTTAACTGCGACAAATTACGTTTATCAAGCTTCTATGGAAGCCAAAACATGTAACAGAAAGAATATCAAATTAAATCACCTTTTGGAACTCCTTCTTTCACTTCGAAAAAATATGGATACTTCTGTGAAAAGACGGGCTTCTCCGCAAATCCTAGGTGGACAAAAAGCATTGCAAATATGGCCTGACATTTGATGCTTTAGTAAAGATGGATCGGATTTTGCCTGATATTTAGTTATGTGCATATTTACTTTGCCATTATTCTTACGAAATGTCAATAAAACACATATATTGATGTATTGTTAGTTAGCTATTGAATTTCAATGTTAAGCTACTTGAAATGTTTGTCTGGGCTTTTCAACGACGTCTCGTTTGCAGAGAAATCGCAGGTGCTGCTGGAAAGTCTTTGGAAAAAAGATTGCTTGAAATGCATCTAATTTCTAAAACAATATAACATATTTAACAAAAAAAAGGTCTCAACAAGTCTGAAATCTTTAACTTGAAAAAGTTCTTGCATGCCCAGGAAAAATAGAAACGGAAACAAATAGAAAGAATTAAGCAATGAAAATGATTTGATACGAAAACTTACCAAGAGGACAAGAACAAGCCGATACCAATGCAAAAATGGTCCAATGCAGCATTCTCAAGGGCTGTAAGAAACCTCTAAAGTCACGCAAAAACAATAAATAGCTAGGAAACTGGTGATGTCAAAATGCAAATCACATTTGTAAAGTCGTCGAGGTAACGAGAAAATCATTAATAAAAAATGATTTACAAACTTTGGGCTTGTTGCTGAATCACATTTGAATAACCATAGAAAATCTTCTATACCTCAAAAATCATCGACCCAACCACAGCAAGTCGCTTCTAGAAATCCTCCACTCAGCTTTAAAAACTAGTTGACTTGCTGTATTTTTCCCTAGCCGTAATGCACATTTAGACAAACGCTGCGTTTTAAGTTTCTGCCTATGTCCAGGATATTGCAATTTCCAGTAGAACGAAAAGCTTTGTGAACCTCGGAACACCATTTGTTTTAAGACTAAATCAGCTTTTTCTAGATTTAAAGGTGTCCAAGAAACGTTACCTTATGACAAAATATTTCATGTGACAGCTGAATCTTGTAAGATCTGAAGAAATAACAGGTGGCAGTTAGCGAACAAAAGGTTGTTTAGGCAACTTTTCCACTTACCTAGTGCACGATCAAATCAAACAAGCGCAGCCGAAACCGATGCTGAAAAGAAAAGAGTGCTGCTTCTTTGGAATGATATCATTCGAGACCTTCTCTTGTGTCCGGCAACGGCGATCAAAAATAAAATCTGCAGTAACGGTATCGTAGAAAGTGGCTTACCAATTCAAAGAAGAAACCTGTTAAGCAGCAAATTGCTATATAACACCCTTTTGATATGAATTTAGTCAACTGGTTGTATTCAAAATTCATTCAGACTGAAACCTTCGGGTGATAGGCCTACCGTTTGAGGTCGAATTTCGCAATGCCCCAAGCTTTGGTTTTGTGAATAAGAAATCTCTAATGTAAATGGTGAATGCCGCTCTCAATGGAAAATGCCTTCATTGAATTACCTGCCAGATGAGTCTTCGAAGTGCGGGTAAACTCTAGCGCAGATCTAGTCTGCGAAAAGACATCCAACATAGTCCGCCTCGAGCTCACAGCCCCTGTGGTGGCGCTGGATTCCTCAACAGCAATTGCAATGCTTTTTCACGTCTGTCTCGCCCGTGTCATTGTGTAATACAGCTACATGTTTGCTGCCAGGAGCACCATGGCCTTCTTATGTAGCATTCAGGCACTAACGGACTTGAGCTGATTCCCACCTTTAGTCCGAAGAAGAGGTCTGTGATTCGACATTTGACCGTCTTGATGGTATTTGTAATGTAATTGTATGTGTAAAAACGGATTCTCATCTATGCATCCGGTAGGGTGGGTTAAAAGCACATGCTTAAGTACGTGTCCCGCTCGAGCTATCAACGCCCGATGGGAATCAAAAGTGAGTTGACCATCAGACTGCGTGGGAAACTGCGTGGGGAACTGCGTGGGGAACTGCGTGGGGAACTGCGTGGGGAACTGCGTGGGAAACTGCGTGGGAAACTGCGTGGGAAACTGCTTGACCCACACGAGACCAAGAAGCAGCAAGCTCAAGGCGCGTTCACCGATCTCGTGCCACAAAGTTTGCAATCTACTTCGCTGCACTACAGAAGTGCCTTTCACAGCCACCAAGTCGCATTGTTGCCACAGGCAGAGCAGTGCATGCGCCGTGGGCAACTGATTAAAAAGAAAGGCAGGACAATGTAAATTGATCTTGATTGCTGATGCCAATTAAGGATGATGTTATTCCCACAAATTGCAATTAAAACGAACTTATCTTAGATTTTTTTAGGAAAGTAACATCTTCTTAAAATTTCCCGAAATAAACTAGCTCTGCCAAAGATATACCTATATATGGGCCGATTGGATTGTCTTCAGAAAGAAAGTTCTAATCCGTTTTACCTGATAATCGTTGAGAATAAAAGAAAGCAGCTGACATTATGATTGGTGAGAGTAATAATAATAATAACTAGTAGAACGATGTATTTACGATGCTTAAAAGTATCATCACACTGACATAATTTTTGTTAAAAGAAAATCCACTAAGTCACCCGTGAGATCCGCGTTGTTTGTAAGGAAGAAGCTCTCGCGACGCTAACTAGAACAGCAGGTACTTCTCCCGATAGTTTCCTAGCGATTAACATCTTCCGCCTAACAGCGAGCAAAGTTTTCAGGGTTGGTGACAAAAGCAGTGCAATGCAAAACACTTCACAGCTTCCTGAAAGAAGTAGGCGGCAAGGGGCAGTTCGGTTGAAGGCATGTCAAATGAATCTCCTTCTGATGACAAATGAGGGTAGTGCAATTTTTCAGAAGGAGGTCGAGTCCGGAGCAGAACCGCATATACGAAAAGGTTTTGTTGAAAAATAGTTTCAGGCTAGATGGAAAGATGATCGCACGTGACAGAGATCGTGAAAAGAAGGTGATCAAGAATAATAAGAAGAAGACTTTGACCATGCCAATGAAATCCAATAATGTGGAAGAACTGACAGATGACAAGAGGCACTGCATCGAATGTCCGTTTGTAGTAATTCAAAACTGACTTGATTTCCGACTTCAACCTGACTTCGCAATGTTGAAGCTAGTTGCAACAAGATGCAAGAAGATTAAGCTAAAGCAGTGTTGAAGCTAGTTACAAGAAGATGCAAGATGCGAGAAGATCAGAAGCCAGAAAACGCTTGAATTTAAACACAATAGTTTGAAGGGTCACTGCCAAATTGTGGTAGATTGCAAATGCAGTCAAAGAGTGGAGCAATACTCAGAATTACACCGAATCTAACGCTATTAACTGTATGAATCAAAGTGAAACACTTGTGTAACCCATGATTTCTCATGGCAAATTTGACACTTTTATACTTCCTGGTCTGTCAGACACATTAACTTTCAACCTTTTTGCTCACCATCCTGTCAGTATGCAAAATATATGCTTTCGCTGTTTTTTGCCATTGTGGAATTGTGTAGGACGAAGCATTTGATAACCCATTTCTGTTGGGAGTGACGAAAACACGCAAGACAGTTTGAAATTAGTTTGATATCAAAACACGCAAATACTATTTCATGGTAGACCTTCAGTACCAGGGTTACGATTCAAAGTATACCCACGTTACTTTACATAGTTAAATAGTAAATGCTCCTAGCAGACGTATAGAGGACGGTCTCTTGCCAATGTATACACTATTTATACGCGGGTTGATTGGCTTTTGAACATTGGCTTTTGAACAGAGGCTGTTAGCAGAGAGGCTTTTGGCACAGTCTTTGAACACAGCCTATTGAGGTGGTTAATGCGGCACCTACATTGAAACATTCATCTCTCGAACGAAGCAGGACATGGCCACGGGTAGCACATTGAAGCTTAATGATAGCGCGGTGTCTTAATAGAGCACACTGAATAAATTATGTTCAATTAAATACCTGCTACAAGTAGTGTGCATTGCTGAACGCCCATTGGTTTCGTATGAAAAGGACACAATGAATGAGTATTCAGCCATGGCTGGAAACAATCGCATGAAACCGAAAAGGATGGCAAGCACACTGCATGCATCCTGCCACGGACGGCACTCACTTTATTGCTTTCTGATAACCATCGATTCAGTTTGCGCTTCAAACAGAAGTTACCAGTCTCCATTAGGAATATCTTCCTTTTTGGTCATACCTAAGGAAACATTCAGTTCGAAGTGTTCGCAGCAAGCGTGAGCAGCCCTCCCAAGGACACGGAACTCGAACCGCAAGTAGGATCAGCTTGGTCTTTTTTCTGCGCTCAGAGATACCAACAGACATACTGTTAATGGTGGAAGAATGCCCTTTGATACTCGTTTTTGTGATGGCTACTTGACAATCAAACCGAGGAAATCGCAGAAGGGAAAACTCAACACGCCACGTGCTTCCACAAACAATGTACATCATATTCAAAACATATTTCACAAAGCCGTCGAAGAGGGCGACATAACACAAGTGAAGGTTTTGCTGCGATATGCGCGCACAAATATACATTTAGGCGAGCCCAACAAGAACGGGAGAACTGCTTTACAAGAATGCTGCTTGAAGGACGACCTAGAAATGATTCGGTTACTGCTTGATCATGGAGCCTTGCTCGAGTCTACCGATGGCTACGGCTGGACAGCACTGCACTACTCAGCGTTCTTCGGGAGTTTAGATATAGTTCGCTTTCTGGTCTTAAACTGTGCCGACTTAATGTTTGCAAACAACAATGGCGAAACTGCGTATGATTTGGCGCAGAATCCTGATGTGAAGTTTTATCTTGGAGGGATGATGATGCTTGGGGAGGACAAGTTGGACGGCAGCCAAACCGACGAGGAAGGGAGCCATAGAAGCTACGAATCTTTATGCAGAAGCGACTCGTTAAGCTGGAAACATGAGTCGGACAATGACTCACTGGAAAGCAGCGTAGGCTGCAAGACATTTGAAGACATCGATGACAGGAGCTGCTCAAGAGCAACCAATGACAGTTGGAATAGTCATCTGTCAGCGCAGTCATTGGTCATACCAAAGCCAGATTACGTTACTGGTCGACTGCATCCACTAGGGGACGGGCCGCACAAAGGAGATTTGCAATGGAGCAGTGAATGTAGACGGAAGATTAGACCATGTGTTGACGATGGGGTTTCGAATAAAATCCTAAGGAGGTGTCTAAGTAGCGATGCTATCCACGGCAAAGAAGCAACTTTGAAATTCTCTTACGTACAAACTGGTTATGATGGAAACAAAGAAAGGCAAGATGAATCAGCTTACCTAGATAGTAGCAAGGAAACAACTCAACCTGTGACGTTGAGAAAACAAGACCGCGGAGACGAGCCATTAGAAAAAGAAAACAAGGCCGCGGCGGCAATAAACAGAGTATGTAATGAGAACGTTGGAAGCCAGTCTAGAACTGGAGGGTTGACTCAAAAGAATGATGAAGGTGATAAAAAGACAAAAACAAGCGAGCTTGCGCAGAGACTTGAAAATGCTTCGTTAAATGAAAGCACTTCCAGGAAAACTGAAATAGAACAAACGGAAACATATAAAGCAATCAAGGAATCACCAAAGGTGGAACGACCAATGAAAGATGATAAATCTAGTGCAAAAAAGCGTTCTGGAATACCTAGATTTAAAAAGAAAACAGAAGAAAGGAACGAAGTTAAGAATAAAAATTCCACTGAACCGACGCTAGGCAAGCAGAAAAAGCCAAACGCTGTACCAATGGTTGAACAAAAGAAATGTGGAAAAGGAGAGGAAAAAGCTAAGAATGGACTCGAGAAGCTCTGGGAACGCTTCAGACTTATGTCTGTGCGCAGGTCAAGCCATGACAATGTTTCCGAAAACGCAAGGCAAAATGGGAAAAAAACCACAGAAATTAAAAAAAGGAGCAAGAAGACATCTTGATCACAATTTTAATGAAAATAATAAGAAATGTAAGAGAGCTAAATAACCTTTCTAAGTTGGGAAATTATTGTTCTTATCTGGCACTATATTCAAATATCCCTATGAAACGTTTTCGCTCAAATGGAGCTTTCTAATTACTGTATAATTAGTGATAGACATGTATATTTATAATTATCTTTGGTAGTTCATATTTAATCACTGATTTTATACAAAATTAGAGTACATATATTCACGGCATCTTTAGTATCTACTGGCAATTTTCTTTCAAAAACCGCCAAACTACAACGGACTTAGATAAACAGGAGAAAAAGTTCATCATTTATTAAAAGTCAAACAGAAATTGCACTTGAAAACTTTGAAAGCTGACAAAAGCATACCACCCATTGCGATGAAAGTGAAACGGGAAAGCAACCAAAATCAGACATGCATATCCGATCAGGGTCACGATCAGAATCAACAAGTTTCAGATTGAAGTCTTTGGTATATAATCTCATGCAATTTGGACTCTATGAAATCAATGTGATTGGAATAACATTGTTTTGGGAGTTTCTTAACGTTTATTTTTGCTTTGTTTTTTAAGACTAAATGGACTAATGCTCCTACGAAGTAGAGCGAATCAAACTCATCATCTAAACCAAATTTGCTTTGCCAATGAATCTGTCTCGACATCTTACTTTTAGGCCTTGTCATTTTGGTGCAGTTTTCAAATTTAAAAAGTCTTTTGGCTCCATATTGGTTGCCCTTCTGAAACTATTTTGCAGTAAGAAGGATATAACAAGGTACCTAGAAACTGTTTGAAATAGTGCCATACTATTTTCTATAATCTATTTGATATTCTACCGAATTTCTGCCGATGCTTTTAAACCATATTTTATCGATTTAACGGGACTGTCTTTGGTAGAGTTCACAGTGAAATTCCTTCATTTCTCACATCTATCTTGCAAACTGTTAATGTTCAAAGGAATGAGCTAATGCATCGAACAACTGTCTCTAGAAAAAGATTGAAAAATTGGTACACAACAAGTCAAAAAAACTGGTGAAGGCCAACTGTAGGCCTGGAAAAAGAAAGTTGAGGTCATGATTTACTAAAAGGCGGTACAAGGAATGTCCAAAATTCGTTTGCCATCTGGAGCAAGGAAAAATCGCACCCACCAATAAAAGCAGGTGGCTGCCTGATGCTCCAGACTTCCAGTCAGGCAGCCCGCATGGGGGTACTGGAGACTAGGAGTACATACCAGTTCCTTTTCCATTTGTGCACCTCACCAAGCAGTATGGTCTCGTTACTTCTTGGTAAAGCAACGGACAAGATCTCACAGCAAATGAAACTGAAGTGCAAGAGTTGAAGATAGCGACAGTAATCTATTTAAACACGGTACAGTTTTCAAAACACGATGTCCCAGCCTTTGCGTTATGTTGATGTTGTATGCATACCGTAAGCATCTTTTGCCCCTCTAATGTAACACTAACGGGTCTCAATTTGGTAGTTGTCTCAAAAGCATACTTTAAATGCACATAAAAGCCTAAGCTAAAATTCCTAAACGGTCTTCCCCTAAAAATCCAGGAAAAGATCAAACATTTCCAGTGTATATTAATCTCAAATACAACAATTGTTAATCAATATAGTTCTCTATGGATTCAGGTACTGCTTCTATGTGTGTTCCGACAGGGCATCTCAGATAAAGATTCAAAGGGTTCCCACTACCATTGATGAAAGCTCAGAGCCTCTTTGCTTAGAAAGTTTTGTATTGAAATCAGTTGGTGCTCAAGTTTGTGTAGCAATTCCTGAAATCAAGCTTACTTTGAACTTTATTAACAAAAGTGAACTGTTTCTGCCTTCATTTTGAATTATAAAGTTTCACTTGATTTCATTTTATTTCTTTTAGGGTTTCATGTGTTTAGCATTGGCCATTCTCACCTGCCCTGTATTCTTTGGCAAAGCTGCTGTTTTCAATAAGCCACTTTCTTATAGAAGAACATGTAAAAGTTAGATTTCAATTTTTCGCCCTAGCTGTTAGATAATTGTGTTTTGGAATTGTACATTGGGTCATCTCGAAAAAATCACAGACAATGCCTGCATCTTGGTATCAGTTGTTAAGTTGATTTCTTCGATTGTTCGTTAAAAGACTTGGAATAAATGTTTACTCCAATCCAAACGATATCGAAATCCTGGAGAAGTTCACTTGCTGGCTAAACGGTCTCTAAACTGCCACCAAGGTCAGTGACGTCAGCCTAAGAAAATTTTTATTGGATTTCGAAAATAAACAGCAAGAAAGAATAGGGTAATTCTAACGCTCTACGCGACAAACGAATAAAGTTCGACGCAAGAAATCAATCGAGCCAACACATAACGACCTTTAGTAGAACGCAGAAGTCTAACTCAATCCTTACTGAGGAGGCTACCGAAGGCCAGCGAAAATTCTAATAAATTTTTTTTCATCGTGTATGTGTTTGATTATGGTTCATAACCACATCAAAGATACCGAGCTACCTAAGTATAATTTGTCATACAACACACAGGATCTCTTAAAATCCTTGGCCCAAAAGCCAGTTACCGATACCAAAAAACTTTTATTCAACGTTCATGTTTTGACCAAAGCGAGGTTTGAATGTGAAATAGAGGCTTCTTGGTACAAAGTTTTCCTGGTAAACTCGATTTTCGTTATTAGCGTATCAAAATTGACCAAGTAGTGTAGGTCTTGTCAATCATCTCGGTGGCTGACTATACCCTACCTTCCTCGCCTGGTCCATGTTTGTGTATGCGCAGTATGGTACCAGCAAGACACCATGACGTCACTTGTGAAAACAGATGAAGGGGGTTAGTTGTTACGTGAACAGCTTGTGATGGTCACGGGACATCTCTTGCTAAATTGAAACGAATCAGTCCAGGGAAGCAGTCTTTTGGCCGTTTGGATTCTACTCTTAACGCACTTGAAGTCAGTGCTCACCGGCAAATGCTTCGTAAATTCATTATGGAAAGTAAACCCAAGATTCCAAGAATAAGTTCCTTTTTAGCTCGTAATGGTAGTTCGTCCGCGGAGAACGGTTTATTACATAACGAGGGGAAAGAACATTATACGAAAGAAGAAACTCTCAAGTTACGAAGAAAACTAATTGGGTGAGTATTCATTGTCAGTTTTCTTGGGTTGAGACTGTTTAAGAGCGGAACTTCAACGCAGATGCTAGAAGCATAAATTCAAAAGGGCCTAAAATCGGTTCCTTTATTGTGAATTGTGACTAGTGACCTATGACTTGTGTATTTGTATCCTGGAGGGTGTTTGATTATAAACATGGAAAGCTTTATTAGTGAGAAGAAAATATTGTATGTATTAGATGTATAAGAATTTCATGTATTTAATTCCTGGAGCGATAGTTCCTTCTCAACTGCCCACAGTACCCAAGGTCAGATATTCCTTTTTTCCAATAATGTTGTTTCAACTCTTTTTAAACGTTTGCTGTTGGTTGGATTTTAAGTTTTTTCTTTTGGATATCATACAGTAAATGTTATGTCATATGATATAATTGTTGTGTACTAAGAAAGAAGGAGAAAGGGAGAAAGGCTACATTTAGTATCTCCACAAGCCTGTTTTATGATTATAGATCACTCTAAAAATCTGTATAGTATTCTAAATAAACATTCATTAAATGTACCATTTTTCCAAGTCGTGCTACACAGATTCACTATCCAGATAACCCATTGAAGATATCACATGGCTGTGGCCAGTACATGTATGATTTCCAAGGAAAGAAATATTTGGACTGCATGAACAATGTTGCCCATGGTAAGTATTTAAATTTTGCTTTTTCAAAGGCTGTAAACTAGATCAGTTTTTAAGTGACTTCCACCAGCTTGAAGACAAAAGCTGTTCTGAACTTCCAAACTGCGGGAAAATTATGATAACTTTACAATGTCTTCAAAACATTGAGAACTTCAGCTGGACTTATTGCTCAAGAAAATTATAAACATATTTCCCTTTTATGTGACCTATTTATCCAATGTTTTATGTCATTATATTTAACTACCTAAACAGATTCATGTCCCTGAATTAGCAATGCTCAAGCTATAGCATTAAAAGAATTCTAAGTACAATATTATCAAAATGTGCAATTTAGGCAAATCAAGTAGTTGTTTATACAAAATTCTGTATGTAAAGTACAAAGTGTATATCACCAATTATGAACTATTATAAATTTCTTACTTATGAAGTACAGTCTCATAACTTATGAAGTAAAGTCCAACTTCTCCTAAATATTGAATGCTTATTAGTTTACATTTGGCCTCATGAATCCTACTTGGTAGGTATCCCATCCTTTATTACTGTAATCAATTATTTTGTTATTTAGCTTAAGGAAAAAGTTCATTTAAGTTTTTCATTGAAAAAATTGGCACCACAGGATAATTATTAGATACTGGGTATCTTGAATTTTTCACCAAGTCTAGTTAGACAACCTAGCTAGACAATATTGCAATATACTGTAACTAAAGTATGTTTATAATTTGAGGGGCTATGCTCTCTAAAGAAATAGGGATAGAATTTGAAGCTGTCTAACATATTTGAATCAGAGCTCTGTACAGTTGGAGTCTTAGTTCCTACTTTGTTTTACTGCATCTTGATCACATGTGATATGGCCTCAAAAGAGAAAATCGCTAGTAGATTGTGGTTTAAGTTTTTTTGTTCTATTTAAGGGGTGCTTTGTGTCAGTTTGGTTTCTGGGTAATACTGTGTTGCAAGAACTGATGTTGAAAGCAAATTGTGGCAAAAGGGGCCAAACTGCTGTTTGGTTCAATTTTCACATGTCTTATACTTAAGGAGGTTATTCATGTTATGAATACAAACACAAAATTTTTTACCAAGAAACCCAAGCCAATTTAATTTTTGCAAAGATTGCCTGCAATTTACTTTCAATGCAATATCAGTTAAAGCTGTATTTGAGTCTTAGATTTGTGAAACTGCCGAGAATGAGTGACATCTTCTATTGCCCAAAATAAGTTCTCTTAATTTTTTCAATACCAAGGCAAAATGATTTCTGGCTTTTTAGATGTTTAATAGAAAAGTCCTCCACATGCATAATACATATATTCTTTTCACAATTGTTTGTAAATGTTGCCTTTTAGGAGCATTTGCTGCAAATTTGCTTACTGTGATAAGTTAAACCTTGAAATGAACTGTGCTCACCATGACAATTTCTTGTAGTCGGCCACTGTCATCCGCATGTTGTTAAGGCTGGACAGTACCAAATGGAAAAACTTGAAACAAACAGCCGATTTCTACATGATGAATTGCTGACATATGCCAAAAGGCTCACATCTCTTCTCCCAGAGAAGCTGTGTGTTTGCTTTCTTGTGTGCACAGGGTAACATATTGCTTATTAGTTGATCAAGTATGTGCAGGGGCAGAATGAGGAAGGGACAGAGTGCTGAAGGGTCAGAGTGAGTTAGTGCCAGAGGGAGGAAGTGCCAGAGTGGGGATGGGGCAGAGTGGGGATGGGGCAGAGTGAGGATGGGGCAGATTGAATGAGCGAGGCAGGTGAAAATAAAGTTTTCATCCCCACTCCTAAGTCCATATTAATTGACTTAAACTCTTTGAATGTTTTGCATAAGCAGAAAATCTTCCATAATAGATATGTCTATTTTAATGCCATGTGTGTGTTTACAACATTGCTTCAGTTGGAGCCCATTTAAAACATTTGCACATGTCTCACTAGTTGAAATATATTTGATAGCTCAGGTGCTGTGTATGTGTGTGTATGAAAAACTTTGTTCTTTTGGTTTGGGCCCAACTTATAACTGTCAATTTTATGCCTCTACCAAGTTTGCTCCCACATTTTGGGCTGTAGAAGATGCCTTTTGTTTTTTATTTGTTGACCTGGTATTCAACATTGCCACAAATTGTATGTATATTCAGCCACACACATTTAGAAGCTACCTAAGTGTTCTGTACTGTGTGAGTTGTTTGGTGAAGTATCAAAGAAAACATGTCAGTTCTTCACAATAACCACATTGTTGCTTTGTCTTGGAGTAATGTGTCAGTTGAGTTAATACATTTTCAGCCTAATTATGTGACAGAAGCGTGACAATCCATTTTGGCACAGTCTACCTTCCAAGTAGCCCAATGTGATCCCAATTTTTTTTTCACACAGCAAGAAAGTTTGCCTGGAGTTTTCTTATAGATGAGGCTGCCAGTGTACCCATTTTTATTCCCAACAGCCAACTCCATCAATTTCCATTTTCGCTATGCATTTGTCAGTTCCATTCATTTTCTTGTCATATGCATTCACTCTCTTGTCATATGCATTCACTTTCTTTTGTTTTTGTCATTATAGAGCATGCATGTCTGTAGGTATGATTTCATATACTTCACAAACTCTTCAGCAGAGCCCAATCAGCTTTTTGAGCCTCATTGCCAACACACTGTCATTTTCTTTATTTTGCTATCAGCAAAAAGGCACCATCAACAAAGTTTGATTTTCCAACCATTTTCTGAAAGCATACTAACTTCCTAACCCCTCTGTGCTAAAAACCTTGCTTAGAAACTTTGCTTTGTTGCATCTCTGTGTTTCTCAAAATGCGCGTGCGTTGCAGGAAACTGTGCGTATTTCGTGTGTAATTGCAGCTTTGACCACTTGTTTTTTGGTAAGTAACTAAACTATGTTTTTGCTATCCACAACAGGACAGAGGCCAATGACTTGGCACTTCGCTTAGCAAGAACGTACACAGAGAACCGTGACGTCATTGTTCTTGACAGGTAGCTAGACACTACTTCCTAAAGTGCTGGAGAGCTTTCATGTGCAGTGCGTAGTTGAAGCCGAGAAGATCTCAACTTTTTTTGTTCGTTATTCATGACCAATAGCTGTGTTCTGAAAAATGCAGGCAGAAACTCTAATAATGTGTGTGATTTTAACACTGGGCCTTTAAAAAATCAACAGTAATGCGTCATGATGAAAATGTAAAAATTTTAATGTTGCTTGCTCAAATTTGGTATGAATCCCGAACGTTGTTGCGTACAGGGCCTACCATGGACACTCGACAGCAATGATAGACATAAGCCCATACAAGTTCAAGAAGTTGAATTATAAAGAGGAGTACGTGCACGTCTGTCCTTGCCCAGACAAATACAGGGGATTGCATCGCGGGGAAAATGAGGCTGATGTATCCCGCCTATACGTTGACGAATTCACCAAAACCATCCAAGCTGCAGAGCAAAAGGAGAGAAAGGTATGCGCTCGTACAAAGCCTTATATTGCAATTGTCACCCCCGTCGCTTCTCGTCTTCTAAGGCTTGTCATTTCTAAGCAGTTGCAATGTTTTTTCTTCGTAGATCGCTGCATTTTATTCGGAGTCATTTCAGAGTTGCGGTGGGCAGATCATTTATCCTCCAGGCTTCTTAGCCGGTGCTTTCAAGTGAGTGGACCAAACATGAAGTCAGTTAGAACGTGACGACTTGCGCTTCTGTGTGTGCTTTCCACTTGACAGGACCCCATTTCCCACTACCTGCCAATGGAAGACGTTCTAGCAGATTGTTCTTCATAATTGTTGCGAATGGCTTTTGTACAATGAACAACAAAGTAGAGGTCTTAGAAAAGGGAAATTTCTGCTTTCGACGCAATAGCCTGCAACCGCGCTCCATCTGTTGGATTTTCCAAGTGATGCTGTGGTTCCGAATTTTTAATTTCATCTTTCTCATCGCTTCATTCAGGCACGCACGAGAGCATGGCGCTGTGTGCATTTCCGACGAAGTACAAGTTGGTTTTGGCAGAGCTGGTACCACTTTCTGGGGTTTTCAATTTCACGGTAAATGGCTTGAATTCACTTTCAGGTGTTTTACCGCTAATAGAGATGCCGTACTTTGCTTCAACTCTCCTGCGAGGTGTATTGTTTCCGAACCTATCTACTGTGATGCTAGAAATCCTTTCTTTTTGAAATCGATTCCTTCCTTTCTTTAGAAATCGATTCCTTTTTCATCAGTGTCTATAGGAAACCAACATTTACCGGTCAATATATTCGCTGGAATTCCTTTAGTTCTAAAAAAGGAAAATTAGTCTCATTAAAACCTTAGTTCACAGGGCGCTCATGATTTGCTCCAGAACTAAGCTCCAAAACGTATTGTTATTGAAAATGGCTACCCTGATGATATCATCTCGAAGTGTTTCAAGCAAAACATTACCAAACTTCATCTCTGACAAGCATTTTGGACCTGAAAAGTGCCCTGTTTACCTCAAATTACCTTTGATTGGTAACGTTTCGCTAAAATTTGAAAATCAAATAAAAAAGCCATCAATTTCTGCTGCAGTCTGCAAAACTAAGACCATGTTACCCTCCACCCAAAAGAATTGCATTCCTGCCCTCAAAAAAAGTTTAGTCGTTAATGAATTTTGTTGCCGATGTGAAGCTCGGTATGTAGGACGCACTACTCAAAGACTGGAGGATAGAATAAAGCAGCATGTTCCCACGAGCATAAGGACCAAAACTGCAGAAAGAGAGCAGCAGCGTCGAAATTGTAAAAGACGCAATGCCCAAATTAATTGCGATTCGGCTATAGGACAACATCTTTTAGAGAATCCTGACTGCGCCAAAACATACAGTGACGACAGTTTTCGTATAATTGGGCAATCTAGGTCGTCCTTTCACCTAGGTGTTTTGGAGTCTGTCTATATTTCAATGGAAAATCCCATTCTTTGTAGACAGAAAGAGATCGTCTTTTCCCTTGGGCTCTTCTAAACTTAGGTGTTAAGTAACGTAGATTGGTCAATCATAACCAATCACGCGCTCTGCTTATCTCCATAGTGTTTTCGATCCGCATCTGGCTATTTATTCGGTCAGTTTTTGGTTATCTTCCGACGTTTGCATAGTCTGAGGAGTGTCGGACGAAAAAGCACTTTAAGTATGCAAAAACTAGTTCCGCTTTTTCTAGCCATTGTGAAGTTTTGTACCACAAAGCACTTGTTAAGATGCTAGAAATCGATGCATTGGAATATGAGGATTTATCAAAGGTAGATTGTTTCCCGTCCTGGGTTGACCGCTTGCAGCAGTTGATTACTCGAAACTAATTTTGTGCTGGCATATAACGTCATCCTGTTAAGAGGTCTGTCTCATTTAAATTTATTAAGCAGCTTAATTTGCGCTTGTTATTCGCAGCTTGTTATTCGTATTCATTTCTAACTCTGTTTGTCCATCTGATCCTCAACATTCTTCCATAACACCACATCTCAAATGCTTGTATCTTGTCTTTCGTCTCTTTCCCAATAGTCCCAGCTTCGCACCCATAGGTAAACACTGACCAGACATAGATTCTCAGGATTAGAAATGAAGACGTTCTACGGAGAATTAATGTAACTCCTACATTGCTTAATACAATTAATACTATTGCCAAAGAAAAGCTGCGCTCTTAAGATCAAGATCGCTCGCTAGATCAAGCGGTAGACGACATAAAAGTGTGGGTCAACATCCGGTGTTATGGTAGCCTAAAGAGAGGGTGTAGTAATAGGGTTGGTTGGAGAAGAATGATTAGTGACCTGTGGATCACGTAGATGCTACTTCAAATAAAAAATGAAAGATCCGTATTTTGGTGGTAATTGGATGCATTTGTTCGAAGGTGTCGTGCCTGATATTGTCACACTTGGTAAGCCGATGGGCAATGGTCACCCGGTGTCAGCTGTTGTCACTACACAAGAAATCGCCGACGCTTTCGAAGGGACAAATGTCGCCTACTTCAATACTGTGAGTCTCAAACGTCTGTGCCAATCGAAGACGTTTTCACTGCAATTCTGGTCTTCAAATGCCTGTCAAGTGTTTAAGTTTGCCAGTAGTCCTCCACCGCTGCTTGAAACGCCATTGCGATGCTGGCCTGATGTCTGCATTATTAATGTTTGTGTCTTTTAGGCCTTAGAACTTTAAAAACGTAACCTATCGCATTTCTCAGGGAGGCCTGCTAGCGAAATGGTACAAAATGATAGGCAAGAAATTGTCAAACAAATATGCAGGATGATTCATTGGCATTTAAGTTATGATAGAAATAATGAAGACATTTCGAATCATAGTTTGGAGGCAATCCAGTTTCATGCTCAATTGCAAATGCAGTGTTGGATGTAATCGAAGAGGAGAATTTACAGCAGCATGCGAAAGTCTTGGGAGATTACTGGTTGCAGATGCTCGAACCATTTAAAGCCATGTTTCCGATAATTGGAGATGTGAGGTAAGGCCAAAAAAAAAAATCAGTTCCTGGCGTCTTACTTTTTTCACATGAATTTCCTGTTGCATGGTTGTTTAATTTAGTCTAAGTATTGATCCTTGTACAAATCACGGTTGCTGTGCCGAGTAACTATGGCAAATGAACTAAAATGAAAAAGGGACTGTAAACAGCCACAGTGAGTGTGATTGCATACTCTTTTGCAGGGGTGTGGGCCTCTTCATTGGAATCGAGTTGGTCAAGGACCGGAAAAGTCGCGAGCCGGCCACCGAAGAAGCGAAGAAGATTGTCTACAAGTAAGAACGGGGCTCTTTTGAGGCTTCCAGCCTGGCCTGTTTGATACCAGGTTGGAGACTTGTGGGCTAGGGCGTACAACGGGTTGGTCACTAGCAGTGTTAATTTTGATTTTGCAGCGAGGGCTGTTTCACTACATTTTGTTTTTTTGCTGGAAGGTGTAGAGGAAAATCGAAAAGCATTCTTGACTGATGTAATGATTGGCCCATAATACGCTCGTACTTCTACATAATACTCTCGGCTAAAGCAAGTGCTCTATAAAGCTGGTTTGTAGTTGGAAGATGCTGTTGTTGACTGCCAAAGAATGGTTTCAAGTACTGGCTATTCGACCCTCAGATCCATCTTTTCATTACCGGTCTCCATTCAATGTTGTACTGCTTAAGAAATGAATAAAATGGATAAATTTTTATCATTGTTTTTGTTTCAAAGGATGAGGGAAAATGGGATCCTGATTAGTGCTGATGGGCCGGACGATAATGTTTTAAAGATCAAGCCTCCAATGGTGATTCAGAAAGAAGATGTTGACCATTTTGTGGCTGTACTCGAAGAAGTCCTTAAAAGCACGCTTAGGTAGGCTGTCTTGGATTCTGTACCTCGGAGATACCAACTACTGATCGGAAGATGTATCAACATTTTGTGTATTAATTCATGAATGATTTATTCTTTGAAGCAGTGTTCGATTTGACGTAATTTAAATTCAAATTTTTAAGTATCAAGTCAACGATTCCCTGTTGATTGATTTTTTAAGAGAGCAATTGGGTTCTCTCGTACAAAACAAGTCAGAATAATTAAAAACAATTTTAGTGAGATTATTTTATTAGCTCGTTTTTTTTAAATTAAAGGTTGAAATTCTTCATTTTTCGTGCGATCTAGCCCAAAGCCTTTTGTACCACTAACCGTGTTCCTCGGGTACTCGGTCATGTTGAGATGGTAAAAAACAGGCCATAGTTCTCTATGTCCAAGGTTTGGTTCAAATTGGAGCAGTCAGACTTCCTTATGAATGGCGAACAGCTTTGACATTGATTGGAAATGTTATTGAGTATTGCATGATGTTTGCAAAACAACGAAACCCATGGTGGTCCGTATTTTACGTAAGATTTTCTTGGCGATTCTCTGCATTGACAAATTTGGTTCGAAAGATTACCACTGTGTTAGACAAACCGAAATTTAAACAAGGTTTGGCGGTTAATTAGCTTTTATTCGAAGGATGCAATATATCTGCCCTTTTAGACGAAATCATTTTTGTCGACAATTTTCCACTTTTGTTTGACTATATGACAACTCCATCAAAAAGACTTCATTAGTGATTTGCTATTTAATTCATTAGTAGTACGAATTTCAAGCGTTTTTAGAGAATAGAATATTTGGTCAAAAATAGGCCAATTTTGCAAGGTGAAAGCCTTATTTTTCACCTCCTTTTCATCCATTTTTTCTTCAAAAGTAACAATTTTTTCACCAACAAAATAGAATTTACAGAAGTTTGTCAGTTAATTAGCTTCTATTTAAAGTGTACAATTTATCGGGACTTTTTATAGGCAAAAATTTATCGTTAAAAAATGGTCAATTTCGCAAGGCTATTGCCATTTTGACGTCTTTAAGGCTTTTCAAAACTAATGATTTCTCGTCAACAAAGTAGAGTTTAACAGAAGTTCATCAGTTAATTAGCTTCTTCTTGAAGAGTACAGTGTATCTGGACCCTTCTTGCACAAATTATTCTTTGTTGAAAAATCGGTCAATTTGGAATGCTTTTGGTGCCCGAGACCTCCACCAGAAAATAGATATCATGATCTGCTAACAGGAATTACTATCTAATTCACAAGTTTAATGTTTTCAATCAATTTTTGGCCAAAATGCTTTGGTCAAAAATTGGCCAATCTACAAAGCTATAGCCCATTCCGTTCCAATTTTATAATTCCAGACGGAAAAAGCAAATTCGGTACCTTATAGCAAACCTTTCTTATACAGAAATTAATAAGCCAATCCCTTAACTGAACCTCATTGAATACCCTTTGTCCCCCCCTCACCTATGCGCCCCCCCTCACCTATGCGCAAGGTTTTCCGCTTTGGCATCCAAGAGCTCTACCCTCTTTATTTGGGTTGGGCTTTTAGGCTGAGAATGCCGCCTCTAGATTCAATGTTCTATGGAAAGAATCCAAGTTCTCGCGATAATTCTATATATCAGACATCGCAAAATCGTCCAATTAGAGGATTATTACACCCTGTGCCAAACATATTATCTTTAATCCACTTTAACGAATACGTTTGAATGCGCCACTTGTCTCCATAGAGTTTTTTATCGTCTCAATCCTGTGTGGCTATTTTGGGCAACAAACATTGACGATTACCACAAGGAAAAGACGAGACGGTCCACCTATATAAAACGTGAAGTTTTGCCAAGCCTTCGCAAAACTCGTAGATTAAAAGTGATACCGGGGTCTGAGACGAGAAGGCAGGAAGTGACGCAATAGGTTTGACACGATTTGCAGGGCCTTTTGACTGTCCAAGTGAACAAAAATTGTTGTGTCTAATACCAGCATGATGTAGTTATCTCTCTGGAATTTAATTGTGCCTTTTCACAGTCTACATGTTTCGATGTTTTTTGCTGATATTCATCATGTTTTAAGTTCATTAGACATTCAACCTTAGTAGACTTAACTCTTAAAGTGATGAAACAGAACTCAAGCACCTTTTCACCGATGAACTGGAAACTTCAGAACACTGAGCTAACATTTTGATATATTGTTGTTGATGGTACCAGGCAAATTGAAACACAGTAAGTACTTATTCAATTATCCGGCCTTCTCAGGACATGAAATTTCAAACTAAAATTGGAACGATACAGAGAAGATGAGCATGGCCCCTGCGCAAGGATGACGCGCAAATTCGTGAAGCGTTCCAAATTTTTTCGCATTGTCATTTTTGATGACATGAAACACTTCTTTCCGCATTCTTGTTATAATGCATTCTACTTTCTAGGAACTTACTGAATTTATTTTAGAAGGGTAAGACCCTACTTTTCTAATAAACCAGAATGATTTAAAAAGGGGTGAAACCATGGGTCATTAGCTAATCAATCAGAGACATATAAACTTCCTTCAATCGTAATTACTATAAGACACTCAATATTTTTAGAATATAAATGAATCTTTGGCTGAATGCGCAATGCGGGTTTTTGAGGTCACAATAAAGTGAACTACAGGGAAAATCGTAAATAGGCATCTAAAATGGGAGGGTGAAAATAAAATGAGGAGGGGGGGGGGTGAGATATTGCAAGTGCATTTTTGGTCAGAGTCGAAAACATGTTAGCTGGTGAACGGCAGAGGCATAGAGCCCAAGAACAAGAAGCAAAACAAAAGAGTTAAAAGACAATTTAAATATGGATGACGACAATGAGTATATGCTTTTGAAATTTTAGGGTCTGATTTATTTTTTCTTTAAAAGAGTTTTGGACGCAGCCAAGCCATTTTTTTCTGAGAAGTTTAAAATGTCTAATATGGGGGGGGGGGTCGATAATAAAATGAGGGGGTTGGTCGTCCTTTGGAATTTCCATAAAATGTGGGGGGGGGGGGGTCATTATAAAATGCTATGAAGGGTAAAATTTTTTGAAAAATGCAATATGACCCTCCCCTACAATTAAGCACACAAGAGTACGAGGGGATATTTAGGGGACTGGGCCACCTCTCCGCCAGAGCCTAGCAACAAAATCACAAAATGGCTGAAGGCTACTAGGCTAAAGTATCCAAATGAGGGCTTGAGAATGGTAAAGTATCCACCTTGAGAATGGTGAAGCTGGAAAGGAATTGTGGAAAAATTTTAAGGAGATAGAAACCAGAATGGGATTTTCTTGATTTTAGTGACACGGTGGGGTTTTTCGGTAGTCAAGCCACTAGTCGAAGCAGACGAAAAAAAGATAGCCAATCATGGTAGCAATTCAACCTTCAAAGTACAGTGCTGGAATATCTAGAAAGTAAGAAAAAGCTTCTTCTAATCTCTGAAAGCTCTGCCGTGCAAAATGAACTTAATAAGAATGGACCTATATATTCTGTAGCCTTTAATTGCCCCAAGATATATAGAAGCGTTTAGAAATATTTTTCCTCCCTAAAGGTCTTTTAATACCACTATTTAATACCGCCATTTACAGCTTTTCAAATTGCAGCAGCAATTTCCATTGAAATGTAAAGGAAAAGCTAAATTTTGAAAATCGATTTATCTATAGCCTAAACCTTAGAAATTTATGACACAGACTAATTTCAACATGAAGATTCCAATTCAATGATCTATTTTTCCCATATCTCCAGCAGAAATTGTCCAGCATTGGAGAATTGTGCTAGAATATTCAAAATTTACAAAAACTTTGTTATCATTTATTCAGGACTACTGTTAGAGTCAGTGGCTGACATACAACAAGAAAATCACTGAATTTTTTGGTGCACAGTCAACTCCTACAGTTGAACCAAAGCCATCAAGTAGCCAGCAAACATATCACAGCAGGAAATGATGCTGGGGAAGAATGTCCATTGGATGAACGAAAAAAGTTTTTTGTACAAGACATTGTTGTGCAGGAGGGTGTACCTGAAGGGTTGTAATTTGAATGCATATCAAGAAAAGTGGCAGCAAGAGAAACCTGTGATGAAATCGCTGATAATTGAAGCTATTCAATGGTGAGCAGTTTAATCAACTCAAACGACTTTGGAAATTTGCCAAAATGCTAGAAATCTTTCTGCTACTAATACATTTTATGCAAACCTGGGACTGCATCCACTGCAGGTTCTGTCTGCGCTTGAAATAGGGAATTGAAGTGAAAATATGCATTTATTACAAGTAGAATCTCAGTGTTCCAACTACTTTTGGCGGGCATTGTAGCTTCAAATGGCCTGCTGATATGTAAGACACTTTAATACATTTCATAAGGTTATCCTGTTATTAAGTTCAGAACTGTCATTTAGGTTCTCAACTGAACAAGAACAGTAAATGAACAAGAAATAAACTACTCTTTGAATTCTTTTAGACACAAAACATTAAGTCCCTAATTTTTCTTTTGAACAGGTCAATCATCAGCCTACTTGCCTTGAAGTTGACTTTTTCATGAAACCTGTGCAATGGGTATTAGAGAATGCACATGCACTGATGCAAGGCGAAGATATCAAAAGTAATGAGTTAGTATGAAGAATAAGTTTTCTAGCTTGTTACTTTACTTGTAACCTTTAACTTCAACTGAGAGCACCTTGCAACAAAAATAATGATTACCTTAGTTCAGGTTTTTTATTGCATACTGACATATGTTTATATGATGCATATCATAAATGTATATGTATCTGTGATGCATTAATTGCCCATTTTGCAGACTAATGTGTATCTGTGATGCATAAATTGTTTATTTTGCAGTCTTGACGTATGACACAAGCACCAAAGCTAACCACAAAGCTCACAAAAGTATTCATTCTATTCATATTATTTTATTCTCTTCCTATCCTAAAGCATTTTTAGTTAATTGGAATATTTTAAGACTTCTTGGCTTGATTCTAAGTTTTGTGAATTCAAGGCTGTAATAAGGAAAATAGTGCATGCGATGCATTTTTATTTGGAATAATTCATACATTGAAATGATGCATGAAAACATCCCTTTCATGTGATTGCTTTTTTTAAATTCAAAATAATATCTTTTTTAAATTCATGCAATTTCACCCATTCATGTGCATGCACTGAAGTGATTGATAAAGGGCCAGTCAACGCAGTAGTTGACGAGAGTGGACTAGGCTCCATCCTGATCCTATGACTCACCCGATCTAACTCAATTGATGACTAGTCACAGTAATAGGATAGGAAAGTCCAGGGGAACAGTGCTTTGCAATTTTAATGTATCTAAATCAAAAGTATGCAAAACGTCAGAAAACTATGTAAATGCTCGAACGACAACCTGGGTGAAGAATAAGTCTAACCACAATCATGGTCTAACCTATGACTAGGCCTAGGCAATGCTAGGAAATTTCCGCATCCAAACAATAACTGTGGAAGAAGGCGTTTCTAGCAAAAGGCAACGCTATGAAATGCAATGGTCGATGGGGCTGATGTTCAAGGGGCTGATGTTCAAGGGGCTGATGTTCAAGGGGCTGATGTTCAAGGGGCTGATGTTCAAGGGGTTGATGTTCAAGGGGCTGATGTTCAAGGGGCTGATGTTCAAGGGGCTGATGTTCAAGGGGCTGATGTTCGAGAGGTTTTAGCGCATGCGCTGAGAGTAGTGTTAGCCAAAACACACCTAGATGCAAATACGCGGGACAGGTAGCCCATCTTGCGTTGAGATAATAAAGCAGTCCTTGAAAGCAGGCCGTAAAAGGTGCTCTACTTCATCAAGCATTAACAAGTTGCTCAGAATGAAGAAAGTAAATTCAATACTCTGAGCTTTTGAGTTTATGACTGCCGAAATGGGTTCTCGTCTCCGTTTCGATGTATTATGAACAAATTCAAAATGCCTTCAACGCAATAATCAAAGCGAATTTCATGCAGTGATATTGCCACCCTAGAGGCAAAATTAAAATGTTGCACTATTATCTTCTAATCTCACTCATCGCCATAATACAGGGTTGAACATAGTTTTTGAAAAGGATTCTCTTGACAGCGGCCTTTGTGTTGCAACCAATCAACGGCATAGCGAAAGTCCAGGCTAGACCACTTCGAATAGCTTCTCTGTGCTTTGTAATAGCATTCTCAGCTAAGCACGGGATAAAGTTTCTATTACACTGCGATAGAGTGCATTGTGTACAATTGTGTGCAACATACAAGACTCCTTCAAAAACTTGGTAACATTTTGAGTATTTTGTGTGTGTACGCTGCCAATGGCACTCAACTGCCTACACAGATGATCCGACATTCGGGCTACTGAAACTGCCAAAAAGTCAACGGAGAAGCAAACAACCAAGCCTTTCAGAAATATATGTCATCAATATAGTGTTTACCATACATTAATTAAAATATTGAGTAAATTAGACTGGAATACATATACACATTTTAAATGAATAGTGGGTGATTCCTGTGAAGACTGTTTCAATTTATGGGTGAACTATATCAGACCACATCTGTTTCCACCACACACCGGAACATATTCCCATTCACGAAAGTGGTTCGCTGCAATCATTTTGGACCCTCAACACAACCTTATCTGTGCTTAACTTTCCAGATCTGACTTGAACAGTAATCCTGTACTCCCTGCATGGTGTTGGAGTGATCAGATACAATACAGTGGGGGTCGAAGATGTAACAATTCAATTTACAGATACTAAAGGACTATATCTACAGTTGATTAGCTTATTCGAAGTTGTTTACGGCTGCGAACCTCGCCGAATAGCCTTTCGTGCACACGCATCGACTGCCACGTCACGTGCAATAATGTTAGAGGACTAGATTAAATGGGAGGCGACGAAAGACGCGATACATTGGTATACAGCAACGGCCCAATGGTTAGCCTGGCAGAGCAATGGTTAGCCTGGCAGAGCAATGGTTAGCCTGGCAGAGCAAAGGTTAGCCTGGCAGAGCAATGGTTAGCCTGGCAGAGCAATGGTTAGCCTGGCAGAGCAATGGTTAGCCTGGCAGAGCAATGGTTAGCCTAGCAGCGCAATGGTTAGCCTGGCAGAGCAATGGTTAGCCTGGCAGAGCAATGGTTAGCCTGGCAGAGCAATGGTTAGCCTGGCAGAGCAATGGTTAGCCTGGCAGAGCAATGGTTAGCCTAGCAGAGCAATGGTAAGCGAACGATAAGCCAATCAAATGTAGATCACATGGCTGACAAATGGTATCCAACAAAACCAAAATCATGACGTGACCAAAAATTTAAGCAACAATATGATTGGCTTTTAAAACAGTGTCAGGTTTAAATCAGTGTTAAATTGGCAGGACAGTGTACACGGCTTGCTGCTATCCCAGCCAAGAAAGTAGATTTCAAAGCAACACATTTAGATTTTTCGGCTACTGTTCTCGAATGGCTACTGTTCTCGAATGGCTACGACCATAAGCTTACGACCATAAGCTTAACGAACGGAACAGGCTAGATGAATTGTCTGCTCGTTTTCCAACGTAAGTTAAGATATGCGGCACCAGTTTCGTTATGTACATGGAAGGCGAGGAACGCTAATAACAGTGGACTCGCGCAATTCGGTCATGTGACACAAAGGGCTCTCCATCCATAATTCTTCATCACCCAAAATGACAGGCTGGCGTAGACTGTGCAAGGGCATGCTACCTTCATGTGTTAGCGAAGATGTAGCCTCCTCAAGGCTGGGAGCCATTAAAGGCAGGCGCACGATTTGACGACCATGTCATTGAACTCTTCCAGCCCCACCACCGACTGCCCGTGCACAAAGCGATGCAACAGCAGCTTCTTGCTCTCGAACTGCGAAGGCGCGCAGCAGGGCGGGCGTATAAGCGGCCGATTGTGTCTGGGGCCGAGCTGGGAAAGTATCGCTTGCACGATTGCATGGTTCGTCTGAGTCTTGACAGCCTGTGACGCATAGGCTCTGCATTTGCCCTCGCACCTATAAGCATCAAAAGTTGTTGGTGCCAAGATATAGTTTTGCCACCCTATTTCCGCAGTGTCAACGATCATACTTTTTCTTTTGCAAGAATGTCCGTTGCTGCCCCTTTTATTGCGCGGGCCTCGACGATGTTTAGTCGCAGACACCGACGACAGGAATGCAGACGAGGCAGCTTGTTGTGGTTGTTGTGGTTGTTGGTTCGATGACATACTCTGGGAAAACACTACTAAGAAGGGCAGCCGCTCAGTTGTTTTGCCTTGGTGCACAAAGAAGTTATCGAGTGCTTGTCCAGTTATTTTCACTCGTATTATGTTGCGAGTAGATGCACGACGCTGCCATCCCTTCACTGCTTCGGTCATATCGAATGACTTCCAGCCACCCCCATAGCTATTCAGAATCCTGACAGCCTCCCTCTCCCCCGTAGTGTCCATTATCTCAACCTGGACGAAAGCCCGATGATCGGCTCCTAAATGGGGTCGGGGCTTGAATAGTTGCAATTCTGCTCTCACAATTCTCTCACCCATACCAATGTCTCGTACATCAAAACTGAGCTCTGGTTTTTGATGAAAATTCTGCGATGGGTCTATAAAGGAAAGAACAAAAATGTAATGCTGATATTGTGTCGACATGCTGACTAAGATGCCTTATTAAGGTGGATACGTTTACTTGTGCGTCCATGTGGTGACCTGATTCTTAAACGCAGAGTGCTCAAGGATTGGTCAAGCGCACGGACGTTTTTTTTACAGCATCTCCAGATGCGACGACGATCTAGTTTCATCTAATTAGTTTTATTCTATCGACCAAATGTTTTACGCATGAACAGCGACGTGAAAGTCCACAATGGCGCCACAGCTTAGGAGGGCGAATCTTATGCCATAGCATTTTTAGGGATGGCTTCAATATAATTGGAAGTAGCTCGATGCTTTTCATGAAAATGGAATGCAATTATACTAAATGAATGGACATTGGAGTTCAAACCTATGCCATCAAGGAGGTCGATAATTTCAGACAAAATTAAATTATTCTATTTTTGCAGTTTATTCTATTTTTACTTTTCTCAGAGTTGATACGCTTGCCAAAAACGTCTTAATCAGATTGCAAGATTAGACCATTAGCTGGATATGGTATCATTCCTTTGGTAACAAGAGAAAGCTTGCTCCCAAAAGGCTGATTTCCTTACAAAGTAGTCTGGCAGAATATCGAGTCATACAACTTTATCGAGACAATCGTACGATCCGATTCATATCTGAGATGGACCGTACAAGCTGACGAGTCATATCTGACATGGGCCGTAGAAGCTGACGAGTCATATCTGACATGGGCCGTAGAAGCTGACGAGTCATATCTGACATGGGCCGTAAAAACTGACGAGTCATATCTGAGATGGACCGTAGAAGCTGACGAGTCATATCTGACATGGGCCGTACAAGCTGACGATCTTTTTCTGATAAGGACCGTATGTGAAGTGATTTTAGATCGAATTAATATCTGTCATGGGCATCAAAACCATAAAACAGCGAGCTAAAAGCCCCAATGTCTCTTTTGTTAAGAATGATTTTGCGGCAAACATTCTTAGAACTGTTGGTTAGTGGACATATCTTACAAATCATCCCACAAACTGATAAGAGGAAAGACTGTCGACTTTGCATTTCAACGTAATTTATCATTGCTAAACTAATCGGCCTTTCGGTTTGAGTAATTTGCAGTAATTTAAAGCACAAATAATATGATGAGGCACACATGTGTTGGCTTATACAACGTTGAATGTCCCAATGATCAATCAATCCGAATGATCAATCAATCCGAATGATCAATCAATCCGAATGATTAATCAATCCGAATGATCAATCAATCCGAATGATCAATCAATCCGAATGATCAATCAATCCGAATGATCAGTCTTAAATCAATCCGAATGATAAGTCCAGGAAGCTCACGAGCGAAAAATTTAATGCATCGACTGAATCGAATGAAACACCAAGAATAGAAGGTAATTCTCACGACGGAATCGTCGAAGTTGAAATTATACTATCTGAGTGAAATGAAGAACTCGCTAATCGCTAATCGCTAATTTGGAATAAAACATAGTTGATATTGAAAGTAGTTGAGATGAAGAGAGAGTGGATAGTAGCTTATGGCGAAAATGTCCTAGCCGTTGTGTAGTAGGCATGTTTTAACAATGAACTGGCAAAGAAACAGCGTTCTAGCGACACTCGCTCACGAGACTAGAGGCAGAGTGATACTCCAGGGCAAGCAACGCAATTGCGCACAATGCAAATATAAACTTCATGCCAATCTAAGAAATCCAAGTAAATAAAGCGCGGAAAAACACCCAAGTGTGAAACGTGTTTTGACACTCTGACAAGTAATTGAGCTGCTTGTACAAATAATTCCTTACTTAGTCAGACCTTCACGTGCAAAACGTCTTTATCCAGCTTGGCGCACTACTGATATCACAAGTATTATATCGAACCATCCAACCTAAAGATCAAATACCAAATAGGTCTACCCTAGGTGGATGGGCGTCAAAAAGACAGCGGGGTCAGTTGTTGCTCATTCATCTACACAGGGGGTTGCCAAGGGTAGTCTGGAGAGGCAATGAGTCGCGCAAGCCGTGTAAAGAAGGAAGCTTTATTCAAGGAGGCAGCATAATTTTCTCAGGCAGCATCAGCACTGGGACGACCGGCATGAGCGCCATCTGTGCCATGCTACTTCGACGTTAGATAGTGGCGCTAATGGCGGCGCAATGGGTTTTTGTCAGTGTCAACAGTCATCTTGTGTCCAACACACACGCATTGTTTCGCAACTCCTAACTATCTTTCTTTGTCCAGGCGTTTATCTCAGCAATTTCACGCGGATTAGAGATTAATGAATGAATCCATCTCCGGTTTTACCTTTAATTACACGGAATTGAAAGGTCTCGAATTACATAGATCTTGTCAAACTTTCCATGACGTTAAAGTCCTTTATTTTGCTTATCTAAATGAGGTACTTCGTTCACAAAGCAAATATCAAAAACAAAAACGCCATCTTCGTTGCCCAATTACATTAAAAATGTGGACTCTTGAGTGCAAAAGCTGTAGAAAAACGTAAATAATCAGCCGTAGAAAGACGGTTTTGTTGTTCACGAAAAGGCCCCATCCATACATGATAATTCTGCCAAATTGGTTTGGGCACATAGTGTAAACCAGGGGCAACAAAGGGAGAAAAACAAGGCAAGAGAACTGGCATGGGAAAAACACTTGTTTGTTTAATTGGGTAGTTTAAACGAAACATCGATGGGAAGAAGACCCCCCATGAATCCTGGTGACATCCTACCGACGCTGTGCGGTCATTTTGAACAAATCAACCATCATTAAAAAAAGCTTCATCTTCAAAAAACAACTCGCATATATCCTTGGTATTTAGGTTTGCCGCCATGGAACATATTTAAGCTATCACTTGGCGGGGAGACGCAGTAATGGAATGGAAATAATGGCCGTTGCCATGTGAGTATGTTTCGTTTGGAACGTAGATCCATTTACTTTCCAACACATGAAAGAGATGGTCAATTGGATGCTCATCAAATTGAGTTTCAATCAAGAACATGAGTGGTGAATTAAGTAGGGCAATTTAAATGTTATGCTGTTCAAGAAGGGATCAGTTTGACTTACAAATATAATCTCTTATATTGACAAGGCCAGGGACAATTCTGGTGCTCAACCTTCTATAACAAATCCTATGTTATTTAGATGAGGATGGGTAATGAAAACCTCCGAGTTTATCAGCTCGGCGACCCAGTCACCACATATTGCAATTAAGAAAATGCATTCCGAAAGATGAGAGCCGGTGAAGACATGAAAACACCAAATAAAGAAGCAAGAATAACCAAGAAGAGACTTCTTAATTCGGGAACTTACTTAAAAACACCGTGAACAGCAAAGACGTGGGAGTTTATTACGAATTCGAGAGAGACGGCTTTGAATGTCGTGGAGTCCCCACGATTCGTCATATACTGGTGTATAATGCTGATCTTAAAACAGCGATTTCGCATAAGTAAAGTAAGGGATTTTTGTAAATCATCTCAGATGCGATTTCTATGTAAGCCACGACAGTAGTGCTCTCAAAGTTGCGCGAATGAAATCACGCAAGACGTACCTGATAAAAAACACCTGATCTTGTCTGCTCTTGAAGTTACACCGGCTCGACTTCTTCCATGTCCATCCACAAACATGTTATAAAGGTCTCGCATATACTTTGGAGCGACTACTTTTCTGTTCGACCCGCTTTCTGCTCTCTGCGTTTGTTCAGATCGCTGGCTTGTCGGTGCAGCTTCCACGTGCGAGACAAACGTGGTAGAAACGACAGCAAGTAAATATAAAATCGAAGACACCAAATTGAGAATCACCATTTTGCCAACTACGTCTCCCCTCCGAATCGTCTCTTGTTTGGAAGAAACTACGCTTGCGCCGATCGAACCCACGCTCCGTAGCCTGAACCGCACTCTCAACAATAACAACTTTCTAAGCAGTTCGTTCACCAAGCTCCCGCCCCATCATTTTCGTCTTTTGTCAAACAATATGGTCGTTTCCGTGCGCACAATGAAGACAAAATTTTCTATGAAAATTCCTTATTACTTTGATAGATGAAATTCCAGTGTGTACGATAACTGATATTAGCGGAAGAATGAAAAAGTTGTTCTGGAGTAGCCTCGATTTACGGACAAGTCAAAGCCACGTGATTCTTCAAGCCGATTTCACATTTCAACCCATTTAAATGTATTAAATTATTATAATTGAATAAGCATAATCTTCATTCATATACGAGTCGGGGGGGACACTACAGCGTGAAAAATACAAAGGGTTTTACATTTATCTCTAATAAAAAAACCAAATATGTTTGAAAACTGGACGAGTGATACACAAAACAATGCTTCTCTTCATTTACACTAGAGCATGCATTCGATTAAATTTTGATCAGGTTGTTAACGACAAAATGATGAAACACCACAGTTCACTTACCGAGGAAGAAGGCAGAAAACAACCGAGGGTGGAGAGCAGGAGGGCCTGCAGCAAAGAGCGCATGCGTTCCTCCCTCAAACTAGCAGGCTGATGGTGTTCGACGATTAATTATCAAACCTTTTGGGGTACAGCAATCCCCCCTGATAAAGGTTGGGGCCAACCAAACCTAGAACGGTATATTTCGGGCATTGGTAAAAGTTTTTAAACCAAGCAAAGACTATGACCGACGTTTGGGTATAAACCTATCAAGTTAATTTGAATTTCAAGTTGATTTTGATTTCAAGTTGATTCTGATTTCAAGTTGATTTTGATTTCAAGTTGATTTTGATTTCAAGTTGATTTTGATTTCAAGTTGATTTTGATTTCAAGTTGATTTTGATTTCAAGTTGGTAAGAAAATACTCATCAAGCGCAAACCGACCGCTTGTGTGATACCAACAAGTTAAAGAGAAACAAAGAAAACGATTCTACGCTCTCGACAGCCCGTTCATGATTGGCTGCCACAGGTCCCGCTTCTTGGGGCAGCTCTTCTTTATCATTTCTAAGAGTTCGTTGAATCTGGTCATGCCACCAGGCGCCATACAAAATGCACTCCGTACACGACGCAATAACTCGACAAATTCTGGGTAGCCGACCTGCGTGAGAAGGACTAAATCACGTCGCACCAAATCCGTGTACATAGCCAGGCATTTCAAGACGATGGGGTAAACAGCCGGCGACTGCAAATGCGAAGACAGCTGAGCAGGGTTGTAAATGGCGAAGTTTCGCGCTGCTTCGAGAGCAAGGTCGTGCAACAGGTAAGGACTACAAACGGACGGTATCACGCTTGCACAGAAGCTCCTCAAGTGGGCAGGACCCAGAGAGGCAGACAAGGCGCACAGCCAACGAATGTCATCGGAGCAGGGTGTTGACAAGGTAAGCTGGCCATCCGCCCGCTCCTCCAGGCGTCTCCCCGCCAGGGCATCAAGGGCCCTAATGCCTATACGGAATGATTTGTCGAGCTTGCTGCAAATGGCTTTGTGGGACTCAAAGTGGCTGGGACAACGCGCCCCCGGGGCTGGGTTGCTGTGAGTGACTTCAGCAGCAGCTTTGCTCTTCGTCGTGCCACGGTTTGTCGCGAATTGATTCGGGACCCCGGCATGCTGCCAGCTGCCCCAATGTGACGTGGAGTTGTCCTTCAATGACTTGCTGGGTTTTTGCTGCAAAAAGCTCTGCTTGAGCATTTCATGGGCCATTCGATGCATTTGTCGCTGCACATACTGTTCAGCCGTGCGAACGGTTTGGTCAGAGAGCCTGTCTTCGTGTGGTGCAAGGGGCTCTACCTTAAAACCTTTGCACGCTGTCGTAAGCGCCGACACCTTCTCAACGTGGTGCTTGACATCGGCTCCACGATGGGCGTCCTTGTCAAACAAGGCACTATGAACCTTTTCACTTTCTAAATCACGAGGCTCGTTACGCAAAAGCGGGTCCAGACAGCAGAAGCATGATCTCTCTTGGTTAGACGATCTTCTTTGTCCGTAGCCTTGCAAAGCATTTTCATGAATAACTTGCCAATGCTTTGCGACGAGAAATAAAATCTCTGGTTGCACGGCGCCTTTCACAGCGGCTGACTCGATTGAAATACAGGCACGTTCTAGCATCTCACTATCTTCCTCTTTGCAGAGATTTATCGCCTCTTGGATTTCACCAGGGTTTAGGGTGTGAGCCTGTGGAAGGCAAGAGACTGCGAGTTCTGCCGCCGCACGTTTGCAGAAGGAATCACCATTTCTCCAAGCTCTTGTGGCTATATTGAGTAATTCTGTAGGAGTAAGGGTATTCTCCCACTGCTCATTCAAAAGTTGTAGAGCAGGGAGGCCAATGTCCACAGACCTGTCTCCAATCCAAGCGACATGAGGTGAGTAGGTTCTAGAAAGCCACTTCGGAGAGACACGGTTTTGAAGCTCTAATGAAAAAACTGCTAGCTTTAGTGAAGTCATTTGCATTTGTTCGCAGAGACCATGATCATCAGTCTTCTTGGCAATGGGGCGTCCAATGCTCTCACGATCAGCTGCTTTCAAATTTAAATCTTTAGCCAACTCAAAGAAAGCAAAAGAATCGCATTCGATCTGGAAATCATAAATTTCTCTGCGCGCCTTATTATGGAAAGTCCTCTTACTGGATCCCTGGCTATGTTTATCGGCACTAGGCGATGAAAAGCCTTCCTCCCATTCACATCTTTCTGCCCACGACAAGGCAGGATCCCAAGTGTTTTTGCCATCATGATACCAAGAAGAGCTATTGGCTCCACCGACGTCACTCACTTCTCTAGCTGATTCAGAAATTATTGTATCGCTTGTATTCTCCAATAGTTTTGCCGATGCATTACTCTTCGGATCAAGTGTATTAATTGATGCCACCTTGTAGGGAGGATGAAAATATGTACAAGTTTCTTTCTGAGAGGAAGACTTGCTAGCACATCGAAGTTCCAGTGCTTGCACGTAGTCCATACAACTGCTGTTTCCAAAGGAATGAGGATCAGTGTGCTTTGCCTCTGCATTGTCGATGTCTCCCTTGTTACATAGAAGAAGATCAACATCCAAGTTCTCATCCTCGTGAATATTGTCACACACCTGGGTGGTGAGACGCAGCCTGGACTCTTCCGATGTGTCTTTAGTAGCCTCGCTACTCCTTTCAAGGAGTGAAATGCTACAAAGAAAAAGAAGGAAACTGCTCATCAACTGTAAGAAATATTGCTCCTGAAATGGATAAGAATGTTAGGTATGTTTTTGATTTATTAAATTCGCCAAAAGGCGATATTTATACCAGTGCGAACAAATATTTTTGAAACGGGCCTTTCTAGGCTATGTATAGAACAAGACTTTGTCATTGAAAAGTTAAACGTTCATTCCATTGTTCCTTTAGAAAGAAGCAACGCTTAATCCGTCAGATTTATCGACGACGCTACTCGTTTATTTTTGGGAAAGGTTTCATCGTCTAGACGTTACATTGGTCATTCACTGGTTTTCACTTGAGAGAATAAATCACTTCATGTTAGACTTTGACGGGTATCTCATCGTCTTTAAAGGCTGATGTGGGAAAAGTCAATATTAGACAATGCGGCGAAAAATGCTGATGAACGTGTTTGACTCACGATAAGTTAGGCTTGATTACGGAATTACGGATTCCTGATCGTCTTACTGCTGACTTTGATAGACCCTCCTCGCTCCTAAGACGGATTTCGGATACCTCAAGTACAGTAAAGCCTACAATATAGCAATACAATATAGCAATACAAAGTAGCCAGGGAGGCTAATTACGGGCAGTCACGTGAATCAACCCGATTGAAATCTTTGACTTTTCGGCGTACAGAGAAGTCAAAGCGACTGCAGAAAGGAAACAATTCATACATTGCTCTCCAACTATGAAAAAGCACTTTGTTTGAGATGATAGAGATGAGTAGCACTATTAAACTTTAGCTCCCAAGCCGCCAAAATAAAAAAGAAACTTTGATTTCCAATCTCCTGCTGACAGACCGTCTGCTGATGCCTGCTTTAATCGGTTGAAATCGATTTTAGCTAACCAGATTCCTTGGCACCAACTTGGGTACTTGGGTATTTGTTCTTCCCCTAACGAAAGGCTACCTTGTCTTCAAGGCCAATTTATTCCGGCCACGTTGTACCTACAAAGTTTGGTTCGGAGGGCGGATTCTGTGTAGTCAGCGAAAATGTACATGATATTAATTGACTCGACGAAATCAGAAATGCTGTACATGACATGTATATAACATGTAAATTACCTCTTGTCGGAGGCATCTTCCTTGAACGTGAAAGATTTTTGAACAGCATTGCTTGCTTTCCTTCGCTGCTCACAAGTTGCGGCAAACAAAAAAGACAGTATTTCATCATGCTTCTGCGCATCTTTCTTGAAATGCAACAGCAAGCTCAAAGCCAAATCATTTCGAAAGCGCCGCATGCTCTCGCAAAGCATAGTGTGCTTCATCTCCGTAACATCACTCCGCCATGCTGAAAAGAAAGGTTTCTCAGGAAGGGAAGTATCTTGAGGACCAACGCTCATTTTGAAGCGAAGTATATTCAAGTAAACTGAATAAGTAATCTTTTATTTCAAACATTGAAAAATATCTCCCAAATTTTGAATTTAATGAATTAATATCCTGTTGCCCATTCTATTCTTATGTTTGAAATTTCTGAGATCCCGTACAACTGTTTCTCTTCGACTTAAGCAATGAGAAACTCAGAATCGATGCACGGGTTTTAGGTAGACGATGCACGCTTACGATTAGAATGCTTGTTTGATATTCTCCTGGGTTAAACCCGACGTAAAAATGTGTCCACATGGCATATTATTAAGAGTAAACGCACCCAAGGACGACACTGCAAACTGATAACCTATTTCCTTGTCACTTTCTGATGGTTTGCAATCAGCCGAGAACTTGATCTCATGACTCTTGAGAATTCGGGACTGAACAGCAGCCTCTACCAAGACCTCCAGCACGTAAATCGAGAAAATAAGCGGCTTGGACTGCGGCACACTTCTAGCACAACAACTACTAGCACTTTGAATGCACAATCGGATGAGTTCCAACTCTTTTCTACCAATGGTCATCAACAAAAGAGCCGACCGTAGATTCATTTCACAATGAACAAGTTTTACCTGGTTGTGGAAAGAAGACAGAAATTAGATACCTTGCCAATATGCAATCGATCTGACCTTCACTATGGGTATGGAAAGTTTTAAGGTGCCTATGACCTGAACTTTTTTCGATTAATACTATTAAAATTAATGAGCTTAACAATTAAAAATGGCTTATGCGAAAGGCTTTTGCGATATTTGGGGGAGGGAGGGGGGGGGGGGGGGGTAATTATGGCGAAGAAGTGGAACTTTGGAAGGCTTTTATGGGAAGAGGGTCTAGACCGAGTGACACAGAAACGGTGAGTCATTCTGCTTCCAAAACACTTGGCCATTGTCGTTATTTGTGGAGTGCTAATACTCGCGCGCATTATGTCAGACGAAGGGGGGAAGCCTATGACAGCGATAGAGGTGCTGCTGCCTCTCATTTTACAGAATATAAAGATGGCCTCATTTAGAAACCTTAGAAGCCAGATAACTGAAAAATATTTCTGTTAAATCGTGGTAGTAACTATTTCATGTCTACTGTCAATCCGTCGGCACTGTACCTAGTTTGACATTCAACGAGTAAACCTAAGGCTGGAGTTACACTATACCGGATTGCTATCGGAGCGGAGCGGAACGGAGTAATTTTTACTCCGGAGTGATAATTAGGGTAGCAGTTACACTAAGACGCTCCGCTTGCTCCTACGCCATATTCCTCCGCATTTTGATCTCAATGCAATGCGTATTTGCTTGTTTACAAAGCGCGCCAAAATTCATCACTTTCTTGATCTTGTAGAAGATTTGTGTTGTTGTGTAATAGATATTTTTTTCAATAAATTTTGCGAGAATGGCGAAAAACAATCCGGAAAATGTCGAAAAAGGAAAGAGTCATTTGGAAGTTCTCTTTCCACTCTGCAGGAACAGGCAGCCCCTTTTGAAAGCCTAACCACCAACTGTCGCATCTCCCTGGCTTTAGCCAAAACCTTCGCCGAGCCTTTTCTTTTTTTGCTTTGCGACTTGCCTTGCTAGATAATGCAAATATAGCCTCCTCTGCATATCTTTGTCTCTGCATCAAATATAGATGCGAAGTGTGTCAATAAAAAATAAACGACAATTGTAAAATACTGGCGAGTGAGATGAACACTGACATAAGAGCTACTTGAAATTCTAGGTCGTCCATCTTGAATTTAGGCGCCAAACTTTGAAATGAGGTTTCTGAGGGGAGTATATCGGATTAGTGCGATTACACTACAACGCTCCGCTACGGAGTGATTTTCGTATCACCTCCAGAGCGGAGTGACTCCGCTAATCAGAGCGTTGTGTACCGGATTCGTGCGGCGTAGTGTAACTGAAACCCCTATCCAATATGAAAATCACTCCGCTCCGATAGCAATCCGGTATAGTGTAACTGGCACCTAAGGAGCGTGTATGCCTAGGCGAGTCGCAGTGGGCAAGCAGTTCGCTACTAGGTTTCGAATGCATTCCTTCAGATGCTAAACTGCCAAGAAACGCCCCCCACTTTTGAATGTCCTTGAGATATTACTAGGCAGACAAGGCTAAGCAGTCTTGCAAAGAAAATGTTTCACCTCTAACATAAACAGAAAAAGAGGGTGGCACTCTTATGGTGCATGGACGGCCTTCCCTATTAGCGTACATGGCAAGGAGCATGCCTCATTTATTGAGTGACAATGGATCTCTGTTGGTCTGCTGATCTCAGTTTTCGCAGGCTTCTTCAATAATAACCTATTTACGTCATAGGCGGTGTTCTCCTGTCATAGGCACTTTCAGGACAGCAACTGCAACAACAAATAAGCGCTAAACATGATCAGGACGTACCTCCTCAGACTTTGTTAACGCTGGCTTTCTTGGGATGGCTAGAGCAAACAAAGCCAGCTTGAACGCTACATGCTGGCATTTGTAGTCTTTTAACACGCGGCAAAGAAATGAACTCTTCACTGCAACTGAGAACTTGTGGTAGTCGGTGGTAGGAATAGAGAGAAGCTGCGTGGCGAGAGCGCTAGCTAGGCGCTTTGCAGATGCAAAACCAAGAATGTCGAGAACGTAAACGCAGGTGAAAGTGTCTTCAACTGCCTCCGGTGTGACGGCGGCTGTGCAAAATGCTTCTGTTTCAAACGGAGACCTTTAAAACATGCATGAAACGATGTTATGCATGGGAAACGCAACAGCTACTGCAGGGAACTGAGAGCAAAAACATAATGCCTTTTAAAAGTTAAGGTAAAAGACAAATCATTTCTAAGTGGAGGAGGTTCTGACAAGGTACTTCTTTGTTGTACCGAAAAGCCGATGTGGTTCAGCCTTAAAAATTGTACTTGGTACAATAATTTTTAGGCAAGCCTATAAATCTTGCTGCACGAGAAAGTAAACATTTAAACATTAAACTAAATCTGAAAATAAAAGGGAATGGAAACATGAATCTGGAAGTGGAGAACTGGCTTGCTTCCATTTTTTGAACTAACTCGATGAAAAAACAAAATGAATAGAGCAAAGGTATATATCTCTTCAGGCTGTATGTTTGACTGCCTTTCTAGTGTAACATTGATAATAATTCGAAAGCTTAGAAAATAAAACTTACTGTTGCGAGTGGGTAACTGATGATGTACCGTCATCTAAAAGAAAATATGCATTAAGATGTTCGGCATGTTAACAAGCACATTATCTAGGCAGCAGTTTCAAAATCGACACGATGCTTATAGATAGACCGTGAAGGAAGAGAACAAGGGAGAGCAGGAAGAGAACAAGGGAGAACAGGAAAAGAACAAGGGAGAACAGAAAGAGAACAAGGGAGAACAGGAAAAGAACAAGGGAGAACAGAAAGAGAACAAAGGAGAACAGAAAAAGAACAAAGGAGAACAGGAAGAGAACAAGGGAAAACAGGAAGAGAACAAGGGAGAACAGAAAGAGAACAAGGGAGAACAGAAAAAGAACAAAGGAGAACAGGAAGAGAACAAGGGAAAACAGGAAGAGAACAAGGGAGAACAGAAAGAGAACAAGGGAGAACAGGAAGAGAACAAGGGAGAACAGGAAGAGAACAAGGGAGAACAGGAAGAGAACAAAGGAGAACAGAAAAAGAACAAAGGAGAACAGAAAAAGAACAAAGGAGAACAGGAAGAGAACAAGGGAGAACAGGAAGAGAACAAGGGAGAACAGAAAGAGAACAAGGGAGAACAGGAAGAGAACAAAGGAGAACAGAAAAAGGACAAAGGAGAACAGGAAGGGGATATTCCATATCAAGTGTACCCAAAAAAACCTCATTTGCACAGTGACCCTCATGGATTTTCCTGATAATTTGCATGCACGTAGGGCTTCATAAGAAAAACCCACACCCAAAAATTTCAGGGTTCTAGGTCAACTCATTTCCGAGTTATGATGGGTCAAAAATTGCAAAATTTCCCAAATCGGGGGCATTCGGACCACACCCAGATTCCCTTAGCTTCTGTTCTGTAGTACCTACAACAAAGATTTTGACATCAAATGAAAGCTCTTGTAATTCTGAATCTGAATAAAACTACACATGAATTCTTCCTCTCAAGTTTAGCCACACAAACAGAGAACCAAGATTTCAAATGTTGACCACGCCCATGGGGCAATTTTGATTTTCATAATTTTTCTTTCAATTATTCCTTGGTTACCACAAAGGTGATACAGAAAGTTTCAGAGTGGGGTAAGATTGGGTTCATATACAATTAGACATTTGTAGCAGGCAGACATGTGTAAAAATGCCATTTTTATTGGTTTTCTATACTGAAGCTTGTCAGGTCACAAAAGGCTACCAGCTCATCAAAGCTAAGTGTTATATAACAAAAATATCTTCAAATAGTTTCAAAGATGTTGTTATATTAAGACTTTGGTTGTAATAAAATATTAAGTTCAGTCCTGATTTAATTGAGCTGCACAAGAAATCTCCTCAGATTCACTCCTTGTCAATGTATAGGCTCGTCCTGTGGTTGTAACTGGATTGAAAAGTGTATGCACACCTGAAAAGTCTATAGTCAGAATGTCTGGATGACTTGGAAAAAAGAAAGAAGTGCTAGGGTCATGGGGATGAAGGAAACTCACTTCCAATGAATTTGTGTCTAGAGCTGCTTGGGTAACATAAGCAACCCACCATCTTTTGCCATATATCACTGTAACATTGGTAAGTCCAATATCCAGGGTGTTCTGACCTGACTTGCAAACACACACTTTTTGCAATTCTTCACTAAAGCCATATGTAGCAGCTTGCATTAAAGACTTTGAACAGTTATAAAGCTGTATAGATTTTAAGTTTCTGTAATCGTTCTGGCCCTTTTATACATGTCCTGCAAAAGTTCATCCTCTTCCTTCCAATCAACATTTAATAATTTTGAATTAATTTCATTAAGATTCTCATCAACAAATCTAAACAGTTGCAAAGCTGATAGGATTTGGTTATCAAAAGGGCGTTGAAGACTTGCATGAGTTGCTTCATGCTTAATTGTTCCTCCAATTCCATCAGATGGACCCTTGTCATAACTAGTGGCAAAATAATGCCATTCAGCAGAAACCACAAAATCTTCTTAATGCAGGTAAAGGTTAACAAAATTTTTAAGGTTTTTATATTGCATGCACAGCCATTAGAGACGTAAACAATATTTGATACTGGATAAAAAATATCTTTTAAGTGTTTCATTAAATGCCTCTGAAACAAATGGACTGCAGTTTTGCCATGTGTGTTGCAATCAGATATTAACACGAAATTGCTTTGTTGAACCTTATCCTCCTTCTTGTAATAATACACAAATGGATGTAGGGTAGCCATTGAATTATTCCAGTGAAAGGACTGAGCCTCATCTTTATACCTGTTCAAAGTCTTTGATGCAAGCTGCTACATATGGCTTTAGTGAAGAATTGCAAAAAGTGTGTGTTTGCAAGTCAGGTCAGAACACCCTGGATATTGGACTTACCAATGTTACAGTGATATATGGCAAAAGATGGTGGGTTGCTTATGTTACCCAAGCAGCTCTAGACACAAATTCATTGGAAGTGAGTTTCCTTCATCCCCATGACCCTAGCACTTCTTTCTTTTTTCCAAGTCATCCAGACATTCTGACTATAGACTTTTCAGGTGTGCATACACTTTTCAATCCAGTTACAACCACAGGACGAGCCTATACATTGACAAGGAGTGAATCTGAGGAGATTTCTTGTGCAGCTCAATTAAATCAGGACTGAACTTAATATTTATTACAACCAAAGTCTTAATATAACAACATCTTTGAAACTATTTGAAGATATTTTTGTTATATAACACTTAGCTTTGATGAGCTGGTAGCCTTTTGTGACCTGACAAGCTTCAGTATAGAAAACCAATAAAAATGGCATTTTTACACATGTCTGCCTGCTACAAATGTCTAATTGTATATGAACCCAATCTTACCCCACTCTGAAACTTTCTGTATCACCTTTGTGGTAACCAAGGAATAATTGAAAGAAAAATTATGAAAATCAAAATTGCCCCCTGGGCGTGGTCAACATTTGAAATCTTGGTTCTCTGTTTGTGTGGCTAAACTTGAGAGGAAGAATTCATGTGTAGTTTTATTCAGATTCAGAATTACAAGAGCTTTCATTTGATGTCAAAATCTTTGTTGTAGGTACTACAGAACAGAAGCTAAGGGAATCTTGGTGTGGTCCGAATGCCCCCGATTTGGGAAATTTTGCAATTTTTGACCCATCATAACTCGGAAATGAGTTGACCTAGAACCCTGAAATTTTGGGTGTGGGTTTTTCTTATGAAGCCCTACGTGCATGCAAATTATCAGGAAAATCCATGAGGGTCACTTTACAAGCTGGGTACACTTGATATAGAATATCCCGAAGAGAACAAAGGAGAACAGGAAGAGAACAAGGGAGAACAGGAAGAGAACAAGGGAAAACATGAAGAGAACAGAGAGAGCAAATCACAAAAACGCTCTGACAGACAAATTTAAAAACTGACAAAAAAAAGTTAAAAATGGTCACCTAGATTGACATCAAAGTTTGACAAAAAGGAACTCCAATCCCTCGCAGCGACGTCGATCGCTGGTCGGAAGCCGATAAAGCTTTTACAAGCCAAAGTAAACTTGTCAGGTGACGAAGCGTACCCTAAAATGCAACTGCCGCAATTAGATTCTATAAACAGAAGGCGCGTGAAGGCAATGATTAACGCATGCATGACACATGCAAATCAGCAAGCAAGCAAAACAATCAACGAATCGAAGGGGGAGCAAAGGGGAGACGCGGAGCAAAGGAGACAACAGGGAGCAACGGAGAAACGGGCAGCAAGGAATTAAAGGGCGAGCACGGAAGAAAAGTAAGATCAAAGAAAGAAATGAAAATCTAGATATATACGACTTCAGGGGTGTAGAGAGAAAGATACGAACCTCTTTTCGCCTTTTCCACGACGCTTTTCTGCCATGCCTCAAGTTTGGTTTTTATCAGTTGCTTTTGGTTAAGAGATGCCCGAGCGCTAATCAGAGCTACTTTCCACAAATCCACACATTCGTCCAGCAGTCGTGCCCCCGCATTTTTTGTTAGTTGAACTGTAGAAACTTGTCTTCCTGCATGGGTCTGCAGCGCATGATGCGAAAGGTTTCCGCCCGCTCCAGAATTGCCCTCTTCAACTCCATTCAAAAACCACCACAGAGAGAGCTGATGAACATTGAGGCACTCCTCGGTAAGTATTTGCAGGATCTCCGACGAGTTTTGGTCCCCGCCCCTAAACAAGTCCTTGACTATATCTAGTAGATTCCACAGTCCTTCTGGTTCTCTGGTAATGAGAGGCCGCAACAGACTCATCCTTAAAAGCACAAAAAGACTTGTAACTCTCAAAACTGCGTTCACTAACACTCAGCTGTCATCCAGCATTTTGAGCACGAACAAGGGATTTGCCCAGACGTCGGCTCTTAATAAAAGCTAATAATTGCCATTGCAAACTATACTGCTAGAGCAGCTACCTGGAAGGCTCTTTGCCCAACAATTGCCAATTGAACGAAGATCCAACAAGCATCAGTATATTTGTTATTTTCTGCGTACCTATCGTACTACAAGAGCTCAAATGATGAACTTCAATGTATAATGATAAGTATAATAATAATAGGTGTCGCATAATAAATAAGTATACTTTCACGCACCACTCTACTGACGAAGCCGGTGCAGCAGACGAGAAGAAAGTCGAGTTGAAGTCAACAAATGCAACGGGAGAAAGTCCATAAAATTTGCAAAGAATCTTTCGAATATTCTCGCGTAGTGTGTCTACATCAAGAAGCCATTTTGACAAATCAACATACCCCGCACCTGTGGTTGGATCTAAAAGAGGATTAAGCAAGTTATGGGGTAGCCTACTTTCCTACGTGTTTCAGGCCTAAAGGTCAGATTTCCACTAACAAAATAAATGATTCGATCAATGCATGAAATAACAAACACTTCAGAACGAATGCTAAAACAGGTATTTCCCCTTTTACAAACAAGCTTTCAAGATTTTTTAAACAGCAAAGACTTGATTACAGGGATATGCTGCAAAGTTATGTTTGAATTTTACATCAACAGACAATGAAACGAAAAATGGGTTGAAAATATAAGTGGGTTACAAATGAATGGGTTACAATCAGTTTACAGATATCGCCATAAGCACTAAACAGGGACACTGAACCTGGGGCTCCGTGAAGCTCATTCATTTGGGACGCGGGACACATCAAGAGCTCGTCAAGCAGTCGTTGCGCAGTGGGGAGTACCTTTGGACGAAAAAACAGCATTGCAGCATGTTGAATAAATAGGAAAATCTACGACAGGCGGAAGGGAAGTTAAACACAAAAGAAGCGTGCATAACACAAGCATATAGTTCTAAAAATTCGTAAGTAAAATGGCTTTCCATCTTTCGTTCAAAACACAGGCTTCTTCAAGGCATGCATAAAGAGGGGTAAAAGAATACGAAATGAAGTTTAAACATGGAAAACTTCAAAGAGGTATGGTAAATAGTAGTCCAAACACGCACTTTAAAGATATGAGATAGCACTAAATTGTTCGCAAGACCTTGATGTATATCTAACAATGTTAGAAATGAAATTACCTGGGAAGGTAGTTCATATATCAAATACTGTGTAAACTTTTGGAGCTGGTCTCTCTGAAGTTTCGACAAAGATTCGGAAATCGGTGCTCTAAAAGAAACGAGCTCTGGAAAGCGCATCCTGAAGAGACAGAGGGCAATGATATGCAAACACCAAGTTGCACCTGGGTTGCATGCACAGCTGCATGTTAAAATCCGACATCTGTCAAATGTAACAGAAACATTGTGCACGTCTGTTTTGGACTTGTTTTTGTACCGGCCGGTCAAGTGAAAACCTAGAAAGGCAGAGTGAAAAGGAAGATCAGTTTTGCAATATATCTTCAGAGAAACTTTCATCTAAATTGTTGAAAGATCAATTCTATGACAGACATAAGGTGGTGTAGCAACAACTGTCATGGAAACGGGTTGCCTTGGATATTTTCAAATAGAACCCTCTGTGACATTAAAAATCAGAATATGTGATAAACCTCCATGCCTACAACTTTAGAAATGTTTCTTGTTCTGCAGCTCTTCCCGTTTTAGCTTTGCTGTCATACTGGCACCTTCTTGCACTCAACATCTTGGCACTGGACATATGGTCGGTCTTACAATGTCAAGGCTGGGAAATCCCAAACTAATTTCAAGTGCCCTTTGTAATTTATATTAGTTAAAAGTATGTTACGTTAAAAGTATATACATTATCTCTATAACACACTTTAAATTCTTTTGGAAAGTGAGCTCATTGTAAAGTCTCAGATGCAACACCCTTCTCTCATCAAAAATTGAAATCTTAGAAAGTTGTAAGAAAGGAATATAGAACACAAATCAGGGAGCCAAAAACAATTAACCACTGAGATTCGGTTAGACCATAGAGGCACCAAAGAGCCACATAGGACTATGGAAAGCAGGATCCAAACATGACATTATGACTTTACATGCAACACAAAAGTTTAATATCAGGAGTCATAGAACTACATGGAGCTATAATGAAACAGAGCACCAATATGGTACTAGAAAAAAATAAAGCAGTTGAAACACAAATGTAAAACATAAAGAAAATCTCATTTCAGTGAATAAATATAGGCTGAAAACCAAACATCTTCATATTTGCTGATTGAATTATTTGCTGGTTTTCAATGGCTTGAACAATAAAGTTTCTGTTCAATGTCGAGTAGTCACAGAGGTATCAGGCATTGAAATTTGCCTGAAATATCGCAAAACTACTTTGAATAGTTTTGATATTGCAGCTTTTCAAATCATGTCCTAAAATTTTGCAATAGAGAAACCATAAATTATGATATTAACCCAATTTACTATTATATTGTTAGAAGTAGTTACTTTTCATCCCATATCTCCAACAGCATGGTTCTCAAAGTAAATCACAAAAATTACTTGTAATGATTGCCCATAGTTAAAAAACTACTAAGATTTTAGAAGCTATGATCCCCTGTCTAATCCATATGCATCACTAAGCGCCATGTCCTTGCAGAAAATACAGCTGTGCATGGTATCAAGAAAAGGTTGCTGCAAGAGAACTGCCTGTGAGGGCCACATTTGTTAGGTATTTAATGCCTTCATTGAAAGAGTTGTGCAGTGGTAGCAAACTAATGACAAGAAATGAGTGATAACTGTTTTATAGTGAGTGATAACTGTTTTATAGTGAGTGATAACTGTTTTAGTGAGTGATAGCTGTTTTATAGTGAGTGATAACTGTTTTATAGTGAGTGATAACTGTTTTATAGTGAGTGATAACTGTTTTATAGTGAGTGATAACTGTTTTATAGTGAGTGATAACTGTTTTATAGGGGAAGTTGATCACAAAGTTGAGGTAAACAGTTTATAGTTGAAGTAAACAAAAACATTTAGTGAAATCTTACCTATTTGTATGACATCTTTAATGAGGTGCTGCCTCAATAGAAGCTCAGCTGCCTGGAATTCATCCACTTTTCCATGAGCAATGCAAGAATACAATTGGATATTATCCTCATTTTGCGGAAATGACCAAAAAGCTATTTTCATTTGGATTTGCTCAGGAACAGGAGGCCTATATTCCTCCACTGCTTGAAAAGGGAAAGATGAAGCAACAACTTTTGCAGCTACATCCAAGAGCTTTGGAACCTGGAAATAGGAGATGCTTATAAAAAGGAAATGCTTTATGAATGGAAATCATAATCACTTTTAGTTTAAGATAAATATGAAAAACAGTAATAGGCATGGTGCTTCAGGAAACATTGAAAGAATCTGAAAAGGTTAAATAAGGGAAGGAGAGCCAGTCAGATGTAGTGCCATTTTCCGCAAATTTGGTCCGTCACTTTAACATAAAATACCACTGATGTCTTATCATTTCTCTGCAAGTACAAAAAATGTCATAATTACTAACAAAAACTTTTGAAAGATCATTATTATCTAACCTGATCTGTCCATAATCTGTCTAATCATTATTATCATACCTGATCAAATTTAATCAATGATATGTCTGGATAATATTAGAAGTTTTAAGCCAAACATGGAACATTTTCTTTGAAACTTTTGTTCAATTCTGCTCATAGGAAGTAGATAAGCTTCCTTATTGCATTGGTTTTGAAATAAATGATTTGTGACACTCACAGCTTTTTGCAGAGGCCAGTTAAGAACAATTGGGAGAGAGGATCATTGAACAATTTAATTCTAAAGTAATTTTTCTCCAAATTGAATCCTACAAAAGATTAATTAATAATGCACCAATTACTGTTTGTTTCATGCTAGTTGCAAGACTTGCAATACTTTTAAGTGGAAAACCAACTTCTCAGTACAAATAAGGTAGAGCCTATGAACTTCGGATAATTATAGAAGGTGATATTCCAATGGAATTTACAAATGCATGGCTAAACACAAGGCAATATCACCACCTGCATGTGCCTATGCGAACGACTGCAAACCATCACAGGAAATTTGCCTACCATGCTGCATCTGGTTATCAATTCTGATACAAACAATGACAGTCTACCAATTTAAACTTAAAGTTGTTGCTTACGCACATTTCATAGAATTATTTTATCGCATGTACTAGAAGTGAGAAGATCATGCAAAAATTGTGCAAGTACTAAGTGCAAACACGCATTCATTTAGATGCATTTCTTGAGATAAATAATCAACAATAAATAAAGAGGTAGAAACACGATTTGGTCAAAACATTGCAACTATGTATACGAAAACAGTACCTGGTTACTGTTTTCAGAATGTGTTAACAAAGCATTGTCATTTTTCCATCCTTTCCAAGTCAGCCCACCAATAATTTCACTCTCTGAGAGCCAAGAACAAACTGATGACAAGGAGTCTTCATCAAACTGATCACTATCTCGGTAGGAAGCTCGATCCTCGGGACTTTCATCCCAACCTTCCATCTCAAAACTTGACTTTCAATTATTTCACTGGAGAGGAGCAGAGTAGCCCCAGTTGAAAAAACCAAACGGATTCATCTTGCTTTAGCCTCTTTCCCACTCGCGAAAACGAGAATCAACAAGAAGGAAAACATTCAAGTGACACGTACCGAAGTCTCCCTTCTCGAACAACAGCCGAAATGATTTATCCGGAGTTGTGTCTTGTTCCATTAGTACATTAAAATATCAATTTAAAGGATGCGAAGAGCTGGTGGTAAAATTTTTTACTTCTTTCATCATATCTTCTTTAACCAAACATATTGGGTTTTTAGTTATTACTGCCACCATTAATGCCAACATTCTCCTAGAATCCTAATTGTATAAAATTAGAAGTGAAACGTGGTTCAGAATAAGTAACCTTGTGTGAATAACCATGGTATAATTGTCTAGTACTGGTATGTTTAACAGTCCGCAATCCATATTTCAAAGCTGATTCCCACCTTGCAAGGAGGGGGCCTCTGAAAATCTTCAAAACTTGTAAGCAAATCTTATATTGCAGGATTTGTACAAATTCCTAAGAATTGTAGACGAATTAAAGGGAAATTTTTAATGACACGATCTTATGCCCGAAATAGGAAATGAACAAAAGGAAAAACCCTTTCTTGATTTTGGAGGCTCCCTATGACAGAAATCTTCAGATCAACTGAAAAGCAATTTAACTGTAATAGCTGTGCATACAAATGGAAACTGGATCAGTGGCCAGACCCAGTTGCTAGCTTGAGCTTAATTTTTCTGTTATTGGAAACTTTTTTGACAATTTTTTCTTTATTTCTTTTCCATCGTGAAGTCAAATCTTATACTCCCAAAAATACCTATTTACCTAAGAGCCCCATGTGTAACCCACTTTGGCACATAAAACGCAGCTCCAACTTGAAGTCTCAAAATTCAGAAAAAGATATTTTGTCTGATACTTTATTGTTGCAAATGCTTAAAAAAACAACTAAAATCCATGAAATTCTTATTCATGGCTGGAGGGTTCATCTCATCTCATTCTATCATCATTCATAATGAAAGCAAAAATAACTTTTTGTTGCCTACAGCATTAGCAAGCCTCATTTGTGTATAATGAGGGCCAAGTTGATAACTCGATAATTTTAGTACAAGATGTCTACTTATCAAGGAAGCTCCTTCCTAGGAAATTCCTTACTTGCTAGTTTCCTTTCAATTAGTTTTTCTTTCTTCCTTTATCATCATATAATTTTATTGCCTTTTTAAGCTTTCCCTGTAAACCATATATATATGGACCTTAAGAGAAGCTAACAGCGAAACGTCAACCAAGTTGTTTTTTTATTGAGCATCTATTTATGTAATATTTTATAAAAATTTATGATAGGAGCTATTGAATATGTATATATAAACATATATATGGTTTATATATATATGGTTTATATATATCTGTAAGAACATGTTAGAACAGAGAATATGTCTCATTTCTAGCTTATCTTCTATTATATCTATTGCTCTGTGCTTTTGCACATCAAGCACTGTTAAGTCGGAATAGACAATGCAATTTGGAATATATTTTTGTATATATATAGATGGATACTTTCACCCACAAGCCCCTTGCCTGGATGAGATTTATCAATGACATTTTCTTTGTCTGGACACACAGGGAGGATAGTTTGAAGCTATTCATCGACCATCTCAACAGTAGCCACGACACAATTAAATTTACCATTACAATTAAATTAAGTGAACATTCCACAGAATCTAAGTTTCTTGGATGTCACGGTAAAAGGGGGGAGTCCTTAGGACAGACTT